>JAJHZJ010000043.1:600000-1192338 GCA_023548195.1 Bettongia penicillata ogilbyi | reverse complement strand
AGACTTGATGAAGGGATAGCTGCACAGGTAGATGAAATCACGGACCAAGGGAAGGGAAATCTATTCATTTTGTATGCATTTTGCTTCTCTTTCCTCTGCTAAGCAAATGATCTTTGACCTGGAAAGGACAGAACCCAAATGATCAATGGGGAGCAGACAGTCAGGATAAATAAGGACACGCTAAGGCAGCACATGAATTATAGTTCCCCAGCCCAGATGAATTTTATCTTCAGATATAACCTGGTTTGGGGGTGGGGGAAGAGTTCTGAGAGAGTCAATAATTTTGAAAAGATGGTGGAAAATGGGAGGAGTCTGGCAGGATTGGAGAGGGGCAAATGTTTTGTTTTCCCAAACTGGGTAGACAGTGGAGTGCACAAGGTCTAGGCCAGTGAGTTTGACTTTGATTCCTGGGAAGGTTCTAGAATGGGTCATTGGAGAGATGGTTCACAAGGTGGGAAGTATGATCCTCATGAAGGACCATCCTGAATTCCTCAAAACCAGATTTTGTATCTTCTTTGTCTGGCTCCCTGCCTGCCTGCCAGGGTGTTAACCTGGTAACACAGAGGACGGCATAGAGGTCATTTACCTAGGTTTCAGGAAAGCATTAGACAATAACTCTCATGCTCTCTTGTGCAAATGGGAAAATAGAGTGGGAATGGATGACACTCAACTCAATGGCATCAGAGCTGGCTGAATGGCCACATCAAAGGAGAAGTGCTGAATGGTCCAAAGCTGACTTGGCAGAAGGTCTCCAGAGGAGTGCCCTAGGAATCTGTGCTTAGTCTGTGCTGGTTAGCCATTTTTATCAATGACTTAGAAAAGGATCTAGCTGGCATGTTAATTAAATGATCAGGAAACCCAAAAATGGGAAGGAAAGATAACACACTGATGGACAGAGTTGGGAGCCAAGAAGATCCTGATAGTTTAGAGCTGTGGGCTACACACTTAACCTATCACACATGGCATCTGTGGATAAATTTCAAGGGTTCTGTGAACTTGAATGGGAAAATTATTTCTTTGTTTTCACTAATTGAAACATCACTTTCTTTAATTATGAATTTTTTTGAGTGCTATTCAGAGAAGGGGTCCATAGGTTTCACCAGACTACTTGCAGAAAGGGTCCATCACATGTGCGCATACACACACACACACACGCACGCACGCACACATGAAGGACCCCTGGACTAGAACAGTGGGATGGAGCTAATCAGATGAAATTCATTTGGAATAAACACCAAGTCCCACAGTGGGTACACAATAATCAACTTCACCATTACAAGGAAGTGGAGACAAGCTAAGATAGAGGCTATTCTGGAAGATCTAGGGGATTGAATGAACTGGAAGATACCCCGCCTGCCATGAATCAGCAGTGAGAGGCAGCCAAAGGAGCTGATAGGATCTTGGAATTCTTTAAGATCCATAGCGCTCTCATAATCAGGTCCCTCGGTCCTCTGCCCTGCTCAGACAATTGGAGTTCTGTGTCCACTCATGGAGGCCATAGTTGTCAAAGGACGCTGAAAAGCTGGACAATGTCCAGAGGTGTCCACCAAGGTGGAAAGGTTCTGGAGTCCACATTATGTGAGGATGGGTTGAGGGAGTATAACTTGGAGAAGAAAGGACTGAGGGAACATACCAGCCATATACTAGTACTTGAAGGATTATTCCATGGAGTAGAGTTTGGCCCCAGAGGGAAAGACCAGGAGCAAGGGGGGAAGTGGCAAAGTGGCAAAGGCTGGATGTCAGAACCAACTTTCCAACAAAAATGAAATTGAATGAACTACAAGAGGAACTGACTTCCTCTTCTTTGGAGGCCTTTGAGCAGAGGCTGGAGGGACCTCATGTTGGGAATGTTATAGAGGTGATTCCTTTGGTATCTGGATTAGATTAAGGGGGGGCTGCCCTCTGCTGCTTCTACATCATGAGGTATACCCCTCACAACCATTCATCTCTTATTTCATGAGATTGGATACAGTATTCCAAAATGGCAGTGGTCTTGGCTGCCATATCCAGCCATTTGGCAGATAAGCTGGATCTGCTCTAACGTTCTTCTCAGACTTCCTTGGTATCTTTACTATGCCAATTAATTTACATTGGTTAAATTTCTTCATGAGGTTATTTTTAATCATATTTGTGTCTTGTCTTCTGTCCATTTCTAATTTTTTTCATCATCAATAACTTGTTTAAATAGATTAGAATGGAGTTATTTTATGTGTGCTATATCTTCTGCTTATTTTACTCATTCTTTTAATTTAGTACTCATTTTGATCTGAAATTCCTCCCATATCAGTAACTTGTCATTTTCAGTCTGCTAAAATATAATTAGTTTCATGCCTTGTGATGTTATTGGGTGCCCAAGTCTGTTGCCTACTAGTTCTCTTATCAAGGAAAGTATTCATGAAATACTGGGAGTAGGGTGGAGGATACAGTTCATCCCCAACCAACCACCCCAGCCAAGGATAGAAAAAAAAAACTAAAAGACAGATGGTGGGGGACCATTGACCAGGGTAAAGACAGTCAAATTGTTGAAGAATAGTTGAGATGGATCCAGCAGAGCAGAAATGCACGCTTTCTATGGAGACCCAGTCACAAAGTCCAGGCAGAAAGGAGCATCAAGGACTGGTACTTCAGGCAGCAGAGAAGAGAGCCAACTATGGACTCAAAGAAAGAACTGGACCTGGAAAGAGAGAGTGGTCTTACAGAGCAAATGAGACCCTCGAACCCAGCTGAGTGACCTGTTGGGCAGAATGCTCCCAGGGGGCTACTATGAGGACTCCATGAAGGGAAAAAGAACCCTGGGACCTACTACCAGAGGGGTGAGTTGCCCAGGCCACTTGCATTTCTATCATGTGTACCTTACCCATCATCGTCATAACAACTCGCCTTTTTATAGTATTTTAAGCTTTACAAAGTACTTGACAAATCTGATCTCATTTTATCCTCCCAAGAACCCTGGGAGGTAACTGCTGTTATTTTCTTCATTTTACAGATGAAGAAACTGAGTCAGGCAGAGGTGAGCTGACTTGGTCAGTATCACAGAGCTAGGAAGTATCTGAAGCAGGATGGGACTCTGTCCACTGCACTAGCTAGCTGTCATTGGACTCTAGCTTTGTGTTTATTCTTCCATAGAAGTTATGTGTATCTGGGGGCAACTGCATCCCAGGTTCATAGGGGCAATCTTTTTTATCTCTTGCTCTTACAATACCATCTTAGTAAATTCCCCTGCTTCAAACAAACTGTCTACTGGCTGTCTGATAGGAGAAGTGCACTGGGCACTTGTAGGCTATATAGTTTTAGTAGTACAGACCCACAGTTCGCCCTCAAACCCTTCCTCATCCCTGGAGACCCTGTAAGCAGACCTGGGAGTGCTGTTCCAGAGGACCTCCACAGAAGATGGGACACAGACAAAAATCTTCTGTGTAACCCACCAGTCCTTGGCCATTCTGTTCCCTGATCCATGTTTCCCAACAGATTTTTCCCCATCCTTTCAGGTTCTTTTATTTCCCCCTTTGCACTGAAGACCTTGAGTATCTGACTTAATATATTAAGTCTTCTCCAACTCTTCAGAGCATTTCTTTCCCTCTGGTCCTCTCTTTACTGATGAGGATCCACACACCTCCACTGATTTCATAGTAGTCTTTTTTTTTTCAAACACTTAAGTACTGAAATAGAAGATGACCAAATGTCCCAGGAAATTATATTTTCTTTTGCCTTTGAGTGCTTGATGAAAGCAACTTTCCCCATCAATTACTTTATTTGCTTCTCTGAGAAAGAGCTATGAGCCATCCTCTGAGGTAACTGTGACTTCCTTCTTTCTTATGGATCATTTATCCTGAGAAGGTCAAGTTCAGTGGATAGAATTCTGTTCTTCTAGTCATGAGCCCACTGGTTGGTCATTGGAATATGTATCAGAAGCCAAGTTAGAGTTTATGGATGGTCTAAAAACACTGTGATTCTTAACATCCTTTGACCCCTTTCTTGCCTCTCTGCTACCATCACTGTAGAAGTAAAAAACTAAAGAGCACTGAGGGTGTTTTGTCTCCTGAGTGTCCATGAGCAAGGAATTCATTGCCAAGTGACCAGTTTCTCTGCACTTGTAGCTCAGAAACTGTGTTTTGGGAACACATTACAATAATTGGCTCATTGAAAGTCTAGGGGGCAACATGATGGCCCTGCAGATCTACTTGGCTTTCTCCTCTGCTGCGTCAGGAATTTCATTTTAGATGAAAAGTGCTGAGGCTATCCGTAGTCCCTCTGAGTCCCTAGTTAGGACCATCCCTAAGCCCTCAACAGAGGTTACATTGAGATCTCTCTAGTTAACCGCTGGCCTCCTTGTGGTTAAAGCAAAAATCAGGTTACTGGAAATACTTGGGTCATGAGACAAAGATGTCTGCAGACAGACAGTCAGGAGGGGACACTGGAAAGAGAGCTGACCTTTTCTGGAGACCTCCCTCAGTGTGGGTCTCTGCTTCTGGATACCTGTCTTCCCTGCCACAACCCAGTTCTCCCTCTGCTCCTCAGAAGTGGGTAGAAGTGCCATGCTGGCTGTGTTTCAAATTCAAGCTCTCAGAATCTCTCCCCCTGTGTCTGGCATAGCTTCTTTTGACATACATTTATTTAGGGGCAGACCTAGTCTTTTATACAATAGCTTTGATTGGGTCAAGGAGGGCTACGGGCCCTGTTCACACTCAGTTCTGATTGTATGATTTAATCAAAAAGTCTTCTCAGTTGGCACCTGAATGGTTTCAACCCCACCCTTGCATTTTCAATGCTAGAAAAATATTACCCTCTAGGGACTGGAAGAATTTATATGGAATCACCAAGTCAGGAGAGACAGCGTGATATCATAAATGAAAGGTCATCCTTTTGCCTCCCTATATCTGACCTGTGAGACCCTGGGCCTTATTGCTTCCCAGAAACTGTAGGCTTGGAGTTTCAGAGGCCTGAAAATTTCCAAACCAAAAGCTCCCTACTCTGAGGAGATGGCAAGCATCTTCCCCACCACACCCAGGGTTTGAGGGAAGGCTTAAAGCCTCCAATTACCAGGAACTAGATAATACAATGTTTAAAATCCAAGCCCTCTCAGGACCTCCAACAACTTGAATGACTGATGACCAGGCAAGCTTTATAGGACTTGTCTTCTACCCCTACTGAATGTAGGAAAATTGTCTTTTCCTCCCTAATGAATGTAGGAAAATTCTTGCTAAATGCAAGAATTATGCTATCCAAGAGGTAGATAATTAATTGGAATGGAAGATGGGTGGATCATGAAATAAACACGTGGGATAAACAATCAGCAGCTTCCATGACATACCAGAGAGACTCACCATGGAGGACTCATGGAAAGATGGATGGAGATAAGAATCACACAGGACCAGAGGATATAGATGGATTCCCACTGGCAGTAGTGAAGGAGGATGACACCTTGGTGAGAACTAGCTGTACCTGGGGGGTGGGGTCAAAGGAAGATGAGCAAAAGCACCTAGGTGAATCTGGATCGCCTTCCACTCTTGGGGACAGCCAGACAAAAGGCTGTGGCATGCCCACACCTAACAGGTCCAGCTTCAAGTCAGGGTGAAGGAAGGGCTGAGGCGCCTAGGTTGCCCTGGTTCACACGGCTCTGTTCTCTTCATAGGGACATGAGGACATTTGTCTACTGAGTCTTCACGTGGAGGAGTATCTTGTCACTAGACTCTGGGCTAAGATAGTGTTTTCTCTGCTTGCCTTTCCCATCATCCCTGATCTCAGTGGAAAGGGCCTGGGGAGGGGGGGCGGGGCAGAGCAGTATGGTGGCCCATCTACTGGCACCCAGAGCTGATGCCCACCATTGCTTCATTTGTCTCTGTCCTGAATTTCAAGGAAATCATCTTCTCTCCATTTAATTATCTGCATCATCCCTCAGCCAGTTTAGCCAGGATACTTTAAGGACTTGCTGGCCCCTCCTCCCCCAACACTTCCTGAGTCTTTTTCAACCTTTCCCCCTCCATACTGATTCTCACATTGGATACCAACCGAGATGCCCCAATGAGACCCCCTCTCCACTGATTCCAATGCTGTCTGCCTAGCCCTTTCCCTCCCATTCTCTTCACCCTGAAATATGCATGCACACACACATGCACACATATACAGGCACACATGCACACACAGGCACACACACATGCACAGACACACATACACACGTGCACATAGGCACACATATGCGAGCACACACATGCACAGACATACACGCATATATACACACACATATGCATGCACACACACTTCTCTGGGTCTTCTGTGGTCTTCCTTGGTAATCTGTCTCCCATTCTTACAGGTCATTCATGAGTGTAGACTAACTGTGGACCAGCAGGCCCCACAGTAACGACAGAAAACCTATCCTGGCCCATAATGGACAGTCAGACAGATAGGCAAACACAGCAAGAAAAGAAAAGTCAATATTAGAGCCAGGCAGCAGGGACCTGCAAACCCTGCCCAGTGGAGCGGGGTTCTGTGGGGATGGGGAGGGGACTAGGCTCCCCCTGGGCAGTCTGTGCCCTGCAGCCAGGGTCCAAACCCCAGATCAAGGTTGCCCAGCAAACCGGTGGGTTCTCGGTGCCTCCTTCCCCTTGCCCTTTAGGCCTCCTGATGGCTCCCAAGGCCTCAGCTTTGGGAACTGCAAAGTTGCCCTAGGGGCATGGGGAGCCGACGTCCCAAGGGGCCCTTGGCACTGCCTGCCAATTCGAGCCCCTGTCCGCTGGAGTAAATGGGAGCTCAGTGCCCCCACCTGGCCATCTGTACTGGGCCAGGCGAAGGGTTCCAGGTCAGGGAGGAGGGGAGAGAGGAGAGGGAGGAGGAGGAGGGAGTGGAGGAGGGAGAAGAGGAAGGGGAGGAGGAGGAGGAGGCGGTAGCAGAGGGGTTAGCCCTAGAGTAGGAGGAAGTAGGGAGAGGGGAGAGGCGACGCGGCCCGGGATTTGGAGAGCCCTCGGCACACCGTTCCAGTGCCCCGCCGCGGCTCAAGGTCCACGCACGGGGCTGACTGCCAGGCAGCGGGCCAGGGCCCCCACGGACAGACACTCGGCGGCCGCCCCGCAGCTTTTCCGAGCCAGGCCCGGGCTGGAGAGTCCCTGCCGCGGCCCCGCCCCCTCCCTCCTCCTCCTCCTCGCCCCCTCCCCCACCCTGTCCTCGGCCCCGCCCCGCGCGGCCCCCCCTGCGTCCCGGATTGGCCGGCCCCGCCCCCTCCCTCCCTCCCTCGCTCAGTCTTCGCCTCGGCAGCCGGAGCGGCCAGACAGGCGGGCGGCCGGTCCCCGGAGCGGAGGCACCAGCGGGAGGCATGGTCTCCGCGCCATCCCCGCCGCCGCCGCCGCCGCCTCCAGCCCGCAGCCTCGGCCGGCCCGAGCCCGAGCCCGCCGCCCGCAGCCCCCGGACCTCCAGCCCGGGCCCCGGCCGCGGCGGCGGCGGCTAGAGAGAGCCCGCCTCGGGGGAGCCGGGGTGGGGGGGCGCCGGGGACGAGATGGTGCAGCCGCCGTCCGGGCTGCCGCTGCTGCCGCCGCCGCCCCGGTGACCCGCGCCCGGACCCTCCCCGTGCCAGCCCCGGGACGGCGGCAGAGCCTGTCCCGGGGCCCCCCGAGGGCGCCCCGAGCCGACCCTTGGACGCCGGAGAGACCCCTGCGCGCCAGCCCGGCCGGGCCCCGGAGGAAGGGAAGGAGGAGGACGAGCCGCCGCCCCCGAGGGAGCCCAGCAGGTCAGTGGGGCTGGACCCTGGGCCCCCCCAAACCCCTCCGGGCGGGCGGGGGTGGGGGGACTGGGCCCGGTGCGCCTGCGCTGCCGCGGCTGCTGCTGATGATGGAAAAGGGGAGAAAAACTTCCTGCGTGTGTGCGTGTGTGTGCGCGCGTGTGTGTGCGTGTGTCTGTGTGTGCGTGTGCGCGTGCCCGCTCGGGCCGGGAGTCCGGGCTGAGCCCCCCACCAGGCGCGAGTGCGTGTGCGCCCGAGCACCGGTGTGTGTGTCCGTGTGTCTACGTGTGTGTGCGTGCGTGTGGCTGTGGGACCCTCGCCGGCTCCGGGCAGCTGCTTCTCCCCGGCCCCCCCTCCCCGCTCTAACTTTGGCGGCCTCTGAGAAGGGGAGAAGGAAGGGAGAGGGGTGCGGTAGGCAGAGTTCCGTTCTGCCCACCACCACGTCCACATCCACACCTGACTGTGGCCCTGGGGCGGTTTGTTTATTTCTTACAGGGGTGTGTGTGTGTGTGTGTGTGTGTGTGTGTGTGTGTGTGTGTGTCCGCGCGCGGATGCGATGGGAGAGGGACGTGGAGAGGGGGTCTGCTGGCGGGGGGCTGGGGGTGCTCGTGCTGTGTGCTGTGTCCTGTGTCCGTGGCGCGGCCCGGTGTGCTGGCCTGAAGTGGGAACAGGGCCTGCCTGCACCACCACCCCCTCCTGATGGGACTAGCCGTGACCCGGCCCGCCCCCTCCCCCCTTCCCTCCCTCCGGGCTATCTGAGGATGAAGTTATTCTAGGTTTAGTCCCCGGCGCCCCCCACCCCGCGCCATGGAAGTCTGGAGGGGTTTTCAGCGGGTTCGGGGCTCCTGGGTTGGCCGTGATGGTTGCTGGGCAGGGCCTGCTCCTCCTTCGGGGCCTCCATCCCTCTCTGAGTGTGGCTGGTGGGGGTGGGGGTGCCCTCCGTGGTGGCGGCTGCTGCTGCTGTTGCTGTTGACCAGACACTATTACTGCCTCCTCTGACCGGCACTGTGGGATTGAGGCAGGTAACGAGCACCTCATCTATCCATCCATCCATCCATCCATCCATCCATCCGTCCGTCCGTCCACCCGTCCGTCCATCCATCCGTCCATCCGTCTGTCCATCCAGCCGTCCATCCCAACATCCATCCTTCCCTGACCCCTGTTGGAAATACCCCTTTGCACCAAGGCTTCCGGGCTGCTACATTTCTGCCTATTCCGAGGAGGCTGCCCGCCTGCCTGCCTGCTTCTGGCTCCTGCTTTCCGTCCGAGCTGCCACTGCGGGAGGGAGCCTGGGCCCATCGCAGGCAGCCAGGCAGGCTGACAGGCAGGCTGGCTGGGCTTCCGGGCTGTGGAGCGGTCCGAGGTGAGGTCTCTCCCTCCTAGCCGGTTCCTGGGGAGCCCCCACAGCCGGAACCTTTTGGACCCAAGCAGCTGCTGGCTCACTCGATCTCACTCCATCGCTTGTGTGCCCTCTGGGAGCTCCCCGGAAACCTTCTGGAGCCAACCAACACCGCCTCTTGCCTCCTCTGCCGAATGCAGAGGTAGCAGCGGCCCTCAGCTGGGAAAGGAAGGCAAGGGAAGGCAAGAGAAGCCTGAGTGAGCTCTCCTCTCTTCTGGCAGTCAGACATCACTCTCTCCAACCCTCTACCTAACCTACAGCCCCTACACCCATATGGAGTACTGGTTGAGTTGAAGATGGGTGGGAGATGGGGTCTCCTTGTACCCTGATTCTTTTCCTACCTTTTCTCTGCTTCCTTCTCCCTTTTCCCACCTTCTCTCCTCCCACTCCCATCGCCGACTCCCAGTGGGATGATTTCGAAGACATTTCTCCAGTTCAGGGTGAAGGGTTGAGTTGAGTCTCGAAAGAATGCCAGAGATTTCTTAGTCCCAGGACAGGAAGCAGCTGTTCCCTTCCATGGCATCTCTTCTGGCCTCAAGCCCCTCACCTTGATGGTGAATTGGGGGAGGGGTTACAATTGCAATACTTAGTGACTAGTACCACCTTCCACCTTCTCCACCATCCCCTTTGTAATTTAGTAGTTTGGGCATTTTAAGGGGCACTTTGAGACATCCTCTGTCCGCCTTGTTGCCAAGACTTTGTGAGGTTAGGCTAGGCCCAGCTTTAGACTAAAGACAGGCAGGCCCATGCTCCCCCCCCGGGGCCTCTTTCTCTGCTAACCAGTAGAGCCTTTTTGGGGTTCCAGGGTCAGGTACTTCCAGACCATGAGCAGAGGCATAGAAAGAATGCCAGTCTTAAAAGTATTTAAAAGGGTGCCAGGCCTGTTTGGATACTGATTGTGTGTGAGAGTGTGCAGATGGATGTGGCTGAATGCCGTTGCTCCAGTGCAGAGCTGGGCTTCTACCCCAGCAAGCTATGGGCAGAGTACATCAGAGGTGTCTCTCCTGCAAGTTAGGGGAATGCCAGCGTCCGGATGCAGCATGGAAAGAGATTTCAAGGCTGCCACATTTACCCAACTCGAATGCTTTCCTCTCCACCTTTTACCAAGCCTGCTTGTGAGCGCTGAGGACAGACACTTCCCCAACTGCTGCCTCCCAGGGATTCGCTTCTCTGGGGCAGGTCCCCTCTCCCCAGTCACAGACATACCTAGGGAGGGTTTCTTTTGCTGAAGTGAAACACCCTGTGGTTGCTATGGTAACAAAGAGGAGCTTAAGGGTGACTGGTTTTCATCTGCATGCAATGGGGTGGGGGCCTCCTTTTTTGTCACTTTTTAATTACAATTCGGGGGTGGGGGTGTCATCCTCCCAAGTACTGGCCACTGGAGCTGAGCAGATCTGGAAGGCTTTGGGAGGAGGTTTCCAGGAGCAGTTGGTTGGGGGCCACCCTCTCACTGACTTCGTCGCTAGCTCCCTCCCTCCCTCCACTGCTTGCTGGGGAGAGTGATTTTCCCTGCTAATGGTAGTTTCTCACATCCAGAAAACAAGTGGATGAAAACGTTTTGTTTTTCGTGCAGAAACCCATTAAATCAGCCTCAAGTGCACCTTCCCTCCCTCCCTCAGTCTTAGATTAAAGAATGCATTTGCGCCGAGCCTCCGGAGCACCGGAGTTGGAAGGCTTTCTGGGAGCCAGTGCAAAGGGGAGACTGTAGGGAGGCAGGAACACCTGGCCCTTTAAACAGTCCTTCCAGTCTCCCCGCTTCTCAGCACTCAGACTGCCTTGGTGAGAGGGATCACCCATGTCGATCGCCAGCAATGATGTGGCTTCCATTTTTCTCCTTTGGGGAGTCTCCCTACCAATGAATCTCTGCTGGTCTTCAGCAGCAGACGTGAGGATCCCGAAAGGTGTTCTTGGCTCTGCTGGGGCAGCTGGGCAGAGGTCTTGCTCCTGGCCCAGGCAGGGCTGCCATGACCGCTGTACAGTGGGGAGGGGGGAAGGGAACAGGAACCGTCCATCTCATTGCAGTGGGCCAGCCTCACTGAGGCCAGTTCAGCTGGCCAGCGTTTGGAAAGGCCTAGTTCAGTGGATAACTCTTAAGGCCGTCCCTTTCCTCACTTACCTTTCCCACATTAGACATGTGGTGTCCTCAGACCCCAGGGTGACAGTAGCCAAGCCCCTAACCCCCAGCTGCCCTCATGTGACCTTTGAACCTTGCTTAGTCATTGGGGAGTGCTCCTACTCACCACAGGTGGATTCAGTTTTGTGTCTCCAATCTGCCAGTGCCTGTCATCAAGTTGTTAATTAGAGGCCGATAAAGATGTTGTTATGAGTGGGGGGGGCTGGACGATTAATGTGGAAGATTGACAGTCGAGATGGAGAAATGAGACTGTCCCCGAAGCTGTGCCTCTGTAGCTGGTACCTGAGTCGGACAAAAAGCACTTACTAAGCGCCTCTAGTGTCAGGCACTGAAGTAAGCATGCTGGAAAGCAGAGAACTGGCTGGCAGACATGGTGTATGAGGACAGGCCAGGGCTAGGGAGCCATGGAAGACTGGCTGAACAGGGCTTCTGGGATATGTTGGCCAGGGCCAGGTCTTTGCTGGGAAGGGCACAGTCAGTCTTGGCTAATTGGCTGCAGGACAGGGAAACCAAGATTTGTAAAGACACTGCTGACCTTGGGTAGGTGCTGGTAGCTGACTGAGGTGCCTGCAGGAAAGGGGCCTGGAGAACAGGGTGGGTTGAGGGCATTTTGGGGAGGGAAGGGAGACTCCCAAAGAAAGGCCATGTGAGTAGAGATCTGTGAGGGGAAATAGCTCTCCTAGAGGTGAGACTGATCTTGCTGGAGGAACACAGACCTGGTACCACTGGACTGCATCCCCGAAACTGAGGCCCCAAAGCCTCAAAAAAAACCGAGTGGAGACACACAACCTAGTTTCTTCAAGCAGGACCCTGGCTTGGAGGTGGAAGGAGCCTAGGAGGCATTCAGGCCAAAGTACACTAAACAAGAGTGTCATCAGCCATCTCTGCTTTCTGTCACTTATCTCCAGGGACAAAGAGCTCACTACCTCCCTTAGCACCACAGCTACTCAGGAAATGAACTTGATGGAATCTGCCAGGTGGTGGTATTTCTTTAATTTCTGGAAAACAGAAATCAGTCCGTGGTATCTCTTGGGGTCTTAGTCTTCTGCTAAAATGATGGGGCTGAACTGGATCATGTCAGGGGTCCTTGAATTCTCTGCCATGAGCAGAGAAGCATTGCTGTCTTCCTTTATCACTGAATCCACACAAGAGAGGACATTTCAGAGAATCGAAGGCCTGAGCTCATAGAATAGGAAGGAGCAGCTGGATGTGGGGAAGGGGAAGCGTGGGTACTCTTTTTTTTCAGTTGTAGCAGTAGATCTCCTTGTAGAATTAGAAGGTGGTTGGGCTCTCGTTGGCAGCAAGGAGTGCCCCCCTCCCAGGCCTCATGGGTAAGCCGCATTGCCTAAGAGTTTTTTTTTTAAAAAGAAAGTAAGCAAGTGCGTACCTTGGCGGGGGGGAGGTATTGGGGGTTCCTCTGACTAGCCCATTTTGAAATTCCAGCTGCACAAGTCTCTGAATTCCCAGATCTTTGACTCTCCCAGGAAGTGTTTTGCCAATTCTAACAGCAACATATTGTGTGAAAATATTCCATTTGTGGTGCTTGCCAAAAGCACAATCGGATGAAAAATGCGTCAGGCGTGTGTGTGCGTGTGCGTGCCTGCGTGTGCATGTGTGTGTGTGCAGACATCGTCGCAATCCTGAGCCCTTTGAGTACTTGGCCATTTCCCTAAATCTCATCTCACTGAGGGCAAGTATGAATGGATGCAGGGTGTGCCTGATCGGTGGGAGGAGCTCTGCTCCTGGACCTGGACAGACAGCTTCACCTCTGCAAGAGAAGCTGCCCCGCTGTGGCTGCTTAGAGGAAGGCTCCTGGTTTGGTCTCCAGCATGTATCGTCTGATCATTGAGAACCATGGAGGCAGCGATTTGCCCAACACCCCGCAGTGAGGAAGCATCAGAGACCGATCAGAAGGACCTTGAAGAGAGCGAGGAACAACAATTCTGAATCCTGTGATTCCCAAGAAAAGGACAGGCAGTACCTACCCTTCAGCCTTGCTTCTACCTCAGCCCCCAGGATCACACAGTGCCTGAGGTAGCACCAAGCCACTGAGACCCTGACCAGGAACAAGAGCCACACACCATCTGGCTTGACTCCGAGCTGGCAAGACGTCCACAGACCTCATGCAGAGGAGCCAGAGGTTCAGAGGACCTCTCAGAGAGGGAAAGGGCTGTGCCCAAGGCTGTCCTGAGAGTTAGTACTAGAGATGGCATTAGAACCTGGTTCCACGGGGCTGACATTGCAGTGAAGTGATGCCTGGCATCACAGGCCTCCTGGACTTGGGGGAGTTTCTGGTACATACATGAGCCCAGATATACCACAAAGGGATTTTTGGTGGCCTCCCCCATTCTGACGTTGCCCTCAGGCCTTGGGTGTTTGTTATCTGGGTTCTCTCTCCCTGACCTTACCCTGTTTTAACCTCAGGTCTTGCCCCTCACAGCTGGGGAGTGGAAGAGGGGAAGGCTTATGTGGCCTGCCTTCTTTTAAGTCCTGTGCCCTGGGGGTGCTATGGTGATTGAAGAGAGAGAGAGAGAGAGAGAGAGAGAGAGAGAGAGAGAGAGAGAGAGAGAGAGAGAGAGAGAAACATGAGAGAAGGGGTGGGGGGGATGAGGGAGCTCACGTGAGTGCACAGTGCTGCCCTCTGGCGGCCCCAGGTACATGGCCTCAGCTGGAGCCCTGAAATACTGAAGTCAGTCTGCTCAAGGTCCTGCTTTCCTGCCTTGGGGGGTGTGATGCTTTCCAATGTAGACCCAATTGGGGGGGCAGGATTCCAAGCCCCCACTACTGATCAGTTGTAGAAGGAAAAGTTCAGAGGGCTTGGGAAGTCCTTTTGTCCCTGAGGCTGTATCAGAAGCAGACACCGCCCCCCGCATTGTCCTTGTCCCCACTGAGGTGGTGGTTCTGACAAGCTCCTAGCATCCCACTTAGAGCTACATTCAAAGGGAGAAGAGGCCAGTCTCTCACTGACAGTGAGATAAACGAGATTCTGGAAGCTTCATCCAGGTACAGAGGGGACTCCTCAGGCCCAAAGAGGCCCTGACCCCAATGCTCCCATGCTCAGGCTTCCCTGACCTACCAGAACGTGATCGAGATGGCAAAAAGGACCTCAGGACCGCTAGGATGCTTGGAGCCCTTCTTTAAAGTAGGAAAGTGGGGTAATGAGCTCCCCATCAGTGGAGGCATAAGTATTAGCGAGTCTTCTTTGGTTAATGGGTTGGACTGGGTGGTCTCTGAGGTATCTTCTAGCACTGAGATTCTAGGCCACAGCTCCTACCTCCCACTATTGAAGAAAAGGAAGAAGTGGGGGGGTGCTGATTCCCTGAGGTGTACCCCATGCATTTCCCAGGGCCTGTCCACTTGCATCCTACTTCCTTACCCCCTGAATCAACACATCCTGGACCAGAGAGCCTGGAGGTCACAGAATCTCAGAGCAAGGGGGTCCCAGAGGCCTGGATGTCATCTACCCTGAACTTGAACCAAGATCTTACCTGTAGCCCTCCTAACAACAGGTCGACTGGCAGCCTGGCATGAGCCTGCAGGCAGAGTTTTCATGTCTCCAAGGACAGATCCAGGAGAGGTAGTTTGGGGGAGGGTCTGTGCCTCAGCTCCTGGGTTAGCAGCTAGGCCCAAGCCCTGGCTTCAGCCACCTACAGGCTTCTGCCCTCCCCTCTGGTCTGAATCAAATGAGCTACCTTTGAATTAGTTCCAAGTCTCTGGCCATGGGCTGTGGACCGGGAAGGCAGAAAACAGAATATTTGCCAAGAACTCTGTTCTGTCAATTGCATTTCTGCTTGCCATGGTAAAGCCTGGTACCTAGCTCCCAGTATCTAATTTCTAGAAACATTTGGGGTATCCCATCCTCTAAGCTTTTCCATGCCACATTGTCAGAGGTAGGATCCTGGCAGGGCCCAGGGGTGGAAGGAGGCTGAGGTCAGCATCTGCCCCTTACGAGATGTGGGAGGAAAGGAGCAAGAACCAACTCGGAATGAGCATTTATTAAGCGCCTCTTACAATCCAGGAGTTATGCCAGGTGCCAGGGAGACAGAGAGAAAGCACCAAGTCCTTGAGCTTGTACTGTAAGAAGGAATAACATTTACACATATTAACACTTAAAACTAAGCCTTTGGGGACCCCCTGTGTTAAGTGCATCCAATGTGAAAACAAGATGCTTGTTAGAGAGGAGGAGGAGTCACAAGAAGCTGGCCACAGCCTGAGACACTGGGGAGCCAGCGAGCATTCCAGCCATTGACAGACTTGGAACTTCCATACTGGCTTGAGGAAGGGCAGGAGGAAAGCCTTATACCTAGACTTCAAATCCTATTTTGAAAAGAATAAGATGGGGAAACATAGAGCTGGAAAACAAGGCATCTGAGGAAAAGCTGGGGATTTGAGCTATGTAGGAGTCAGCTGTGTCCAGAATAGCCAAGATAGGCAAAGAGATCTCTGAGCATTAAGGGAGCCCATGCATGTACGATGCTCCAGGAATAGGGAGGTGGTGATTGATCATTCCTCTCTGCTGCATCTGCCATCATCAGACCTCATCTGTTCCCACTTTATCCTTCCTAGAGCTCCAGTGGACTTTGCTGTCTGCATATTGTTTCCCCCAACTGAGCTCCTTGAGAACAGGGCCTGACTTTTGCCTTTCTTTGTATCCCTGGTACTTAGCACAGTGCCTGCACACAGTTCTGTTCAGCCATTCCAGTTGTGTCTGACACTTCCTGACTCAATTTAGGGTTTTCTTGGCAAAGATACTGGAGCCGTTTGCCATATCTTTCTGCAGTTATTTTACAGATGAGGAACTGAGGCCAACAGGTTTAAGTGACTTGCCTAGGGTCACACAGCAAGTGTCTAAGGCTAGATTTCAGCTTGGGGAGATGAGTCTTCCTGACGCCAGGCCTAACACTCCATCCTGTGTACCACCCAGCTGCCCTGTCTGGTACAGGACAGGTACTTTATAAATGTTTATTGACTGACTGACTGAAGTTCTGAACACCAGGTTTAAGTAGGACATTGAGAAACTGGAAAGCATCCAGGGAGGTCGACCACCAAGAGAAGGGGTTTAAGTTCATGATTTATGTCATGAGAAGAAGACCTGAGGGACAGGAGGGGCTAAGGGTTTACTCAGAATGGGGAGTCAGGAATGATTAGGGGGAGTTGCCATGAGGCCTTCCTAATGGTGAGAGTCATCCCTGGGAGGCAGTGGGCTTCCTCTCTTGGGGCCCTCTAGCAGAGGCTGCATAGCCATTTTCCAGGGATGTTGCTTGAGTTAAGGATCAGGCTCCATGGCCCAGATGTCCCTTTCAGCTCAGTGGTGCTAGAAGCGTCAGGCATTGCTTATGACAAGTGGGGGTGTTGGTAACTGTTTAACAGCTGACTTTCTGGGGTGGGGGAGCAAGCCTTCCACCTTTAAGTTTAATCTTTATTTTGAATATTTCCTCCTTCACTTTCTTCAGTTGTAACAATCACATCAGGCTGGTCTGAGGTATAACTGTTCGCACTCAAAATGTTACCATCCACTTGCTAGCCGGTTCAAGCTGGCTCCAGCACCCCCAGGGTTAAAGTAGAATTGACCCACTCCAAAACTCTGAGAGTATTTCCTACACATGTCACGTCTGCCACTGGCAGGATACAAAGAGGATGGCCGGCCAGCCAGAAGACATGATCTCTGCCCTCCGGGGCAATGCTGGAGACAAGGCTCCACATAAAACATTGAGGACAGCACCAGATGCTAGACACAACTTGACCTTGCAGCTTGGCATCCACTGTCATCAGTGTACACAACAGTGTACATCAGTCATCCGGCTGGGGTAGGATTGACACTGCCCACTGGAGCTGGTAATGGAAGGAAGGCTTCCTCTGGAGAGGAGATTGAAGGAAGGGCACTTCTGGGGGGTGGAGTATTTTTTCCATTTTCTTTTTTATTCATTCAACATGTATTAAGTACCCACTTAATACATGGGCAGAAACTTGTGCTGGGGGTGCCAATTCTGAATTCAGATAGAAACAAGCCTGAGTCTGGGCTTGAGGGAGTTCCCAGGTAATGGCAAGGGTGCCAGGAAGGGGAGAGAAGATGACATGGCTCTAATGCCTGATAAGCATATCAGAGAAATGCTGCAAAGGCTGTTGGGAAGCCCATGACCACCCAGAGGAAACTCAATAGCTTACACCCTGCTATCCCAGGGTTTTGGCCCATCCTGTCAGATTCAAACTTGGCACACAACCTCAGTTACTGTATTCTTTACATATTATTTTCAATGGATGAGTTGGAAAATAGCAAGTTTCTGTGCTTGTTTTTTGGTGGAAAACATTGGAAATAGTGTGATTGGCTTGTCACTGATCGGTGAGCAAGGCCACAGAAACCTCCTGGCAACTTGCAGCTCCCCCCAGGCTTGGGATGCCGAGAAAAATCTTCTGGGAAGGGGAGCTAAAGGTTGGAACACAGGAGGGGCTTTAATCTAAGCTGGTGATGGTGGACCAGACAGATGAATGTAGTTGGAGATTCTGGAGCTCTGGGATAATTGTCTCATGCTTTCCCTCCTGCACCGAGATAGAGCCAGGATACTGAGGGTCCCAGAGGACTCTGGGTTGAGGATACTCATTCCCCTGCCTGTAATTGTTGGGAACAAGAGAAACTGTGTATCTTTTCTGTAATTATCTACCTAAAGTCAAGGTTTCAGGTGATACATTGTATCTATTAGAAGGAGGTAGGGAAGCTGGGAGAAGTTCTGACTGCTGAGTTGTCAGGCATGGAATGAATGCTCACAGTTCAACCAGTCATTCAATCAATATTTATTAAGCACATTCTCCGTGCCTAATGCCAGGCCCTGTGCTAAGTATTAGGACTACAAAAAGAGGCAAAAGTCAGTCCCTGCCCTTAAGGAGCCTGAAGTCTAATGGGGGATGCAGCACACAAACAAGAAACTGTATATGAATAAATGGGATGGGCCACCAGGGGGCGCCATTGTGCACAGAGCACCCAGTCTGGGGGCAGGAAGACTCCTCTTCTTGAGTTCAAATCTGTCCACAGAAACTGACTAGCTGTGGGACCCTGGGCAAGTCACTTCACTCTGGTTGCCTGTTTTCTCATGTGTAAAATGAGCTGGAAAAGGAAATGGTGAACCATTTCAGGATCAAGAAAGCCCCAAATGGGGTCGCAGAGAGTCAGATATGACTGAGACATGACTGGGCTGAATGACCACGACAAATTAATGCAGGGAGGACACCGGCATTAAGATGGGTTGGGGAAGGCATCCTGTAGGATGTGGACTTTTAGTCGGGACTCGGGGAAGAATTTATTGAGTGCTTCCTTCACACGTGGCTAGGCTAGGAGTTAGAAACAGGAATGTTTCATACACTTGGAAAAACAAAAACATTCTTTGCTCTCCAGGAGCTTATATTCTAGTAAGGGAGATCACACAAAGGGCAATGATGACTGAGGTGGGGCACTTTTGTGAGGAAAGTTACCCAAGTGGTGAGTGAGTTCTCTCAGGATAGTAAATTGGCACAGCCCATCCAGGGACAATGGCAAAGATTATGTTTCCTAATTCAAGAAGTAGAGGACGGAAGAAAGGGCTCTACTCTGTCAGTAGCAAGGCAGTTGTGGAGCTAGAGCTTTCCTGATAGTGATCTGGGAGGAGAAATCTGTGGATGACATTCTAACCCATGGTCTGAATTTCTCTAGGACAACAGGGCAGTTACAGGAGATTACCTGAAAGGAGACACTCAGAAAAGGGGTTTTAGGGAAGGAGTCCTTCCATTGAAATGCATTCGAATGTGATACAAGGATGTCTTAACAAACTTAAACACACACACACACATTAGTGGCACTTGAGCAAAGGAGGTGAATTGTTCTTTTGTGCTTAAGAGCATCCCAGGCCACCTTGCAGAAGTCAGCACTGAATTCCTAAGGTGTGGTTGCAGTGGTGATGATGGCACCAGCAGCAAATATCAGAACTCTATTTTAAGATTTTACAAAGCCTTTTTTACAAAGTCTGTGTGTCTGTATCTGTGTCTATGTCTGTGTGTGTCTGTACATATACAGACACTCCATCATCCCATATCCTCACAGTCAGCGTCTGAGGCAGATACTGATATTTTCTCCATTTCATGAATGTGAAAACAGACTCAGAAGGGTAGGGCAGGTTTTGGCCCCAGGTCTCTAGGTCTCTTCCTGACTCTTTCCAGGGGGACAGGAGGTCTCTCTTTAGCAAGCCCCTGAGGCAAGGACATGGCAACCTTCTGCCTGTCCTAGCTGCCCTATCCTTGAAGTCAGACAGAATCTCCCCCAGGTCATACTTAGCACTCATCCTCACCTGATCAAAGGCCTTTCCTGGCTCCTGCCATATCACAGGGCTAAGGAGGTCCAACCTCCTTAGCTTGGCATTCAAGGCCTCATCCTAAATGCTTCTAAATGCAGTTTAACTGGGGGATTGTTCCTCAGACTGTGGTCACTCTCTCACCATTCTGGAACCATCCATCCATTCCCTTTACCAGCTCCATTTCCAGCTCTATAAATGTGGCCCACTTTCCCTGACCCAAGTCATCACTTCTTTGGCAATGAGAGAAGGCTTTAGGGGAGCTCCCAGGTGCTTCCCTCCTCAAAATTCCTTCAGCCAAGAGTCTCCAGGGTGCATTCGGCAGTTTGTATTGTGGTGACTGCCTTTTTATTATCCTGTTCTTTTCCTGAAGCATTTGGCTTAAGTTGTTCAATCACCATCTGCCATATTGGGAACTCTGGACCTCTGTCAGTGACACCAGCACAGAGCATTAGTCTTCCTCCTGGTCACATCCTGCTGTTAGTAGGCACTAAACCTCATGTAGCCCCTCCCCCCCCCAACCCACGAAGATCTTTTCCTGTTCACTCTCCCTAACGGCCTCCCCCATCCCATATATGATTGGGCCGTTGATTGTTTGAACCTAAGTTCAGTACTTTGTATTAATGCCAAAGTCCTGGTGTTCTCACAGGTCATCATCCTTCCATCTTGGAATGTAAATTGCCTCTTCCTCCCAGACTTTCAGATACCTTGTTTTCCTTTAAGACTCTGGTGCCACCTGCTGCAGAATGACCAGAATGGGGTGTCTGGGGGAGGGTAGGCTGGAAATCGAGGCAACAGCCCACACTTTGGAATTTTTCTCCCTCCTCAATGGTCTCCATTGTACCTAGCTGACCTCCCCCAAGAAGAGATAGGCTTTTGGTGGGCAGAGCTGCTTTGTTTGCATCTCAGGATGCCCAGAACCTTGCCTGGTGTGTACCAGAGGCATCTTTGTGTGCAGAGGTGCTGTACAGGTCCTGCAGGCAGCAACTGCTGGGTGGGAGCCAATGGGCCCAGCTCTCGGAAATGTCTGACAGCAGATGTCCCAAAGATGTCTGTGAAGGAGGCATCAAGAGTTAGAGATGGTTTCTGAGAGGTCATGGGTTCATGATTGATAGGAAGGGCTCGGAACATAGGTTCTCCTTCACCTGGGGGGGAGGGGGTGAGCCCACAAGTATACTCTGCCTGCCTCTCTCCCCCTGTTGCTCAAGGCCTCCAAACCACCATTGATTCCAGAAGGGAGGGGGTCCCTCCAGGGTGTTTTGCCAGACTAGATTCCCACAGATGGGATTTGTATGTGTAGCCTTCACTCACACCCTGCCCCTCAGTCCTTTTTTCCTCCTTTCTTTCCAAATTCTGCCTGTCATTCAGGACCATCTCCCTACTCTGTGCTCTGGCCCAGCATGTGCCCTCTTCTCTGCTCTAGGGGGCCTTGTGCTCCTTTGACACTTAGACCTGCTTCAGGCTGCCTTATGGGAAAGGGACTTGCCTCACCACCTCCTGCCCTGTACCCCTCAATGCTTGGTCCTCCACTGGACCCAGGTGATGTTAAATCAATCTTTAGATCATACTATCTGTGTTGGCAGAACCTTAGAGTTCAGCTGGTCCAACCATCTCTTTTTGCAGAGGAGAAAACTGAGACCCAGAGAAGGGCAGGGAATTGGCATTGGCACCCCAGTCTACTGCCCTGAAGCCTTTCCATGCTGTCTTGAGCTAAATGTGGGCAATACTCTGGGGGCTGATGGTCTGATGGAGTGAGTAATGCCTCCGTTGACTCATGCCATGTTGACCTATATAGGTGGGACCCCTTTTGCTAGGTTTAGAGCCAATTAAATGGGACGCTGATTTTGTCAACACCACCTTAGCAGCTGGCGTTCTAACCTGAAGTCACTTGGGAATATCTCAGTAACTTTAAAAACCAGGCAGACCCTGGGTGTCTGAGCTCAGCTGGCAAGAGTCATCTCCCCTGCTTCTCCTTGGGCCTCTCAGAATACACAGCCCTGGCTGCTTCCTGCAGCCTCCCCAACAGCCCAGCTGTCCTACCCATTGTGACCTGGCCGGCTTCTGACTTTTCACCTCCCAGCAACACTCAGACTTTCTTCTGCCATTGAAAGCCAGAGTAAAGAAAAGCCATATTCTGGGGAGGAAGGAGCTCTGTACCCCATGTCCTTTGGCACTGGCAGAGGTGTGGATGGGTCACCTATGACTATGATTCTGAAGGGAATAAAGTCGGAAAGCTGGCCAGCAAGGTTTGTTTGGTGCTCTCTTAAGACTGGGACCCACTGGACAGGGTTATGTCCTGTTGAATATGCAATTGGATGGGGCCCTCTTCTTGGCCTACTCAGAGTCTGGAAAGGATTTGGTGTAATCCCTTAGGAAAAACTTTGCATCAACCCTGAAGAAAACCAGCCAGTAGCATCTGATGGAGGGCCAAGCCATGCCTCCCCTTCCCTCCCCATGCTTTCCCCCAGGTGCCTGGGATCTGGGGCCTGAGAGGAGAACAGGAAGCCCCAAAGGCTTGGGACTGATTCAGAGGGCAGCCTGAGCCAAGCTTCCCAGTGAGGGTGGTGCAGCTGCTGCTGGTGTTGCTGCTGCTGCGGGCAGCATCCTCACTTCCTTGGTCCCTCCAGTGGCCACTGTACCTGAACAATCTATCTGCCTGAGATACTGGCTCCTGCAGAACTTCACATTAAAACATCGATAATAAACAAACGCAGACAATCAGAGATATTTGCCTACAGAAATCACCTCTTGGGGGCCAGTGATGTGCTGGTATGCTTCTACGTGCTCTCCACTGGGAGCTTGCAGAGCCCCTTCCTGCCCCTTCTCTTCTGTTCACCCCTGACTCACTGCTGCCCAGCTCTCTCCACAGCCCTCATGGGGTTCCATGCTGGCTGCCTCCTTTAAGGCAGGAGTGTGTGGAGGCAGGATCGACTCTCACCTGAAGGCTTTGCCATGGGGCCAGCTTGAGAACTGAGCAGGGACTGCCTTCCAGGCCTGGACCAGGCTGAGATATGCTTTCCTTACTGTGCCAGGTGGGGGATTGAAGCCTTGTCATCTGTAGTAGCCCTCCCCAATCTGTCACTGCTCTGCTTTAGAGCAGGCAGAGGAGCTCAGGAACAGAGATGGGGGCACTGTAAGGGAGCCCCCCAAGCCCTTGTGTGAGCACCTGGGCATGCACACACATGAACAGTTATAAAGGAACCCTGTCTTCCCAGGCCTGAGGGTCAATCCTTTCCTTCCTTCTTCCCTACTTTCCCTCCTTTCTTCCTTCCCTTCCTCTCTCCCTCCCTTCCTTCCCTTTCTTCCCTTCCTCCCTCCCTTTCTTCCCTCCCTCCCTCTCTCCCTTCCTTCCCTTCCTTCCCTCCTTCCCTTCCTTCCTTCTCTCCCTTCCTCCCTCCCTCCCTCTCACCCTCCCTCTTTCCCTCCCTCTTTCTCCTCCTTCTCTCCTTCCCTCCTTCCTGGCCTGAATGGCATAACCAGTAAATCAGTCAGACAATGGGTTTGACCTTTAATGAGGGGCATATTTGAAGACCTGAATATAATTCCGATGAGTTCGTTACAACCAGACACTTCCTGAATCTCTTAGGCCTGAATGGTTGGACTCGCCATATGCCCACAGGAGAGCCTTTCTCAGTAACTGCTGGAAAAAAAACAACCCAGTTTTGGTGCTATAAGGTGCCCTCACGCAGAGCAGAGGGGAGAGAGCCACAGGTCACCGTGGGCCTGGGCTAGGGGCCAACAGTGAAGTCCTGCCGACTCACCCTGTGGGCCTGCTGTGGTCTGCTTTCCGTTTAGCGACTTGCCCACAGAATGCATCAGAAACCAAAGGAATGCTTTGCAGGAGGCTCCTTCCCCACTGGTGGTGTGTGGCAGCAGCCCCGGCCAGCAGTTTGGTTACACAGGGTTTTTCCGGGTACCAGAGGAGAAGAGCCTCCACCAAGCACCAGTGTAGGGTAGTCCTGTCCCATATCTCTTGCTGTTATATTGAGAGAACAAAATATCATCTAGGGTGCCCCGAAATGCCCACTTCACGTAAGTGGTCCCAGATGCTGGCTCACTCCTGGAGGCAAAGGATGGCAGCAGGTGATCCTCCCTCTCTGATGGGGGTGAAGAGCTCCAGGACATGCCCTAGAACTGCCCACAGTTACTGAGGCAGGGGCAGGACCCCTTCATATCCTTCCCAAGTGTCAGGGACAACCAGTGCCCCATCTAGGATCGCAGACCAGGGCTCTCCTTCCTTCTTCTCTTCAAGTCCCGAAGACCACTAGGTAGTGGTTTGGTCCCCTTGGGACCTCCAACTGGTCTTTCAACTTTCCGTTCATGTTCTTGTTACATCCTCTGCAGGTGCTGGGTGGACCATGCTTATCTCTGCTTTGGATGGCGTTCCCAAGTGGCCTGAGTGAATGGGAGCTGAGCCTACAGGAAGGGCAAGAGAAGGGAGAGTGGGAGGTCTGAGTGCTGTGTGTCGTGGGGTCAACTGCACTTTCAATCTGGTCCTCCCCACAGTCTTATTTCTGTTAGTCACAGAATTCTTCTCTGAGGGAAGGACCTCATAGGTTACTAGACTGACCTTGACCTAAGCCACAAATTCCTTATCTAAGAAATGCTTGTGGACAGATGGAGACTGACTGGTAGGTGGTCCTCAGTCTTGGTTTGAATACCTCCCAGGATGGGGTGCTCAGTGCCCCTAGAAGAGACCTCTTCTCTTTGAGTCGGAATGGCAGCAGGGCTCCTCTGAATCACCCTCTAAATCCCTGTCAGACCTGTCCCTGAGGCAGCAGAGATGTGGGGTCACTCTGGCCCTGGCATGTGGGAAGATGCTGCTATCCTCAGGAAACCTGGATTTCTTGGACTTTTCTCCCTGGGGCCTAGGTCAGAGCCTGCAGAGACAGGTTGGTGCCCAGCAGCCAGGAGCAGACCTGTCTGCTGGATAGGCATGCTGAGATATGGAGCCCCATGCTCTGGCCACAGCTGATAGATACTTTTCATTTTCCCTGGATGCGTACCTGGGCAATACCATCAGCCTGGCCAGCGACGTCTCTCTGTCCCAGTCATCAGTCCTGGGAGGACCTATGAGATCTCTATGGACATACAATATTATAGGAGCCACTCCCTCCCTGCCCCCACGACATGCCCAAAGAGAGTCAGGAAGGGGAATAACCTATAGTTATGGTGCTCATGGTGGGCACTTCTGCAGCTGACATCCCATTACCCCCTCCCCAGCCCTGAGAAAGGACAGGACCAGTATGCCCAGGCCACAGGCCCACAACAGAAACAAGTCAGGGGCTCTTTGGGGTTGACCTGCTCCCCCTTCAATCCTGCCCCTTATATCTGACCAAAGATACCCAGAACCTCAGGGACTGTGCGAAGAGCCCTCAGAGGCCAGCCCCTTTAGGCAGCCTGTGTGTCCTGAGGCTTGGATTTCTTCCCCATCATTCTCCAACAGAAAATCAGCAGGTCAGCTTCTTGAGGGCAGGCCTTGGCACTTGTCTATGTCCTTCCCTATCCCCTTTCTCTCCCCTCCTCTCTCCTCTCTCCTCCCCTCCCCTCCTCCTCTCTCCTCTCTCTTCCCCTCCCCCTTCCCTATTCTCCCTCCTCTCCCCTCTCCTCTCTGTCCTCCCCTCCGCTCCTTTCCTCCCCCCTCTTCCTCTCTCCCCCCCTCCCCTTCTTTCCTGTCCTCTTGTCTCTCCAGCTGAGCAGTAAAATTAAGGGGGAAAATTACCTGTAAATAGTTGGATTTTATGCAGATAAATGCAAATGAGGTGAGCAAAGGGTCAGACCCCTGGAAACCAGGACCCTGGCAAGCAGGTCTCTCCACAGGCCAGAGGTGTTCTGCAAAGGCTGACAGAGGCCTTGAGAATTGTCTTCAAAGGGTCCTCACCAAAAGGCCAGTGATGGCCTGGTCTCCGTCTTTGCTGAGGACAGCGCTCAAGATGTGAGGCAAGAGGGAAGCAGCCAAATGCCAAAGATGGCGGGGTCCAGGAAGAATTCCTAGTTGCTCTGCCCTTCCATCCTCAAAAACTGGATCAGAAGCTACCTGCTGCCAAGGTGCCAGCCGGCAGGCGGCGGAGGGGCACGTGGGCATGGAGAGGGGGGCTCCTGAAGGCGGAGCCTTCTTATGTCACTGTTGCCTGTCTTATAATAAGCTTGTTGACCGCCTGACGGACTGATTGAGCTGCCAGGAATGCAGAGACAGCCAACACCTAGTGCTGGACCTTTTGGAGCATGGGAGGGAGGATATGAGGGGGCCGTTTGCAGCCAAATTAATACAAAGTTTCACGAGAGAGCAGGGCCCTTGAGAGGATCAGGCAAAGATGGCCCCTGAGCTGTGCACTGGAGGAATACTAAACTTGACCAGGAAGGTGGAGGCACTAAGAGTGACTTGTGTCCAGACACAGAAAGGACAGCAGCATCCTATGCCAGGACCAGCAATGGGCTTGGTGCAGTGGGATGGAGAATGAGTGAAGGCTAGAGAGGAAGGTGGGAGCTGTCAAATTCTCGGGCCCTAGAGGTGATAGGCAGCTACGGAAGCTTCTTGAGGGAGAGGGTAGCACAGTAACATCTGCATTTTCATGATAGCACTTTGGCAGCCATAAGGAAGATAGATTTGAGACAGGAGAGTCTGGACTAAGGGAGATCCATTGGGAGGCTTTGGCAGTGGTCCAGACAAGAGTCAGTGAGAGCTTGGATTAGAGAAGAGGCTGGGTGGGGAGGGGAAATGGATAAACACAGGGAAAGCTGGGGAGGCAGAATTGATAAGGCAGCAACTGGCTGAATACAAAGGGAGGGAGGTTGTGACCCTGGGGGACTAGAGAGAGGGAACAACCCCCAACAAGAAACACCAGCATCTACAGGGGAGGCGGGAATGGAGGTGGAGGGACTTCAGAGGTCTGCAGGGGGCAGGTTGAGGTTGATGCACTGGCCCTACCCAGAGGGAGAAGGCAGTGTGAGCCTGTTACACTCAGCTCTGCCCTGGACTCCCTTGCCTCCACAGGACACTAAGGGGCATCTAAGGCTGGATACAGATGTTGGGGAGCTGTCTACAGTGAGCTGAAAATTAAACTCTCAGGAGTACACGAAGTCACCAAGGCAGAGAAGGCAGATTTCCAAAAAAGAGGGGCACCTGGGGAGGTATTCGTGGCTGGATGGCAAAGCCTGAATGAGGATCCAGCAGGGAGACTGAGGAGAAGTGCTTAGCCAGGAAGACAAGGGCTGGGGAAAGGATCCTGGAGGTGGGTGGGGGGTGCCACAGTGCCAAGAGATGTGCGTGTCTCTTGCAGAGAGACAGGTAGCAATTATACAGCACATTATAAATATTCTCTCATTGGATCCTTACAACAATCCTACCCGGGGAGGTGGGTGCTGTTATGACCCCCATTTTGCAGAGGAGGCAAGCAGAGGTGGAGTGACTTGTCCAAGGTCACACAGCTGGCAAGCATATCAGGTTCAGGTCTCTTGACTTCTGGCACTGTGGTGCTGCTAAGTTCTCCCTTAAGAAGGCTAGTAGTATGAGATCCAGAAGAAGGCATATGCTTAGCCATGGAGATCTTTGGGTTCCCTGGAGAAAGAACTTGGGTCAGCTAACTATGGAAAACAAAGTTGCAAGGGATTGAGAAGAGGGAGGCAGCCAATGTAGAAGGCCCCCTTTGGGCAGTTTGCTAATACAAGATGAGTTCCATAACTATAGCTTGAGGGATGGCAGAGTCAAGTTAAAGATGGGGCAGCCCTGGGAGCATTGGAAGCAGTGTGTTAGGAGAGATTCAAAGGTAAGAAGCTGAGGGCTGGGGAAGGAGAGTTAGGTGGAGGAGAGGGGAAAGAAGGGCAGGAAAGCCAGGCAGAGGGGAGGAGGGTGACCTCGTCCTTGGCCACAGATGGAGAAAAGGACTAGAGGGTGACACATGAGGAGCTCTGTGGGACCTTGGAAGTCATTGAGTCCAACCCTTTCTTTTTGATGCAGGGAAACCGAGGCCCCTTGTTTGACCCAGGGTCACATATGGAGTCCCTGGAAGAGCTGGACGTCCACCCCATGGCCTCCCTCTGACTTTGCCCTACCCCAGTCAATAGACAATGAAAGCAAAGGATTGGAAGGGCAGAGGAGATAAGAAGAGGAAACCACAGTCAAGAGGTCTCTCTTCTCTTGGCCAGATGGCAAGTGAGGTCTTTGACTGAGAGGGGTGGGGAGACTGGGGAGAGAGAAGAGCTTGGAATAGCCACCATGGTGAGTGTGCTGGGGATTTCTCAAGGAAAAATGGCCTAAGCTGGCCAGAGCCTCATTGAGATGAGGTGGTGACCCAGCCAAGTCCAGGCTGTTTAGCAGCCCTGGCTCAGGTTTGGCAGAATAGGCCCAGATAGGACAAGGGAGCCAGGTAGCCCAGGGTAAAGATGGTGGTGAGTAATGCCTGATTGAGTTGGATCAGCCAGAAGGAAGGACCGTGAGGCCAGATATGGAAGGATGGCCGAGAGAATGAGAAAAAAGAAGATTGAAGGTGGGAGGTGGAAGGAGGGCAGGCCAGGCTCGAAGGAGTCATTTCTGGGCCTGGCTTCTATTTGGCTGATGGGAAGGTCAAGGGTGGGCCCCACCTGGAGCAGAGGAGGTCAGATGCAATGGAGGAGGCCATCATGAAAGCCGAGGAAACCAATGACCTGGGAGACACTTAGGGTCCCTCCAGCCAGCATGACCCAAGAGGAGAAGCAGTGGGAGGAGACATTAGGAGACCTGCTGACTGGGCCTGAGAGCATTCCACATTATCCATGTTTAATGAGTACATTTAAGTCACTGGGTTTCTTGACTTGGCTGTGCGACTGGTCCCAGGCTCTGCCTTCCCTGGACTCAGTTTCTCCCTGTGTAAATAATAGTGAGAGCTCTGCCTCTGAGGGTGGTCATGTCCACTTCCAGCTCTGACTGCCTATGATTGCTTTGTATTGGGGAGGTGGGGATATCCCTCAGGGACAGTCTGAAGAGATGCCCAGCCCCCTGCACTCCTTTCTCCTTCAGGGGACTTAGCCTCTCCATCCCATCTAGGAAGGAGGGATCCCCGCATATCAGAAGGTTCTGTAGTCACCTGGGTCTGTGGAGGCTTGAATGGGGGTCCACTACGCCATAGTGGCCCAGCAAGGCCTCCAGGGGAAGGAACAGGGACAGGAGGGGGCTGCTAGTCTTCCACAAGCCCTAATCCAAACTCCTTTCAGTCAGATTGGTTTCTGGGCTACAAAGAACTGCTCATTATCTCCTCAATTGCCCTTTCCAAGCTTGACCTTCAGTGGAATCTTCTGCAGACTTCTGACCTCTCCTTCCCCTGGACCCTTTCTCTTTAACAGTGGGGAAGCCTCTTCCTCTAGGGTCTAACAGACCATGTGACTGCACACAGTAAGTGCTTCATAAATGCTCCATTGATCAGGCCTCAGTCTGCAGAATGGGGAAGCTGGAGCACAGTTGGAATACAGTGGGGGAGGGGAAATCTCAGATCCCAGCCACCCCATTTTACAGAAGAGGAAACAAACCATGGAAGTCAAGAGATTGACCCTAAGTCACATGGTTAAGAAGTGAACCAGATGGGATCTGAACCAAGGTGCAGAGTCTCCCAATCAGGGCCCTTCCTGCTCCCTAGGATGGATGTGACCAGGAAGCTGGCTGAAGGTTGGGCTGCCCCCAGAAGAGGTCTGAGCACTGGCGTCCTCCCAGCCTGGCAGCCAGGAGGCCAAACAGCCATGAGAAGCAAGCTGGGCCTGCTTCTGAGCTGCCCCTGGTGGCCCCAGTTTGGTGCTGTACCTCTTTCGGCTGGGTCGCTGGCTGGTCTGGCACACTCCCAGGCACTGGCTGCTTCCAGATGTCAGCTGACCCACACAGGGGCTCCTTTGTCAGCGACCAGGCTGGGATCTGGGCCTCAGGCTCGGCCCCCAGACTCCAGAGTTAGCGCATTCTTTGGGCTGAAAGAAGGCCCCTCCCTCTCTTCCTAAACCTTGTCCACACTTTCCTCATCTGGGGGATCCTTCAGCAGCATAATCCCCTGCATTCTTCTGCACTACGTCCCAGTCACATAACTGGGTCAAGAAACTTGAGCTGGGGCTATAAGCAGTGGAAGCTGGGGGCCAGCTGGGGGGAAGGGTGTCACCAAGGACCTGGGGAACACTTCCAGGAGGATCCAGGCGGCCCCCCGTACAGAGTTGCGGGCTCTGGCTGAGCCCCCACCCCAGACCCTGCCTGCTATTTGTCGGCATGTTGTGACTCCCAAAGCCTGGAGCATCCTGGCCCAGTGAGTGGGGGGAGCTGGGAACAGCTGCTGCCCTGCTGCCAGCCTCCCCAGCCAGCCACAATCAAGGGTCAGTGCTGAGTCATGACAGCTTTGCCAGGGCCTACAGACAATCTGTTCACTGCCACAGGGTGTCCTCACCAGATTCACCCTGGGAGCAGGTTGGCCCAGGATGCAGACCTTCACCATGAATGTCAGGGCATTGTCTTAGTCTCCCCCAAAGGGCATCTTTACTGAAAGATGTTGAATATGACTCATCTCCAGTCCTGGCCTGACGTCATCTTCATGACCTTAACTAATCCTCCCCCTTCCTGTGCCTTGGTTTCCTCCTCTGGAGGACAGAATAAACAGCCTTTGGTCTGCCCTGCCTCCTTGTCTGCTGACAGCAGCATTGTGCCCAGGCCTTAGCCCCAGAAGCTCCCAGGAGAGGAGACCGAGGGAGACCAGCCTGGCTGAGTAGAACCTGTCCAACCAGCCAGTTGCTGCCGGCCACCGCCTCCTTCCGTGCCCTTCTTTCTCATAATTTGGTATGTAGTTCTGTTCTGGGATAAGACAAGATGAGTCCATGCTCTGTGAGTCAGATAGCCTGGGTGCTAATCCTGCCATCCTACTCCATTCTTCAGAGGCATCCAGGCTGTCGCCTCTCCTGATGCCAAGCCCTCAGTGGAGCCCCCATTCCCTCTCACATCCATCTCCTGGATCTCTGCTTACCTCAGGGATCTCTGGGAAGCCATCCCCATCCTCTGAGATGTCCCTAATTTATCCTGGAGGGAGCGTGTTTGTACTTGGCCACATGTGTGTTCCCTCCCCCCTTAGATGGGAGTTTCCTGAGAGAAAGATCAACTCTGCTTCTCTTTGTAGCCCCCATGCTTAGCACAGTTACTGGCACATAGTAGGGGCTTTACCAATGCACATTTACTTGCTTTTGCCACTAACTCCTGTTAGTCTGTGTCTTTGACCAGGTCATTTCCCCTTTCAGAGAACCAACTTCCTTCCCTGTCAAATTGAGGGGGAAAGATGGAAGGATGATTTCTGAGATCCCCTGTTCTCCTTGTGGTATTTGGGTGACATTCAAGGCTCTGTAATCTGTCTCCCAACCCTACCTCACACGTGAAGTGTCTCCTCACTGCCCCCAGTACAATTTTCTCCCTCTCATCTCTAAGCTTTTCCCTTTGTCGTCCCTACCTGGAAGACCCTCTCCTTCCTTTCTATTCTCCCAAGAAGGTATAGGGAATAAGGATTTCTGCAACACCTACTGTGTGCCAGGCACTGTACTAAGGACTTTGCAAATACTGTCTCCTTTGATCCTCATAGGAGGACCTGTTTTATAGTTGAGAAAACTGAGGCAGGTGGAGGGTTAGAATCAGGGTAGGACATAAGTGACTCAAACCTCCTCTTCTCTCATAGTTTTTTAAAAATTCTTTTCAAAAAAATGTATATTTGTTTCCAAATTATCCCTCTCCTTCCCATCCTCCCCCCCCATTGAGAAGGCAAGAAATACACTACCCATTATACATAGGAAGTCATGCAAAATGCATTTCTGCATCAGCCATGTTGTAAAAGAATGTAAAGCAAAGCTAATAAAGCAATGGAGACTGCTTCCATGAGCACTCCTCATCAGGAGGCCTTTGGACTTATCTTAGATCCTTGCCTTGCTGAGAAGAGCGCTTGAAGTTGAGTGTTGTTACAATGTTACTGTTACTGTATCCAATGTTGTCCTGGTTCTGCTCACATCACTCATCATCAGTTCATGTAAGTTTTCTCAGGTTTTTCTGAAGTCCACTCATCATTTCTTACAGCATAGTAATGTTCCATCCCAATCATACACCACTCCCCACTCATGGGCATGCCCTCAGTTTCTAATTCTTAGCCACCACAGAAAGAATAGCTGTAGATGTTTGTATACAGGTAAGTCCTTTCTCCTTTTCTTTGTTCTCTTTGGGATCCAGACCTGGAGAGGGATTTCTGCGTCACAGACTGCACAGAGGGAGGACCCTTTGGCCATAGTTTCTTTTGTGGTATTTTCGGTGCTTTGGCTGGTCCTAGGTGAGACTTGTGTGCAGAGTTCTCTTTCTAGGTGTGTAGGGCTTTATGTGAAGCTGCGTGACGTGCCTCCGACTGCCTAGGACAGGGTTGGGAAGTAGTTAGGACACAGACCTGAGTTCAACTTAATGGCTATATGTCCTAGTTGTTTACTCTCTCTGGCCTTAGTTTGAGCATGTAGAACTGCAGAGTGCCTGCCTATGTGTCAGTCATCACAAGGTCAGGGCTCATGACCAATATCAGCATGGGACAGTCAGTCAATAAACATTGATTAAGTACCTACTATGAGCTAAGGTCTAGGACAGGGGAGGGTCCCCTGGCTCTGGAATCACAAGGCCTGGGTTTGAATCCTGCCTCTCACTGACTACCTGTAAAAGCTGGCAGGCAAGTCACGTCATCTCTGTGAAATGAGTAGCTTTGACTGAATTGTCTCAGGCCTTTGTGAGCTCCAGAATCGTGGCACAGCCAGGAGTGCCCAGCCAGCCCCTGCATGTAGGGGCAGCTTTCCTGAGCCAGCCCTGTCTGGCCATGAACATCATAGGGCTTCACCAGAATGTCCACTCTGACCCTGGGCAGCGCCCTGCTGAGTCATAGTCACACCCAGCCCTTGGGCCACCCTCTTATGCATGGATGCCATGGTGGTCTGAGTCATGACTGATGTGGAAAATGAACCCGGTGAGTTTTCCGTTCATGTCCTGAGGCAGGTCATCATAGCCACCTGCAGCCCAACATCAGTCCTAGAAGCCCCTGCCCTGGCTCCCTGGAGCAGAGCCAGATGTGGGGGGGAAGGGACAGGGAGGGGGCAGAGCTAGCCCTATCCTCTTCCTCCTTGCCCTCAGGTGCCTAGAACCTGGGAGACTGGAGCCACATCCCTGGCTGAAGCCTTCTCCAGCACTAAATGGGGCACTGCAGACAAAGGCGAGCCAGCCACTCGCCCACCAGTGTGGATTTTAAATGTCAACAAGCCATTTATGTCCCTGTTTTTTACAGAATGAAAATCAGTCATTCAGTAGGAAGCAGCTGCTGAAGGAGTCCAGCAGATTTACGTTTCAGGAGCGTGGGGGCTGGCACTAGAGAACCAGAGTGGGTGAGTGTTAGAAGGGAAGTAGCCCCTGGGATGCTTGGTAGAGCAGTGCCTGGCTGCCCGTGTTTTGTGGCGTGGTCTCTGGCTGCCAGTGGGGCAGTGCTCAGATGCCCATGCTTTGTGAGTCAGTACCTGTCCATCCATGCCTTGTGAGGCAGTGCCTGGCTGCTCCTGCCTTGTGGGGCAGTACCCATGCTTTGTGGGACAGTGCTTGGCTACCCATGGTTTGTGGGGTGGTACCTATCTGCCCATGTTTTGTGGGGTGGTGCCCAGCTGCCCATGTTTTGTGGGGTGGTACCCATGCTTTGTAGGTCATTGCCCAGATGCTCTGGTCACATGCCTATGAGCACACACCTCTGGGTTCACACCACTGGCATACACCACTGGTCCTAGCAGGGACTACACTCAAGCTGTTGCAGTGACTTCCTCTGTGTAGATCTAAAGGACCTCAGAGCATGGTGTTGTGGCTTCAACAGAGCAGGTTCATTATCTCCATTTGACAGAGGGAGAAGTGGGGGACCAGAGAGGGCATGTGTCCTGATTAGTCATCCAGGTTTCCTGGGTGAGCCTTGTGGCCCAGGCATAGTTCTGGGCTAGTTCTGCTGTGACCCAGTCTGCCCAGAGTAAATAAGCATCAACTTATGTAAGAGTGTGTATCAGGGAGTCAGGTCTAAGAGGACAGGGAAGGTGTGGGTGAATTTCGGAGGGGGCACGTTGGGAAGGGCTTCGAATGACAAGCAGAGCATTTTGTCTTTGATCCTGGAGGCCATAGGGAGCCATTGGCATTTGTTTAGTGGGGGTGACATGAGGAGCTGAGCTTTAGTGTCCCAGTGGAGGATGGGCTAGAGTGGACACATCCTGGAGGCAGGCCAGCTCCCAGGGTGAACGGATGAGGGTCTGTACCAGGGGGAGGCTGAGTCAGAGGAGAGGAGGGGGCATTTTGGAGAGATGCTGCAGAGGTGAAATTGACAGGCCTTGGTGCCATATTGGATGTGGGAGGTAAAAGAGGAAGGAATCCAGAATGATTCCTAGGCTGGACACATGGGGCTTGGGAGGAGGGTACTGCCCTCTACAACGATAAGGAAAGTTGAAGCGGGGAAGGATTCAGGGGGAAAGAGCTCGAGTTCAGTTTTGGACGTGGTGGATTTCAGACGTCTACTGGCCGTGTGGCTCCAGATGAGGCAGCAGAGTGTGGGGTATTAAAGGTCAATCCGAGCGTCAGCATAGAGATGGCCATTAAATGCATGGGAGCTGTTGGGATTAATTACCCAGTGGAGTCATCTCAGGAGGGAACAGAGAAGGGAGCCCTGGGGACCCCTGTGTAAGTGAGCATGGTGTTCATGAGGCTTTGGCAAAGAAGATTGAGAAGGAACAGGCAGGTAGTAGGAGAACCCGAAGAAAGGGCATCCCCAAGGTGTGAGAAGTGTCATGAAGAGGAGGGTGACCGACAGTGTCCAAGGCCACAGGGAGGCCCAGGAAGAGAAGGGTGGAGAAAAGGCCACAAGGTATCACTGGTCATTTTGGGCAGAGCGATTATGGTGGAATAGGAAGGTCGGAAGCCAGGAGAGAGTGAGAGGAGAGAAAGTGGAGGAACCCAGTGTAGCCAGGGAAATGTCTCAAGGAGTTTACCACAAATGGCGAAGAGATATGAGATGAGAGTTAGCAGGAAAAAAGGGCCAAGGAAGGGTGGTGGGTTTTTTTCAGGAAACATGCCCATGTCTCAGGCATGTTTGTGGATAGTAGGGAATGAAGCAGTAGAAAGGGAGAGATTGAAGAGCGTGGGGATGTGGATGGAACATCTGCTGGAGGAGGCAGGAGGGGCTGGTGTCTCTTGGGTGGACAGAGGAGTTTGCCATGGAAGGAGGAGGGAAACAGTGGAGAGGTCAGTAAGCATGTTTAATACCTACTATGTGCCAAGAGTCAGAAGACAGCTCCTGCCCTCAGCAATCTACTGGGGCAGACACCAAGTAAACAGACATGTACAAACAAGTCAAATAAATGATTCCGAGGGAAGGCCCCAGCACTGAGAGAAAGAAGGAATTCTAGGCAAAACAGTGGGTGAGGATGAGGAGGGAGAGCCTTCAGACCTGGGGTTAGAGTTGAGGACAGAGGAGAGATGCATTCAGGGTTAGGGTGTCACTGGAGAGAAGAGGCCATGGGAGGAACACGGCAGAAGGAGACTGGAGAGGGACAAGGGCGGAGGTTAGGAAGAGTTTGCCATGCCAAACAGCATTTTGCATTTTATCCTAGAGGTTATGGGGAGCCACTGGAGGTTACTAAGGGAGGATGTCAGGGTCAAGATTGAGCAGGAAATGGAAGGAAGCAAGACCCCCTTTACTGGGTCTGTTCCAGCTCCCCACTTCATCCCCTCTGCCTCTCTCCCTTTGTTCGCCAAGTCACGGCACGCAAGCATTTGTTCCTAAGCACAGATCTGATATCATCCCTCCTTCTTGGTCTTGACTTCCAAACTCCCCGCTACCATGTCTAGAATGCCCCCTTCTATCTCCTGAGACCTCTCCTATAGGACACAGCTCAAATGCTACCCAACAAGCTACACCCCATCCCCATGGGATGGTGCTGCCCCTATTCATTGGCATTGCCCATGTTCATTGATATTGACCATATTTATTGGTACTGCCCAGATTTGTTGGTACTGCTCCTATTCATTGGCACTGCCCCATCCATTGGTACTATCTAGACTCATTGGCACTACCCCTATTCATTGGCATTGTCCCCATTTGTTGGCACTGCCCCATTCATTGGCATTGTCCCCATTCGTTGGCACTTCCCCTATTCATTGGCACTGCCCATATTCATTGGCATTGTCCCTATTCATTGGCACTGCTGCTATTCACTCATCTGTGCACAAGTTGTTTCTACCTGTAGAATATAAGCACTTTGGTTTTGTATCCTCAGAACCCCAGTATAGTGCCTGGCATACAGTAAGTGCTCAATAAGTGATTATCGAATTGAGGCTACAGAGAAATCAAAGATGTCTACCAAAGCTTAGCATCTCTGTTATATTCATGGAATGGAATATTGTTGTTCCATAAGAAAAGATGTAGGGGAGGTGTCAGAGAAACCTGGGAATACTTGTATGAACAGATGCAAGGGCAAGTGAGCAGAACCAGGAGAACCATGTGCCCATCCCAGTAACCAGTGCTCTGATCAGTGGTGCTGCCAACCAGAGGACTTGTGATGAAGTGTTACCAGCTCCTGACAGAGAGAGGGCAGACTTTTCAGACATGAACAACATGGGCATTACTTTTGCTTGATATTTGTGAATGAAGGTATTGTTTTTTCTTTTACATGGGAGAAGGGAAAGGGAGGAGGGAACTATAACTGAAAAGTTCAAGATAAAATGAAATAAGGCCCCCAGACAGAATTAAGCCTTTCTGTGACTGAGAGAGTCGATGGCGTTAGAGCCCAGCCTGTCCTAAAGTTCTCAGCATAAATGCTATCTTTCACTTTTCCCTGATTAAGGATGATGCTCAGCAGTTGTCTTCCTGTCCCATTATAAATCCTTTCCCCTCTCCGGTCCTCAGTTTCCCTACTGAGTAATTGAGGTGGGAGTGGAGATGCTAGGATGAATTGGATGACCCTTAAGAGGCTGGGTCTCATCATGCAGGGATTCCAATGTCTTTGCCCTTTCAAAGGTCTCCCCATGGCATCATGAGACCTATACTTTGACCGAGGCTTAGGTTCAGGCTCAATCCCCCTGTGTCCCACGGCCATTCCCTAGACTTGGCCAAACACTGACCCCTGCCTTGGGGGGGGGGGGGTGGGCCCAGGGAGAGCTTGATGGTCTCTGAGTTCCCTGCCAAGGTTGCATGGGATTGTCTCAAGTGCCAGTCTGCAGTCTGCACTGCAGTCCAGTAAGGTATTAAAAAAGCTAGTTATGTCCTGGTAGGCACATAAGGAATAACCCTGTCCCAGACCAAGTGCTTGTGAAGCATCTCTAACTCACTCATAGCCAGAGAGCTTGACCTTTGGGGGGAGGTCTCTGAAGGAACATCCCCCACGGTGCTATCAGAGTGGTGACCCCATGCAGATTGGGGGGCTGGGGCTGGGTCTCTGAAGGAACACCCCCAAGGGGTGTCAGAATGGCAAGCTCATGCAGACTGGGGGGCTGGGGCTGGGTGTCTGAAGGAACATCCCCCAGGGGCTATCAGAGTGGTGAACCCATGCAGGCTGGGGGGCCGGAGCTAGGCCTCTGAAGGAACACCCCCTAGGGGTGTCAGAATGGTGAGCCCATACAGGTTGGGGAGTTGTCAAGAGTGGCAGGCCTGTGTAGATTGGCGGATCAGGGTTGGGGCCACCTCCCCATGCTCCGTATGGTCATAGGGCACCCTCAGGCTTCTCTACTACTGACATCCTTTAACCCATGGCTGAAGCATTCCAGCTTCAACCATTTGTCCCTTCTGCCAAATTGCCACCTTTCAGTGCTGATAGACAGGCGTATGCACAAACCAGGGGAGGAAGATTGCCTGTGAGCTTGGGCATTTGGGTGTCATGTAAAATTGGCTAAACACAGGCTTTTGAACTACTTGGCTCAGGCCTGCTCATTGCCTCATTGAAGTAATGCTTCCGCTCAGGAATATTTAAAGTTAGGATTTTGAAATCTGCCAGCTGGTGAACAGGGTCCTCTGTGTCAACTTAAATGGCAAGTTTTAAAACACAGGCACCATCATGGAGAAGGTGGCGGGTCATCAGGGAGAAAAGCATCGTTCTGAGTCACTCAGCTGTCTGGGCACCGCTGGGGACTGGGCTGGGGGTAGGCAACCTCAGGAGGGGGGTCTTTACCTTGGCAACTCCCAGTGTGGCAGAGTGTATGCTTGATGGTGGTCAGTGCCTGTCCTTGTGACCTTGACTGAGTGGGTATTAGCCTCTCTCTGAGGCCCCAAGAGGGACAGGTCCCCTGTCCATGGTGCCCAAGCATCTCCTGGAGGACAATAGCAGGATCCCCAACTGTGAGGGAGGGAGGGAGAGCCTGAGGTGGAGATGCTGTGCAGAGCGGTCTGGCCACAGCTTGGGGTAAGCTGAGGGATTCACCCTGAGCTACCCATCCTGGGCAGTGTGAACCAGTGAAAATGACGGGTTAGAGTCTAGAGGGGCCTGGCTTTCTACGAGAAGGTCTTCTCCACGTATCTGGGAGCTTAGGGGTGCTAGAAAGAGAAGGCTGGATTCAGAGTCCGTACACCTGGCTTCAATTCTGTCCCTGACACCAGGTGACCTGTCTCTGGGCCTCAGTTTCTCCAGTGGCCAAATGAAAGGTTGGACTTGATTGTCTGTAAGGGTGTTTCCAGCTGTGCCTGACACATAGTAGGACCTTCATAAATGCTCAAGTATTGATAGAATGATGATTCTATGACTCAGTTGTCCCCTCTGTAAGATGATGAGGCCAGCTCAGATGGGTTCTGAGGTGCCTCCTGGCTCTAAATCCTGTGATGGAACCATCCTGGCCCCCAGGGATAGACATGGAGAGCAGCCCTTCTGCTGCTGACCTTGCACAGACCTGCCCTGTGACGTTCAAGGAGCTCTTACTCTGCATCAGGGCTGGGGAGTATAGTGGTTAGCTGCAACATTGCATCATTCAGAGCCAAAGGGGCCTTAGTCTGAGCCCCTCGCTCCACACAGAAGCAGATGGAGGCCTGGAGAGGGCCTGGAACGTGTCCATAGTCATAGCAAGTCAACGGCAAAGCTGGGATTTGAAGTCAGATCTCTGGACTCTGGGTGCACCATGAGCCAGCCCCAGCCCCTGCCTTCAGTCCTCCAGGACACGAGGTGGGATATAGCTGGTGCCCGTGGCAAAGTCCTCCCCACAGATCCCAGGCTCTTAGAAGTCCTGGGAGGCTTCATGGAGGAGGTGAGTTTGGGGCTAGATCTGGAAAGATGCCAGCAGGCAGGGATGAGAGGGGGGATCAGGGAGGGGAGCAGTGAGCATGCCAGTCTGACTCACAGTAGGTCTGAAGCCAGGCTAGGCATGCTTAGCTGGTGTGGTGGACACGTCCTTGGACCCAGAGTTGCAGGATGAGGGCCCGACTCCAGTCAAGTCACTGTGTGATCCTGGACGAAGCCCTTCCCTCTCTAGGCACCTTCTCTCTTGTGAGGGAGCTGTGGTCAAGGGTCAGAGATCTACTCATTCTGGGCAGAGAAAGCCTGTCCTGTAGCCAGGCTTTGTCATTGCTGTCCACCCGGCAGCGAAGATAGACTGAGGCTGCCATGAGCCCAGCTCAGCGAAGGTTGGGATCCTTTCCAATACAGTGGGTGCTGAGTGTGTGTCTATACCTCCCTTCTCTCAGAGGTCCCCAGGATGCTGTAAGTGTCACAGTCAGGGCTACTTGGGGTGTTTCTGGCCCCCCTGACTGTAGAAGAAGAGGAAGGAATGCCCTTGCTGCATGGTGGAGGGAGCTTGAGGCTTCCAGTCAGGGGACCTGGGTTCAGATCATGACTTGTGTGTGTGACGTGAGGAGTTGTGTGCTGTGTGCTCACTGGCCAGCTCATGCCTAGTTATCCCAGAGTCAAAGCAGGACAAGGCCTCATCCAGCCGCCCAGACCTGGTACTGCTTGACTGGTGCGGGGCATGGGGATGAGTCCTTGTCTGGAGTGCCATCACACTCAAGGCATAAGCTGAGCCCATCACACTAATTAAAACTTTACATAATCCATAAATCAGACTTCCCTGGCTGGACCAGTGCCTCTGATTTCAATTCCACTTCTTTGATGAGAAAGACAAAGACAGAAGGAGATTCTGCACCCCCCCACCCCCTGCCATTCTTCCTCTTCCCCATTTCCCATAAGCTGGTCCCTAGACTCTAGGCAAGGGTTTATGAAGACAACCACGTCTAGGCCGGGAGCAGCAGGGACTTTAAGGGAGCATGAGTCCCTCAATGGGACTACAGAGAAATCAGTCTGGGGTGAAGGGCCCAGTGACCCTAGCTGCCATCTCCCAGCCTCTGAAGGTGGTGATTTGGAAGGGACAGGGCAATCAGATTCAGTCAGCCCCAGAGGACAGACCCAGGAATGGAGGGGGTGGGTGCAGTGGTGTCTAATTTGGCCTGGATGTCAGAAAACAGAGCCTTCCTTCCCAGGAAGGGTCTGCCTGCAGAGGGGGCACATCGAGACCCCTGGAGGTCGATGAGGCTTGGGCCTGCCCTGGAGGGGATGTGGCCCATTGGGCTCTGAAGCCACTTCTGGGACCCTGGAATTCTGGACCTGTGCGAGCCTAGTGCTGGGCAGGCCTAACCTTTTGTGTAAAGCCTGTAGTCCTGGAAGGTCAGAGCAGGGGCCAAGGCCCTGGGTCGGGGGGTGGGCCTGGGGAGGGCAGGGAGAGGCATCTGGCTCCAGAACTCTGCCCTCAACCACAGACCTCTGCCTGGGGAGGAAGACGACCCTCAGGGGCAACCCCCAGGCTTCAGCCATCCCCTTGGAGTGCAGAACCTGAGAATCTCTAGGCCTGTCCCTTAGCTCCCAGAGATGGTGACTCAGCCAGCACCTCTCAGCTAAGAAGTGTCTGAGGCACAATCCAACTCAAGCTTCCCTGCCTCCACATGGAGGGCTGTCCCCACTGCCTCTGGCACTCATGTAACCCTGGAGTCTCCTGAGAGATGGGCTGGGAAGCCCTGTGGGAGATAGAGGGTCTGGGCCATGACCGTGAGTCCCTGGAGGTATAGAGGAATAGCCCCCGCTGGAAGGGTCCTTCTCTTCCTCCTCCCCCTCTCCCTCCTCCCCCTTTTCTCCCCTCCTCCCTCTCTCCCTCCTCCCCCTTATCCTCCCTTCCTCCTCCCTTTCCCCTTCCTCCCCCTCTCCCTCCTCCCCCTTATCCTCCCTTCCTCCTCCCCTTCCCCCCTCCTCCCCCTCCTTCTTCCTCCTCCTCCCCTTTCCCCCCACCCCTTTCTTTTACTCTTGCCCATAGTCAGTGACAGCCTCTTCTCCATGGGCTCTGGTAGTGAACACAAAGCAGAGAGGAGATTCTCATGTGTGCGCGCACACATGTTGCGCATACACATGGGGCCTCATTAGGAGCAACCCAGAGCCACAGGTGTACAGGGCTCCCCAGGCCCAACTCCTAGATCAGAAAAGTGCCCCTGGGGTGGGGCAAGGGTGGGCCTGGGCTGGAAGTGCCCGCTAGGGAACCTCCAGCCTTCTCCCTCCCTCTTGTCGGGCCTGAAACCATGAACCATCCAGAGGCCTGCCTGAGGGACTGGACACCCAAGATAAGTCCAGCACCCTGCTGCCTGTGTATGAATCAGTAAGCCTTTGTTAAATGCCACCTGTGTGCCAGGGACTAAGACGGAGACTGAGCTACAAAGACAAAAGAAAAAGCCTCTACCCACCCCCGGCCCTTGAGAAGTTGATGGTCTTTGGGGGGAGGCACAGATGTGTAGGTAAAGTGAATGCAAGTCTTGGTGGGGCACCAGCAGCTGGTGCGGGTCAGGGAGCCTCCTCTAGAAAGAAGGGGGTACTGGAGTTGTATGTCCAGGAAACCCAAATTCCCAGAGGCCAAGGGCAGAGCTCCCCAGCCTGGGAGTGGCCAGTGCAGGACACACAGCATTCAGAGCAGGCCTGGGGTTAGCAGAGAAGCCAGTCTGGCTAAACCACAGGCCTTATGAAAGGTAGTCCTGTGTACCAAGACTAGAAAGGTAGGTCGGGGCAGGCTGAGAAGGCCCTTTATGTACTCCAGAAGCCAGGGAAGTTTGAGCCCCTGGTCCCGAATCACTAATCAAACAAGGATGTTTGTTAGAGTCTAGGGAAGGCAGCAGCCAGAGCTGAAAGGACGGATCCCAGGTCTCTGTGGAGCAGGGACTGGGCAGGGCATGAGCAGCATGGGATGGGGGAAGGGCTGCAGTCCTCAGCTCTGCATTCAAGGCCCAGATTCCTTGCCCTCCTTGTTCCCACCACTCCCTCCAGGTCTGAGACTGTGGAGTCGTGGCCTCAGGGCAGGTTCAGGCCTCAGGCTTGGCTTTGCTGCCTTCCAGCTGTGTGCTACTGGGTAGGGTTCATCTGCATTCTGAGCCTGGGTTTGCTTATCTGTGAAAAGAGGCAGTGAGCCCTGCCCTCACTGCCTCCTCTCCTCGGTTGAGAAAGGTCAGATAAGGAAACCAACCAGGAAAGCTTTTCAGTCATCCCTATTGATCACCGATGCTGCCACCGCCAACCCAACTATTCCCTCGCAGTCCAACCTCCCTTCCTTTGCCTGTGTTGTTACCTCTGCTGTCTCCCTGTTGAAGTGCTGCCAGGACATGTGTGCTTCCTCCTCCACAAAGCCATCCCTGGTCCCCCTTCATCCCTGAGGTGAAAAGGATCACTAACGCTTTCTTGAGGGCATTAACCTACCCTCATGTGATACACAAAGGGGGTCCTTTCCATCTTCCCTCTGTGCCTCTCCCTAGTGCAGGGTCTAGGACTGAGCAGGACCCACCTCAGTCATGGTGGAGCATCTCTCTCCATGGCCTGAAGGCTGTCAGCCCCCTCTGAGTCTTCAGACCCAACTCCGCTCAAAGCAACGCTCTCCTTCCTGTTGTTTGCCCCGGCGGATGGTCTCAAAGACCCTAAAGACCTTCCTGTGCTCCAGGTTCCTACCATCAGGATTGGTCTATGCCCCAAGGTTGGGAATCTGTTCAGGTCTGATCCTGGAAAGATGGTCATCAGTTCTGCAGGCCCCTCATCGATTCCAAGTGTTTAGCACAGTGTTTGGCACAATGTAGGTGGGTAATAAATGTTGATCCATTTGTTGGTTGAAGGGTGGAGCCGCAGCAGGGGAATGGATAGGCTGGATCTGGTGAGGGAGGTGCGCTTAGTTTTTGTTTCAGCAGAAGTGCTGGGAAGTTCCATAGACCCAACTGAGACAGAGGAAAGCCTAGGGCCCCTGCATGCTTACTGGTAGCTGGCTCCCATCTATGGACAAAGGAGAGCCACCTGTTTCCATTACCTTCCGCCTCATGTCACATCTTCTATCTAGTTTTCCATAGTCTGCATGACTTTTCATCATTTAATTATGACCTGCCCAGTACCAGCCTAGCTATTCTGTTTGTGAATCTAGGAGATCCAGGGTTGGGAAGTTGCCAACAGAGAGCAGTTTTCCTGGGTCTTCTCCTTCTCCCCGCCAGAATACAGAGCCTAGGGACATAGGACAGAGTTAGACTATTGGTCCAAGGTCTCAAGCTCTCCTTCTTTCTAACATCCTGGGGTGTTCCTATGGCTCCCACTGTACTCACAGCCCAGTCATGACACAGCATGAGCCAGGTCTAGGAGGAAGATCCCCTCTTTCTTGGTTCTTGGCAGAAAGGATGAAGGTCGTTAGATGGGGGGACAGGGCTATGGGCAGAGGGAGGCACACAGAGACCAACAGTGCACACTGCCATGTTCTGTTGCCCTCACCAAACAACCTCGATCCTGGCCACTGCCCCTTGGCAGGAGGATGTTGGTTCATCCTTCAAAAAGTGGTAGAATCCAAGAGGGGAACTTAGAGGTCTCACTAACCATGGTAAATTGTTTGCTGAAGCAGAAATGATGGGAGCTTGGGGCAGAAGGTGGAATGTAGCAAGAAGGAACTTATCCCTCCTAGAGGTCATAATGGAGGAGACAAGTCTGGGCAAATCTGCCGTGCCTTGTAGGAATTGGGAAGGCGGAAGTGTTGTGTTTGGTAGAAGAAATCCCACCAACTAAAGCTCTGACAGGAAGTCAGCTCAAGAGGCATGGGAGATGCTCATGATGCAAAGAGGAACAATTTTGATGGTGAGTGTGTGAGACTTGGTCTTTGAGCAAGCCCCACCTCGAAAAAAACACTGGCTCTAGGTGCTAACACTCTGAGCCCAGATCACAAGTGGGGAATTCCTTTCTCCAAGTAACTTGAAAAGGGCAATATCACTGGCTAATGGACGATGAGTATGGCCCTGATGACCTCTAATAAAAGACAGTGCAGACTCAGGAACCTTGGTGGAAGAGGGATGATAGGAAATGGGGGTTCTCCTTCCCCCTCTTCACATTGACCATAATGTCCACTAGTGACTTGTCCCTTAAGGTAAAGCAGAACCACTCATGGTGTAGTAGTGTGTTGGCACTGGAGTTAGGGAGGCCCAGGTTCTGATCTCATATTTTGTTTTCTCTGAGCCTTGGATTCCTCTTCTGTAAAATGGGTATAATACTGACTCTGGGGCCTCCTTCACATAGTAGTTGTAAGGCTCAACAGATGTAAAAGCAATCTGAAAACTAGAAAAAGCCATTTAAACGTGACTCATTGCCCCACCTTCATTTGGCTTCTGTTTTCTCTGCCAAGGAGAATGTGCTTTGGCAGAACGGAAAGGGCTAACAGGAAGCTGACAGTCAAAAGAAATGAGATAGCGAGACACCTTATCTCATTGCATTGGATGAATTCAAGTCAGAGATTTCTGTGGCTGGTGGGGGCAGGAGGAGAGGGAAAGTGGGAAGGGAGAGAGGGAGGGAAAGGATAGAGAGAAAGGAGAGGGAAAGTGGGATAGGGAGAAAGAGATGGGGAGAGGAGAGAGAGAAAGGAGAGGGAAAGTGGGATAGGGAGAAAGAGATGGGGAGAGGAGAGAGAGAAAGGAGAGGGAAAGTGGGGTATAAAGAAAGAGATGGGGAGAGGAGAGAGAGAAGGGAGAGGGAAAGTGGGATAGGGAGAAAGAGATGGGGAGAGAAGAGAAAGAAAGGAGAGGGAAAGTGGGGAGGGAGAGAGATCTTTGAAAGATCCTGGAGAACAGAGGTCCCAAAGGCCTGGGAAAGGGCAGTGGTCATCCCAGCTTCCTAAATGGGGAAGAGAGTGGAATCTGTGCCTCATGGGTCAGTCAGCTTGGTTTCCATTCCTGGCTAGGTGATAGAACACCTTAGTAAATGGATATTCCATGAAAATTTAGAAAAAAGAAACAGCAATGATAAGTCCTCAATGTGGCTTTATCAAGATCATGCCAATCTAAGCACATTTCCTTTATTTTTTTTTAACAAGGTCAACAGGCTGATAGATCAGAGAAATGTTGAGATGATTTGCTGAGACTTTAGCAAATCAGCTGATGGTCTCTCCAAGCTAGAGGCGTGGGTCCTATGGCAGTCTAATATAGGGTTCTCAGACCCATTCAAATGGCCAGACCCAAAACAGCCATTCCTGGCTTGCTGTCAAAATGAGTACCACAGAGACTGGGGCCCATGGATATGAATGAAGGCAGAAGGAGAGGTTGACTTAACGCTGGATAACATGGCGAATGATAAAGTCAGAATCCAAGAAGACTTTCTCAGCAAAATCGAAGCTGAAATTTAATAGCGAGAATGCCAAGGCTTTCACTGAGATTGCACGTGTTGGAATCCCTCACTTGCCCAGAAATTGAGCACAGGCATGAAACATTACCAGGTCCCCCTGCTGCTAGTGTTCCTCCTCCCAGGCTGCCTTGTAGATCTTGTCTGCTTCTACCTGTAGATGTGCATGTGGTGACTCCCTTAAAATGCGAGCTCTTTGAGGTTAGGGACTGTCTTGTTCTGGCCATGTACTTAGGGCTACAATTCCCAGGAAGTAGCCATGGAATAAATCTCCTTTGACTGTGATCAAAATTCCCTTCAAGTTAACAAACACTTTTTAAATGTCTTCAGTAGTTAAAAGGCACTTTGCCAGATCCCTAGGATACAAAGGCGAAAATGGAGGGTCCCTGCCTTAAAGCAGTTCCCAGTAATTGACGGTAATAGCATGAGTGAACCAATAACCTTGATAGAAGAGTGGATGCTACGAGATATTTCTGAAGGGAATGATTATTTTCTAAAGGAGAGCAGAATCAAGGAAAATTTCATGAATGAAGAGATACTTAAGTTGGGTCTTGAAGGAAGAGGGACATGTCAATAGAGACGGGGGAGGGGCTGTTTCAGGCACAAGGGCTGCTATGACTCAAGATCATGGCCACTGTAGAGGGAAAGGCAAGGAGAGCAGATGGCCAGTGGTTCCCTTAGCCCTGAGATTTTCAGGATTGCTTCTCTCCTGGTTCTTTTCCTACCTCTTCGACCATTCCTTCTCTGTCTCCTTTCCTGGATTGTCATTCAGATCATGCCCACTGTGCGTACATAGGTGACTTCGAAACCCTCTGTTCTCCTCCCTCTTCTCTACTTGGGATCTCATCAGCTTTCCTGGATTTAATGATGTTCTCTGCTGAGGATTCTCAAATCTACCCATTTGATTCTCTACTGATCTATAATCTCTTCTTTCCAGCTCCTTTCAGACATCTCAAACAGGTGTTCAGTAGACATGTTGTACTCAACATGTGTAAAAGAGAATTCATCATCTTTCCCTTAAACCCTCCTCCCACCTTCCCTATTTTCATGGAGGACACCACCCCCATCCCAAGCCTTCAGGCTCCCACCCTAGGGGCCACCCTGGGTTCCTCACATTCTTTCATCCTTTAGATCAAATCTGTTGTCAGGGGCTGTGATTTCACCTTTGCAACATCTCTATACGTCCTCCCTTTATTCCTGTGATACTCCTGAAAGCGCTCATCACCTCACGCCTGGACAACTGCAGTAGCTGCTGGTAGCACTGCCTGCCTCACATCTCATTTCCCTCCATCTTCCATTCAGCCCCAAAGTGATTTTTCCTCAAACACAAGTCTGATCCTGTCACCACCCCCCCCCCCCCACTCAGTAAATTCCATTAACTCTCTCTCACATCCGGAGTAAAATACAAAATACTGTTGAGCATTCAGGTCTCTCCTAATCCAGATCCGCTCCTCCCTTTCCAGTCTTGACACATCTTACATCCCTTCACCTGCTCTTGGATCCAGTGACGTCAGTCTCTTGGAAGTTCCACAGATAGGACTGTCCATCTCTGGACTCTGGGCGTTCTCCCTGACTGTTCCCCAGGCCTGGGATGCTCTCCGTCCTGGATCCCTTCAGACCCCACTAAGTCCCACCTTCTCCAGGCAGCCTTCCCTTCCTCATCCCAACTTTGAAGCGTTTCCTGTTTCTCCTGTCTAAAGGCTGCTTTGTCTATATCTGTTTGCATGTTTGCCCCCCTACTCAGTTGTGAGGGCAGGGACTGTCTTTTGCCTCTTTTTGTATCCCCAGAGCTTAACACAAAGTCTGGCCCATAGTAGGTGCTTAACATGTTTACTGGATTGATGCCTATGAAGGGTGGTTAGCAAGAGAGCAGATTGGACCCAGATTGAAGGAAGCTTTCAGAGCTAGGGAAGGTGCATTATCATTTATTCAGCTGGCCAAGGTGAGAGGGTGGGGGATATAGCATCTTTGGCCAGAAGTGTTGAGGTCAGATCTGTGCCTTAGGAAGATAACACAGTGGAAAGGGTCAGATTGGAGGCAGAGAGAGCAGTCCCGAGATGCTTCTGCTAGGCCAGGCAAGGGGGCCTGAGGCCCTGAGTGAGGGCATTGCAACAACAGAAGTCAGAGGCAGCATCCACAGGACTAAAGAATGATCAAGATATGAGTGTGTGGGCCTGGGAAAAGGGGAGGGGGGGAGCAGACCAAGACTGGAGTCTCCAGGGAGCCCCATGTGTGGGGCAGGAAGGAGGAGGGAGAGATAGTGGCAGAGGTTGCCAAGGATACCAGTGTGGTAGGAGCCTAAGAGCCTCTGAGGCACCTTGACCCTGGCACCAGGGCAAGGCCAAGACTGGCACCTGACATGCTTTTGTTCAGGATAAACCAGAAAGCTGAGCCTGTGAGCTGGTCTCCAAGGTTTCCGTCCTCTTTCCAAATTCTTTAGCAAAAACACCTAGAAAGCAGTCTGAAATTATCTAGCCAAACTGTGTGCTGCGTGTGTCTCGCACTCTCCAGAGAAGAGCCAGGAAGCTTTGAGCTTGGCTCTATGGGCTTCTCGTCCCCGAGCTGTAGGGCAAGGCATTCTCAGGCATCTTTCTGTTTCCTGCTGTAGTCCAAGAAAGAAGGTAAGTTTGCCTTTCTCTTATCAATTCCTTTTCTTATCACACCTGCTGGCCTGAGGGCTGAGGGGAGCTGGTGGCCAGGCTCTCTGCCAGTGACTTAGCACCTTCTCCAGGTGGTGGCCCCTGAGTCCTGGCATCCTGGCCCCTGGCCTCTTGGCCCTTTGGCCCTGGCCTGCTGGCATGATGGTGCCCTTGAGGGTTGTCTTTAGAACTGAAAGACCCTGAAGAGGCCAAAGTGGCTGCTGCAGGCATGACTGTCGCTGCCTCCTTCCCAAGGAGAGTCTGGACAGAAGAGCTCCCCTCAGAAAACACACTGCTTTCCTTTCCTGGGATGTTGGCAGCATCTGGATGCAGGCTTCCCTTGCCAGCTGAATACTGCCTCCTCCACTGACCAAAGAGAAAGCAGCATCTGCCTTCCCGTCTCCTGTGTCCTCTTGCTTCCCCCGCTTCAGCCTCTTCTCCCTGAGAAGAAGGGGAATCTGCATGATTAATCAAACTTCCAACACTCACCAGGCCCTGAGCTGCCTTACTGCCTAGCCAGCCCTCGGCTCGCAGAGTTGTCATTATCTCCGTTTGTCCTGTGAGGGGGTCTTGCTCGTGGTGGACTGGATGACAGCTCCGAGGCATCGCTGCAGACCAGAGGCACGTCTGCCAGGCTGTAATGAGTGTGGAGGGCCCAGGGAGGGGGCTGCCGGAATGATGCTGCGCTGGCTGGGGCCAACCCTAACCCGAAAAGGCAGCCCCTCCAAATGGAAGAATGGGGCCAGAATTCAAAGGACTCCCTGTGTGAGGCAGTGCCCAGAAATGGGGCTGTTGCTCTGAAAGAAAGGGCCAAGGGATTTCTATATTCATGGGGACTTGAAACACCACCAGGGCACGTTTTGATATAGAAGTCATTGATGTCTGGGAGGCATGGCACTAATTGGCGAGTGACAGGGTGGAATGACTTCATTAAAAGGCCAGTGGGTGGATGGATGACAGGAGGAGCATCTTGGCCCGGCATCTCCCCAGGATGAGCAAGCACAGGCACACCCCACCTTCTTCCAGGGCCTTGAGATGGCTATTACATCCCAGATCACTGACCTGGCCTCCAAGATAGCTGGCAGCTTCCCTTCTGGGCGTTCCCGAGGATGCTTTGTGTGGAGACATTTGGAAATGTGTGCCGTGAATGGAAGGGAAATGATTATTGCCATAATTCTGGACAATCCTGGCCATCATCAGACCTTATCACTCCATCTGGGGGATTGTCTGATGATCGTGGCTGCTAATCAACATCTGTGTCCTTAGAACCTGCGTTCCCAGGGTGAAGAAGGCACTCACTCATCTTCCTGAGCATCACTAAGGCCTTAGATAATTCCATCCTCTAAATGTTTTTGCAGATGGAAAAGCCCACTCTGAGAGGCTTCAAACCTGGGCTTCTGCAAGAGGCATCCTAGCATCTCTGGCCAAGGGGCCAGTTAAGAGCTAGGCCTGGGTTTGGGGGTGGGAGGAGGCTCTGGTCCTGCAGTCCAAAAGGTGTCCTTGAGGCTTGACTCCCTGGAGAGGCCAGGCTGACCACACTGTGGCGTGACATAACCATGGTTCCTCTTGAGCCTGGACACTCCCCTCTTCTCCCCACGCCAGATAGTAGTCAGGCCTGCACCATTGGTGGAACCAGGAGGAGGCTCAAAGGAGGCCCCACTCCCTCCTTTGACCAAGAGGAACCAAAACTCCCAAAGAGGAGCTCCTATGTGGCTGAGGCCTGATCCTAGAGTCACCAGCCTGGACAGTGCAATTCCAGCATGAAGGAATCCCCGGCAGGGCTCAGCAGGCTGACTGGTGACTCAAGCCCTCTTCCCTCCCTCTATAACATGCCCAGGATGATAACGGCAGGCGATCCAGTGACTCATCTCCCTACTGCATCCTTTGCTTGGTAGAATCTCACTGCCTGTGAAGCAGGGTGCCACCGTCATTATTTCCCATGATGCTTTCTCTTCTGATTCATCTTTGCCCAGCATCATTGCTACAACATCAGCTCTCCTGGGGCCTGGCAGCCCCTCCTCCAGCTAAGCAGGCCCCTCCCCATGACAAGTGGCTGAACCAGTCTGTCCAATGAATAGAATGAATGAGATTGTGCTGGGAGGAACATCACATAGGCAGGATCCAGACAAAGCCAGGAAGACTTGTATGAACCGATGTAGAGCTCAGCAGGCAATGAACTAATGGCCGCCAAGCACAGTGCTAAGCAGTTGGTGAATAATAATTCACAAGAATGATGACAGTGTGCTTGAAAACAACTCCAAACATGCCTCCTGGACATACAGGCCCAGGTGTGGCATTCAAGGCTCCTCGAAGTCTGGTCCCAGCCCTCTATCTTTGGGCTTATGGATTGATCTACATCCCGGGAGGCAGTAAGTACTCACGGGCCAACAGCCATTTTCATGTTGTCTTTGAATCTGTGTTGCCCAGCCCAGAGCCTTGCAGATGAAAGCAGAAGCTTTGTAAATAGATGTTGCTTAACTAGATGAAGTAACAGTGACAGAACCCCAAGGTCGAGTTTAGTGACCAAGCTGGTGCCTGTTTGTTCAAAGCAAAGCTGAGGTCACTCCTTCCTCGGATCTCATTCTCCCCTCCCCATCCCCAACCTACTGTCCGTCCAGTGATGCTGCATTCCTTGCTGTTTCTGGTAGATGACCCTCCGTCTTCCAGCCCCACACCTGGTTCCTCCCTACTGACCTCAGTTAAGCATCTTAGCTCTCCCCAAGCCTGGCCTCTCATTTAAAGAGCAGCGGCACAGGCAGAATGAAGGCTGAGGAATGGAATCGCTAGCTGCAGTAGGGGGTCGACTTTGGTTTCCACCCTGTTGGCATTCGAATTCTGATGATTTGCCATCTGCCCTTTTAAATGTTTCTAGTCAACAGTCTCATGAGAGTCCCTGTAATACAAAATTGAGATCATTTTCTTCTTGGGAGTTTATGGTAAATTTACTCATTCTGAAATTTCCTCCCATGGCGTGTGCTCCAGTTCCGTCCTTTGAATCTATGGGTTTCAGTTCCTTTTCTAGTCAAGTACTTTCTGGTCCTCTTTATCTCCTTCCTCTGCTGTTTCCTTCATCATGTCCTCCAATGAAGTGATTTGGTTTTTCACTGAGTCTGCTGTTTTGTTCATATTTTCCATGAATATTTTAAACTATTGAGGTCCATCATCATCATCTCACCCTGCTGCTCTTGTCTCACACACTTTCTTCTCTATTTCATCTCATCATGTCTTTGCCAATGTTGTGTCTTTGTTTCATTCATTCAGTGGGTTTATTAGCCCTCTGAGTTCTGGAGGAAAAAAAAGATCCTGCTCTTGTTTCTGATGAAATTCTACTGGTGTTTCAGTTTTTTTTAAATGACATTTTTGACTTGGTCTCTTTCAATCTGTAACACTTTTTCACTGTCGGAACTTTTCCTTCTGGTTTCTGTAAAATGGGGATAATAGTACCAAGGTTGTTGTGAGGATGAAATGAGGCCATATTTGAAGAGTGCTTAGCCCAGGGTCTGGCGCACAGTAGGTATTTACTGTTTACTCCTTCTCCCTTTCCTGCCTCATTTCCTTATTTCTATAAATGTTTTCTTTTTCCCCAACTAGTAATTCTTCCAAGGGTTTTTCATTCTCTGACTTTTGAGGATGATATGGAAGGGATCCCTCTCCTGTGCTCCCTTTTCCTAGGTAATCAATGTGCAGCAAGAGAACTATGTCATGTGTTTAAGCCTTTGGGGGGAATGTCGATTCCGGACCATGAGCGGCTAAGGTCCGGCGCTTGGGGATGCTGGCATCTCCCCATGGCCCCATTCAGGCTGCTTCAGATGTCGATCATCAGTCCTTCAACATGTTCTTGGGATAATTTGTGTGGAATTAGAACCAGCTCTCCCACAATGGCTCCTTCTCCTGCAAACAGGATCACAGACAGATTTCTTAGTGGCGTGCCTCTAACAATGTTGGTGTAACGCTGAAGAAGAGGACAGATAATCTGATTACAGACCTGTGTGAGAGAGCCGGGGCTCCCTGCTGTGAATGAACATGTGTGCTCATGTTGGGAGGCCAGGCAAGCTACCAGGGACGAAAGTAGCTTACCCAGACAGCGGGATTTGTGGTCTAAGCCCACACCTACTGACAGCTTTGTTCTTGGGAGTGGGGGTGTCATCCTTCATATTTCAGCACTTCTGCAGTGAAGAGCTGGGAGGGACCCTGGACATTGTCTAGTTCTCCCCCTTTCATTATTTTCATTATTCCAGACCTGGAGACTGGGCCCCAGAGAGGAAGAGGGATTGCCCCAGAACACCAAGCAGTAAACTGCAGGATCAAGTTTCAGATCCGGGTGCTCTAACTCCAATGCACCCAAGGTCCTTTCTCCCATAGCTTACTACTCTGGGATGCCTGGCCCCCACCCAAGACAGCCTAGCAGGAACAGGGGGCAGGCCACTGAACCAGCCCCCTAAATGTCTGTCAGAAATCCATATCCTTCCTTAGCCAGACACATGGGGAGCAGGAAGAAAGAGAAAACTTTGTCTGAAAGGCCCCTGGCCTGCCTTTAGCATGCATCCAGAAGGGCTAAACAGGTGGGCAGCAGCGAGAAGACAGTGGCTTCCTAACTCCTCCCAAGTTATATCACCATGAGGGTTTGTCCTTTGTGCTGAAGCATCAAGCATCCCCCCCTTAGGGAGAAGTACAGACACATTACAGAGACAAACAGAAGTGATCTGGGGGGTAGGGGCTCCACTCTATACTCCATGGAGCTCATCCATTGGGACAGACAATTGGGAGCTGAATGTGAGTGTATGTGTGAATTTACATGTGTGTGTGTGAGAATGTGTGTGCATACATGTGTCTGCGTGTGTGTATGCATGAATTTACATGTGAGTGTATGTGTGTGCTGGAAAGGAGGTCAGTTCCTGAAGTTTCTATCATAGGAGCAGTGGGAGGGTGAGACCATGCAGTCAGCTGCATGGATCAGTCTGTGACTAGATTGTTTGGATGGATGGAAGGAAGGAAGGAAGGAAGGAAGGAAGGAAGGAAGGAAGGAAGGAAGGAAGGAAGGAAGGAAGGAAGGGAAGAAAGTAAAAGAAAGAAAACAATTTATTTCAGATTTACCTATATGCAAAGCTCTGTGCTAGGTGCTAGGAATGCAAATGTAAAAGTAAACCTACAAGAGCTCTCTGGGGACTGGTGGAGCAGTGGTTAAAGCACCAGTCAGGAAGACCTGAGTTCAAATTCAGCCTCAAGCACCTCTGAGCTGTGTGACCCTAGGCAAGTCACTTTACCTCTGTTTGCCTGAGTTTCCTTCTCTGTAAGATGGGGCTAATAATAGTGCCTCCCTCCCAGAGTGGTGAGGCTCACCTGAGTGAGCTTTGCACACAGTAGGTACAATATTCCGATCATCCCCATCACTATTGCCAGCAGGAGGAGCATTCATAGAGGGAGACCACCCACATGGTATGATAAAAGACCTCAGGTACTCCTGTCTCAGGGGAGCAGAGGAGGGTGACAGCAAGTTCTCTTCCCTCCTCCCGCCACCCATTAGTCTGTGGTGATTCTGTCCACAGGCCCTTGCTGATCTTTTTGGACTCAGGCTTTTAATCTCTGAAATGGGAAAAATCTTCTGGCCCAGACACTGGTCCCTAAACAGGCAGACTCCAGGACCAGGTGTGTCTGTGGAAAGCAGCTGAAATATTGGATTTGAACATGCTGTTTCCTTGCCAAGTGTCTGATAGAGAAATGAAGAAGGACGAGTCCCGGTCCCACACTCAGAGCATACCTCCATCCTCATCCTCCCCCCGCCCCCACCCCACCCCAGGTCTCCCACCTGCTGCTTCTCCTCACCTGTGTATGCTCCCAATCAGAGCCATTTGGCTCCATTATGTGCGAGCTGGCAATTAGTACAGTAGGAATCGGCTGGTGCCTGCTTTGGGGGGTGGACTTTGTCTTTTGCTGTTCCTGTAAAGGAGCCTGTATTATTTATAGAGCTGTGTCTACCCAGAAGACTCCTGAAGCAGGCAAGACGTTGACTCCTGATAAAGCCTGTCAGGGTCTGGGCACAGGGCTCTCCACAAAGGAAGTGACTTGCCCAGAATTTCTGCCATTAGACATCAAAGGGGCAGGACAAGGCAGGGAAAGAGCCACAGCCCAGGTTTGAGCTGCACCTCAGCCCCTGGTTTGCCACATCCCTTCTCCAGGGAGCTGGTGCTCGCTAGGGTCCCTTCCACTCTGGTATTCAGAGAGGCCCCATTCTTCATGGCTCATGTGAGCACAAGCTACTAAGCACCGTTGGGTTGGGGGTGGGGGAGTGATGTGGTCATACAACTTTTACAGATGGGGACAAGATGGCAAAGGCAGATCACATGCTTGGTTACCACACTTCCAGGTCTATATTTGAACTACTGGTTCATGGGCCATTTCTGCTCATGTTCCTGTGGATGACAGCGCTTTCTGCCAGCAAAGGAAGATGTCGATTTTCTCTCCCAAAGGTGCATTTTTCCTTAATGGATCAGCCTGGATCTATTTTCCAAGTTTTCCTTGGCCAGTGTGGAGGCAGCTCCACAGTAGTAACTCATCTGCAGGGGCAGCAGAGCCAGTACCCTTTGGCACCTGTTCAAAGCAGTGAGGATTTCCCCCAGGACTCCAGAGGGGCAGGACCCCAAGTGTGTAGGGAAGGAGGGAGCTCCCTGAGCATTCTTCTCCTTCATCAGAAAGGTTTCCTGGGGCAGCTTCAAAATTCCAGCCCTGGGAGTTTCCCATCCTTTCTGACCTGACTCTTCTGGAAGAATCCAAATCCAGGGAATCTTCCCTGCCCTGCCTCTGAACATTGTCAAATCTGCTCCCTTCAAACCTTGGCTGCCTGGTGTTCCTTTCCATCCTTTCTGTCCTAGTAACCAGTCCTCTTCCCTAGCTATCGAGAACCAGATACAGAACAGCCTGCCCTCCCCTCCCCTCCTCCTGCTCTCAGAGTTCCTCTACTTTTCAAAGGAAAAAAATTCATTCAGGAAATCCTGACCTTGGCTGTCATTTAACCTGATGTTACTTGGCAAAAAATGGTGGGGTCTGCATGGGTAGGGTGGTGCTGTGGGATTGACTGGTGATCATGCCCCCTGCCTACAAGAAGCTCATAGGTGAATTCTCGGTGAGGGTGCTACAGGGTCCCCAGTAGAGTGGGCACTTGTTTACAATCCTCTCCTCTTTGCGTGCTTTCATCTATATCATTCTGGAAACCACGAATCTGAACCTACTCTGCTCCAGGGACTGTGGTTGGCAGTGGAGATACAAAACCGAGGATAGCAGGATCCTTGCCCTCAGGGACTCATGTGGGGGGTGGGAACTGTGTGTGCTCAGGAAAATAAATACAACATGAACAAATAGTTTTTAAGGAAAGAACACTTGGGAATCAGGCAAGGTCTCATGGAGCTAATGGTGCTTGAGCTGACTCTTGAAGGAAGGTGTCTGGGGATTCTGAGAGGTAGAAGTGACAAGGCGAGGGCATTCCAGGCACAAGGGACAAACAGTCTGTGCAAAGCCAGGGACTGAGAAAAGCCAGTACTTGCAGGGACTGAGCTTCATGGAATGAGGTAGCTGGGACCCAGGGGGTGAAAAATAAACAAGGCAGGATGGTGAAGTCTGGAAGCTTTGGAGGCAGGGAGACCAATGAGGAGGCCAATGCCAGAGAAGCTGGAAAGGAGAGGTCAAATTCCAGACCTTTCCTGATGGAATAAGAAGGTTCCCCTGGCATGGAGAGCTCACTCTGCCCTGTCCTCTAGAGGGACCTTCCTTGGATCTCTGAGCTTCCAGGCTGATGGGAGCTAGGAGGGTTCCAACACAGGTGAATGAAGTCTTCACCAGAGGTGGCTGATGGATGAAAGTTCCCTGGCTTTGGTAAGGTGACACTAGCATGCCTCTCATAAAGGAGGACATCCTGGGACCTGACAGTTCGAGCTTTGGGAGCAGTCTGAGAAGAGGAGGCCATAATGACTGTGGATGAGTGAAGGGCAAGGGAGTCTCACTCACTGATTTGGGAATTTGATGGGCTTTTTCTGTGTAGTATCATCTAGGGAGAACTAAAGCTCTGTTATGGAAGCAAGGCAAGGAAGTGTGCTTGTTTGAGACGTAGTGTGGGGCAGCCTCCACCCTCCTTCCCTTCTGGGGCAAGAAGAGAGAGGGAAGGAGGGAGGCAGAGAGAGAAGAGAGGAGAGGAAGGAGGTAGGGGAAGGAAGACAGATGGAGACAGAGAGGGAAGAGGGAGAGAGGGGGAGGGAGAGGGAGACAGAGAGGAAAAGAGAGAGAGCTGAGTGGAATTCACTGAAGGCTGGGAAAGTGCCTGGGAAGGTAGGAGGCATCAAAACCCAGGACTGACACTCTTAGGCACCTTTAGGAGAAGCCTCAGCAGTTGAGCAGGATTTCCAAGAGCTACCAGGGACAAAAGCAGAGCTCTCCATTGGAACTAAATCTAGAGGCAAAATCTGTTGGTTGGTTGGGGGTGGGGGAGGCGATGGTCTCCTTTGGCTGTGAATCATGACAGTACTTTGTGGGACTTTCTCAGTCAGATGTTTGCACCATTGAAAGAGCCTACTCAACCAGCCTTGGCAGCGTTAGCAGTGTGCATGCCCCTGAGTCAGGCTAGGGATGCCAGTCTCTCAGAAGTCCCATCCAGGCTGGATCTACTGTGAGGGACACAAGGGGAGGGGATTTTATTATCCAAGTTGTCTGCTTAGTGGGAAGTCCACCAGCCATCTTTGGTCGGACCTCCTTTGTCAAACGTTTTTCTGAAATGCTGGGGTCCTGCTGCAACCTCAGACACAACCTGTCCCAACCTAAGTTCATCACTATCTCTCCAGCCACCCCCCTCTCTCATAGACCTGGGCCTCCTCCATACCTCATCATCACCATTTCTCCGGCCACTCCACCTGGTTTTTCTTTTTGATTAATTTGTGTCAACACCTCGTTTTCCTGTCAATTTTGTTCTCCATTTCTCACCAGAGTGCTAGGATTCATCAGTGTTGGCTGAGTGGAACTGAAATGTAGAAGCCCCATTCCCACTCTGTCCTGTCTCTTGAGAAATAGGGAATGTGTACCAGAGGCCAGGGGCTCTTGTGGAGCCCTAGAGTCCTTGCTCCCACCTTGTTCTGTCAGAATGGGGGAGCTCCGGATGGACGTAGGATGGGCTGGCCCCGTGCCGAGCCCTGGAAGCCTTTCTCCTGCCTGAGGAAGCCCCTGCCTGACTTGTCAGAGCCTTCCATCATTTTGACTTTTTGTCCCAGTCCCTTCTAGAGAGCCCTGGGGTCGAAGGCTCCTGTCAATAGAGACAGCCCCCATGGGAGAAGCAGAGAAGCACCAGCCCCCTTCCCTCGCCTCTTGGTGTGCAGAGCTGTCAGAAGATTGTGTCAAAGACAGAAGTGGCCTAGAGAGGCGAATGTGGGTGATACAGCTTCATTAGAAGCTGCCATTGGTCCAACTGCATCCCCAGCAGAGAATTCGCAGGCCCGGAGATAGAGGAGGGTCCGGGCTGGCCTTGGCCAGGAGGCAAGAGGAGCCCAGGCCGGGCTGGGCCAGGCCTTTCATCCTGACTGTTGCAGGCTGGGATGGAAATAGAAGTGCCAACATTCCTGTTAGCTTCCATAGCACTGGGGCTCAACTGCCTGAGCTTGCCTTGGCAGATGCTGTCCCCCATTTAGGGAGGCTGGAGCCAGTGGTAATAGCTTCTCCCACCTTTGCCCGCGGAGCCCCCGCAGTGGGATCTTTGTTTTCCTCTTTAAAAACTGGTGGAATCCAGATGCCTCCTCCCAGGAGCTGTTGATAGAGCTGATGGATAAACCTTCTGTGAACGTTTCTATTTTCTTTGTCAAAATGTTGGCTAGGCTTCTGTGAACTCAGGGTGGGGGTTATTGATGGCTGGTTGTTTCTCCCCTTCCTTTTAAAGAGCAATGAGCATCCTAGCAGGATTGTACTCGGAGCAAATGACCTCAGCCTTGTGCCAGGAATGTCAATTCTTGCTACCCTGTGAGGGGCTGGTTCCAGGCAGGGGAGATTGAGGGGAGGAGCTCTGAGTGCTGGCCCAGCACATCACTAACTCCACTCTGGATTTCTGTTTTTAAGCAAACAAACCAAACTTCTCTTTTCTCAGTTGATGGGAGCAGTGTTGTTTATTTGGCTCCTGTAGGTGTGTGGTACCATCTCTGTTTCTGCCATAATTGAGCACTGGGGTGCTCAACACCAGCCAGGTCTGTGACACAGGCAGACAATGAGTCTCCGATCCTATGGCAGTCACACAGCCAGCCAGTTTATTGAGGCCTCTGCTCCAGAGCTCACTCTCCTGGAAAAGCTGATGATGCCTCTTCCCAAGCTCTGTGAGGAAAGCACTGGCTGTTACTGACCACTCTTCTGCCTCCCTGCTCATCTCTGATAGAGAGTTGGTAGGAGGTTGGGTCTCAGAAGTCAGAATCTGCCTTCAGAGAGAGTCCCTACGACCCCACTGGGGGAGGCTAGAGGCTTCCCACACACCCCAGGAGGCTGGTCAGAGCCATAATGCATGTGGTCCATCCAACTCGTCCATCGAACTTGAAGAGAAGGGGAGGGTGGGGCTGAGGGCACCCTGTTCCCTGGTTGAGAGCAGCTGTTTGGGTCTGTCCCCATTCTCTTGGTACCTGGCTCTGGGCCTTCCTTCCATAGTGAGGGCCAATGAAAGGGACAGGAAATCAATGCTCCTCCAAGGAGGGGGACATTGTTGTGCCCTTGGGATAGTCAGGGAAAGCTTCCCAGAAGGGGAGGGACATGCCTGAGATCTAAACAAAAGGCCAGACTTGAGAGAGAAGAGGCAGCAGAAGGACCGTGCGAGTTGCTGGGACATCTGGCATCAGGTCTGGTCTGACAAGGATTGGAGGTGGACTGAGAATCCCAAAGAAACAAGTCCAGAAAGTCAGAAGGACTTTCATCCCCTTGGTGGGGAGCTTTGCACCAGTGGAGTCTTTAACTTGTGACTTTTAATGTTCTTTTCTTTTAAGATATTGAGTTCCAAATTCTCTCCCTCCCACCCCATCTTGTACCCACTGGGGAGGCAAGCAATATGATATTAATTATACATATGAAGTCATGCACAATATACTTCTACATTAGCCAGATTGCAAAAATAAAGAGATAACTAAAAAGCAAGAGAAATGAAAAAGCGAGAGAATGTACTCCATTTTGCACTCAGGGTTCATCAGCTCTTTCTGGAAGTGGATAGCATTTCTTCAACATGTGTCTTGGATCACTGTATTGAAAACCAAGTCTTTCGGAGCTGATCAGCATTCCAGCATTCCTGTCCCTGTGCACAATGATCTCCCCGTTCCTCTCACTTTACTTTGAATCCGTTCTTATAGGTCTGGTCATGTGTTTCTGGAACCGCCTCCCTTGTCATCTCTGTGACAGCACAGTCATGTTACAACTTATTCAGCCAGGCTGATGGGCAGCTCCTGAATTTCCAGTTCTTTGCTACCACAAAAAGAACTGTTTAATTATTTTTGCACCTATTGGTCCTTTTCCCTTTCTTTGATCTCTTTAGAGTACAGACATAGTAGTGATATTACCAGGTCAAAGAGTATGCTGTTTGATAGCCCTATGGGCGTGGTTCCAAATTGTTCTCTAGAATGGTTGCACCAGTTCATTATTCTAGCAACAATTCGTTAGTGAGCCTATTTTCCTCATCATCTCCAGGATTTGTCATTTCTGTTACATATCATGTGGTATCTCAGCGTTTTTTTAATTTGCTTTTCTCTAATCAGTAGTGATTTAGTGCAATTTTATATGCCCATAGATAGCTTTGATTTTTTCTTCTGAAAACTGCCCGTTCATTTCCTTTGACTATCATTTGAGAAATGACTTTTATTTTTATAAATTTGACTCAATATTCAATATGTATTTGAGAAAGGAGGGCTTTTTCAGGGAATCTTGCTGTAAAAATTTTTGATATTACTTTTAATACCTTTAGTAAAAGGTACTTTTAGTACCTTTAGCATAATGTAGTTTCCCTGATTATCCCTTTTAATTAAATCAATTCTTGCCTTTGCTTTATCTGAGATCATGATTGCTACTCCTGCCTTTTTTACTTCAACTAAAGCATATTAGATTCTACTGTATCCCCTTATTTTAAATCTGTGTGTGCTTCTTTCTGTTGCAAGTGTTTCTCGTTAGCAACATCCTGTTGAATTCTGGTTTCTAATCCATTCTGCTTCCATTTTGCGGGTGTGCTCGTCACATTTACAATTAGGATTACGGTATTTTCTCTCCATCCTATTTTCCTCCTGTTAAACCTTCTCTCTCTCTTTTTATCTTGTCCCTTCTCAAAAGTCTGTTTTGCCCTTAGCTACTGCCTCCCTCAGTCTGCTCTCCCCTTGACCAACTCCACCTTTTTATTATCTCTTTCCCCTCCTATTTTCCTATTGGGTAAGATTTATTTCTGTACACAAGTGATAGTGTATGTAAGTTCTTCGCTCTTAGAATAAATTTCAGTGAGAGTGAAGGTCAAGCATTGGCTGCTACCTCATTTTCCCTTTCACTGTAAAAGCTCTTCCCTGCATACCCCTTTTAGGTAAGAAAATTTTCTCCATTATACCTCTCCCTCCTTTCTCCCACTGCATCTCTCTTTCACTTTTTTTGGAGATCATTTCAACATAATTTTAATTCATTCCCATGTCCTCTGTCTGTATATACTCCTTTTCACTACCCCAATAATGCTAAATTTCTTAGGAGTTACAAGTATCATTTTCCCATATGGGAATGTAAATAGTTTAACCCTTACATGTTTACCTTTTGATGCTTCTCCTGAGTCTTGTGTTGGAATGGTAAATTTCCTATTGAGCTCTGGTCTTTTCATCAGGAATTCTTGAAAGTTCTTGATGTCGTTAAATGCCCATTTTTTTCCCTGAAGGATTATACTCAGTTTTCTGGGGTAGATTATCCTTTGTTGTAACCATAGCTTCTATGCTTTACATAATATCACATTCCAAGCCTGCCAGTCCTTTATAATTTATTGAACTATTATATGTGGGCTTTTTTATCATGACTTTCAAGTAATCTAATAATTTTTAAATTATCTCTCTTCAATCTACTTTCCAGGTCAGTTATTTTTTCAATGAGATATTTCATGTTTTCTTCATTTTTTCACTCCTTTGACTTTATTCTATTGTTTCTTGTTTATTCTATTATTGTTTATTCTATTGTTTCTTGATGTCTAGTGGAGTAATTAATTTCTGTTTGCCCAATTCTAATTCTTAAGGAATTATTTTCTTGAGTGAGCTTTTGTACCTCTTTTTCCATTTGCCCAGTTCTGCTTTATAAGAAGTTCTTTTCATTGATTTTTGTGCCTCTTTTACCATTGGACCAATTCTGTTTTTAAGGTGTTGTTTTCTTCATTATTTTTGTACCTCTTTTACCAAGCTATTAATTCTTTTTTCATCATTTTCTTGCATCACTCATTGCTTTTCTTAACTTTTCCTCTACCACTCCTAATGCTTTCTTTAAGTCTTCCAGGAATTCTTGTATGTCTTGGGTCCAATTAGGATTTCTCTTTGAGGCTTTGCTTACAGATATTTTCCACATTATTGTCTTCTTCTGAGTTTGTGTCTTGGCCTTCCCTGTCACCATAGTGGCTTTTTATGCTCAAATTCTTTTGTTGTGGTGGTTTGCTCATTTTTCTAGTATCTTTCTTGAGTTTGAACTTTGTGGTAAAATTGGGCTTTGCTCACTTAGGGGAGGCACTGTCCTAAGCTTCAGTCTTTTTCTGATGCTGCTTTCAGAGCTAGTTCTGGGGGCATGCATGTTTTCAGTGCTTCCAAGGTGTGTCTGGGGAGAGATGTGGTCACTGCTCTCCTAGTCTTTACACAGGAAGGGCCCCCACTCCTCTGTAGCCATAAGCACTGGTGCTCCTCTTGGCCCTGGAACTGTGACCAGGTCCCCTGCTCTCTTGCGACTGACATCCAGCATTCCTCTCTACCCTGAAACCACAACCCAGAGCTATATACGGCAATAAATGTGCCAATCAGTGCCAGCTGCATCCAGTGCCAGTGCCAAAGGGTCCTCTATGATTTCTTTCTGACCAGTTGTCCATCCCCCTTACCATCTCAGCTGAGAACTCCTGAACTGCTACTGCTGCTGTTTCCACCATGTGAGCTGCCTTCGGACAAGCCTCCACCTCAGTGTCACCAGAAGAATGTCTCACCCTGACCTCTATCACTCCAAAACTTGATTTGAGGCATTATTTTAAAGTTGTTTGGGGGGAAATGTTGAGAGAATTCAGCTGGGTTGTCTCTAATCAGCCATCTTGGCTCCCCTACCAATGTGTTTTTAAAAAATAACCTTTAGATTGTAGGCTTTTTTATTTAGAATTCCATTTCTGGCCACTTGGAACTGGAAATGTCCCCCACAGCCTGACTGTATTGAGGTCTGGGGAGATGGCGTTACTGCTAAAAATAGCTTTAGTCCTTGGCTTGGGCATGTTCTGGTCAGGGCTAGAATTGTGCTCATTGGGTGGAAGAGGTATTGGCCAAGTCACAAGGATGAGGAGTCTAGCAGCTGCAGCAATAGCAAAGTTCTACTGAGTACCTAAAGTCTGCAGCCTGGAGGAGGTAAGGAGGGAGCAAAAGAAGGAGGGAGGGAAGAAGAAGAAGAAAGAAAGGAAGGAAGGGAAGGAGAGAGGAAGGAAGGAAGGAAGGAAGGAAGGAAGGAAGGAAGGAAGGAAGGAAGGAAGGAAGGAAGGAAGGAAAGAAGGAAGGAAGGTAGGAAGGAAGGAAAATGAAGATAGATTTACTGCTTCTTATGATTCCTAGCCCAGTCTCACTCTTGGGATCAAAACTGGGGGTCATCTGAGAACTCAGAGCCTTTGGCCAGGCAATGCTGCCTATAGGACAGAGCACTAGGCCTGGATCATGCCCCTGACATTTATTAGCTGTATGACCCCAGGCAAGTCATTTAAGTATTCTGATCCTCAGTTCTCCCATCTGTAGAATGGTAATAACAGGTAAGATCTAGCTCATCTTTGCCTTCTTTCACTTCTGCTCTTAATTAGGGACCTATTCCTGAAGTGTCTATTGCACTGATCAGATTGGACTCTATGTATGACATTCTCTTAGCAGACAGGGATTTGGCCAGGGATCATCATATCTAGTCAGTCATTGTCTCCCAGTACTATAGTTCCCACCACTCCTGCCCAGCTGTGCACACAGTAGATACCCAAATAGTGTTGATGGGGGGAGGGGGTCTTTGTTTTCCCGAAAGCCCCTCCCTCCAAGCTGCCATCCACCAGGGCAGCCCTGCAGGCACAGAGTCTGGAGAATATGAGTAACCTACTTTCCTTCCTCCCCCTGGCTTGGGAGTGAGGGTGGGGAGGTGGGATGGTGACCATGAAGAGGAAGCAGCTTCAACTGCTGCCAACTGGGAGTGTAGTTGGATTTTGTCTGGGTGGAAGTGATTTCTTAACTATACAGGGGATGCTGTCCTTTTATGACAAATGCCATTGCTCTTACTGTCATCTGTAATGCAGCTCTTGGGGAAGCCAGTCTGTGTCTCCATCAGGAGGTGCTGAAAGGGGCCCATAGGAAGCCTGTGGTCTCACTCCTGTCAGGTCCTCCTGGCCTTCCTGGGCTACCCAGAACTCCAGAAAGCCAGGGGTGGTTGGGGGGAAGGGAAATCAATAGATAATGATACATCCTGTTTAAAAGTCAATTGATCCCCAGATGAGGGCGGCTACATGCCTGGGCAGCAGGGGTAGCCATTTCCGCTCGTGGGCACTGCTTTCTCATCTATTACGTTGGAGAGGGAAAAATCGGTACAGAGCTGCCTTCCCATAATGGATCACCTCTTGCTGCTGGGGATTGGCTCTGTATTTTTAAGTCACTCATCTCTTGGGGTCCACTTCTATGCTTCACCATGGTCTTCTTAGGCATCTTCTGAAGAGGTAATGATCGGCTTGTGTAACAGTGGATCCAGGCAACAATATAGCAGTGTACCTCCAGACCTGGGTGCAGTGTCTCACTCAACATGTCTCTTGTCCTCAGCCCTCTCTCCATCTCTCCTCTTTCTCTTCCCTATCTCATCTCTTGTCCTCACTCCAACCCTGCCAGAGTCCTCTCATTTGAGGAGATCGTACAGACAACCTCACTGTTCTTTCTCCCACACAGCCTGTAGAAATCAGCAGCCTTTGGGCTGAGAAGAGAAGGGGCATCTCTCACACTAAAAGGCAAGGACAGCTCCCCTCTTTCTTCCCCTTGGAGATCCTTTATTTAGGAGCACCACAGGGGGCAAAGCCTGGGCTTCCATCTCAGCTCGGCTCCTGACAGTTGTAGCTGGTCCCCTTCAATTGCGATGTGTGGGGCCCCTTCGGCCCCTTTTGCTGGAAGTCAACGGTATCTGATCCCTTGTCTGCTTTCTCTCTCCCAGACTGGCTTCTCAGAGGCTCTCGCTCTGATGTGAACGCTGACTGCTGGACTGAGAAGCTGTTTTCTGGACACTGATCTTGAATTTGTCAACACAGACCCAGTGGTAAGTCATCTCTGTTTAACCGGCTCCATTTGCTCGATGGGTCAGTTGGTCTGAAGCTCGGTCTACACAGGCTGTTCTTGGCCATTGGCCTTGAGCAGAAATCATCCACCTCCCATGGGCAAGGGGACGAGCCATGCTCTCATCCCAAACGTCATCCCAAACAGAAATCCTTCCTAGACCAGAATGAAGGGCACTGGGCACACACATGCACATCCAGGAACACAGCTATCTCTGCATACACCAACATGTATGTGCAAGCACTTGCACACCCACACATGCACACACATGTACACACACACACTCTCTTGGCCAGCTCTTAGAACATATGAGGCCATTTTGTACAACTCATCCAGAATAGGAAACATCATCTCTAGGGCAGCCTTCCTTCTCCATGAGATTTTAATAGATCATAAGAATTACTTTGTGGCTAAGGCTAGAACAGCCTTATGATACTGAGGTAGACTTGGGGCCCCTAGAAGGCTTGGTTTTATTTTGTGACTGAAAGGAGCCCCCATTGGAACCAGCTCTTCGGTCACCTCAGACTCTAACCCCATCAAGGGCAGGGCCTCCTCCTGCACACGCCCCTCTAAATAAACACAAATAATTATATAATTGGTCAGAGCCTAGCCTTTAGCCACACACGGAGTTTCACAAACAGAATAATTTCTGTTTGGGTGAAGAAAGTGAGGAGGGGGCATTTGGGGCCCTTTTATCCATTGCCTTCGACAGCCATCTGAGTGTGTGTGAGGGTTTGGACATGCCCACATCAGCATGAAGGGGCAGCGGATGAGGGAGGATCCTCCCTCCTGGCCCTGGGCATCTCTGCTGTCCTCCCCTCTGGGGCTACGGGGCTTGGGTGGCCCTTCCTCATCACGGCCTTTCGTTGCCATTCATTGTTCAGTATGCCCCCCCACCTGAGAGGCAGCTTCTTCAGCCCCAGCCAGCAATGGAGGGCAGAGGGCACCCCTCCCAGCTTTCCACAAGAGCAGATCAGGTAGCCATGGCTATTTCCATACTAAGAGATGTACTTAGTGCCCGTCTCGGGGCTCTGGGAAGGTGGGGTCCTTGGGTGGAAATGAGGTATATTGGGAGAGGAGGGGCCCTCCTCTAGCCCTTCAAGGAGAAGCCCTTTGGAGGACTGCAGAGCGTGTGCCTGATGGCGAGCTGGTGTGCAGCAGGAGGTTTGGGAGCCACAGATGCCTGGGAAGCAAGGCTGCATTCAGTCACTGCAGATTCCCCAAGGTTGGAGGGGCCCTGGCTGGAAGGGAAACCTGGAAACAATTCATTCCCCAGCAGTCCCAGGCTGAGGCTTTGCTCCCTCTTGGGCTGTTCACTGAGCTGTCTCACCTCCTGGGGAAGGGGGCTCTCCACTTACCAGCCACAGTGCAATGTCTTCTGCTCTGCCCCATCTACCCTACCCTTCTGGGGTGGGGGTGGGGCCTGCAGCTCTCCCTTTACAGGTATCTGTGGCTCCCCACCCTCCTGCTGCACACCAGCTCACCATCAGGCATGCCTTCTCCAGCCCTCCAAAAGAACTCTCCCTCAGAGGGCTAGAGGAGGACCCTCCCCTCCCAAGACTCAGCCACTGCCCTGACTCCATGCCCTGTCCTCATGGTGCTCTTGAGAAGACACCGTTCCTTCTCTTTCCAAACCCTGGGCATGATTCTCAGGTGTCTTGTGGGAAAGCACTGTTACCTTTCTGATTTAGAGGCCAAGCTTGAAACCAGGGAGAAAAGTGTGTGATTCCTGTGGCCTTGAGGTGGGGGCGGGCACTGGCATCACTGACTTGCCCAAGGAGGAAACAGAGGAGGAGGAGGAGGACCAGCCAGTGGCTTTAATACATCATGCCACCATTGGCATAAGGGGGTAAAGGAATGAGCTCCAAGATGCTGCCCAACTTATACCAGCTACCCCAACCAAGGACCCTATGATATGATCCAAGCTTTAAAGAGGGAGACAGAGGAGTGGGAGCCCCCAGTCTAATGCAGAAAGGAATGGCCACTGCAGCCTCACCCTTGAGTCTAAGGAGATGGTAGAGAATCGAACTCAAGCCCAGCCCCTAGTGAGCTAGGAGAGGAAACCAAGTTTCTGGGATTCAAGTATTGTTGTGGGCTCCACAGAAGCTGGTGCAGTCCTCTGAGTTGTGGGTGACCTTGAGGGAAGTCCTTCCAGTCCCTGCCCAGCACTGAGGGAGGGGCTGTTTGTGGTTTGGATCTCCCATGGTGCCTAGGACTGTGCTTAGGTGTTAGAGAGATGAAGGCTGGGCAGTCCTTGGTCAGAGGCTTCAGAACTGAAGGATTGAATTACTTCATTAATGCGTCAATGGGAGGGAGGTCTCCAGTGGGGGGCCCCGGAACTCTGCTTGGCCTAGCCCACTGATGTTGATAGTAGTCCTGTCAGTCACACAGTGACTAATAAGTGACTTAGAGGGTCTGATTGTCACATGTGCAGATGATGCAGAGCTGGGAAACATGCTAACGTGGGAGATGGCAGAGCTGGGAAACATGCTAACGTGGGAGATGGCAGAGCTGGGAAACATGCTAACGCGGGAGATGGCAGAGCTGGGAAACATGCTAACGCGGGAGATGGCAGAGCTGGGAAACATGCTAACGCGGGAGATGGCAGAGCTGGGAAACATGCTAACGCGGGAGATGGCAGAGCTGGGAAACATGCTAACGCGGGAGATGGCAGAGCTGGGAAACATGCTAACGTGGGAGATGGCAGAGCTGGGAAACATGCTAACGTGGGAGATGGCAGAGCTGGGAAACATGCTAACGTGGGAGATGGCAGAGCTGGGAAACATGCTAACGTGGGAGATGGCAGAGGTGGGAAACATGCTAACGTGGGAGATGGCAGAGCTGGGAAACATGCTAACGTGGGAGATGGCAGAGCTGGGAAACATGCTAACGTGGGAGATGGCAGAGCTGGGAAACATGCTAACGTGGGAGATGGCAGAGCTGGGAAACATGCTAACGTGGGAGATGGCAGAGCTGGGAAACATGCTAACGTGGGAGATGGCAGAGCTGGGAAACATGCTAACGTGGGAGATGGCAGAGCTGGGAAACATGCTAACGTGGGAGATGGCAGAGCTGGGAAACATGCTAACGTGGGAGATGGCAGAGCTGGGAAACATGCTAACGTGGGAGATGGCAGAGCTGGGAAACATGCTAACGTGGGAGATGGCAGAGCCAGGGGTGCACGGTCTTGACCAGCCAAAGGGCGGGAGGTGGGCAGTCGGACACCATCTCCTCTGCTCTGCTCCAGTGTGGCTCATCCGCCTCCTCCCCCAGCCTCCGCATGGACAGCTGTCAGCCCTCACTCTTGCTCAGGACATCACTGCGGTCACGTGTGCAGCTTCGTGCTTTTCCAGGCCCCTCAAGAGATCAGTGCATGGATCTGGCAGACCGGGGCGTGGTGTGGTTTTTAGTAGGCTGTTTATTCCTTATGCTTCTCAGTCTGACAAACATCAATAAATACGAACATTTTTTTCTATGCAATGAAGAATGTAAAAAGGAATGTGGTGGGAACTGGGAGTTTCCATGATGTGGAATGAACACTGTCAGGGTAGGTCCCAAGCCACACTGCTCAACTGTTCTCCTTGGGGCATTTTAAATTAATGTCATAATTTTGAGGCAGTCGATAGAGCTCTGGGCCTGGTGTCAGGGAGAGCTGAGTTCAAATGCAGCCTCAGACATTTACTAACTGTGTGACCCTGGGCAAGTCACTTCACCTCTGCTTGCCTCGGTATCCTCATGTGTAAAATGGAACTAATGATAGCACCTGCCTGCTAGGGTAGTTGTGAGAATCCACTGAGATACTTGTTATAGAGCAATGGTACATGGCAGGTGCTATAGAAATGCACACTGTCCTCCTCCTCCTCAACATCATGGAATTTTCAGCTGGGAAGATGAAAATTTGAATCTTGCCTTAAGCACTAGCTGTATGATCCTGGGCAAGGCACATCACCCTATTTGCCTCAGTTTCCTCATCTGTAAAAGTAGCTGGAGAAGGAAATGACAAGTCACTGCAGTAACTTTGCCAAGAAAACCCTCAAAGGGATCACATAGAGTCAGACATGCCAAATGACTGACCAGAAACCCCCACAGATGGAATCTTTGGATTCCCTGAACACTAGACTGCTAGGTTTATTTACTTCTGAATCTTTTGCTCCTTGGGACCACTGAGTAACTTTTCTATATTTTAACTAGTAGCAAATAATTTTTAAAATGACTACTTTGTAGCATAGTTTCAGACCTGATGCCCAACTACTACCTTCCTTCCCTTCCCCTTCATTTGCATCATTTCCCTTGAGATTCTTAACCATTTGTCCTTCTAGAAGAATTTCATTATGATGTTTCCTGCTCTTTAAAGTAACCCTTTAGTGCTTTGGTTGGCATGGGCACTGAATGAAAAAATTAATTTAGGTAATATTGTCATTTTTATTATATTAGCACCACCCAACCATGAGCAATTAATATTTTTTTGGCTTTAAATTTGTGCTTTGCAGTTGTATTTATATAATTTCTGAGTCTGTTTTAGGAGGTAGATTCCCAGTCATTTTTTATATTCTATAGTTAATTTCCATGGAATTTCAAAGACGCACTACGAGGTTTTGTTTGTCATATATAGACAGACTGATGATTTGTGTGGCTTCATTTTGTGTCCTGCTCCTCTTGCTTATGTTGTTGTCTCAGTTAATTTTAGTCGAATCTTCAATGTTCTTTAAGTTGACAAAAATATCTTCAGCAATAAGGAATATTTTTCCTCTTTGCACATTGTCTCAATTTCTTTTTTTTTTATTTTCCTACGATGACATCTAGCATTTCTGTAACTATACCAAATAGTAGTAGTGTTAATGGACAGCCTTACGTTAACACCCTGATCTTATTGGAAAGGCCCATAGTGTTTCTCCATTGCAAGTAATTCTGGCTTTTTATTTTAGATAGATCCAGTTATACCATTTTAAAGAAAGCTCAGTTTATTCCTGTGCTTTTGTGTGTGTGTGTGTGTGTGTGTGTGCGTACTGAAATGGGCATTGCATTTTGTCAAAAGCTTTCCTGGACTATGGCCATGGCCTTCTGGTTGGTTTCCCTGCCCTTTTCCATTCCAGTCTATCTGTGACATTGATCTTCCTAAAGTGCAGTTCTGCCCATGTCAGTCCCCTAGTCAGTAATCTCCAGTGGCTTCCTACTTTCTCCAGGATGAAATATAAAATCCGCCGAGTGGCATTTCAAAGCCCTTTGAATCTGGCTGCTACTCACCTTTCCAGTTTTCTTATACTTTACCCCTCCTTCTAGATCACGGACTTCTTTGCAGTCCCCAACATGTAACACTCCATCTTCTGACCCTATGTCTGGGGTTGTCTCTCTCCTCATCTCTATCTCCTTCTTCGAGAAGGCTTTCCTGGTCGTTCTGTCCACTAAAGTCCTCCCCAGGCTCTTCTGGTTGTAGCTTGTTTAGCACAGACTTTTGCCTTTTCTACCCCATTCGAATATCAGCTCCTTGAGAACAGGGACTGGGGGATGGGGTTTTCACCTTTTTTTGCATCCCTAGTGTTTAGCACTGTATCTGACATATAGGAAATAATTAATATTTTTTATAATTAGTGTGATTTTTCTCATTTTTATAAATTAATATGGCCCATTGTGTGTCCAGTTTTCCTAATAATGAACCAATCTCAACCCCAGTATTAATGGTCAGAGAATCATCAAGCAAGGTTATCTTGAATTCAATTCAGCAAATATTTATTAAGCGCTCCTAGGTGCTAGGCAACACTGGGAGTACACGGAAGAAAGAGACAGCCTCTGCCCTCAAGGACTCTACAGTCTCATGGGGAAAGCCAACACAAAGAAGGAAGCTAGAAGAGAGTGGGGGAGAAGGGCATTCTATGGCATTCAGATCAGGCAGAGCTGCAAATGGAGCTGGACAGTGAGCTGGAGGATCTATGTGCTGAGCTTCGTAAAGGAAGGTGTGGGGAGGAGTTGTGTTCCTCCTCCAATCAGAGGGAGGTGAGGAGATGTTGAGTATCCAAGGTGCGGTAATGTCCTCCTTTTCCTGTGAGGAGTGTCTTGGTCTGTGGAGTTCACATCAGGCAGAGACACTGATATTAAATATTTCAATAACCCTGCATTCAAGCCCATGAGCAGTTCTGCTGGGTGCTAGGGTTACAGAGGGGAAAATGAAGCAGAGTTGTCTCTACAAGTTTATACTGGCGGGGCAAAGACATGTGCACACATAAATACTTTGCATTTATGTAGATATATGTTATAATGTCAGAGGAGGAGAACGCTAACAATGGGGGACATTTTTAAAACACTTACATATGCCTGCGATGCTACAGTCCCAAGGAATCAAATTGGAGGATGCCCCAAAGGGTGGAGGAGTGGGGCCTTGTGGGTGGCAGCAGGCTACAGCCCAGGAAATCCAGGTCAGCCTCCAGGGAATCTTGATCCCCTCTACTCGGAGGAGGACAGGGCAGCCTCCCATCTTGCTCTTTCCCTAAGTGCCTGAGTATTTGGCTCTTTGTAGGAGAGGGACAGTGCTGGCTCCCAAGGCCTCTCATCCCCCTCCCATGGGGCTTTTGTGGCCTACTTTCCAAGAGCTGTCATGGAATCATGTTGTGACCATGGTCCTCCATTTGATTGCCACCCCTGTCGCTGCCACAGCATCTCCTGCTCTCTACGTATGGGGGATTTATGGAGCACAGCATCAAAAACCCTTGCACCAGGCAGGCCCTGGCCACTTCAAGGAGGTCCATGTCCTGATTTATGGGGTCAGTCATAAGAATGATTTACACATCTACACTACCTGGAGGTTTACAAGATGCTTTCCTCACAACCACCCCAAGAAACATGCAGCACACCCAGAGACATGCAGTACGAGTCATCTCCATTTTACAGCTGAGGGAACTGAAGCCAATGGTGGCTCAGCCAGAGTTACCCAACCCATAAATAAAGGGGCTGGGAAGGGCTGCCAGAGGGCCTTCTCCCAGGATGATGAAAAAGAAGAGCCCTATGGAGTATTCAGAGTGTCTGGGGACAGCCTGCCGGGGCCAGAGGTCTTCACAGGAAGACAACCTTGCTGGTTCCTGCCTTCCCAAAGATATCCTGGAGGAGATGAGAGGAGCCACAGTGGTTACAACCCTGTCTCTGGGCCTCCAGTTCCAAGCCCAGTAAGGAAATACTCATCAACACTGGCTCATTTGATAGGGTATGATTTCTCACTTATTCATGATGACAGGACCCATAGGCCTCCTTGGAAGAGGTCTAGTCATGATGGAAAGTAAGGGAACTTCAGGAGGCTTAGTTGAGCAGCCCATCCCCCAGGGTAGTCAGCGGTGATGGATGCCACCTGCCAGCCCAAGAGGCTGTGCGTGCCACGTGCCAGGCTGGGATGAGCAACCCAGCCCAGGTGTCTCAGCAGGGCAATACTAGGTAGCTCACAGCTGTTTCCCACACAGGAAGAGAAGGGCAGGCAGAGAGAAATACCCACATAGCAGTGGGACCCCTGAATGCAGGACTTTCTCTGAGGTCCCTGTACATAGCCTTATTGCCCACACTTAGGGTTAGTGCATTCAGAGGGCCTAGGCACCCTTGAGTTATTGGAGACAGACCACAGACCTCCCGCCATCAGGAGTGGGAAATGGTTACTCCTCCCTAGCCTGTGGGCCCCCTCAGACCATGCCAGGATTCCTGGACCAGGCTTCCACAGCCCTGGGTGGCTGGTACATATGTCCTTACATTCTCTCAGTGGGCACCATAACCATGATGTACATTTTGAGCAATCCCTGTCATTGGATGTGGGTTGTATATGACCTCATTTCTCTCTGATGAATGAATGAGATCAGCCACTGCTCTGGGAAAGCAGAAACCTCAGACATCTGGGATTTCCTGCCCTGCTGTGTATGAGGATACACCTACTCATTGTGCCGGGGCCCAGTCCCCACTCTGGACAACGTCAGCCTGTCACCTGAGGAATGGGAAATGGAAGCCGTCATCCAGAAGCTGAAGGTGACCCTTCAGGACAGACAGAGTCTGGCTGGTCTGGGTAGAACTGGGCTAAGAACCTGAGAAATTGGGCCCATTTTTGACAGTGCCCTAAGGAGTCATGAAGCAAGAGGGAGGCTCTAACCCTGCCTCTTGCCCTGACTGTTGCCACAAGCCAGTCTTGGCTTTGGTCAGTGACCATGTTGAGTGAGCAAGAGTGAGCAGTGCCCATACTGGCGTCAGGAGGCTTGAACTTAGGGGACTCAGCACAGGAACTGGCTGCCCTTCACTCCCTGCAGGGGCTCCCGCCTTTCTGAGCATGTGCCCCATCAGGAAAACCAGTCTGAGCTCATCCCCCCTTCAGAACATAGATCCTTCCAGGTGCTGTGCAGATAATCATGGCCATTGGAAAATCTGCCCTAGAGATAGACATCTTGAAAGGATGAGATAAAGATGAAATAAATATTTTGACAATATCGGCTCTCGTTCAAACGTTCTCAGCCTTTGAATCCACTTCATGAACACTTTGTGATACATTTCAGAGATCTGGTTTTAGTCCTAATGGCGACATGAACTCATTACAGGCCTCAATTTCCCTCCCATCCACCAAGGGGGCCAAGGTTTGTGGAAAGTCTCAATCTTCCCTGTTCTCGGTTGAATCATTTGTTCTCACAAACAAATCAGAACATGTTGCATTTTTATATTTTTTTCATCAATGGACTCAAAACCCAGGAACCAGATCAGAAAGATGAGAAAACAGATTAGAAAAGTCCATCTCCACACTTGCTCAGTGTGTGGAGATGCAAGAGGGTTGGGTTTTTTTGGAAGCCTCAACTTCCATTGTAGCTACACAGAGAGGAGCCAGGGTCCTAGAGGGAAGGAGAGGGTGCTCACCCTGCTGAAGTCTACCACAAGGTCAAGGACTGAGGATTGAGAGAAGACTGTCTCCAAATTTGACTTTTCTAAGATCATGGTGTCTTGGAAGAGACCCTTTCAATGGAGGGATGAGTCCAGAATAATGCAGAGAACCTAGAAGACAGGAAGGATGATGGATACCCCCATGGAAAGGTGCATTTGGGGACAGAAAATGTAATGAGGTCTGTAATGCCAGTGACTATCCATCCATCTATCCAAGCATCATGGGGTGAAGTGAGGAGCTCACTCCCCTAACATGACATCTGTGCAGAGCCCACCTCCTAAGGGCATCCACCCCAGCCATAAGGAAATAGAAGGCTACAGGGACACTGGAGGTGCCAGTGTCATGGTTAGGTTACCACCACCTGAGGTCCCAGTGCTCTGAACCTGTCTGTCCACTGAGACCAGAAACGAGAGTGGTATAGGAAAGTGTTGAGCTGTCCTGGGGAAAGGAAGTGGTATTGAGATGGGGCAAGCCATGATACTGGCTTTATTGGGGAAAGAAGCATGCCACCTGTCTTCCCATTCTCCCACTGGTTGACACGTGCCACTGGGCAGCAGACCACAGCCTCACTTTGGAGACCATGACATAGGAAATTGGGATTCCTCAAGTGAACCTGGGGCTAATGCCCCAGAAAGTGCCACCTTTGTGGCTGAACAGGGCTGGGCTATATGGTAGGGCATACCAGAAACATGAGGGGAAGGCATCCTGAGGACCCCACTGTCTGGGGGAGAAGACAGGATTCCCACAGGAAATTATGTGACCAAAGCAAGACACCAGACTCGAGGCTCCCGAGGGATCTGTCTGGGCTGTGACTATCTGAGGAGGCAGCCCTGGAGGTGGCAATGAGTGAGGAGTTGTGGGCAGGTGATTAGCAGGAAGAGCTCTGTTAGGGTAGGGGTGTGATGGGATTGGGCACTATCTGCCTTAGCCATCCCTAGAGTGATGAGGTGCCCTTGGTGGGGCATTCTGGGTTTGGAGTCATTCTGTTTATCCATAGACTGGGAGGGGTTGGACAGAAACTCCCAAGGATGTGACAGAACAGATGATGTGGAAGAGAAGCCTTGGCCCTGGGACTGCACTGGCCGGCCCAATGCCATGGGGGGGGTGGGACTTGTGCTCCCAGGTCTGTGGCAGGGGTAGACTGAATGTGTCACTTGAGTGGGTCAGTGCAGACCCTCCTAGAGAGCCTTCTCATCTCTCCTCCCTTCCCTTCCCCTCCCTTTCCTCTCCCTTTCCTCCCCCCCTCCCCTCTTCCCTCCTCCCTCTCCCTTCCTCTCTACCTTCCCCCCTCCTCCCTCCCCTTCCCCCTCCTCCCTCCCCCATCTCTCCTCTCCCCTCTGCTCCCCTCTCCCCATCCCTTCCCTCTCCCCTCCCTCCCCTCTCCTTCCCTCCCCTCTCTCTCCCCCTCCCCTCCCCTCTCTTTCCCTCCCCTCCTCCCCTCCTCCCCCTCCCCTCTTCTCTCTCTCCCCTTCCCTCCCCTCCCCTCTCCTTCCCTCCCCTCCTTCTCCCCTCTCCCCTCTCTCTCTCCCCTTCCCTACCTTCCCCTCCTCCCCTCCCCCTCTCTCTCTCCTTCCCTCCCCTCCCCTCTCCTTCCCTTTCCTCCCTCTCCCTTATCCTCTCCTCTCCCCTCCTCCTTCCCCCTCCTCTCTTCCTCTCCCCTCTACTCAGCCTCCAGCACTGCCTACTCTAGGCTTCAGGGACCCAAGCCCTGGACTGGCTGCCCGGGCATTCACTTCATCCATCTCCTCCAGAGTCAGGCTTGTAACTAAATCGTGCTGCCAGCATGTCCCTGACATTGAAGCTTGTTTTCAAAGGTCTCCAGGGAAAGAAATTCCATCGCTCCCCCCATGGCCATTCCAGTGGCTCCTGAGCTCTCCCCAAGTCTTTCCTTTTATCTGACCTAAATCTCCTTCTCTGCGATTGAAGCCAGTTTCCTGTTTGGAGCTCAGGGAGAAGGGCAGTGAGTGGGCACCAGACTCTTCCAGAAGCCCGGTGACCCTGAGCCTCCCATGGTCATTGTATGCCCAGAGGTTCTATGACTCCGGCAGGGAGGAAGGAGTTTCTCTTCATCCCCCTCTTGTTGGGGCCACCAAGCCACTCCTTTCTCTGCCTGCTGTATGTAGAACCTTGTACTTAGTGCTGGTGGGAGAGGAGGTCAGAGATGACCGAGAGAATCTCTGCCCTCACAGCATCTCTGGTGCAGAAAGGGAGACCCTCTTAGACATCTGCCCAGCCCATGCTTGAACAAAAATCTCCATAACACACCCACAGGAGCTATCTGGTCTCTGCTTGGACCCCTCCCATCAGCCTCTCTACCCTAGGACAGTTTCTGGTGGGGATGAGCTCCTGCTGGACTTCCCCCTGTAGGCGTGTCTCTGCCCCCTTCCCCCATTGCTGCTCCTGGCCATGCCCTGTGGGGCCAAGCAAACAAAGTTCAGCCCTCTTTCAAAATGATGGGCTCAAACCCAGCTCTCACCCCTCTCTAAGCCTTCTCAACAGACATCCTCATTCCTTCAGCAGAGCCTCAGGTGACCCAACACCAGCTGGCCAAGCCCCAATGCAGCTCAAGGCAGGATGTAAGAAATTGGAATTGGGCCATGTGGCGCAGTGGAGGAAGCTAGGAAACCTGTGTTCCGGTCCTGCCTGTGGCCCTTGCTAACTCCCTGCCCTGGTTCACCACAACTACCACGTCCCTGAGTCCCCTTCTAACCCTGATGCCCTGTGAACTTGTGACCTACATAGAGGAGTGGCCTGCAGGGGTCAGGAAAGGCTTCCAAGAAGAGGCAGCACTTGAACCAGGCCTTGAAGGATGGGAAAGATTTGGAAAAAGAGCATGTTATAGAAGAAAAGTCTTGAACTTGGACCCAGAAGACTTGGGTTGCAGTCCCTCCTCTCCCACTAAGGGGCCCCTTGAGCCGCCCCCTGCTGGAGCCTCAGTGTCCTCTGTAAAACAGGGGGATCCCCCTGGCACTGGTTCTTATATGGACCATTTGTGTCTGAGCTGTGCTAGAACGTGTCACCCTTATGTTGACCTGATCAACCACAGGGAGGCAAGTGTACCTGAGCTGACAGTGACGCGCTGTTGATCCAGCACCAAGGACAGCAACCAACCTAGTGGGAGCAGGAGGGGAGGTCAGTCAGGAAGGTGCAGACTGCCCCTCCCCATTACCCAGATGAGGAAGCTGGGCCTCAGAGCCCTGGGAAGGAACTTTCCCTAGGTCAGTCAAGGAGGCAGGAGCAGGGCTGAGATCTGGCCCCAAAGAGCAGGTCCTCCTGCCCCCAGGCTTCTTCCCCAGCCTGATCTCACCCTCCCTCCCATTGACCAGATTTGTAATCTGGGGCTGAAGTTTGGGGCATTGCCTTTAATGGGTGCTGGTTTGCTAGAGATCCAGTGGGGAGTTGAGGGTCCTTTTCGGTCAGTTCTGAAACAGGGAGACCCAAGTGATCAGAGCCCCTGTTACAGAGGGGTCCAGAGCAAGGAGTGATGATGCTGCAGCCCCCTGGAGGGAAGGAGAGTCCCAGACTCAGTGGAGCCCAGGCCCAGATGACACATGCCTCCCTCAGTCTGTGCCTCAGTTTCTCCATGGCTTAACTGAAGCTGTTAGGCTGGCTGAGTCCAAACAATCTGTGAATCTTGATCCAACTCAAAACATGGACCTTGAGAAGCCCTGGAGCATGAAACCCCCATGAGGAGGCCATCAGAGCCCTACTTATCCAAAGAATTCTGGAGCTCTAAGCTGTCACTAGGGTAGGGTTGAGCAGGATGGAGCAGAGCAGGGCTCACATGGCCAGGCAAAATCCCGAGGGGAGAAGATAGTTGAGCACATCCCGAAGGACATGGTCATCAGCCCCTTCCCAACTTCTGCTCCAGTGACCAGAAAGGCAAGGGAACACAGGGAGACCAAACCTGTATAATGGAGGTTCTGTTCATATCCAGCACAAAGCTTGTTGATTTTGGCTTAGATTTCTGGGAAGCTGGGGCTTGTGGGGATAAAGTGAATGGCAGGTGTTTAATGTGAATTCTGGTTAGCCTGGTTAGAGGTATGTCATGCCACTTGGGAGATGGGCACAGATGGGCACCATGGCTATATCAGGAGACCTCCATTGGGCACGGGGTGGGAGGGAGTGCTGTCAGCTTCAGCAGCCTGTGGAGGTCCAGGGACCTTCTCCCTCACACCCTGTTTAGGAAGTCCTTTCCCTATAAGTCTAGTTGGGACCCAGGACCTGTAGGGACCAAGACCCCTTTGTCCTTGCTCAGTGTCAGCAGAGGCCCGTGCACTCCTCCCTATTCATCAGGTGGGCCTGGGCTTTCTATGCTCCTGAGAGCCTGAGCAGCCCCTCTTTCCTTGTTGGGACAGTCAGAGGGGTCCCAGGAATCCTACTAAAAGTCACTGTATGGTACCATGAAAGATTTGGGCACAAGGAGTAGATGGCTCAGGAGGGAGCTTAGAGAGACCCCATGGTTAGTGGAGCACCACTCTAGGTGAGTTACCTGGCCTTGTGTTGGGGCCAGCTCTACCAGGTTCAGGGAGTGCTGGGCACCCCAACACACAAGCATGCACATGCATACACACACACAGCCTTTAGACCTCATCTGTCCATCTGCCATCCAATTTGGATCAGCCTTCCAGAAGAAAGCAGCCCTGTGGGTTGGGACTGGCTTGAGGGTGACCAAGGCAGAGTGGCTGCTTGGTCAGAAAGGAGACAGCAGAAGGGAAGGGGATCGAGACGATCACCCGCTGCTCTGTGTGTGACAGAGAGGCATGGGGGGGAGGGGGGTACCTGAGCCAGGGCTGTGAAAGTGAAGTCCCAACTGAAATACCCCCTCCATCAGGCAGCTTACCCAACCCTTGACGCCAGAGCCTGCCCTCTGCTCAGCATTTCCTATTTGTCCTGCACAGAGCTAGTCTGTGTGTGTGTCTGCATCTTGTCTCCCCTGTTAGAGTGGGGAGCTCCCTGAGGATAAGGACCAACTTTTGCCTCTTTTTATATCCCCAGCTCGTAATACAAGGTGGGGCATATAGTAGGCCCTTAATAGATGTTGATTGAATTGAATTGAATTCTGGATCTCTTTGAAGGTCAAGTTTTTTTACCTATTAAAGGGGCGGTGGGGAGTGTGCATCTGCAAACTTTATGGCACTGTCAGGAGCTTCAAATCAACAAGCTTTCCCAAAGCACCTACTATGGCTAAGTGCTGGGCATACAAATAAAGGTAAAAGACAGACCCTGCCCTCAGGGAGCTCCCTGTCTGAGGGCAGGAAGAACATGCAAACAACTAAGTACCGCAAGCTATAGAGAGGTAAGGCTCACAGGTCACATGAGAGGAGCGGGCTTCTCAGCCTAAGGAGTGAATGAAACACAAGGCAGCCATCGCTCTGCCCGCTGTCACCATGCCTACCATTGCCCTGCCTGCCATCACAGTGTCCAGCATTGCCATGCCCACTATTGCTCTGCCCACTATCACCATGCCCACCATTGCCCTGCCCACCATCACCCTGCCCGCCGTCACCATGCCCACCATTGCCCTGCCCACTATCACCATGCCCACCATTGCCCTGCCCACCATCACCCTGCCTGCCATCACAGTGTCCAGCATTGCCATGCCCACTATCACCATGCCCATCATTGCCCCGCCCACCATCACCCTGCCCGCCGTCACCGTGCCTACCATTGCCCTGCCTGCTGTCACAGTGTCCAGCATTGCCATGCCCACTATTATCACCATGCCCACCATTGCCCTGCCCACCGTCACCGTGCCTACCATTGCCCTGCCTGCTGTCACAGTGTCCAGCATTGCCATGTCCACTATTGCTCTGCCCACTATCACCATGCCCACCATTGCCCTGCCCACCATCACCCTGCCCGCCGTCACCATGCCCACCATTGCCCTGCCCACCATTGCCCTGCCCGCCGTCACCGTGCCTACCATTGCCCTGCCTGCTGTCACAGTGTCCAGCATTGCCATGCCCACTATTATCACCATGCCCACCATTGCCCTGCCCACCATCACCCTGCCTGCCGCCACAGTGCCCACCATTGTCCTGCCCACTATCACCGTGCCCACCATTGCCCCGCCCACCATCACCCTGCCTGCCGCCACAGTGCCCGCCATTGCCCTGCCCACTATCGCTCTGCCTGCCATCGCTGTCCGCGTGTCTGCATGTGTTTCTGGGTAACCCTGGCCTGAGCCAGTGAAGTTCCTCACCAGGATGGCTGCGCTGCGCACTGACTCCCCAGCCCCCTCCATCCCCCCCCCAACCCGAGGACAAGCCGCACTCAGATGCTTCCCAGGACGTTTCATCCAGTCAGGACAAGATGCTTACATATATTCTCAGGTACCAAAACCCCCCAGCAAGTTATTAATTTGCCAGAATTATTCATCTTTTCCTGATGATACTCCTCATGTATCTAATCAGAGACCTCATGAATAGAAATGAAGCCATTTAAACCCCGATCTGCTGCGCTCGGGAGGCATTGTTTTTCAGGCTGCTTCATAAATTTATTTCTTCCGAAAACAGATTTCTGCAGTGGTTGCACGGGGCTTTGGATCGCGGATTCAGCGGAGCTGGGTTTCATGGTGGTTCTGTGCGTCTGTATGTCTGCCTGCCCATGGAGGGACATGTAGGGGAGGGAGGTGTGTCATCTCATTCCTTCGGCGGGGGAAGGTGATTTTGCATTCTGTTTTAGGATGGCTGAGAAATCACAATCTAAATGAAGTGCCTCAGAATCCCTGGGCTCAGGAAGAGGCCCAGGATACAGGGCTAGACAATGCCAGCCTGCCCCATACCTCAGAAGGCTGGTGGGCAGCAAAGAAGCCAGGTGGGGTCTCCTAAGGCAGCCCCTCAGGGCAGAATGAGAGCCCAAATGGACTGGGCTATCTTTGAAGACTTAATTCCATTAATAGCACACTATTAGCCCAGCCATTAACCGGGAACAGGAGCAGAGAGATCTGGGCTGAGATGAGGCCAAGGACCGCTCTTCCCCACTCAAGTTGACTCCTATAGTTGTCATCAAGGGATTGAATTGGTTCTGGGAATAGAGAAGCAGCTTGAGTGAAGAGAAGGTCTTTGGAAAGTGTCAAGATTTCATGGAAGTGTTGCAGGAACCCTCTGAGGAGTAGGGGTGAGGAAGAAAAGGAGGAGAGGGAAAAAGAGGAGGGAGAGAAGGAGGAGGAGGAAAGAGAGGAGGAGGGAGAGGAAGGCTTCCCAGAGACAACCCAGCTACAACTCAGACCCTCTATCCTAGTACTTGGCAAGAGCTGAGAGGCCATACCTCTTTGTGGGCCTCCATCCTGGTGTGCCATCAGACCAAGGTCTCCTTGCAAACTGCAGAACTGGGACCCTTGGAGACCCATGCTGTGATGCTTCCCATCCCTGGGCCTCTGATCCATCACCTACTGATAGAACATCTCCCACTTCCATAGAAGGAACCCCCCAAACTTGGAATGCATGCCCTCCTAATCTGGAAGGGAAGAATGGAAGTTAGTTTCTCAGGGAGCTTCAGCCCATGCGTTCAGACCTGCCCAGCTGAGAACTAGACAATTTCCTGTTGCCCAAATGCCTCAGAAGAAATTTTGGCCAGGGTACAGAAGAGGTACTCAACCCAGTAAGAGCCAGGAAACCAGAGTGTGGAGATTCCTCCAAGTCCAGAATGCCTTGACCCCGTCTCTGAGGTGCCCCACAACTTGAGCAGTCAAGGCACACTCTGGACAATATTCCAGCAGGAAGCTGAGTGGGACTGGCTAGAACTCACCACTGCTCCATGGACTTTCTTGGAGTTCCTGGGCTGGCTGATCAGAGACCCAGCTACCTACTCACCCAGACTTTGTGGCAGTTGACAATACAGCCTACTAAGCCCCACTCTGATGCTCCCTCTGGGCAGAGCTGTAGGGAAGAAGTAAGGCAATGGTGGCCCCAAGTGGTCTTTGAGTTGTTCCTTCCTGTTGGTGTGTGGTCACACACTCCTCACAACTGAAAAGAAACATGGAAGCTGGGCCCCTAGGAAGCCCTGCTGCTCCCCCCAAGATCAAGGCATTGATGCAACAATGAATCACAAAAGTCTGAAAGGGAAGATCTAAACTCATACTCCCAAGTCCAAACCTGGTACCCCGAGGTAGAAAGTTAACATATTGGAAAGAGGTCAAGGAGCTTTTGTATCTGTGTCCTGTCCTGGCTTCCCTTCCCATCCTTCACACAGGGCTTCTTGGTAGGGACCCTGGACGGTTGCCAATCATAGCCCAACAGCTCTTGTTCCCCAGTAGGTTGGGAAAATGCTGTCCCTGGACAGTTCTAGGAAGCTGCATCCTCAGGTCAGGAGGTTTCCTGTGTATCTCCTGCCTGTAGGGTCCTGTGGGCATCCCACAAGGACAGTGAAGAAAGGAGAACCTGACCACAGAGCCAAGTGCCAGCCCTCACTCTGGCTGAGTTGCCACCACCCCTGGTCTCTTTCCAGAGCCTGCCCTCTAAGATTGGTACAAGAAGGCATTAACAGCCTCCCCATGGGCACACTTTGGAGCCCTACCATCATGAAAGCAATGGGAATGGGGACTTCTCATTCAGGGGCCTGTCCTCCATGGGGACCTACTGGGAAAAGCCATGGAGAGATGGAGTGATGCCCAGAAGGCAGAGGAAATCAGAACAGAGATAGCAGGGAGGGTAGAGCCAGAGCCATCAAGGGTGGGCTTCCCAGGGGAGGTGAGCTGTCTTGATGGATAGGCTATATTGGAAGAAAATCCAGGCCACAGGAGGGCCCTCCAAGTGAGGACCCCTGCCAGAGTAAGGTGTGGAGTCAGGAACCAACCTAGAGGGAGCCAGGGATCGGGGAAGGAGGTCTGCCTCACTGGAGAGAGCCTAGGAATGGGGGAGGAAAGCAGGAGCAGTGAGGCATGTTGTGGTACCTACCTCTGAGGGGGAGGAAGAGGGCACCTCTACTCTCTGGGGTAGAATAAACTGGTTGAGGCTCAGTAGCAGAAAGCCCCTGGATCTGGGCGGGGGGAGCTGGCCAGCTAAGCCACTTTAATTCCCCAGTACCTCAGTTTGTTCATTTGGGAGGTGAAGGGGACCAATGGGTTGACCTCCAAAGTCCCTCTGAACCCTGAACTTCCAGGGTTAGTGAGTGCCATTTAGGGGATGAAGCATCTCATTCAGCTCTGGAGAGGAACACAGGGATGGGGGAAGTGGGGAGACCAGACGCCCTCCTCCCTGAGCTGGGGGAGGGGCGTTCCTCCCTGCTAGTCCTGTTATCTTTCTTACTTCCTTGGCACATGTGAGGGAGGTCTGAGTTACAAGGTTCCTCTTAGAATGCTCTCCAGAGAACAGATCTTCATTGAAAGTCTACATGACTGACCCTAGCTTGGGGGTGGCCATGTGGCTGGATGAGGCTTGGCTCCTGCCTGGGGCCCCCCTCACTTTGGCCGAGAGATGAGGCAGGCACAAAGAAATTAAGCAACCTACAAGGGCAACAGCCAGTGATCCCTGGTAGTGGCCTGGTGGCTGAGCAGCTCCAAGCAAGGAAGTCCCCAGGATTATTGTTGCAGGCTCCTGGAGGGTGATGAGCTGGCAGAAGCCCTGAGAGGGGCCTTTGTAGTCACTCCGCCTACCTATCTCCATCTGGGTCATGAGGTTCAAAGCTCCCTGGGCTTTGTGCCCCAAGTGAGGTGAGTGTCTGATTTGGGATGAACTCTCCAAGTCCTTCCCTCTGCTATTTCCACCTTGTCACCCCCCAGGCAATGGTGAGTCCACTAGGAACTCCCCACCCCATTTGGGTACCTATGTGGGAAAGTGTGAGCCAACCTTAACCTCACTTGGCTCACTACCAGTAGTGGAGGGTGCTCACCTACCTAAAGGGAGAGAGGTCAGGGACTCCCCAGGGCCCCCCAGTCAGTCATTGTGCCCTTGGGTATAGAGCAAGGGGAGAAACCATAAGCTTTGGGCAAAGCTGGGCTCATGGAGAGAGACATACAAAAGTTTGGCGGCTGGAAGTGGGCAGTGAGCAGGTGACCAGTATGAACAGAGATGAGAAGTAATTGTTAGTGTTTAGTAAGGTCCTTCTTCATGATCCCATTTGGAGTTTTCTTGGCAAAAATACTAGAGTAGTTTGTCATTTCCTTCTCCAGCTCATTTTACAGATAAGGAAACTGAGGCAAACAGGGTTAAGGGACTTGCCAGAGTCACACAACTTGGTCAGTGTCTGAGGCTGCATTTAACCTCAAGTCTTCCTGATTCCAGGGCTGGCACAGGCCACACAATGGTGACAACCAAAGCTAACCATTCTTTAGAGCCAGGCATGAATGGGTGAGGACACAGGGACAGCCTCCCTTGTAAGGGTGCTGAGCTCCCTGGGGAGGCATCAGGTCTGGTGGAGGAAGGTGTGAGTCATCCAGAAGTGAGGCTGCCCTATGCAGGCAGCCAGGCACAGCACTCAGAACTCTACCTGCTGCCCATCACTGAGGCATGGCTCAATCCCAGGGAGAAGGTGGCTTGCTGAAGGAGCTGAGGAGGTGCCAAGTGTAGGAAGGGGTGAAGGAAGGGGAACCAAGGGGAGAAGTGAAATAAAGCTCTTATTGTCCCTATCCTATTGGCCAGGAGAGGACCAAGGGGAAGGCTGCCTAGTGGAATGTAGGCCTTAGGCAGCCCCTCCCATCCCCCTTACCTTTGCTATTTCTTAATGGGGAGGAGGGAGCAATTGTAGCCTGAGAGCCCCTCAGTTTGCAGAAGGGAAGCTGAGGCCCCTTTCTCAGGGTGTCTTCTAGTCATCTGCTTTAGTTTGCCAGGAGGCACCATATCCATTCACCAGATCTCCGTCACCCCAAAAGGAAACTACAGGGAGGGAAAGCATTGCTGCTGACCACCATGGCAACAAGCAGCCTTGATTATGAGAGCCCTTTTGTTGGCTCACACGTAAACCCTGAGCAGACGCCATATGTGGTAGGATACATGGAGTTGGTCCAAGGACTCCTCTGCTGGCTCAGACAAGCCCAGTGGTATCGCTGTGAAACCAGACAACATTGTCCACAGGTGGACTTTGCTTTGACTATCAACTATTACCTTCACACCTGGTTCTTACCTTTGTGACCCAGCAATTCACTTTTACATGAACAAATATTTCTGACAACATCTGCTGGCTATATGCCAAGCACACTGCCAGGTCCTGGAGATACAGACACAAAACTGAGGCCGATTCTGCCCCCAAGGAGATGATATTTCATCGAACAGCAGTTGTGATCCCTCTCCCACAGAATGGTCCTTGAACTCCTCTTCTCATTCTCCTCATTGAACAGTCTCCTCAACCCTTCTTCCCTCTAGGGTGCATGTGCCCAGCTTTTTCCATCATTCCTCATACAACATGGACCCACGGCCCTTCCCCATCCTGGCTGCCTTCTTTGGATATTCTCCAGCTACTCTGTGTCCTTCCTGCAGTGTGGCACTCAGATGCTCCATGATCCTCCACCCAACATTGTCCCCTTCTCCTCGGTAGACACGAAATGCTTGTCTTAGAAAGCCTGTGACTACAGTGACTTTTCTATTTGCTACACCGCACTGCTGGCTCATCTTTAGTTTGGAGTCAAACTAAACTCCCACATCTGTTTGATAAAGTGATGCAACCATGTCTTCCAAATCGGTGACCTGTGAAGTTGATGGTTTTAAAATAAATTTATTTTTTTAATTTCTTAATCATGAGTTATGAATCCTTTCCCTTCCTCCCACCCTCCCCCCACCCATTGAGAAGGGAAAAAAATGTGATATCAGTTATGCATGTGAAATCATGTAAAACGTATCTCCCTATTAGCCATGCTGCAAAAAAAGCAAGAGAAAGTGAAAAGAATCTTGCTTGATTCTGCACTTAGACTTCATCACTTCTCTCTCTGGAAGTGGATGGCATTTTTCATCATAAGTCCTGTGGAAATTTCTTGGATTTATCAGAGCAGCTAAGTCTCCCACATTTGATCATCAATCAATATTGCTGTTACTATATACAGTGTTCTGGCTCTGCTTACTTCACTGTGCATCAATTCATGTAAGTCTTCACAGGTTTTTCAGAAATTATAGCATTATAATTTTTCCCTCATAATCATATACCACAAATTGCTCAACCATTCTCCAATTGATGGGTATCCCCTCAATTTTTAACTTTTTGATACCATAGAAATAGCTACTATAAATTTTTATACATATTTTCCTTTTCCTTTTTCCTTGATCTTTTGGAATACAGACCTAGTAGTAGTATTGCTTGGTTAAAGGGTGTAAACAGTTTTATCAGCCCTTTGGGCATGGTTCTAAATTGTTCTCCAGCCTTTGTTTTTGGCAGTCCACCAAACACAGCTGAAACCAATGGCCTCCTTTATTTGCACCCAGTGAGCAGCGGCCAGACGACTAGGAAGAAGTTGTACCATGGCAGGTGGACATCCCTCTCAGACACAGGGAGAGGTAGACCAGGGTCCCAAGCTGCAGAACTAGCAAGGGCAGCATGGTGGGTAGGATACCAGGCTGACACATGGGATCTTGAACAGGGAGGAACCATGGAATCAACACTGGCTGAGCCTGACTGAGGTGACAGAGATGCTGTGTCCATGAGAACAAGGATCGAGAGTCAGGATTCAGGAACCCTATTGAGTTCCCTCAGGACTGACTCACAGATGATGGAAGAGCCTTTGAGACCATCTGTTTTCATGTGGCCTCATGGCATAGATGAGGAAACTGAGGCACGCAGAGCTGTGGAGTGAGATAACCAAAGTTGCAGGGCTAGGATTCTAACTCAGGTCCTTTCCCTCTTTCTGTTTCTACACCACAGCAGCCCATGAGTTCATTGTGTCAGAAATGCAATCCCCAGGGGACCCGAGCTTAGAACTGTTGCCTATTTGGCCATTTCCAAACCTCCTCAAGGCCCGAGGAAAATAATCATTATGAAATATGACCGAAGTGGGAGTCATGTGGAATCTTTTGGGAAGCCAAGCTCTGTTGGTCAGGAGGCCTTCTTTATCAGGGAAAGTCCTTCTCAGACTGCTGCAATGATACCAGCCGCCTCATGCCAGGGAGGCCTCTCCCCAGGGCCACCTCTCAAGTTCATTTTTCCTCAGCTTGTTTTCATCTTCTTGGATGGATTCCGAATCAAGACAGTCCTAGGACAAGTCACTCTCCTATTGCTCTTCTAGAGTTAATGTTTTGCTGACTGTTTCAGAGGTGGGTGAAATGGCTCCTTTTTGTAGTTGAATCAAAGGATTTGGCCATGAGCTCCCCCGTGGGCTCATCACAAGCATCTTCCATAGGCAGGACAGCAGGGATGGAGGACATGGGCCCCATCTTGTGCTCACATGGCTTTGATCTCCTCCACCATGTCTCTGTACTCCAAATACTTTTCATTTCACACAGGTTGGAGATTCCAAGTATTTGGGGATGGTGACGTCTATTTAAAAACATCATTCCTAAGTTCCCTGGAGCAGTGCAATGCCCAGGTGATGGTGGCCAATGTTTTAGTTGGATTAATGGTCTGGTTCCCATACACTTCCTTGGTGGAGTTCCCCAGGATATTTGGAGCTCTAGATTTGCAGTGTGGGGATTGGTTATCTGCCTGTCTGTCCATGAAAGGAAATAAATGAGCTTGTGGTGCTAGGTTCCAGCTACCATTTTGTCTTGCTAGCTCTTGGCAGGTACTTAATTTTTACAACCTGCAGTGAGGTGTGTCTTCATCTCTACTAGTTCCTTGGCATTGATCAACAGGTGTGGGCTCCTTAAATAGCAGACTTCTCTCATTTCTGGCAGCAAAGACTTGGTCCTAAATTGTCCTCAGAAACTTGCAGTTTCCACAAGCAAAATTGCAAATTCAGTCATTTCTAGATACTTCTTTGGCAACATATTCTTGCTATCTCTATTGTACAGATGAGAAAACTGAGGCTTACAGATACACAAGTAACTTGCCCGACTATTTCTGTTTCTGTGTCTCTCTGTCTCTGTCTGTCTGAATCGCTCTCTCTCTCTCTGCCTGTCTGTCTGTCTGTCTGTCTCTCTCTCTCTCACACACACACACACACACACACACACACACACACACACACACACACACACACGACAGTGGCAAAGGTCAAACTTGAATATTCCTCTTTCTGAATCTAAATCCAGGCCAGGATTCTAGGCTGGAGGGCACTTGGAGTTCACACCCATGGTCCCACTGCCACATAGGGCCTGCCTCTTCTTCTTCTGCAGCCTCTTGTACCAACTCAGGCAGGCATAAGGGTGTGTCACTGTCACAGAGACCCCATTCAGGCCCTTTCCCTCCTGGAGCAGGGGCAGAGGACTGGAATTGGAAATCCGGAGCATCTGACATCTTATTCGGCCTCTGCCTTTTACTATACGTGTGACCTTAAATAAATTACTTTGGCTTGGAGGGTCTCAGTTTCCTCATCTGAAAAATGAGATAGGTCCTCTGAAGCCCCTTTCCACACAGCATGTGGAATTCTCTGGTCCTGGCCTCGTTTGCATTCCCTCTCAGTATCACAAGAAGAGAGCTTCCTGGGGAGAGGGGTGGAGGCGGTGCTGGTCAGGACAGATGAGCTTATTGGCTTTCAGCACTGTGGACAGCGCTCAGGGGCTCCCCCAGTTCCTGAACTCCAGCGCTGATCCCTGCTCTTCCCCCTTGGGGGCCTACCTATAGCTCCCACACTCCCTCCCTCTCTCTCTCTCTCTCTCTCTCTCTCTCTCTCTCTCTCTCTCTCTCTCACACACACACACACACACACACACACACAGCTCCCACACTCCCTTTCTCTCCCCTCTCCCTCTCTCTCTCTCTCTCTGTCACACACACACACACACACACACACACACACACACCCTGGCACAGCCCCAGACTCTGGAGCAGGCCTCCTTCTTGGGCCCCTGATGCTGACCTCGAGGCGTTTTGGGGGTGAATTTTCATGGGTTCATCTGTCTTCTTTAATTCTCTCTTTTGATGCCTTGAAGTCCATGGAGAGTCCTTTCCAAAAGCTCCCCTTATCTTCAATCTTCCCTCTGGGACAAATCCCAGAATTCTCTGTCCCATTTGCTAGTGTTCCTTCTTCTCTCTCATCCTGGAGGCTCCACCTGTGGGAGGCTCACCTCTGGTCCTCCCTTCCTGCTGGGCTTCTGTCTGCTCCTCACCAGCCCCCGCCACAGGCAGGTGCCATCCCTCCCCTTCCTCAATAGACTGGGAATAAAAATGCCAGAAAATTAGGTCACTCCCTGAGGTCTCCCTCCTCTTCCTTTCCTAAACCCAGACTTTCATGGTCTGTGCCTGCCTAAGCAAATGAAAAACAAGAACCCTTCCTTCCTCCCCCCGCACCATTCCTGAGCTGTCTTCCTCATCATGGGGCCCTGTGAAGCCCCTGTTCTATCATTGACAAATGTCCTTCCTCTTAGATGTTGTCCTCCTCCCTTCTCACACTGGCAGTACCCTGGCTCCCCACAGAAGTCACTGCTTTCCCTCCCACGGGTGCTCCATGGACCTTCTGTAACACCTTCCGACACACTGGACTTGAGGAAAGGCGACAGATGATCCTCACTGCCCCTCCTGGGCCCCCTGGCTGCCCACCCTCTTGCCACCATTACTCACAATCTTTCTTCCTTCAAGGTTCATTACATCCACATCTCTCATCTTCTCCAGGATGTGGGGGCCATTATCCACCAGACCCCAGGTCATTCTTGCTCCTTTCCAAAGACCTGCTGCACAGTCCACGCCAACCCCTGCCCTTACATTTGGAGATTGCACGGCATATATTGATGGGCAGCCCCTTCACCTTGCATACTATCTTCCCCCCTCCAACCTCAGCCACACAAAGAGGCAGTCACACCTTTGACCTCTCCCCCACCTCCATGAAGGAAGACATCCCAGGAAGCGGGGCCTGTCAGTACACCTGTTTGGAAAGGGGAGGTAGGAGTGTATTGTGCAAGGACCAGAAGGTGGCCAGTGAGGCTGGGTCATAGAGGAGGGGAGGAAGGTGAGAAGGCCGGAAAGTTCACCAGGCTCAGGGCATGAACAATTTTAAGACTGGGCCCTCGATCCTTCCCAGACGTCCTTCCTCCTTGCCCGGCCCCCAGCTCTCCTGCCCTTCTCCCTTATTGTGTGTCACCTGACTATCCACCCACTCTGGTCCCCCAGGCCTGGAACACTGTCCTTCTTCATCTCCCCCGGACTTCCCTGGTTTCTTTTAGAGCCAGCTAACATCCCATCTTCTACAAGAAGCTTTTCTAGGGCCTCCCCCATCGGTTATCTCCAAGTGACCCTGCCTGTGGTTGTTTGTTCCCCACCATTAGACTCTGGGTACCTTGAGGGTAGGGCTGTCTCTTACCCTTCTTTGTATGCCCAGCACGTGCCAGGGTGCCAGGCCCACAGTAGGTGCCTAATAAATATCTGTGGCTTGCTTGGTTAACTGATGCCCAGAGCTGAACACAGTCATCGAGGAGTCGCCAGGATGAAAGACAGAGGAACTCTCACCTCCCTGCCCCGGAGGCTCGATTTTGCCCTTCTCCCTCTCTCCAAATGCCCTTCAGGGTGTTCCTCAATGTTTAGCTGCCACATCATTCAGCTGACACACTGAGTTTGTGGTCCACCCAGACCCCCAGGGCCTTCTTAGGTGCACTAACATGTATGAGTGGGTCTCCCCCATTTGTACCCTAGGGCCAGGCTTGACATTTACCTCCTCCTAAATGCCCTCTGACCCCAGCACCTCTGGTGCTCTGGTGACTAACAGTGATGATGTAACACTGAAAATAACAGTAACCCTGATGGGCCTCTCCTCCCAGGCCAGTGAAACCAGTGCCCCCCAAACAGAGAGTTCCGATGCCAGGCAGGTGGGACTGGGACTCCAGGAGGGTGCCAGGTAGATAGTCCTATGAGAGGGTATAGAGGAGGGAGCCAGCACTGTGTGGGCTTCATAGAGAAGGAGATTATGCGGGCCTTTGAACATGGCCATAGGTCCCAGGCCAGTGGACCCCAGAGTGATCCAAGGAGAACCTGGGGCCCCAAGAGGAGCTGGCTCTTAGGAGGCCAGCTGAGCTGGCTGCAGATATAGGAGGCTGATGGCCAACAGATGGGGCAGGGGATTCCCCTATTGTTTCCCAAAAAGGGATATTTGGGTTCATGCTGGGGCCACACACCAAGGGTGGATGTCAGAGACTCTGACCCATTTCTGGAGAGTCCTGGAGGGCTCACATAGCCACACCTGCTTGTTCCCTTCAGGCCCTGCCAGGGTAGCCCAGGGTAATCAGGTCATCCTCGGCACTATTACTCAGCAAGGCTCCCACTTACCTGTGACAGCTGCACCCCCAGCCAGCCCGTGGGACAGTGGCTACATACTCACACACACGTGACACACAGGCATCCCTGACTTCTATTTGCCCATTTTAAAATGAAGCTGCTAAGCATCTCACATGCACTCTGTGGCAGCGAACCAGTGGAGCCAGGCCAGGAAGGACCCTGGGCCACCTCCTGTCCCTGTCTATGAGGGATGCTATAGAAATAAGGAGGAGACTTGGAGAGCAGGGAAGAGCCCCCACCCCCTCCCCAGGAAGGACAGTCCCAGGGTGGGCCAGGCTACCCTGGGAGGCAGGGGCTGCTCCTCCCTGGAAGACCTCTCACAAGGCCGCATGGCCTGTTGGGTCTTTGTTTATGTCTGCTTAGGCTCCGTACTGTGGAGGTCCCTTCCATCTCTGGGCTCCTTGGACCCTGGATCACAAACCACTTTTAAATCTCTACTTATCCCTTTACAAGCTTACCCTGGAAATGCACAGAAGCCCTCTAGAAATCACAAAAAAAGCCAATAAGGTGATGTGTCTCTGCCTTGTGAGCCCTGGATTTGGAATCCAAGGACCTGGAGTTGAATCCTGACTGTTGCACCCAATCTGGGAGACCTTGGCCAGGTCACTTCCAGAAACTCAAGATACAGGTGCCCTCACTGGCACCAGAATTGTCCTGGAGCCGCACTAGCCGGGAGGGACATGGTTGCTTTCATTGTTGTGGGTTTCAGAGGGCCCTTTCAGCTGGAAGGTCTGCTGTTGACCCTGGAGGCCAGGCATCTCTATGCTCTGATGCAAAGTCCCCAGAACAGGCAGGGCTTAAGCATCCTTGGGGAGAGGAGGAAGAGGAGAAGGAGGAGCCCAGCACCACAGACCAATCACAATAAAGGAATGCTCATCCCCCTCTGTCTGTGTCTTTACCAGCCCACCAGCTGCCAGTGCAGGCTAGCCTCTTGGGCCTTGACAGTGCTGGGGGTAGCCAAGCTGGACCCTCTGCCTGGGCACAGCCGCTCCTGGGATCTGGTCAGCCATCCTGGAGGGTCATCCAGGGAGATGAGGCTTTCCCCAAGCTCACCATCCAAGGAATCTACCCATTCAAGAGGCACACACCCAGGACAGTGGGCATAGCAGGGCCTTGGTCTGAGGGCACACATGGTGCCTCTGCATGTGGCCCTAGACACATTCTTTCTCCCTCAAGCTATGCAGTGAGGAGTTAGGGTCAGAAGGTCTCTGACTTCCCCCCCAGCCACTGATGGGCCTCAGTCCAGCTTCACTGGAGGTCCTGGCTCCCACTGTGGTGAGTCAGCTCCACACATGCACATACACACATACATACATGTACACACGTACATATACATGCCACCTTTGTTTTCTTTTTTATTGTTTCATTTTGTGAATTGCGCCAGCATGAGCATTTCTCAAGCAGACAGTGGTTCAGAGGGGTCCTGACCCCTCTCTGTTCCTTTCCTAAGTTCATTGACTGTGAGCCTCTAGAGTCCAGGTCACCAGTGCATAGGACTGGGCCTCAGCTACTGTGGCTCCCCCTTCCCTGCTTCCTTCCTTAGCACCACTCCCCCCACCCTTTCTCCTTGTGCTGTATGATGCACATCATGCCCAGGACTTGCTAGAAGACAGCAATGTCTGAGCCCTCAATCTATACTGGAATTAAATGGGAATTGTCACCCCCCTGTCCACCCCCCATGTCCACTGGTCTGGGGCTAGGCACCTTCTGCATCTGACCCACTGAAGACAGACAGAAAGGCCCTCTTTGTTCCCGGATCAGTCCATTGGATTCTTTTCAATGACTTGGGCTAAGCCTAAGGGCAGATGTTTGGTCAAAAGCAGGAGGGAACTGCAGCCTCTGCATCAAGTGGCCCAGAAGGGAAGAGGAGGGGTGGCTTCCCTCCAGCAGACAGCCCCTGTGCCATCCCCTCTCTCATTTGTGCTCAGGCTCTCCCTCTCTACTGGCTCCCTGAGTCCTGCCTACAAACATGTGTAGGTCCTCAGGGGTAGGAAGGATGGCCAGTGGTCCTGACTTATGGAGAAGGCACCTAGCTGCCCTCACCTGGGGCCTGAGACATGCTGATGCCCACATGGATTCTGTGATGAGCTGGAGGGAAGGTCTGCTCATTCTCAGAAGCCTCCTGGCAGGGTTTCCTAATGAGAGGGACCTGGCTCAGCCTGAGATACCTCAGTCCAGGCTTTCCCCTCAATCTTCACAGTTATACCTGGGTTTGTGATCCCAGCAGACACTTCCCCTGCCATGTCAGGCTGCATGTCAAGATCCTTCCTCCTATTCACCAAAGCTGGGGAAAGGGGGGCTGGTGCCTGCTTCCTCAGATCCAGCAGGTGGACTGGGTGGTCTCAACTCCAAGGACAGGGGTTCAGGTTGGCACACTACTGGCCAGCTGGGGGCAATGCCATGGCCAGATCCCAGGATCTAGCAGGTGCAAGGCTGCTGAGAGATCCAGTCTCTAGCACTCATCAATGGCCCTGCTGCCAAGTTGCTGAGCATAGAGGACTGGGCACATAGCCAGGGAAAATGGGAGGATTCTGCCCAGGACTCCCTGTGAGTGATGAAGGATTCTGTAGCAGTTTGGAAACGTCAGATGAGATTGTTGCTAATGTTATTAAGTACCTGGCACTATGCTGGGCAGTATGGGGGGGACACAGGAGGTTACCATACCCACCTTGGCACCTTCCCCGGAGAGCTTTGACTGGCAGGGTAGATAAGATCAAGCCTTAGCCCTGGGTCACCCTCACCATCCACACCACCATTCAGACAGGACACACTCCAAATTGATGTGACACACCTCCCCTGGGCCCTCACTGCTGCTTGGTAATCCTGTCAGACCTCTCTCATTAGTTCACTCTCCCATCCTCTACAGTGACCTCCAGAGCTTCTCATCCCTCCTCCAACTTCCCATAGCTTCCCCTCCTCCCTCACTCTCAGATGAGAGCCTCATTTCATATTTTACGAAAAAAAATTGAGGCGATTTGCCATGAGCTCCCTCTTCTCTCCTCTTCCTCATCTCCTATCAGCCCATCTCTCCTTCACTAATCTCCCTTGATGAGGTGGCCTTACTCCTGACCAAGGCCAACCCCTCTTATCTGCTCAAGAGATCCCCTTCATCTTGTCTCCTCCAGCAGACTGCCCCTCTGCCATCCCCTCTCTCACTTGTGTTCAGTATCTCCCTCTCTACCGGCTCCCTCCGGTCTGCCTATGAACATGCGCAGGTCCCCCCATCCTCAGAAAATCTTTGATCCATCCCTCCCTGTTAATTATCATCTTTTACCTCTCCTCCCATTTCTAGCCAAATTCCTTGGTCATCTGCAATTGATGCATCCACTCCCTTTCATCTTAATCTCTTCCTAATTCCACCGTCTGGCATCTGACTTGATCCTTCACTGGTTCCAAAGTGACCAGGGATCTCTTAGTCCTCATGCACCTTGACCTCCCACTCTGCAGTTGCTGACACTGTGGATCACTCTTCATTTAGATTTTCTTCTCTCTAGGTTTTCAGGACTCTGGTTCTCCTTCTGCCTCTCTGACTGCTCTCTCTCTCTGTCTCCTTTACTGGATCCTCCTCCTAAACCCTCCAATAGCTGCTTCTCAGGACACTGTCCTGGGCCCTCTCCTCTTCTCCCTCCTCCTTCACTTGATGATCTCATCAGCACCCATGAATTTAATTACTTTCTTTATGCAAATCAGTCAGTTAATCAACATGTATTAAATGCCTACTAAGTGACAAGCACTGTGCTAAGCACCGGGGATGCACAAAGAGGCAAAAGACAGTCTCTTCTCACCAGGAATTCACAATCTAATGAGGGAAACACAAACAAATCAATCTGTGCAAACAAGCTAGAGGAAAGATAAACAAGAAACAATGAACACAGACACTAGAGTGAAAAGAGTTTGGGAAATGCTTCCTGTAAAGCACTGGCTTTTAGTTGGTCCCTGAGGAAAGCTGAGGATTCTCATGTCTCCTTATTCAGCCCTCACTTCTCTCCTAACTTCGCCTCTCTAACATCTCGAACTGAACATCCAGTAGCCATCTTAGGCTCAATATGTCCAAAGCACAACACATACTCTTTCCTCCCTAACCCTTCCCTCTTCCAAACCTCTGTGACTGTAGAGGATAACACTCTCCTGCCTTTAAACGAAGAAATTGCCATGAACTTCTCACCTCATTGCTGACTCCCCATATCCAATATGGCAACAAGGTCTGTCCATTTCACCTCTGCAGTGTCTGTGGTCAATTTCACCTCTGCAACATCTCTTGTTGATTTCACGTCTGCAACATTTCTGGTCAATTTCACTTCTGCAACATCTCCAAAATTCTCCCTCCTCTCCTCTGAGGCCCCACCCTGGAGCAGACCCTCATTCCCTCCCACCTGGACTGCTGCAATAGCTACTGGGGTGTCTGCCTGCCCCAAGTCTCTCCTTCCTCTAGTCCATCCTCCATCCAGGCACGAAAATAATTTTCCTAAAATGCAGATCCAACTATGTCACTTCCTATTTGATAAACTCCAGTGGCTCCTATGGCCTCCAGGATTAAATACAGAATGTCCTGCTCTTCATTCAAAACCTTTATGACCTAGCCTCCTTTCCAGGCTTCTTCTGCCTTATTCCACGTCATGTCGTCTTCGATCCAGTGACCTTGGCCTCATGGCTGTTCCACTGCCAAGACCCTACTCCATCTCTGAGCTCCAGGCATTCTCTCTGGCCATCCCCTGTGTCTGGAATGCTCTCCCTCCTCATCTCTGCTTATAGACTTCCCTGACTTCCTCCAAGTCCCAGATAAAATCCTGCCTTCTCCTGGAATCCTTCTCTGCACAGCCCTGCCTTACTTAAATGCAGTTCACTTGCCTGTCATGGCATCAGCTCCATGATGCCACGATCCTCTTTGCCATCCCTCTCTCTCAGTTATTTCATGTTTATGCTGCCTATAGCTTATGGGGATATCTGTGTTTACTTGTTGACTCTTGCATTAACTGTGAGCTCCTCAAGGGCAGGGACAGTCTTTTGCCTCTTTCAGGGCCTGGCACACAGTAGGAGCTTAATAATGCTTTCTGACTTGACTTGATATGGACATCAACATTCTGTTCCATTTCCTTACTCTCTGTTTTCATCTGTGAGTGGTGACTTTGAGAGGGTCCTTAGCTTCCAGACAATCTCAGTCAGTCAATCCACAGGCCTCAGTTAAGAGGCTATGGTAGCATGTGAGGCCTGCTACTAAGCTTTGGGAAGGGGAAGGCCCAGAGCTGGACTTCATTAACTCCCAGGTGAGGAAGCTCCTTCACCAATGCAGGTCATCTCCTGCTTGATAGCTCCAATCACAGGCAGGTGAGGACTAACCTGGGATCGTTCAGTCACGCGGGGTCAGAGGACCCAGGTCTTCCTAGCTCCAGGTCCAGCTGTGTCTCTAACCCTCATGACATCCTTCCTTCTTGGGGCATAGAAAGACCTTATCCTCAGAGTGCTTCTATTCTGGCAAGGGAAAGAAGAAGCCTACTTGCACAGAAGAGATACAAGAGAAGTGAGGTTGGGGCCCCATTTCTAGCAGGCAATGCTTGGGCAAAGAGCTAAGGTGGGAGAGCATTCGAGATGCTGGGTCATAGGAGAGGAACAGTAAGATGGTCAGTTTGTCTGGAATACTGCAGTTTCCTATAGGCATTTTACAGACCTGGTAACTGAGCTAATTCAGTTTGACCGGAGTCATGCAGGCAGAGCCCAGGACTCAAACTCAGCTCCTCCTGAGTCCCGGTCCAGCCCTCTGGCCCATACTGCTTGTGACTAACACTTAGTTCTATTATCACTGTCATTGTTTTTAAAAGCTGCTGTGGCTGAATGGCTTGGTGTCAGGCCAGTGGGGCTAGAAAATCCCTGTCCACTAGTCATCCCCCTCTGATGGGGGAATCTGACGATCAGCATCCGTGTCCTGCCTGGGGCCTGGAGAGAGGTGTCTCAAGAGAGTTCCAGGGCAGTAGGAAGTGGGATGGTCTGTCTGGGATGGAGACCAGTGGCATGGTCTGTCTAGGTGTAGGCCAGTGGGATGGCCCATCCGATTGGAGGCCAGCAGGATGGTCTGCCTGGGGTGGAGGCCTTCTTCATGTTTGTAGCCTGCTGGATGCCTCCCAGGAGCAGATGTGGCCAGGAGGCAAGGCCCTGTGGGTGGCATCTCTCTCCCTACTCTACTTCCCTATGAAGGCAGGCCTAGAGGAGCCTTTAGCCAGGCCCATCATGAGTTTACCAAGCCTGCTGAGCCTCAAGATAGAGTGCACCTTCCCGGAAGCCAGAGTCTTCAGGGGCATCACTGACGCCCTGGGTCATGTCCCTGGCACCCACTGCGTTTTGTACACAGCAAACACAGACAAAGCTCGAGCAGGTTGCCCAAGGAGCTGGCAGCCAAGGCAGGGCCTGGACCTCCCTGTGGCCAGGCTGCTCTGGGGGCTGTGCATGTTCCCAAAATCCTCCAGGAGGTGATGAATGTGGACAGGCTCTGGAAGTTCCTGCCGGAGCAGGCCCATGACATCCCAGATGCACCATACCAGTCTCCAAAAGTAGCAGAAATCCCAGGCACTGGCCCCGATGTGAGCCAAGGGAAGAATGGCCTGAGGCCCTGACCAGGCCCCACCCTCAGAGGCAGAAAAGGGCCCAGATGTTTCAGTTATGGCATCTTCAAGGAGCCCCCCTCACCACATGCAGTGTGGCTCTTTGGGCCCTGTCACCATCAGCCACAGACCTCACCCCAAGAACCTCACCTAGCCCAGTCTATTTCCGCCCAATACAACTGAGACGTGCCTCCAGAGTGAAAGTCTTTTTACCAAGACACAAAGCCACATGAGTAACAAGGAAGAAGAGCTGGCAGTCAGAGGCCCTATGTGCCCACTTACAAATTCATGCCATCTGTCCCCCCACCTCCCAAGGAATTACCATCTACTCCTACCACACAGAGACTCTGGGACCGCAGAGAGTCTGGGAGCTGGGAGGCTTGGGGCTGGGTTTGCTGAGTCCCAAAGCAGGTCATTCAGATTCTCCAAGCCTTGACAACAGGGATGCTCACAATAGCTCTGTCTGCCAGGCTTGGTGTGAGAATGAATGAGACAATAGTTAGGTGAATTCTAGCTGCTCTATTAGTAACAGACAGAAAAGGAGGAGAGGGCACGAACTGCCAGCTAACACTTCCAGAGAGGAAGCAGAGACTCTCTCTGTCTTTCCTCAGTCTATCAGTGAGAAGCACCTACAGTGTGCTCAGCCCTTCCCTGAGGGAATGCCAGATGGCCTGGGCTCTGGCCTGGGCATCTCACAATCTGGGGAAAATAACAGGCACTGTCCAGGGCAGACTCAGCTGAACACTGCCTGCCCTGAGGGAGCATGCCAGGCCCCACATCCTGGGAGGATTCTGCCGCAGACAGCCTCCTGTGGCGCTGAGAAAGCTGGAGGGTTGGGGAGTGGAGCTTGGTGAGCTTTTTGGGGGCTGTGGAGGAGGAGGAAACCAAGGTGTTCTGAGCAGTGGAGAGCTTTTCTTCCTGGAAACAAATCAGGGCACTGTGGCTCTTGCCTGGTCCTTGTGGAGGGCCATGGCCAGCCCTGAGAGTTCCTTCCTAGGGCCAGTCTGGAAACCCTGACTGGGGCTGACCCCCTCCCCATACCAAGCCAAGAAGCTTCCCTCTTCCCAGAAGGCTCCTGGGCCCTGCCCATGGAGTCCAGCGAGGGTGACGGCCCAGGCTCAGAGAGAGAGCCCCAGGTGTGGTGCCCACGTGACGGGACTCATCCCCTAGTCAGCTCACTCCCCATGCGGGCAGTCCCTACTGGCTTGGTCAGAATTCCTCCCCTTCTATGGAGCGGTATGCTGTTCCTGCCAGTGTGATTTACAGTCTCATGACAGCTGTGGCCTGCTGAACCTCCCATGCCCAGCATGATGAGCCCAGAAAAGAACCTGTCTGCATGGGCTCACCAGACCTTTGCCAGGGACCCTGCTCAGGTAAGCAAGAGGCCCTTTGGAGCCGAGCTGTGTGAACACTGGGGATGTGTGAGGGCAGCTGGGCCATAGCAGGGATGGTGGCAGAGACTGGATGGCTTTCTTCCTCCGTGGAGATGCCACTTTGGGAAAGGCTCCATGCTGACAATTCACTGAGGCTGGGGCTGGGGCTGGCCCACATCCTGGCCAGGGGACCCATGCCCTGGGCCTGCTCCTCTCTGGGACCCAGGGTCTTCCTGCATACAGTGGAGCACCTTCCAGTTGGATAAGGAGTCATTCAGTGACATTCAGTGATGGCGCTCAGCCTGGGCCTACCAGGAAGGGGGACAGCATAGAAGGCTGATGCCAGAAGCTTCTCAGATGTCCTCTGAGGAAACTGTCCCCAGAGCAGGACAGTCTTCAGGAGTCATCCAGCCCCACCCTCACATTGCATGGATAGGGGCAGGTCTGGGCTGCGGACACACAGCAAAGATGGTTCACATCCCAGCCCTCAGCCAGGGCTCACTCAAGCCCAGTGGGCATGGGGGCACACCTGGCCCCTTCATTGTGGCCCTCTGGGAGACATCCACTGAGCACAGGGCAGATCCTGGGCAGCATGAGGCCAGCCAGGTCTCCATCAATCTGTCCCAGACCCTCAGCCTCTGCAGGCCTTCCTCCAAAGCCTGCATGGCCTTTCTCAGTCCATGCCTCCAAGGGCCAGCACTGGGGGAGGGGCAAAGAAAGTCCGCTCGAGGAGAACATCATGCAGTGACTAAGTGCAAACAAGATAGAGATCATTGGAAATGATCCCCCAACAGGGCAGGCAGGCCTGGGAAGGGGGAATTGGAGCTGAGTCTAGAAAGAAGTTGGGGGGTCATTCCAGGAATGAGGAGCAGCCAGTGCAAAGGCACGGAGGGAGGACATGGAACATCTTGTCAGAGGGGCAGCAGGGAGGCAGAGGGAAGTCAAGTGGAAGGAAACTGGGAAGGAGGAGGGGATCGGATTCTGAAAGGCCTTGAATACTGAACAGAGGATTTAGTATTGGATCTTGGAGGTGATAAGGAGCCTCTGGAGTTAACTGAGTAATACAGTAACATGACCAGAACCATAGAGAAGGGGACATGGGCTGGGCCCAGGAGGGGGTCTGTACTCCCTGCTGACTGCTGGGCAGGGGGCCCCTCTGCCAGCCTCTTCCATGTTTCTTCTCCTTTAATGTGTGTGTTGGGCTTGGGGATAGGGGTCAGCAGGGGAAGGGTCCAACTGGACCATAATCTCATCATTCCCGTGAGTCCTTAGTTGATGTATAGCCATGCCTGCTCCCCCTCCCTGACCTCCCTGACCAGCAGCACTTGTGGTCTCTGCGACCCAGGACCTGCCTGTGGGGGAATCTGAAGCACACCTGGGGGTGGGGCTGGCCAGGCAGCTGCTTGTCCTCCTCTAGGAGGGACTCATGGCCTCCCAGCCAAACCCGAATGAAATCTGAGAGGAGGCAGCTGGCTTTGCCCGGGGAGTCGCCAGAACCCTCAAGAAGCTAGAAATAGCTCAGTGTCCAATCCCCTGCCCCCCCGCCCCAGGGCCTCTCTGTCTCTGCCTTTCTCTGTCTTTCTCTTCTCTTCTCTTCTCTTCTCTTCTCTTCTCTTCTCTTCTCTTCTCTTCTCTTCTCTCTCTTCTCTTCTCTTCTCTTCTCTTCTCTTCTCTTCTCTTCTCTTCTCTTCTCTTCTCTTCTCTTCTCTTCTCTTCTCTTCTCTTCTCTTCTCTTCTCTTCTCTTCTCTTCTCTTCTCTTCTCTTCTCTTCTCTTCTCTTCTCTTCTCTTCTCTTCTCTTCTCTTCTCTTCTCTTCTCTTCTCTTCTCTCTTCTCTTCTCTTCTCTTCTCTTCTCTTCTCTTCTCTTCTCTTCTCTTCTCTTCTCTTCTCTCTCTCCACTCGTTCAGGGGCAGACCAGGCTTGCTTGTTCCAGGCCTGAGATGCAGTAGCACAACCTCCATCCTTCCCACCCACTCTCTTCTGTGTCCTCTCCTGGCAGGAAAGGGTCATACCAAGGAGAGCCCCTGCCCTTGGGGAGCTCAGCACCCACCTGAGGACTTCAGGAACAGGATTTCAGGGGCTCAGAATCCAGATCTCAGAAAGGGAAGGGCCTCAGGAGCCAAGACAAGGGACCGCCCCGCCTACATTCCAAGACACCTCCACAGGCCCAAACTGAGCCCTTTTCACCAAAGCCTTTCTGAATTTCCCTAGCCTATCCAGGGTACCACTAGCTCTCCCCACCCCTGCAACCCTTCCTGCCTTCCCAGCCTCCTCTGCTCTTGACACACCATTGCCCAGATCTGGGCATCCTCAATGACTGCCCCCATGTCTAGAACTCGCTTCCTCCTGGTTTCTGGCTCCTGGCTCCTCTTCTTTGAACCTCAGATGAAATCCTGCCTTCTGCAGAAATCAGCTGTCCTCTCTCTGTCCTCCTCAGTCCCTTTGTGTCCCCACCTCTGGTGCCAGGGCTCCCAAGGGGAAGGGAGAGGCCCTGGTCTTTGCCATGGGCATCCTGGTCTGCAGTTCTCTGCCTCTCTAGCCTGGGGAGGAGACTCCAAGCTGGATGGGGAAGGAGCCATCATAGCTCTACTTCTGTCTCCCTGTGGCTTCCTCTGTCCCTTTCTGTCCTCATCTCAGGGCCTAGACGCCCCAGTCTCGTGCTCTGTACCTGACTCAGGAAAATGCTTTCAGGCCTTATCAGTGGCACTGGAACAGCAAAGCAAGACAGGGCTTTGAGCTAGAAACCTGGAGTATTAGGTCTGTCTCCCCCTGGCTGGGTGTTTGCGGGGGGAAGCATCTCAGGCATCTCTGTCTTCCCCCTCCTTCCTCTGCTCTCCTTCCTCCTCCTCTCCCTCCTCCTCCCCCTCCTCCTCCATTACTTGGGGTATGCAGATGTCACACAGGAGCTTGGGTAGAGAGCTGCTAGGAGGGCCCTCCCCACCTTAGTTGCTCAGCTGATATAAAACCCCACAAAATGCCTCAGTAATAAAATAATCCTAGGACCCGCCCCCTCAGAAGGCAGGTGATGTGACTATTTTTAGAAAGCTCTCAGGTTTTATCAGGGAGCAGCCTCTGCCCTGTTCCACTGCCCAGAAAGAAGACATCACACACACACACACTCGCACACTTGGTGGTCACAGGACCCAGAAGGGTCTGCTGGGTGCCACTGGGCTAGTGAGGAGCCCTTGGGGAGCGAGACTGGGGGATGACCTGAATGCTCTCATTTTGCAGCCTGGCTGCTCAAGCCCAGAGTCCCACGGCTCTTCAGCAGCGAGGCAAGGCTCTGTTCCCCACACCAGGCACCGTGCTCAGGGCTGTGTGTCCAGTGCCTTCCCCAGCTGCCAGACCCCCGACAACACAGAGATAACAGGGAACTGTGCCTGCCACCAGACACCTAGATATTTTCCCTCTACATGCCCCTGGTGTGTGGATGTTTCTCCTCCTAATTGCCTTGATCTGTATTTTTCAAAGGTCATTGTGTAAAATCCAGACAAGTACAACTTTTAATTGGGAGCAAATAGTGAAACCAGAATATTTCATCTGCCAGCCAGGCTTTCACAGGAGCTAGGGAGGGGACCTCCCAGCCTCTCCCCAAAAGAATATCTTATCGCACAGCAGAGAAGTGGCCACCCAGCTCCCACTGAGGCCCTCCCCCACCTCCCAGGGCAGCCCACTCCTCTGGGACAGCTCTACAGACTGGCTTCCCAACCTTCCCCATCCATGCCCTGCCCCGGGTTTGCCCTCTGGGCTTATCCTTCCCTTTTGAGAGGGCACAGACAGACTTACTCATGCAGCTCTCATATAAACCAGCATAACCAGCAGGAATTAAGCTATAACCATGAGCCAGGAATACAGAGACCAGAGTGAAGCAGGACCTTCTATTGGTGGGCAAGGATGGAGCACAGCACACACACAGATCATTAAATACTAAAAGAAAATGCAAAGGAATTTAGAGGTATAAAGGCATGGACAGGGAGAGACCCAGTGGGAGCAGCTTTGTGCTACAAAATAGCATGTGAGGTGTGCCTGGAAGGGAGCACAGACTAGCAAAACTTAAAACTGTCGATACACATTGTAAACGCTCCTGCTCCCCCTTGCCATCGCTGTGGGAAGTGCCTGACCTGGCACTCTTTTTTATGATGGGATTTTTAATATCTGTGTATCAGTTTTAAGTTGTTATAACACGCATAGTGGAAGCGGCTGGTCTAAATCCACTTTCTGCCAAACTACTTTCCTGCTTTCCCAAGAAATCCTAGCCAGATCCATAGGGCATTCACTCAGAAGTAATTTGTATTCTGGGCTTTATTGAACACTGGCTTATTGGCACAGTGTGTTCATCCTTCGTTGCCGAAGACAACCGTGCCATCAGAGAAAATGATGATATGACTTGCACTTGACTTCGTTTGAGTGAGGGAGGGCTGTGCAGGTCACCAGCCTCACTTCTCCTCCAGAGCCAGCTGAATGCTGTCACCATATATTCATCAGGATGACTAGAGATGACCCAGGATGAGGCAGTTGGGGTTAAGTGACTTGCCCAAGGTCACACAGCTAGTGAGTGTCAAGTGTCTGAGGTGAGAGTTGAACTAGAGTCTTGTGACTCCTGCACTGGTGCTCTATCCTCTGCACCACCTAGCTGCCCACAGCACAGTACATTTGTACTGAATATCCCTGCAGGCATACATCTTCCTTTGTTTCAGGAAGGGGTGACTGCCTAACCTGCCCTGAGCTCCTCCTGAGTCCCGGTCCAGCCCTCTGGCCCATACTGCTTGTGACTAACACTTAGTTCTATTATCACTGTCATTGTTTTTAAAAGCTGCTGTGGCTGAATGGCTTGGTGTCAGGCCAGTGGGGCTAGAAAATCCCTGTCCACTAGTCATCCCCCTCTGATGGGGGAATCTGACGATCAGCATCCGTGTCCTGCCTGGGGCCCTGGAGAGAGGTGTCTCAAGAGAGTTCCAGGGCAGTAGGAAGTGGGATGGTCTGTCTGGGATGGAGACCAGTGGCATGGTCTGTCTAGGTGTAGGCCAGTGGGATGGCCCATCCGATTGGAGGCCAGCAGGATGGTCTGCCTGGGGTGGAGGCCTTCTTCATGTTTGTAGCCTGCTGGATGCCTCCCAGGAGCAGATGTGGCCAGGAGGCAAGGCCCTGTGGGTGGCATCTCTCTCCCTACTCTACTTCCCTATGAAGGCAGGCCTAGAGGAGCCTTTAGCCAGGCCCATCATGAGTTTACCAAGCCTGCTGAGCCTCAAGATAGAGTGCACCTTCCCGGAAGCCAGAGTCTTCAGGGGCATCACTGACGCCCTGGGTCATGTCCCTGGCACCCACTGCGTTTTGTACACAGCAAACACAGACAAAGCTCGAGCAGGTTGCCCAAGGAGCTGGCAGCCAAGGCAGGGCCTGGACCTCCCTGTGGCCAGGCTGCTCTGGGGGCTGTGCATGTTCCCAAAATCCTCCAGGAGGTGATGAATGTGGACAGGCTCTGGAAGTTCCTGCCGGAGCAGGCCCATGACATCCCAGATGCACCATACCAGTCTCCAAAAGTAGCAGAAATCCCAGGCACTGGCCCCGATGTGAGCCAAGGGAAGAATGGCCTGAGGCCCTGACCAGGGCCCCACCCTCAGAGGCAGAAAAGGGCCCAGATGTTTCAGTTATGGCATCTTCAAGGAGCCCCCCTCACCACATGCAGTGTGGCTCTTTGGGCCCTGTCACCATCAGCCACAGACCTCACCCCAAGAACCTCACCTAGCCCAGTCTATTTCCGCCCAATACAACTGAGACGTGCCTCCAGAGTGAAAGTCTTTTTACCAAGACACAAAGCCACATGAGTAACAAGGAAGAAGAGCTGGCAGTCAGAGGCCCTATGTGCCCACTTACAAATTCATGCCATCTGTCCCCCACCTCCCAAGGAATTACCATCTACTCCTACCACACAGAGACTCTGGGACCGCAGAGAGTCCTGGGAGCTGGGAGGCTTGGGGCTGGGTTTGCTGAGTCCCAAAGCAGGTCATTCAGATTCTCCAAGCCTTGACAACAGGGATGCTCACAATAGCTCTGTCTGCCAGGCTTGGGTGTGAGAATGAATGAGACAATAGTTAGGTGAATTCTAGCTGCTCTATTAGTAACAGACAGAAAAGGAGGAGAGGGCACGAACTGCCAGCTAACACTTCCAGAGAGGAAGCAGAGACTCTCTCTGTCTTTCCTCAGTCTATCAGTGAGAAGCACCTACAGTGTGCTCAGCCCTTCCCTGAGGGAATGCCAGATGGCCTGGGCTCTGGCCTGGGCATCTCACAATCTGGGGAAAATAACAGGCACTGTCCAGGGCAGACTCAGCTGAACACTGCCTGCCCTGAGGGAGCACGCCAGGCCCCACATCCTGGGAGGATTCTGCCGCAGACAGCCTCCTGTGGGCGCTGAGAAAGCTGTGGGGTTGGGGAGTGGAGCTTGGTGAGCTTTTTTGGGGGCTGTGGAGGAGGAGGAAACCAAGGTGTTCTGAGCAGTGGAGAGCTTTTCTTCCTGGAAACAAATCAGGGCACTGTGGCTCTTGCCTGGTCCTTGTGGAGGGCCATGGCCAGCCCTGAGAGTTCCTTCCTAGGGCCAGTCTGGAAACCCTGACTGGGGCTGACCCCCTCCCCATACCAAGCCAAGAAGCTTCCCTCTTCCCAGAAGGCTCCTGGGCCCTGCCCATGGAGTCCAGCGAGGTGACGGCCCAGGCTCAGAGAGAGAGCCCCAGGTGTGGTGCCCACGTGACGGGACTCATCCCCTAGTCAGCTCACTCCCCATGCGGGCAGTCCCTACTGGCTTGGTCAGAATTCCTCCCCTTGCTATGGAGCGGTATGCTGTTCCTGCCAGTGTGATTTACAGTCTCATGACAGCTGTGGCCTGCTGAACCTCCCATGCCCAGCATGATGAGCCCCAGAAAAGAACCTGTCTGCATGGGCTCACCAGACCTTTGCCAGGGACCCTGCTCAGGTAAGCAAGAGGCCCTTTGGAGCCGAGCTGTGTGAACACTGGGGATGTGTGAGGGCAGCTGGGCCATAGCAGGGATGGTGGCAGAGACTGGATGGCTTTCTTCCTCCGTGGAGATGCCACTTTGGAAAGGCTCCATGCTGACAATTCACTGAGGCTGGGGCTGGGGGCTGGCCCACATCCTGGCCAGGGGACCCATGCCCTGGGCCTGCTCCTCTCTGGGACCCAGGGTCTTCCTGCATACAGTGGAGCACCTTCCAGTTGGATAAGGAGTCATTCAGTGACATTCAGTGATGGCGCTCAGCCTGGGCCTACCAGGAAGGGGGACAGCATAGAAGGCTGATGCCAGAAGCTTCTCAGATGTCCTCTGAGGAAACTGTCCCCAGAGCAGGACAGTCTTCAGGAGTCATCCAGCCCCACCCTCACATTGCATGGATAGGGGCAGGTCTGGGCTGCGGACACACAGCAAAGATGGTTCACATCCCAGCCCTCAGCCAGGGCTCACTCAAGCCCAGTGGGCATGGGGGCACACCTGGCCCCTTCATTGTGGCCCTCTGGGAGACATCCACTGAGCACAGGGCAGATCCTGGCAGCATGAGGCCAGCCAGGTCTCCATCAATCTGTCCCAGACCCTCAGCCTCTGCAGGCCTTCCTCCAAAGCCTGCATGGGCCTTTCTCAGTCCATGCCTCCAAGGGCCAGCACTGGGGGAGGGGCAAAGAAAGTCCGCTCGAGGAGAACATCATGCAGTGACTAAGTGCAAACAAGATAGAGATCATTGGAAATGATCCCCAACAGGGCAGGCAGGCCTGGGAAGGGGGAATTGGAGCTGAGTCTAGAAAGAAGTTGGGGGGGGCATTCCAGGAATGAGGAGCAGCCAGTGCAAAGGCACGGAGGGAGGACATGGAACATCTTGTCAGAGGGGCAGCAGGGAGGCAGAGGGAAGTCAAGTGGAAGGAAACTGGGAAGGAGGAGGGGATCGGATTCTGAAAGGCCTTGAATACTGAACAGAGGATTTAGTATTGGATCTTGGAGGTGATAAGGAGCCTCTGGAGTTAACTGAGTAATACAGTAACATGACCAGAACCATAGAGAAGGGGACATGGGCTGGGCCCAGGAGGGGGTCTGTACTCCCTGCTGACTGCTGGGCAGGGGGCCCCTCTGCCAGCCTCTTCCATGTTTCTTCTCCTTTAATGTGTGTGTTGGGCTTGGGATAGGGGGTCAGCAGGGGAAGGGTCCAACTGGACCATAATCTCATCATTCCCGTGAGTCCTTAGTTGATGTATTAGCCATGCCTGCTCCCCCTCCCTGACCTCCCTGACCAGCAGCACTTGTGGTCTCTGCGACCCAGGACCTGCCTGTGGGGGAATCTGAAGCACACCTGGGGGTGGGGCTGGCCAGGCAGCTGCTTGTCCTCCTCTAGGAGGGACTCATGGCCTCCCAGCCAAACCCGAATGAAAATCTGAGAGGAGGCAGCTGGCTTTGCCCGGGGAGTCGCCAGAACCCTCAAGAAGCTAGAAATAGCTCAGTGTCCAATCCCCTGCCCCCCCCGCCCCAGGGCCTCTCTGTCTCTGCCTTTCTCTGTTTCTCCTCCTTTCTTTCTTTCTCTTCTCTTCTCTTCTCTTCTCTTCTCTTCTCTTCTCTTCTCTTCTCTTCTCTTCTCTTCTCTTCTCTTCTCTTCTCTTCTCTTCTCTTTCTTCTCTCTCTTCTTCTTCTCTTCTCTTCTCTCTCTCTTCTCTCTCTCTCTTCTCTTCTCTTCTCTTCTCTTCTCTTCTCTTCTCTTCTCTTTCTCTCTCTCCTCTTCTCCTTCTCTTCTCTTCTCTCTTCTCTTCTCTTCTCTTCTCTTCTCTTCTCTTCTCTTCTCTTCTCTTCTCTTCTCTTCTCTTCCTCTTCTCTTCTCTTCTCTTCTCTTCTCTTCTCTTCTCTTCTCTCTCTCCACTCGTTCAGGGCAGACCAGGCTTGCTTGTTCCAGGCCTGAGATGCAGTAGCACAACCTCCATCCTTCCCACCCACTCTCTTCTGTGTCCTCTCCTGGCAGGAAAGGGTCATACCAAGGAGAGCCCCTGCCCTTGGGGAGCTCAGCACCCACTGAGGACTTCAGGAACAGGATTTCAGGGGCTCAGAATCCAGATCTCAGAAAGGGAAGGGCCTCAGGAGCCAAGACAAGGGACCGCCCCGCCTACATTCCAAGACACCTCCACAGGCCCAAACTGAGCCCTTTTCACCAAAGCCTTTCTGAATTTCCCTAGCCTATCCAGGGTACCACTAGCTCTCGATCCATCCCTCCCTGTTAATTATTCATCTTTTACCTCTCCTCCCATTTCTAGCCAAATTCCTTGGTCATCTGCAATTGATGCATCCACTCCCTTTCATCTTAATCTCTTCCTAATTCCACCGTCTGGCATCTGACTTGATCCTTCACTGGTTCCAAAGTGACCAGGGATCTCTTAGTCCTCATGCACCTTGACCTCCCACTCTGCAGTTGCTGACACTGTGGATCACTCTTCATTTAGATTTTCTTCTCTCTAGGTTTTCAGGACTCTGGTTCTCCTTCTGCCTCTCTGACTGCTCTCTCTCTCTGTCTCCTTTACTGGATCCTCCTCCTAAACCCTCCAATAGCTGCTTCTCAGGACACTGTCCTGGGCCCTCTCCTCTTCTCCCTCCTCCTTCACTTGATGATCTCATCAGCACCCATGAATTTAATTACTTTCTTTATGCAAATCAGTCAGTTAATCAACATGTATTAAATGCCTACTAAGTGACAAGCACTGTGCTAAGCACCGGGGATGCACAAAGAGGCAAAAGACAGTCTCTTCTCACCAGGGAATTCACAATCTAATGAGGGAAACACAAACAAATCAATCTGTGCAAACAAGCTAGAGGAAAGATAAACAAGAAACAATGAACACAGACACTAGAGTGAAAAGAGTTTGGGAAATGCTTCCTGTAAAGCACTGGCTTTTAGTTGGTCCCTGAGGAAAGCTGAGGATTCTCATGTCTCCTTATTCAGCCCTCACTTCTCTCCTAACTTCGCCTCTCTAACATCTCGAACTGAACATCCAGTAGCCATCTTAGGCTCAATATGTCCAAAGCACAACACATACTCTTCTTCCTCCCTAACCCTTCCCTCTTCCAAACCTCTGTGACTGTAGAGGATAACACTCTCCTGCCTTTAAACGAAGAAATTGCCATGAACTTCTCACCTCATTGCTGACTCCCCATATCCAATATGGCAACAAGGTCTGTCCATTTCACCTCTGCAGTGTCTGTGGGTCAATTTCACCTCTGCAACATCTCTTGTTGATTTCACGTCTGCAAACATTTCTGGTCAATTTCACTTCTGCAACATCTCCAAAATTCTCCCTCCTCTCCTCTGAGGCCCCACCCTGGAGCAGACCCTCATTCCCTCCCACCTGGACTGCTGCAATAGCTACTGGGGTGTCTGCCTGCCCCAAGTCTCTCCTTCCTCTAGTCCCATCCCTCCATCCAGGCACGAAAATAATTTTCCTAAAATGCAGATCCAACTATGTCACTTCCTATTTGATAAACTCCAGTGGCTCCTGTGGCCTCCAGGATTAAATACAGAGTGTCCTGCTCTTCATTCAAAACCTTATGACCTAGCCTCCTTTCCAGGCTTCTTCTGCCTTATTCCACGTCATGTCCGTCTTCGATCCAGTGACCTTGGCCTCATGGCTGTTCCACTGCCAAGACCCTACTCCATCTCTGAGCTCCCAGGCATTCTCTCTGGCCATCCCCTGTGTCTGGAATGCTCTCCCTCCTCATCTCTGCTTATAGACTTCCCTGACTTCCTCCAAGTCCCAGATAAAATCCTGCCTTCTCCTGGAATCCTTCTCTGCACAGCCCTGCCTTACTTAAATGCAGTTCACTTGCCTGTCATGGCATCAGCTCCATGATGCCACGATCCTCTTTGCCATCCCTCTCTCTCAGTTATTTCATGTTTATGCTGCCTATAGGCTTATGGGGATATCTGTGTTTACTTGTTGACTCTTGCATTAACTGTGAGCTCCTCAAGGGCAGGGACAGTCTTTTGCCTCTTTCAGGGCCTGGCACACAGTAGGAGCTTAATAATGCTTTCTGACTTGACTTGATATGGACATCAACATTCTGTTCCATTTCCTTACTCTCTGTTTTCATCTGTGAGTGGTGACTTTGAGAGGGTCCTTAGCTTCCAGACAATCAATCAGTCAGTCAATCCACAGGCCTCAGTTAGAGGCTATGGTAGCATGTGAGGCCTGCTACTAAGCTTTGGGAAGGGGAAGGCCCAGAGCTGGACTTCATTAACTCCCAGGTGAGGAAGCTCCTTCACCAATGCAGGTCATCTCCTGCTTGATAGCTCCAATCACAGGCAGGTGAGGACTAACCTGGGATCGTTCAGTCACGCGGGGTCAGAGGACCCAGGTCTTCCTAGCTCCAGGTCCAGCTGTGTCTCTAACCCTCATGACATCCTTCCTTCTTGGGGCATAGAAAGACCTTATCCTCAGAGTGCTTCTATTCTGGCAAGGGAAAGAAGAAGCCTACTTGCACAGAAGAGATACAAGAGAAGTGAGGTTGGGGCCCCATTTCTAGCAGGCAATGCTTGGGCAAAGAGCTAAGGTGGGAGAGCATTCGAGATGCTGGGTCATAGGAGAGGAACAGTAAGATGGTCAGTTTGTCTGGAATACTGCAGTTTCCTATAGGCATTTTACAGACCTGGTAACTGAGCTAATTCAGTTTGACCGGAGTCATGCAGGCAGAGCCCAGGACTCAAACTCAGCTCCTCCTGAGTCCCGGTCCAGCCCTCTGGCCCATACTGCTTGTGACTAACACTTAGTTCTATTATCACTGTCATTGTTTTTAAAAGCTGCTGTGGCTGAATGGCTTGGTGTCAGGCCAGTGGGGCTAGAAAATCCCTGTCCACTAGTCATCCCCCTCTGATGGGGGAATCTGACGATCAGCATCCGTGTCCTGCCTGGGGCCTGGAGAGAGGTGTCTCAAGAGAGTTCCAGGGCAGTAGGAAGTGGGATGGTCTGTCTGGGATGGAGACCAGTGGCATGGTCTGTCTAGGTGTAGGCCAGTGGGATGGCCCATCCGATTGGAGGGCCAGCAGGATGGTCTGCCTGGGGTGGAGGCCTTCTTCATGTTTGTAGCCTGCTGGATGCCTCCCAGGAGCAGATGTGGCCAGGAGGCAAGGCCCTGTGGGTGGGCATCTCTCTCCCTACTCTACTTCCCTATGAAGGCAGGCCTAGAGGAGCCTTTAGCCAGGCCCATCATGAGTTTACCAAGCCTGCTGAGCCTCAAGATAGAGTGCACCTTCCCGGAAGCCAGAGTCTTCAGGGGCATCACTCGACGCCCTGGGTCATGTCCCCTGGCACCCACTGCGTTTTGTACACAGCAAACACAGACAAAGCCTCGAGCAGGTTGCCCAAGGAGCTGGCAGCCAAGGCAGGGCCTGGACCTCCCTGTGGCCAGGCTGCTCTGGGGGCTGTGCATGTTCCCAAAATCCTCCAGGAGGTGATGAATGTGGACAGGCTCTGGAAGTTCCTGCCGGAGCAGGCCCATGACATCCAGATGCACCATACCAGTCTCCAAAAGTAGCAGAAATCCCAGGCACTGGCCCCCGATGTGAGCCAAGGGAAGAATGGCCTGAGGCCCTGACCAGGCCCCACCCTCAGAGGCAGAAAAGGGCCCAGATGTTTCAGTTATGGCATCTTCAAGGAGCCCCCCTCACCACATGCAGTGTGGCTCTTTGGGCCCTGTCACCATCAGCCACAGACCTCACCCCAAGAACCTCACCTAGCCCCAGTCTATTTCCGCCCAATACAACTGAGACGTGCCTCCAGAGTGAAAGTCTTTTTACCAAGACACAAAGCCACATGAGTAACAAGGAAGAAGAGCTGGCAGTCAGAGGCCCTATGTGCCCACTTACAAATTCATGCCATCTGTCCCCCCCACCTCCCAAGGAATTACCATCTACTCCTACCACACAGAGACTCTGGGACCGCAGAGAGTCTGGGAGCTGGGAGGCTTGGGGCTGGGTTTGCTGAGTCCCAAAGCAGGTCATTCAGATTCTCCAAGCCTTGACAACAGGGATGCTCACAATAGCTCTGTCTGCCAGGCTTGGTGTGAGAATGAATGAGACAATAGTTAGGTGAATTCTAGCTGCTCTATTAGTAACAGACAGAAAAGGAGGAGAGGGGGCACGAACTGCCAGCTAACACTTCCAGAGAGGAAGCAGAGACTCTCTCTGTCTTTCCTCAGTCTATCAGTGAGAAGCACCTACAGTGTGCTCAGCCCTTCCCTGAGGGAATGCCAGATGGCCTGGGCTCTGGCCTGGGCATCTCACAATCTGGGGAAAATAACAGGCACTGTCCAGGGCAGACTCAGCTGAACACTGCCTGCCCTGAGGGAGCATGCCAGGCCCCACATCCTGGGAGGATTCTGCCGCAGACAGCCTCCTGTGGCGCTGAGAAAGCTGTGGGGTTGGGGAGTGGAGCTTGGTGAGCTTTTTGGGGGCTGTGGAGGAGGAGGAAACCAAGGTGTTCTGAGCAGTGGAGAGCTTTTCTTCCTGGAAACAAATCAGGGCACTGTGGCTCTTGCCTGGTCCTTGTGGAGGGCCCATGGCCAGCCCTGAGAGTTCCTTCCTAGGGCCAGTCTGGAAACCCTGACTGGGGCTGACCCCCTCCCCATACCAAGCCCAAGAAGCTTCCCTCTTCCCAGAAGGCTCCTGGGCCCTGCCCATGGAGTCCAGCGAGGTGACGGCCCAGGCTCAGAGAGAGAGCCCCAGGTGTGGTGCCCACGTGACGGGACTCATCCCCTAGTCAGCTCACTCCCCATGCGGGCAGTCCCTACTGGCTTGGTCAGAATTCCTCCCCTTCTATGGAGCGGTATGCTGTTCCTGCCAGTGTGATTTACAGTCTCATGACAGCTGTGGCCTGCTGAACCTCCCATGCCCAGCATGATGAGCCCCAGAAAAGAACCTGTCTGCATGGGCTCACCAGACCTTTGCCAGGGACCCTGCTCAGGTAAGCAAGAGGCCCTTTGGAAGCCGAGCTGTGTGAACACTGGGGATGTGTGAGGGCAGCTGGGCCATAGCAGGGATGGTGGCAGAGACTGGATGGCTTTCTTCCTCCGTGGAGATGCCACTTTGGGAAAGGCTCCATGCTGACAATTCACTGAGGCTGGGGCTGGGGCTGGCCCACATCCTGGCCAGGGGACCCATGCCCTGGGCCTGCTCCTCTCTGGACCCAGGGTCTTCCTGCATACAGTGGAGCACCTTCCAGTTGGATAAGGAGTCATTCAGTGACATTCAGTGATGGCGCTCAGCCTGGGCCTACCAGGAAGGGGGACAGCATAGAAGGCTGATGCCAGAAGCTTCTCAGATGTCCTCTGAGGAAACTGTCCCCAGAGCAGGACAGTCTTCAGGAGTCATCCAGCCCCACCCTCACATTGCATGGATAGGGGCAGGTCTGGGCTGCGGACACACAGCAAAGATGGTTCACATCCCAGCCCTCAGCAGGGCTCACTCAAGCCCAGTGGGCATGGGGGCACACCTGGCCCCTTCATTGTGGCCCCTCTGGGAGACATCCACTGAGGCACAGGGCAGATCCTGGGCAGCATGAGGCCAGCCAGGTCTCCATCAATCTGTCCCAGACCCTCAGCCTCTGCAGGCCTTCCTCCAAAGCCTGCATGGCCTTTCTCAGTCCATGCCTCCAAGGGCCAGCCACTGGGGAGGGGCAAAGAAAGTCCCGCTCGAGGAGAACATCATGCAGTGACTAAGTGCAAACAAGATAGAGATCATTGGAAATGATCCCCCAACAGGGCAGGCAGGCCTGGGAAGGGGAATTCGGAGCTGAGTCTAAGAGAAAAGAAGTTGGGGGGGGCATTCCAGGAATGAGGAGCAGCCAGTGCAAAGGCACGGAGGGAGGACATGGAACATCTTGTCAGAGGGGCAGCAGGGAGGCAGAGGGAAGTCAAGTGGAAGGAAACTGGGAAGGAGGAGGGGATCGGATTCTGAAAGGCCTTGAATACTGAACAGAGGATTTAGTATTGGATCTTGGGAGGTGATAAGGAGCCTCTGGAGTTAACTGAGTAATACAGTAACATGACCAGAACCATAGAGAAGGGGACATGGGCTGGGCCCAGGAGGGGGTCTGTACTCCCTGCTGACTGCTGGGCAGGGGGCCCCTCTGCCAGCCTCTTCCATGTTCTTCTCCTTTAATGTGTGTGTTGGGCTTGGGGATAGGGGGTCAGCAGGGGAAGGGTCCAACTGGACCATAATCTCATCATTCCCGTGAGGTCCTTAGTTGATGTATAGCCATGCCTGCTCCCCCTCCCTGACCTCCCTGACCAGCAGCACTTGTGGTCTCTGCGACCCAGGACCTGCCTGTGGGGGAATCTGAAGCACACCTGGGGGTGGGGCTGGCCAGGCAGCTGCTTGTCCTCCTCTAGGAGGGACTCATGGCCTCCCAGCCAAAACCCGAATGAAATCTGAGAGGAGGCAGCTGGCTTTGCCCTGGGAGTCGCCAGAACCCTCAAGAAGCTAGAAATAGCTCAGTGTCCAATCCCTGCCCCCCCCCGCCCCAGGGCCTCTCTGTCTCTGCCTTTCTCTGTCTTTCTCTTCTCTTCTCTTCTCTTCTCTCTCTTCTCTTCTCTTCTCTTCTCTTCTCTTCTCTTCTTCTTCTCTTCCTCTTCTCTTCTCTTCTCTTCTCTTCTCTTCTCTTCTCTTTCTCTTCTCTTCTCTTCTTTCTCTCTTCTCTTCTCTTCTCTTCTCTTCTCTTCTCTTCTCTTCTCTTCTCTTCTCTTCTCTTCTCTTCTCCTTCTCTTCTCTTCCTCTTCTCTTCTCTTCTCTTCTCTTCTCTTCTCTTCTCTTCTCTTCTCTTCTCTTCTCTTCTCTTCTCTTCTCTTCTCTTCTCTTCTCTTCTCTTCTCTTCTCTTCTCTCTCTCCACTCGTTCAGGGGCAGACCAGGCTTGCTTGTTCCAGGCCTGAGATGCAGTAGCACAACCTCCATCCTTCCCACCCACTCTCTTCTGTGTCCTCTCCTGGCAGGAAAGGGGTCATACCAAGGAGAGCCCCCTGCCCTTGGGGAGCTCAGCACCCACCTGAGGACTTCAGGAACAGGATTTCAGGGGCTCAGAATCCAGATCTCAGAAAGGGAAGGGCCTCAGGAGCCAAGACAAGGGACCGCCCCGCCTACATTCCAAGACACCTCCACAGGCCCAAACTGAGCCCTTTTCACAAAGCCTTTTCTGAATTTCCCTAGCCTATCCAGGGTACCACTACCTCTCCCCACCCCTGCAACCCTTCCTGCCTTCCCAGCCTCCTCTGGTCTTGACACACCATTGCCCAGATCTGGGCATCCTCAATGACTGCCCCCATGTCTAGAACTCGCTTCCTCCTGGTTTCTGGCTCCTGGCTCCTCTTCTTTGAACCTCAGATGAAATCCTGCCTTCCTGCAGAAATCAGCTGTCCTCTCTCTGTCCCTCCTCAGTCCCTTTGTGTCCCCCACCTCTGGTGCCAGGGGCTCCCAAGGGGAAGGGAGAGGCCCTGGTCTTTGCCATGGGCATCCTGGTCTGCAGTTCTCTGCCTCTCTAGCCTGGGGAGGAGACTCCAAGCTGGATGGGGAAGGAGCCATCATAGCTCTACTTCTGTCTCCCTGTGGCTTCCTCTGTCCCTTTCTGTCCTCATCTCAGGGCCTAGACGCCCCAGTCTCGTGCTCTGTACCTGACTCAGGAAAATGCTTTCAGGCCTTATCAGTGGCACTGGAACAGCAAAGCAGGACAGGGCTTTGAGCTAGAAACCTGGAGTATTAGGTCTGTCTCCCCCCTGGCTGGGTGTTTGCGGGGGAAGCATCTCAGGCATCTCTGTCTTCCCCCTCCTTCCTCTGCTCTCCTTCCTCCTCCTCTCCCTCCTCCTCCCCCTCCTCCTCCATTACTTGGGGTATGCAGATGTCACACAGGAGCTTGGGTAGAGAGCTGCTAGGAGGGCCCTCCCCACCTTAGTTGCTCAGCTGATATAAAACCCCACAAAATGCCTCAGTAATAAAATAATCCTAGGACCCGCCCCCTCAGAAGGCAGGTGATGTGACTATTTTTAGAAAGCTCTCAGGTTTTATCAGGGAGCAGCCTCTGCCCTGTTCCACTGCCCAGAAAGAAGACATCACACACACACACACTCGCACACTTGGTGGTCACAGGACCCAGAAGGGTCTGCTGGGTGCCACTGGGCTAGTGAGGAGCCCTTGGGGAGCGAGACTGGGGGATGACCTGAATGCTCTCATTTTGCAGTCCTGGCTGCTCAAGCCCAGAGTCCCACGGCTCTTCAGCAGCGAGGCAAGGCTCTGTTTCCCCACCACCAGGCACCGTGCTCAGGGCTGTGTGTCCAGTGCCTTCCCCAGCTGCCAGACCCCCGACAACACAGAGATAACAGGAACTGTGCCTGCCACCAGACACCTAGATATTTTCCCTCTACATGCCCCTGGTGTGTGGATGTTTCTCCTCCTAATTGCCTTGATCTGTATTTTTCAAAGGTCATTGTGTAAAATCCAGACAAGTACAACTTTTAATTGGGAGCAAATAGTGAAACCAGAATATTTCATCTGCCAGCCAGGCTTTCACAGGAGCTAGGGAGGGGACCTCCCAGCCTCTCCCCAAAAGAATATCTTATCGCACAGCAGAGAAGTGGCCACCCAGCTCCCACTGAGGCCCTCCCCCACCTCCCAGGGCAGCCCACTCCTCTGGGACAGCTCTACAGACTGGCTTCCCAACCTTCCCCATCCATGCCCCTGCCCCGGGTTTGCCCTCTGGGCTTATCCTTCCCTTTTGAGAGGGCACAGACAGACTTACTCATGCAGCTCTCATATAAACCAGCATAACCAGCAGGAATTAAGCTATAACCATGAGCCAGGAATACAGAGACCAGAGTGAAGCAGGACCTTCTATTGGTGGGCAAGGATGGAGCACAGCACACACACAGATCATTAAATACTAAAAGAAAATGCAAAGGAATTTAGAGGTATAAAGGCATGGACAGGGAGAGACCCAGTGGGAGCAGCTTTGTGCTACAAAATAGCATGTGAGGTGTGCCTGGAAGGGAGCACAGACTAGCAAAACTTAAACTGTCGATACAACATTGTAAACGCTCCTGCTCCCCCTTGCCATCGCTGTGGGAAGTGCCTGACCTGGCACTCTTTTTTATGATGGGATTTTTAATATCTGTGTATCAGTTTTAAGTTGTTATAACACGCATAGTGGAAGCGGCTGGTCTAAATCCACTTTCTGCCAAACTACTTTCCTGCTTTCCCAAGAAATCCTAGCCCAGATCCATAGGCATTCACTCAGAAGTAATTTGTATTCTGGGGCTTTATTGAACACTGGCTTATTGGCACAGTGTGTTCATCCTTCGTTGCCGAAGACAACCGTGCCATCAGAGAAAATGATGATATGACTTGCACTTGACTTCGTTTTGAGTGAGGGAGGGCTGTGCAGGTCACCAGCCTCACTTCTCCTCCAGAGCCAGCTGAATCCTGTCACCATATATTCATCAGGATGACTAGAGATGACCCAGGATGAGGCAGTTGGGGTTAAGTGACTTGCCCAAGGTCACACAGCTAGTGAGTGTCAAGTGTCTGAGGTGAGAGTTGAACTAGAGTCTTCCTGACTCCTGCACTGGTGCTCTATCCTCTGCACCACCTAGCTGCCCACAGCACAGTACATTTGTACTGAATATCCCTGCAGGCATACATCTTCCTTTGTTTCAGGAAGGGGTGACTGCCTAACCTGCCCTGGACCCTCTCCTGGACACTTTCAGTAGCTGTTTGGGGTGGGATTTGCCTTTCCATTATTTCCCCTTGGATCTGATTGTTTCTACATAGAAATACTGTTGACTTTGGGGGTATTTATTTTGCATCTTGTCATTTTAGTGATACTATTACTTTTTTTCTGATTCTCTTGGGTTTTCTAAGTAAACATGGTGGTATTAACTACCTTATTTTATTTCCTCTTTGACGATGTTTGTGGTTTCATCTCTTTCTTTTGTCTCATTAGTACTGATAGTTTTTCTGGAGCTACATCAAACAACAGCAGGGAAGGGGGAGAGAGAGTTGTTTTAACTCTTGGGAGAGCTCATGTTTCCCCACTGTGTAAAATGATGATTTGGGGGTTTAGTCAGATCTTTTTTATCATTTAAGAAGAAGCTTCTCTGCCTCTGGGCCGTATAAGTTTTGGGTATAAATGAGAGCTAGGCTTTGTCAAAGGCTTTTTCTATATCTCATGATATAATCATGTGGCATGTGATTGGAACTGTTCTTGTTTTTAATAGGATTAATTATGTTGATTGTTTTCCTAATTCCAGGGTATAAATCCAACTTGGTTGTTGTGAATGATATTTTGGATATATTGTGTGGTGTGTTTGCCAGGCTTTTACTTAGCATTTTTATTGGATACTCACATCTAGAGAGGCTCCATCATTAGCAGATAGAGGAAGATGGTCTCAAAGGTTCTGCCTCTGACACAGATTGGCTATGTGACCCTGGGCAAATCACTACCTTCACTAGGCAGTTCTCCAAGGATGAGAGGGAGAAGCATTTAAATACCTACTGTGTGCCGGACTCTGCTGCCTGCTTTATAAATATTTGATGCCCACAACAATCCTTCCAGGTAGAAACTATTGTTACCCCCATTTTACTGTTGGGGAAACTGAGGCAGAGAGTGATTGACTTGCCCAGTGTCTTTGGAGACACTATAAGTTAGAGAAGGTGCTATCCTGTCTTGGTAGGTGTTTCCCAGTCTGGGAGTTCCCATGCCATCCACCATCCCTTTCTGTCCAAGAGACTTTCTCTGTTGGAAGGAGATAGGACAAAGGAAGCCAGGATAGAGGCACAGGGGGCATCAGGATGTATACCAGTCTTGGCCTATGACAAGGGCAGGTGCTGCTACCCTGGCCTCAGTGCAGTTAGAAGCAAGTAGACTTTGGCCTGGCTCAGTGACCCCTAGGAGGAGTTCAGCCCTGCTTAGACAGAAAGTGCCACTACACTGGAGCTGGGAAGCCTGGTGGCCTGGCATTGTATGGCCTAACACAGCGTGCCCTTGCAAGCTTCTTGCTTTTATAAGGGATTGTCTCCAGTTGAAGATAGGCTAGGGTTTATGGCATCCCGAGCCAGTATTGGCTCTGAAGGAGTGAATGCCCTGTGGGGAGAGGCAAAGGGGACCTCTGGCCGGATCCTGGAGCACAGAGGAGGCTCCCCTGTGACTAGCCCAGCTCCGGCCTTCAGAAGCAGGGGACACTCACCAGGTGTCTTCTCCAACCCCTGTTGCCCAGCCTATCTCCCCACCCCCACTCCAGGATTCTGGACCCAGAGAGAAGACCTACAAAGGATGAAGCCAGAATCACATCCACTCCCCGGGGGTTCCTTTCCTTTTATTTCCTTAAAAGAAAATGAGGTGTACTCCTTTTATTCTTTTTGGTTTAAAATGTTTGTCTTTGCTTTCCTTTCCCCATACACACTCATGCACTCACACATGCACACACACGCACACAATTTAAAAAGAAACATTTGTCTATGTAGTGACATTGTGGAAGAAACCACTGCCTTCTGATCTTGAAAATTCAGTGAAAGGGGTCCTTGGCAGCTGGATCCATGTGATGGGAGCCTCCTTTCAGGCTTTGTGGCTCCCTAGATCCAGACCCAGACACCGCTGCTGCGGGTGAAGCCTGAGCGTGGAGTGCTGGTGGCCGGCCCGTCTCTTCTGCACATGTGGGTGCACACACGTGTGCATGGGTGTGTACGTGTGTGTATGTGTATTGGGGGGGAGCCTCCCACCAGGATACCCAGTGATAGGTATGAATACCTCCAGGGGCCCCAGAAGGGCAGTGATGCCCCAGTCTTATCTGCCTCCACAGCTACCATGGACAGAGGCTGACTAGAGCCAGGGCTCTTTTTCCCTGGAGGAAGCTACTGTCTGTGGGAGCTTGCATGAATCCTGCTGTCTGCCCCAAAGGCCCCAAGGCTCTTCATGATTCAGCCTGATGTCTGCTGAAACACCATTACTGTAGTGGGGGAGGATGTCCCAGGGTGCCCTCTCTAGTCTCAGCCCCTGAGAGTTGCCCAAATTAAGGAGGTCCTAAGTCAGGGCATGATGCCAGTGCTGAGGGGGTGGTATCTGAGGTAGCTCTGCTAAAGTCTGTCTTGTGTCCACCTCACCCCATAGGAGACTGGCTCTAAGCCTAAAGACAGGGACCGCTCAGTGTACCTCTTTGTACAGGGCACAGGGGCCTTCAGAAAACAAGAGTTCACTAATAGCTCACTGCATTGAACAGAGTTCTTGGCACCTATCATTCTGCTGAGGCCCTGGGTGATGATAAGTGGGTCTGGAGGGTGGGGGCAGGCTCACTTTCACTGATGGGGAAAGAAAGGGGGCTCACTCAGCTGGAGACCCTGCAGATATCGTGTCTTATCAGATGGCCTCTCAGCTGAAATGGATCAGCCTACGGGAACCCTAGCTAGGGGAAGGATCAAGCTCCTTGGCACCGCTGGTCCATGAAAGACAAACTAGCCGGGGGGGAAGCTGACAGCAGCTGTCCTTTTCTGGGGACACAGGATGTGAGCAGGCTGGGTTCATACCCCTTTGGCCAGCAGCAGCAGGGAGCTCAGCCCCTGGCTGCCTGCCTGCTGGCCTGGGCTGTCTGGCCTTGGTTCCTGCCTCCTCTGACCTTCCTTCCCCTCAGGGGGACCTTCCTCCAGGATGGTGGAGTAGGGGCCAAGGAGGGCAGACTTTCCAGATATTTCCCTCCCAGCAAGGCTTGATCCAGGGCTGGTGGTGAGGCAACCAAGGTGCCTTCCATAGTGAGGAAGCCTACTTTCAGCAGATGTCTACTTGTCTGGGTATCTGGGCCCACCTTGTATGCATGGGCAGAGAGGTAGGCGAGACCATGAGCAGGAGCCTCAAGATCCCCGAAGCCTCTGTGTACTTATACCCAAGGGTCTTTGTGGACATGATGTACACTGGGCCCTGCAAGACAAGCTGGGTGCTGGGGTCTCTGTCCACTCAGAGAGTCCAGGTTCTGTACCACCAGGGACAGTCACCCACCCCCATCCTAGTGCCCACACTGGTAGAGGCAGGGATGTGCTGGGAGGGTCCATCCCAGATCTGAGTAACCCCAAACCACCCAAACCACTCCTTTGCTTTCTGGGATCCCAACTGTGGAGCTGGGGAATGTCATGCCCCACATCCAAGTGAGGAAAACTCAGCTGGTGACTATACCCACCAGGTCAGGGGATGCTACCCTCCCACCCCTATGCCACCCTCCCATGCTTTCCCACCAAGGATACCATGCAGGACATCAGCTCTTTCCTCATGCTCTAAGAGAACCTTGGGCTCAGTAAGAAGGTGATAGGAATGTTGGAAGCCAAGAAGCAGGATGTGGTCCTCCACTCAGGCCCTGAAGTCATGTTTGAGATGGCACTGAAGGAGGCAGAGGATGGAGGTAGCAGTGTGTGTGGGCCAAGATCTCTTCCAGGGAATGTCCTACAAAGGAGCTCCCAAGGGCCAGTGAGCATGTAGGAAAGGAAGCCTGGCTCCTAAGGGCCATCCTGGATTCCTTGAGAACTGGTCTTACTGGACTGCCTTTACTTCCCCTTAATTGACAGGATCAGTTCAGGGAACCACTGGGGCTGAGCAAAGCACTGTTTCTTGTGAAAAACATGGTTGCCCAAGAGTGCAGGCAGGTCCCTTCAGTGTCTGAAGTGGCCAGATTCAAAGATGAGTCAACCCCTGTTAAGTCATCTTCCTGCCTCCATCTGGAGTTTTCTTGGCAGAGATACTGGAGTGGTTTGTCATTTTCTTCACCAGCTCATTTTACAGATGAGGAAACTGAGGTACACAGGGTAAAGTGACTTTCCAGGGTCACACAGTGTCCAAGGTTAGATCTGCTCGGATCATCCTGATGCCCAGCTGGACACTCTCTCCGCTGCACCACTTGACTGCCCAGGTTATCATCTCCCGGGATCCATGCTTGATCCCAGCTCTTGTCGGTGACTGGAAAGAAGGTTCCTCATATTTGCCGATGCCACAAAGCTGGGTAGGAGTGCTGGCATCCTTAAGGACTGTTAGGATCCCAAAGATATTGATGCCCAAGCATTGGGCTGAATTTAATCTAATAAAAACAAAGATGGGAAGGGAATGAGTGCTTCCTGCCAGGCGCTGTGTGGGGTACTTTACCAATAGAATGACATTTCACCCTTACAACCTTGGAAGGGAGGCATTGGTTGAGGAAACTGAGGCAGATAGAGGGGAAGTGACTAAATGTTGGAGGTTGGATTGAACTCCAGACTTCCTGACCCTACATGCCTCCTACTCAAACCCTGACCTTTACCCTAAATGTGCTGCCCCCAGAATCACTGTGCTGTATTGGGACCCTATGGACCACAGCACAGCAGGCCCTCCTTTCCTCCACTGTCTTCTGAAGTCTTTCCACATCCATGCTCATTGTTTCCCCCACACTCTCTAGCCATCTCATCCTCCACTTTTGCCTTCAATCTTCCCCATATTGGGGTCTCGCCCAATGTGTCCCATCTTCTCATTTTGTGGCCAAAGTATTTTAGCTTCAGCTTCGGTGTTTGACCTTCCAGTGAACAAATGAATTGAAGTCTTGACTGTTTTGGTCCCTTTGCTGTTCTACAAATCTTCTCCAGCATCCCAATTTCTTATTGTCCATCTCCCGTTACCATGCATTGCTAATGGAAAAACCATTGCTTTGACCATGTGGATCTTTGGATAAGATGGAACTCAGCAGGCATAAGTGTCAAGTATTAGATTTGTGTTCAGAAAATTGCCCTTGCAAGTACAGAATGGGAGAGAAATGATTACATGGCAGTTTGTCAGGGCTAGGGGAAGAGCCAGGGGTCTGAGTGGACCTCAAACTCAGCAGAGATAGAAGCCAGTCAAAGAAGCTCATGTGCACCTTGGACCATATTTTGAAAAGTGGGGCTTCCAGGGATAGGGAGGTGAGACACACACACCCCATCAGACCTCACTGAAGTGCTGATTTCAGTTCTGGACCCCACATTTTAGGAAAGCCATTGATAAACTAGAAAACCTCCAAAGGAGGCCCACAGGATGGTGAAGGGTCCATGTCATGAGGGATCTATCAGAGGTACTCTGCCTGGTGGAGCAGGGCTCTGGAGGGACACAGAAGCCAAAAGGCTGTCCTGCCACAGAGGGACCACCAGCCTCATCATGTTTGGTGGGATTCTGAAGGTGGGGAGATTCTTGGTCCAGTTCTGTCGAGGTCCTTTCCCACTCTGTGGTTCCGGGCTGAGGTCAGCTCTGGTGTTCAGGATGGGATGGGAGGAGGATTGTGAGACCGGACAACCCATTTTGTCCTGGTCGGCTGCTTCTCCACGTGCTAACACTAAGTCAGCGGCCAGCCCCTAGGATTTGTTCCTGCTTCCAGCCTTGGCAATCGGGGAGAGGCTTCCATGAAAATGTTTCAGTGCTCATAGTCTTTTCCCTCCAAGATACATACTTATTAAATCTTTTGTATATCAAAACTGCTTGTTACCTGCAGATGCTTTTCTGTAAGCAAACAGGCCTGTTTCCCTGGACCATGCTCCCAGCGGTCCCTAGTCAGGCTTCCTGCTGTTCTGAGGGCTCTGCCCATGCCACCAACAGCAGACAGAGGGTCTGTCCCATCCATGTACTTCTAGCCTGACAGCAGGCTCAGGCCATTAGTTTGAGAGAGGATAAGCTCTTCTCTGGTGGAAGTGAATTAACCCTGCACCTTCTTATAGAATAAATCTTGTTATTTTGTTCGTCCATCAAAACACTGCCTGATTCTTTGTGAGCAAACCTTAAGCACACACTCTCATAGATGGGAGTGCCTAGCAGAGGTCAGGCCATTCTCACCCTCTTTGCTGGAAACTTGGCGAATGTCCCAGAAGGGCTTTTCTGAGTGAGGCTGGGTGGGGCTGTGCCATCTGCTCTGGCAACTCCTTAGCAGAAGGGTCTTGCAGACCCTTCTCAACAGCCCTGCCTCTTGGACAGATCTGAGAGCTGGCATCTGGGCAAGGCCCTCCCAGGCAGCCTCACCTCAGCCCTCTCCCCCTGTCTCCCTGGGGACGAACCCAATATGTCTCCTAACCCACATGTAGTTTATACTTCACCAATGTTGACTGCTCTGAAGGCACAGGGTAAAGCGAGACCCCAAGGGCCCACTGGGCCTGGACTGGTTTTCACCAGACTCCCATCTCTGCCTCCTCTGGAATGTGAGCTGACCTCAAAGCAATTCTTTTCCTCCATTTTCTTTGACAGCCCCAGAACTGAGCTCAGAGCAGGAGATGGGGGCCCTAGAAGCTGTGGTAGTGTTCAATATGTGTGCGGCTTTGAGTTCCTTTACAGAGCACAGACAGCGAGTGGTAAACAGCCTGCCTAAGGACCACCCCACCCCCCACCCCAGTATGGCTCAGCTCTAAGAGCAGTTGCCCACTGCACAACTTCACTAATTCAGCCTGGCCCGGCTCTTCTCAGTCTAGCCAAGCTCTGTCCTACTCACCCAGCTCTGCCCAGTCCAGCCCTATTCAACCCACCCAGCTCTGCCCAGTCCAGTCCTGTTCTATCCACCCAGCTCTGCTGAACTCTACCCAGCCCAACTCAGCCCTGTCTATCCAGTTCTGCCCAGCTCTGCCCAGCCAAGCTCTGCCCTACCCATGCAGCTCTGCCCAGCCCGGCCCTGTTCTATCCAGCCAGCTCTTTCTGGCCCAGCCCTATCCTTTCCAGGTCACTCAGTCCCTGTCCTTCTCCTGGCTGTCCAGCTCTCCAGTCAAGGCCCCAAGTGACAGGTGGGAAGTTTTAAATCTGCAGCTAAGTCCCATCACTAAGCCTGGCTTCATGAAGGCTTCTCTCCTCTTGGGTCAGGCCACCACGTGTAGCACAGAGCTAATGAGACAGCGGCTGCCTGGCTCTAGGTGGCCGTGGGAGCAGGAGATTAGCCTCCTCTCCAGAAGGATTGAGTGGTAGAATGCAACAAACACCTGCTCCTCTGGCCCCTCGTCCTGGAGCCAGAGGAAGCCCCACCTCTACCTAATGGCCCCCATTTCTCCTAAAAGCCAAGGTTGGCAAGTGATAAGCCTTTGATAAATGTAGCAAGGATTTGGCAGGCCTGCCTTGGGAACACACAGCTGCCTGCCTTGTGTGCCCTGAGGCCTCCAGCCTGACAGCCAAGAACTTGACCCTGGGGACATTGGCAGTGCAGTCATGGGGTGCCTGGTGTCCTTGTCTATCCTTGTACCTTAGGGAGTGCCAGAGATGGGGGCAGGGAAGTCAACTCTGCTGGGGCTCAGTTTCCTCATCTGCAAAATAAGAGAGTAGGAACAGATGATCCCTAATGTTTCTTATGGGTCCTCTGACCTGACTCAAGGCTCTGTGAGTCTGAGGTCTCCATGCTGTGATTCCACTGCTTTAAAACTATGAGGAAGCCTGAGACTAAGGAAAAGCCTTCATCTTTGAGAGGTGTACCATGCCCTCATGGGAGGTCCCCAGGAACAAGAGGAAGGCACATGCCCATGTGATCCATAGAGGGAGTGAAGATGAGGGCGGGCACTGGCCCAGCCAAGCCTAGCTGACTCCTTGATCCAACTCCTGGTGCACAGGATGAGCAACCAGAATGGTTCACATCCCCAAGAAGGGTCGTGCCAGCCCAGAGCACCTTCTTTGTCCAAGCTGGCCAGGGGACAGAGGCAGGGCCATTCAGTGAGAGGCTAGGGAGCTAGCACTGCTGTGTTTCACACCACTGACTCAGCCTGACGTGGCCAGGGGCCTCACTAATGGGTGCTGTGCAGAGCCAAAGGGATGGGGGGGTCCTGGAAGGCTTGAATCCAGTGTGCCCCTCCCTCCAGAGCACATGCCCTCTGCCCTACTCAGGCCTCACCCAAGCCTCAGTTCACATGTTAGGGGAGCCCCTGGCAAGCTGCATCACCACCAGAGGAGGCAGCCAGGATAGTCCCAGGAGGGGAGGAGAGGAAGGGCAGGAGACTGGCCCATAGCGCAGAGGCACACCAAGTATCCAGAGGGTGCCAGTTGACAGGGACCAGGGGAGGGAGAGGCAGAAGGGTAAAGCACTTCCTACAAATGCTGCTCTCCTAGAGCTCACCCAAGAGTAGGTGGAAATCACCCATGAGAAGACCTCTGCAGGGTTGTCTAAGCACTTACCACCAGTGGTACTTTTAACTCTGACAAAAGCCCTGGCCAGGAGTTGGTCAGGACTTGCCCAGGCCACAGGCTGCATTTGTCCTCTGACCTCCCTGCCTCCAAAGCCAATCTCTGTCCTTCACACCACCTGGCAGCTGCCTAGTAGCCCAATTAGGACTGTCCTGGGGTATGGGGAAAGGGAAGCTGGGACCAGTGTCTTCCTTGGCAACACTTCCATCAATAAGTCATAGCAGTGGCTGTGGTGGGATGGGGTCAGGTCTTTCTTCCTTGGCTCTTCAGGAGCCATGGTGGCTGGTAAGATGATTCAGAGGCCCCTGTACAGGCAGTAGATGGGGCCTAGAAACCCTGGACTGACTGCCCAAGGGAATATGAAGGGGGAAATATTCCATTCACCTCAAACTGAGACTTCTTAAAAACTATCTTGGAAAGGCCAAGGTCCCCCACTGAATCCTGGGCCATCCCCCTGTGTCCTGATCTGTATCTGGCTGCTGGACCCAAATGGTCGCAGAGGAGAGAATGAGACTGATGACTGAACAGCCCTCCCTCACTTGTACCCAGTTCGCTCACATGTCAGGCATCACCTTCCTGATGTTATGGTCCTCTTTGGAACAAAAGACAAACCAAACCATTCGGAAGCGTTGAGGTCAAGGGGCTCCAGATCAGGAGGAGCTGCAGGCCCTCTTCTAGACTGTGGGGAGACCCTGAGGGAGGTGAATCTGCCATGGCAGAAACACAGAAAAAGTCAGCAAACCGAGGAACCAGAGCTCCCCAAGGAACCAGAGTTCCCCAGGGCCTCCAGAGCTCTCTGGGGCCTCCAGAACTCCCCGGGGTCTCCAGAGCTCTCCGGGGCATCCAGAGCTCTCCGGGGCCTCCAGAACTCCCCGGGGCCTCCAGAACTCCCCAGGGCCTCCAGAGCTCCCCAAGGAACCAGAGTTCCCCAGGGCCTCCAGAGCTCTCTGGGGCCTCCAGAACTCCCCGGGGTCTCCAGAGCTCTCCGGGGCATCCAGAGCTCCCCGGGGTCTCCAGAACTCTCCGGGGCCTCCAGAGCTCTCTGGGGCCTCCAGAACTCCCCGGGGCCTCCAGAGCTCTCCGGGGCATCCAGAGCTCCCCGGAGCCCCCAGAACTCCCCGGGGCCTCCAGAGCTCTCTGGGGCCTCCAGAACTCCCCGGGGTCTCCAGAGCTCTCCGGGGCATCCAGACCTCCCCGGGGTCTCCAGAACTCCCCGGGGCCTCCAGAGTTCCCCAGGGCCTCCAGAACTCCCCGGGGCCTCCAGAGCTCCCCAGGGCCTCCAGAACTCCCCGAGGCCTCCAGAGCTCTCCGGGGCATCCAGACCTCCCCAGGGCCTCCAGAACTCCCCGGGGCCTCCAGAGCTCTCCGGGGCATCCAGAGCTCCCCGGAGCCCCCAGAACTCCCTGGGGCCTCCACAGCTCCCTAGGGCCTTCACCACCCCTCTGGGGTGACGGGAGTCAGGGATTTGGAAACCAGCATAGCAGCCCTCATGTCTGGTCAAGGCCAACCTGGTGGCCCCTTCATTGGCTGCCCCTCAACTGCTGAACAAAGCCTCAGTGCAGGGGCTGCAAGGGCACCCCAGGGTGGGCCTGCATGGCCTTGTTCAGGGAAGCAGCATGCAGTGGTCTCTGTCCTTCTGAACCTCCCTCAACTCATCTGAGGATGATCAGGGGCCTATAGTGGTCCACAAGCTCAATGTGAGTGTGTTCAACAGTTAAGATCTTAAGACTGCCTTCAAAGAAACCACACTTTCAGAACTGCAAGTACAGAGTACATCTGGAGTGCCGGGGTCATTCTAGGTCCATGTGGCTTCAGGGGAACAGTGACGCCCTGGAATGAGCACCTGGGAGAACAGCTAGCATGCAGAAGGGTCCCTGAAGGGCACTGGGGATGTTCATCCTGGAGAAGAGTAGATACTGCTGGCTCCTGGAGGGGGAGCTGTCCATGGCAGCGGTGCTGAGCTTCTCTGCTGGGCCCCACAGGGAGCACCTGCCACCTTAGGCTGGATGTTAGAATTGCTGCCTGGCAAGAGCTGTCTCTTAGTGACCAGGCTGCCCTGAGGCACCCTGGACTGGCCTGAGGAGCAGACCAGCTCCCTCTCCCTACCCCCCACTAGAGGGCTCAGGCAAAGCTGGACACTCCTTGCCACTTGTGTTGTACAAGAGGAATCCTTGGTGGGCATGGGCAGGGTTAGATGCCCTGGCATCTATGGGCTCTGACATTCTAAATCAGAGGGTGGCTTCAGGAGAGGGGGTGCTGGGTGTGCTTCCCACCTGGGAAGGAGGCTGGAGGCTGCCACCCCCCCCTTCTGCTTGGCACCTTCTGAATTGGGGGCCAGATGAGTCATTCTCACTCCCAGAAGTCACATCTTGTGCATGTAAAACCCAACAGGAAATGGGATTTTTTTTTCCCATCAATCTCCACATAATGTGCCTATTTCCAAGTAGAATTCTTCCAGAAGATGGGGGTGTGCCTTTAACAGAAAACAAGGGCAAGAACAGTTGAGTGGGCCTTGGGGATCTTTCTCCCCCAGGGACGACATGAGACTACAGACCAGGGTCCCCAGAGAAGCAGGTTTGGTTTGGCAGAAGGGCCAAGAAATGGACCCAGGACACAAGAAGGCTGGCCACATGGTGAGGAGGAGGCCCACAGGGCTTGAAGACTTCTCCTGGGGCAGAACACCTACACTCTGCCCAACCAGGCCCTCTCCTGCCAGGAAGTTTTCCATGGGAGGACCCCTGCTATCAGAAGAGGAAGAGGCCTGGGCTTGGAATCAAGAGAATAATGTTTTGAGTCCTAGCTCAGCCCAGAACTTAGTAGGTACTATGCACATGCTTATTCCCATCCCCCCATAGCTAGACCTTCACCTCTCCAAGGCTCAGTTTCCTCATCTGTCAAGTGACAGTCTTTGTGCTCCTCCCCATGGGGCTCCTGAGGAAAGACAGCTGAGGGGGGCAGGGTCTGGACAGTACAGCTGAGCTGATGAGAGGGAGGAGCTTCCCAGGGAGCTACGGGCCAGGACTCAGGCTATCTGGCCTGCCTCTTCTTCCTGGGGGTTTCTTCTCCCCCACATCCTGTTAGATGGTACTCCACAGACAGGCCAGAGCAGCTCACCATTCATGGTCCCCAGATAAGAGTCACAGGAAGGCTGTCCACCTTCCAGGCTTGCCCCGCCCCATCCTGGCTGTCCCCTCTGGACCTCTCCACTCTGTCGGCGCCCTTCCTACTATGTGATGCCCGGAAGTAGGGCCTGGTCAGGGCTGAGGACAGTGGACCCATTGCCCCCTCTCCCCATTCCTCATAGCCATGCCTGAAATTAGCTGGACACTGGCCCAGAGCAGGTGAAACCAGAACATACTATGACTACTGCTACTAATAATATAGCTAGCATTTATAAAGCACCTATCATGTGCCAGGCCCTGGGCTAAAGACTTACAAATATCTCATTTGATTCTTACAACAGCCCTGGATGGTGAATGCCATGATCATCCTCGTTTTGTGATTGAGGACACTAAGGGGGAGGTGGAGTGACTTGCCCAGGGTCACACAGCTGAATTTGAACTCAGATATTCCTGACTGCAGGCCCAGGGCTCTGTGCCCGGTGGTGCCCCTTGGCTGCCTCATGGTGGCTGTCGGTCAGGGAGCTGGAGGATAGAACTCCCATTGTGGTCTGAGACACAGCAATCCCCAGTGATGCAGGAAGAAAGGGGATGAGAGGCACTGTCTGCTGGCATCTGTGCATGGCCAGAGGGCAGTGAATTATGGACTCTGACTCTGGCCCGGGACAAGTGACCATTGTGCAGCTAGTGCCTGGTGCCAGCACTCTTGGGCTGGCAGACACTTCAGACATGGTACCCCTGTGCAGCTGTGCCCACCACAGCCTTGTGGTGGTGGTGGAGATACCCTGTGTGACCTGGTGCACGTGGCTGGGTTTGTTGGGGCTGGTGTGGGCCCACTGGGAGGAGGAGCTCTACCAGAATCCCAAGGGAGGGGCCCCAAGTCTCCCAGGGTCCCTTCTGAGGCCATCTCCCCCACCCTTGCCATGACCCTGGGAGGCATGCACTCCAAGGCTGATCCCGGTCTGACTGAGAGCATGTTTAAACCCAGATCTTCTGACTCTGAGTCCATGGCCCTAACTACTGCCCAACACTGCATGGTTCAGTCCTTCCCTTATCACAGCAAGCATTGATGAAGCACCTACTGTGTGCCAAGCACCAAGTCTACAAGGAGCAAAGGGACCAAGCCCCTATTCTCAAGGGGCTGCTATCCCCCTGCAAGGAGGGAGGATACCTTGTCCTTCTATAGATAAGTAATCACAAAATTGACCCCAAGTGATTTCAATCATGGCTACTGAGAGAATCGGAAAAGAGGCATCTTCTTGCATGGAGCACCTTGAACCAGAGGAGAGGAGGGAGTAAAGGGAGGCATCGCTTAGGCAAAGGTGCAGAAATGGGAGATGGGTCAGCGAGCAGGCCAGGTGAAAGGTCAACAAAACTGATCCTGCAGAGATCTAGAGACACTCCTTTGTCCGTCAAGCCACCATAGCATCCAAGAACAGTGTGCTGGCCAAAGGTGAATAACTAGAAAAGGGATTCTGCTAATGCTGCTCAGAATTTGTTGGTTCTCCCCACCCTGGCACCTCCCACCAAAGCCTTTAGATCCTAGGTATGGAGGCAGTGTTTAAGGAGGCCCAGGCTCCGGGCATATGATCTTGGGCAGCCTCCCCAGTCAGTTTGTGCCTCAGTTTCTCCATCTGTAGCCTGGTTACCAGGGCTATGAAAGAGCACTGTGTGAGCTGAGGGATGCCTGAGAGAGTTCTTGGAGTCTTCTGGGTGCAGTTTGGAGGGCTCCCCCAGGAGCGTCACTGATCTCCACAACCATGTCTGGTCTCTGAACAAGGGGGTCCAGTGGGGAGTAGTCCCTCTAAAAAGTCTTCTCTCTTTTCTCCCTGTCCAGGTGAGCCCTTGGTGGTCCTGTGCACACCAGCTGCCCGGCCCCGAGATGTCCCGGCATCACAGCCGATTCGAACGAGAGTACCGCGCCCCCGGCTGGGACCGCCGTGAATGGAGTGCCAACGGCACCCACGGGAGCCTGACCAGCTGTAGTGCCGCAGCAGCTGGTGCCATCAGTGCCCGGCCTGGCCTCCTGCCCCTTCCCATCGTACCCTCCAGGCTCCCCACACCGGCAGCCCCCGGGGCTCCCTGCACCACGGGCACCGGCGACACCATCACCAGCCTCGTGGTCAGCTCCTCCTCTGGGGCCTCCAGCAAGGTAGGAAGGCTCTCCTGGCCAGGAGCACACTAGGGCTGCTGGGTCAGTGGGCAGGATGGTGGGATGCTGCGTCGCTGACAAAAGTAGGCGCCCTGAGATTAGTTAGTGGGCTCCTCAGCTGTTGGGGACTGCATCTTCCAGAAACCCGCAGTGTCCATTCCTATGGAGAACAGGGGTTCAAAACACAGGGTGCCAGTTTGGGAAAACCCTTGGAAGGGTCTGCCCAGTGCAGGGGCCCCCTTGTCATTGTAGGGTAACTGAAGTGACCTCTCAGGGACCCCCAAACACTCACTTAATCAGTCATTGGGAAGACAAGAAGGAAACAAATACAGACAGACAAGCTCTAGACAGAATAAATAGGTCATTAATGGGGGGCACCAGAAGAAGGAAGGGCTGGGGGAGGCTTCCTGGAGGAGGGGGGATTCTAGCTAGAACTTGAAGGAAGCCAGGGAGGCGAGGAGGCAGAGAGGGAGAGTGCTCCACGCAGAGGCACAGCTGGAGTCAATGCCCAGAGCCCAGAGATAGATGGAGGGTCTTGTGAGTGGGACAGCCAGAGGCCAGAAGACATTGTTGGCAGTGAGGTGGAAGGAAAATGGGAAGACAAGAGCAGACAGGTTGGGAAGCATTTAGAAAGTCAGACAGAGCCTTTTGTATTGGATCCTGGAGGTGAAAGGCACAGGAGTGACGTGGTGGCTTTTTAAGAAAGGCCCTATGGTGGCAGATTGGAGACCCCAAGACTCTTTAGCAATAGACGATGAGGAAGAGGAGAGAAGAGGGGGTTCTTAGTGAATGACCCCCACCCCCACCAGTTGTCCTGATGGCCTTTTCGACCATGTGTATTGGAGATCACAGAAAACAGTTTCTCAACAGAATCTGGCTAACAGCCATACTGGACAAAGGCTTACTCAGTGTAACAGGTGAGGGGTTTGGGGGGGCTCTGGTCAGTGCCTTAAGGCAGGAGGGGATCCCTTGCTGACAGCAGAGGAGGAGGCAGGTCCCAGCACAGAGGCTCAGACCAGCCCCTCAGCCCCATCTCCAGGGCTCTCCTCTGGCCCTCCCTGAGGCTGATCGTCTGGCTTGGCTCAGCTCCCAGACTGCAGTGACAAGGCCGAGCTCAGAGATGGGGAGCCAGTGGTGCAGCCTTGATCATGGGGCAGCCCCGTTTCTCTGCCTCCCTCAGAAGGGGCTCTTCCTCCCCTACGAACATGAGGCCTCTGGGTGACTCCATTACGTGCCGGCTCTAGGACTCCCTAGTGGCCCCAGACTACATTGTTTATTATCCATGTTCCACACACAGCGGCACAGCTGTGGAGGGGCAGCCACATCCCTGAATTCCCACAATTTCCTGAAAGAGTTTGGGTTGGGATTTGGCCACAGAAGGGTGGGTACATGAGACGGGTTTCCCAGCAGGCTTTCTGGCCCCCACAGTGGGACCACCCAGAGCACCAGCTAAGGTCTGGTAGGCCTGTGGTCAGGGCTTCACTAGCCTCCTTGGACGCTCTCAAACTGCTCTCCTGTGTCCTCTGAGCAGTGCTGGGCCTGGGATTGGTGAGGATGGGCATGGGAAGGGTTAGATGACTAGTGCCACCTGAGGAAAGCCAGGGAGTCCAATGTTCTAGAAGAGGTGATGGAACACATGCTGTGCGGCCGATGAGGGGAAGGTGGAGAGGCCTCAGTGCTGCTCTGACCCAGGGCAGCAGGCAGTCCTGGCCACAGCAGAGAGAGCAGCAGGGCAAAGCCAGAGCTCCCAGATGGAGAGGATGCTAGGGAATGGACCAGGTGGCCCAAGGAGGCTCAGAGGAAGCAGGAAGGATGTGCCTGGCTCCCCATGCCAGGCTGGACCCCAAACACCCCCACATCTCAGGGACCTCACTGTCCCAGGGAGGCTGGCCTCTCATCCACCTCCATGGGGGCCCAGACTTGAACAGCCTTTTCCTCTAGCACCAGCCCTCAGGCTGCTCAGACTCCTTTGGCAGGTACTTTCTTGCTTCTCCAACAGGCATCGCTCTCTGCCTCCCAGGCACCACCTTTTTCCCCACCTAAGCATCCAGCCACTCAGAGACCCCTGGGGGCCTGGGCTGCCCACCCAGGAGTTGGTGCTTCTTCTGTGGGTGGGCACCTGTCTGTGTCCAAACAACATGCAGACAAAGAAACTTCATAAACGGCCGTCACACTACTGGCACTTGGCCACTTTGGGGGAGGGCCCCTCGAACTGAGCACCCCAGACTGGGCCCTATGTAGGGACCGTGGCACCCCCTGCCTGGCCAGCCTCCCCTTGGGGTGGCACTGACCACCCTCCCTGTTCTGGCATCAGGCCAGCCCCTCCTAGGGCAGCTACCCACCCCCCAGGCCCATTGCAGGCTTGGTTAAGGCCTGGGAGGCTGGGTTCCCAGAAACCTGAGCTATTCCCGCCCTTCCCCACAGCCCTTAGCAGTCAGGCCAGGTGGTATTGGGAGGAAGGCCCAACATCCAGCAATGGGACTGAGTGCTCAGAAGGCTATAGGTCAGTGGGGGTATAAGACCAGCCTCCTCCTGATCACTGACTTCCTGAGGCCTGGGTTATCTGAGCACCAGAGTCTGAAGGCCTGAAGAGAGGAGGTCAGGGGACCAAGCCACCCCTTCCAAATTGCACAACACCTTAAGATCTTGGAGCGACCCCTTGGGCCAGGCGCAAGCCTGGGTGTGGACTTGGCCTAGTGCCCAGCTGTAGCAGTGAAGGCCAGGTAGGGCTCAGGCATTCCTGGGGGCTACAACAGCAAGGCTCTGTCCCCTCATGTCTGGCAACTCTGAGCAGAGGCAGTAGGGGGCTCAAGGGAGGTATCTGACCAGGGATGAAGTGTGGAGGGAGGGGCACCCTGTCCTTGGAGCGGCAGACTCAGAGGCTTTTCAACAGTACTGACCACATTAGAGAAGAGGATTCTACACACCCTGGGTCTCAGCAACACCAGTCAGCCTCCACTGGCAAGGGCCCTGGCAGATGTGCTGCCCCCACGTCCAGGAACAGCACCAGAGAAGAGACAACTCACCCCAGGCCAGAGTCAGGTACAACGGAGGGTGTGTCTGAAGTCAGTGGTCTCCACATCACAAATAGTGCCTGGCTGGTCTTCTCTACGGCCCCCATGATGGTGGATGGTCAGGATCAGAGACGTGGCAAGGGGCCCAGCAGCCTTCGAACCTCCCAGGCAGGGTAGAGAGGAGGAGGCCAAGGCTGGGCATTGCCCATATGGTGGCACACTGTGCACCAAGCCCTGGAATTCCCCTGCAGAAGCCAAGCTCAGGCTCCTAAATCTGCCCTTGGGTGCCAGCCAAGATGGAAGGGCATGGCTCTTGAAACCCCCTTCCCGCTGTCAACCTCTGGGTGTCAAGCCAGGCCTTGTGCTGAATGGGCAGTGGCTATGAGGGGGCCAGCCCCCTGAGGACAGACTTGGTGCTGTCACCACATTCAGGATGTACCTGGCACATAGTAGATGCTCTAGGAAAGGCACAGACTTCCTGTCCTCTCCCAGCTGACTCACCTACTCTAGATTCAACAAAGGATTGTACGTAGCCCCCTGCATACCTCAGCTGTGGGAAGTCTGATGGCACCCCAGGAAGTCACTGGCTGCCCCTGGGAAATGTATAGACTTCACAAGATCTGCAACCTCTGCAGAGAGAAAAGACCGGAACAGACTGCTACTAACCCCAATGGTGCTCACCCTAGATCCTCCCATGTTCCTGGTTCTAGGCTGGCCACAAGCCCCAAGAGCCCATCAAGGGGTGGGTTTAGGCATTTAGTGAGCTAGCATGGTAAGAGTTAAGAGTAATGAGCCTTTTTAGAATGCTTTGTGGTTTGCAGAGTGCCCCGCAGACATGATCTGATTTTATCCTCCCAACACATCTGGGACTGGACTTGGACTCAGGAGGAACCAAGTTCAAATCCAGACTCAGACACTTGTCAGCTCTAAACTTTGGACACATCACTCACCCTCTCTGGACCTCGGTTTCCTTATCTGTAAAATGGGGATGATACCAACCTGTCCCTCCCAGATGTGTTGGGGTCCCCCACTGCACCCTGTGTCTTCGCTTTCCTGGAACTCTCCTCCCCTACCCACGCATCACACATATATACCTTGGACATCCTTCAATCCAACTCATTGCACGTTGGTGAAATATTTACTGTGTTCCACACATCAAGCCAGGCTCTGGAGACCCAAAGAGAAAAGTGAAACCATCCCTGCTCTCAAGGGAAGTACATCCTAAGAAGGGGAAATACAATGTGTAGGGAGACAAGTCAACATGAGATCCGTTGAGGAGGACAGAGTATTCACGATGAGAGATTTGGAAAGGTTTCCTGGAAGAGCCAAGACTGAGCCTGGAACGAGGCTAAGAATTCCAAGAGGCAGAGATGATGGTGGTGGTGGTGGTGGTGGTGGTGGTAGTGGTGATGGTGGCGGTGATAACGACAAAAAATAGTTAGTATGTAATGCTTACTATGTGCTAGGCACTGTGCTAAGACTTTATAGATTATTTCATTTGACCTCAAAAACCCTGGGAAGTGGGTACAGTGGTTATCCCCATTATAAAGATGAGGAAACTGAGGCAAGTGGGTTAAACAACTTGCCCAGGGTCTGAACTCAGATCTCCCTGTCCCTGGATCCAGGGCTCTATCCACTGCGTCACCTAGCCATGAGGAGTAAGTACACTCCAGGTATGAACAACAGGGCCAAGTCATGGCAGCTGCAGACATAAAGCTGATGAGACCGTTTAATGGAAGGTCAAGGGCAGGAGACTGGAAAGGCCAGTGGACCAGGCTAAACATGCAGTCTGGGGATTGGGAGCCCCTTAGAGAGATGCATTGGCAGCTCTTGGGAAGGGAGACATCAAGGAGGAGGCACAATTCTGACCTGGACAGAGAGGAGAGGAAATGGCATCAAGACACACAGTCACTTAGAGGCAAGGCTGGGCTGGAACCTGGGTCTCCTTGTCTGCTGTGTGCATGGCCTCATTGGGAAGAACACACAGGAGACAGGCAAGTTCAGGAGCCCAGGGCTCCCACTGGGGCATTCTGGGAGCACCGTCCCCAGCAGCCCTTCAAGGACGGGGGTAAAGACGTCATGAGGGGCAGGCGACCTCCTCCCCAGCCAGGCTGGGCCAGATTCATTACTTGGAAGAGGGCCTACTGTGTAGGGGAGAGGTACCCATTCTCCTGGGGTCAGGGGAGACCTTACTGAGACACTTGGGAGACAAGCAGGGATCCTCCTTCACCTCTCAGTCCAGAGCTTCTCTGGCCCCAGATGGGCAGTTTGTGGGCCAACCTCATGGGCTCATTGGGAAGGTGGGCCAGGTTCAGCTCCCAGCTCCACCCCTAACTAGCTCTGTGACCTTGGCAAATTTCTTCACTCTTTTGGACTCAGTCTCCCACTTTGTGGAAAGAGGAGATGGCTTCTTTCTGGCTCCCAGGCCCCTCCTCACCTCCCCCCACTTTGTTAATGGAAGTCTCTACAGAGGGTTTTTTTTCAGAGGGTTTTTACCAAGGGGAAGGCCAGGTCCTGCTCTCCCCCAGAGTGGGAGAGAGAGAACGTTCTGGGACTGGAAATCTATTTAGTCACAGTGTTGGGCTTTGAAAGTGTGTGCGCATGCATGTGTGTGTCTATATTGTGTGTAAGTGCCTATTGCCTAGCACATAGTAGGCGCTTAATAAATATTTATCAGTTGTGTGTGGGTGTGTATGGGTAAGCATGTGCATGAGTGCTTTGTATGTTTGTTGTGTATTGTGTGGAAGTGCCTGGCACATAGTGGGTGCTTAATAAATGTTAATTGATTATGAATGTATATGTGTGTAAGTGTATATGTTTGTGTATGTGTGTATATTGTATGTTTATGTATGTGGTGGTATACTGTATTGTGTGTGCATGTATTGTGTGCATATATGTGTGTGTGCACATGTGTGTGAGTGTATGTGTGTATGAATATGTTTTGTATATATGTGTTTAGGGTGAGGGGAAGGGGTCCTGCAGTGGTGGACTGAGAAAGTGACCCTGGGGAACCATGCCCCTCTCGTGAGGCATCTGACTGGGCAGCCATTCAACCAAAGCCAGTCAACTGTGGAACTGCACGGGCTACCCTCTCCCAGAGAGACTGGTCTCAGGGAGTGGCCAGGCCAGTGTGTGCGTATGCGTATGTGTGCGTGCATGCATTTGCACATGTGCAGGGGACAGGGAACCTGATAAAGGTATAAGGAGCCCTCCACGATGGTCCTGCTCTGTTGTGTCTGGAGGTCTCTGGGCCTTAGCTTCCCCATCTGGCAAATGGACCTGTCCATCAGGGGAATTGAGAGCATGGGAAGAGCTAGCAGTGAAGGAGGAGAGGAGGACCACAGCCCAGCCCTGCCTTGCAGGAGCAGCTCTGCTCCTTGGAGCTCTGGAGGCCAGTGGCCAGGTCTGGGCTAGGTAGCCTCTCCTGCTTTGGGGGCAGCATCCCCCTAGGGAGCCCTGGCTGGCCACAGGCTTCACAGGAATGTGTAAACACCTCAGGCTTACAGCTGGCCATCTGGCTCTGGACCTCTCCTTGTCTGGGAGGGGGGTAGCAGCAAGGAAGGGTCACATCTGGAACTCATTGGCCTTTGCCTGGAGGTGCCAGCTCCTCCCTCACATCCCTGAGCCACCGTGGGCTGGGGGCTTCACACGAAGCATTGGGCACAGTCAGTCCTTGGCTTCATCCTTCCTGTCTCTGGGGGCTCTGGGTGATTCCTGCTGATTCCATCCTGAATGCATTTACAAACCAAATGGGTTTTAATTTCATATTTTTCCTGAAGGTCACAGTGTTCATTTATCATCATTATTTATGACCAGAGCACAAGCGATTTTAATTATTTCTGTGTTGTTCACATGCGGCAGAATCTCTTCCGCTCATAAGAGTAAGACGGTTTTTAATTGCCCAGAGATGGCGGATTGCTCCCTCCCTGCTTCATCCATTAAAGCCCTTGTCTTGGCCACAGAGATGGAGATCCCAGGGTTCAAGCTGCAAAAGATTTGGGGGGGCTTGCAATGGGGCTATTTACTCAGACCAGGCTGGGGAGGCATATGATCATTGAGTCTGAGGTATCAGAGCAGCTCCAACCTGGCAGGGACTGAACAAGGACCATTCAGCCTGGGCTGAATACCACCAAGAACGGGGAGCTCACTATCTCCCCATAACGAGGTGCAGCCCACTCCACTCCCAAACAGTGCTAATTGGTAGGGATTTTCCCTGATGCCAAATGACTATTAATGTCGAACATTTGCTGTTTCTCCTTCCAGACATGTCTAACAGCTCCTCTTGAGATGCAAGGCTGGTTTCTCTCTCCACTGTCCTTGAGCTAGGGGGCAGCTTCATGTGACTTCTAGGAGGTCACAGGAAGCTCAAAGCCTCCTCCAACTCTCAGCCAATGGTCCTAATGAAGCCAAATGGCTCCAGCAAGCACAGGGCATGACATGCTAGTCTCATCTCCCTAGTAGATAAATCCAGAAGATTCCATAAATGTGAGTTCCTTGGTTTTTTGGCAGAGCTTTGGTCAAGGGATCTAGGCTCATGATGGCAAGTCATTTCAGACTGGTTGAATCCCTGTATCCATGAGTTATCATGGTTGGCTTGTGACCACCTGGAAAGGCAGAGTGCCCCTGTATACAGTGTATACAGCACTCTATACAGTGAGGAAGGTATGGATAGGTGGAAGCTGTTTTGAGAAAGAGCAGGAGCAGGTAGTAATTGACTGTGTTGAGCTGAGTGAGATCACAGTCAAAGTAACTGGTGCCATCTTGGCTGTGTCTTATGGGCCCCATCTCTCCCAAGTCTAGGGTGCTCATCAGCCCTCCAGTCCTGGGGGCCAGTTTGAGGAGGATACAGGCTGGAGAAGGTCCAAAGGAAGGTGATAAGGAGAAGAAAAGACTAGGAGTCCAGGCCATGCAAGAGTTTCCTGAAAGAAATGGAGACATTTTGCCTGGAAAAGAAACTCAGAGAATGGGACAGTTGTGGACAAATACCTAAAATGTGTCACATTGAGAAGAGATTAGCTTTGTACCCCCAGGTCTCTGCCATGGTACAGGGAGGGAGGCACACAAAACAGGTTCATGTTTGATGGGAGGAAATGTGTACTAGAACTTTTCAAGTGCAGGCTGCATGAACAGTTGTCCAGCATGTTAGGGAGGTTTGGCCTCAGTGGGCTCTGAAGTCCTCCCCAGCTCTCAAATTCTGTGCTTCCCCATCTCTGGGACACCAAAGGGCCCATCTGTAAGGTAGCAACAGAGAGGGACCCTAGGATTGGGAGCTGGAAGAGACCTTACATTATCCACTTCTCTGTACAGAGAAGGAAACTGAGGTGAAGAGCGAAACTGAGGTGAAGAGCCCTGCTTGCCTACAGTCATGCAGGGGCTGAAGGACGGGGCAGAATTTGGTCCCAGGTCCCTGTCCTGCCCCTGGCCCAAACTCCAGCCTTCCTTGACTTGCTGCTTGATGGGGATGGGACGTAGCCAGCCCTCTGCAGGGGTCACTCACATGGGCAGGCATGTGCATCCCACCCCCTTCCCACCTCCTCTGGCCTTTCCTGTCATCCCTGCTATTTCCTCAAATGCTGAGAGCTCTTCCCAAGGCCACTTAGGCCACTGTTTTTCATCCCCAGAAATATTCTGGGTGAACAGTGTGTGCTCATAAAACAAACTGTTTTCCCATTCCACATTCTTTGTGCAAGATTTGCCACAAACCTGGGCCCAGGAATGAGACTTGGCAGGGTCTGAGGGCTTGAAGGGTAGACACTGTTTCTTTGAGAAGTTGCTCCACTGATGAGAAAACCCTCCCAGTGGTGGAATCCTGGAGAATTCCCCAGCCTGGTTCTGAAATGGATGCCCTGGTTTGACCAAATTCTGGTGAGCTCCATCACTGCCCCCGCCTGGCCTCTTCAGGATTGGAAGCCCAGGGCTACTAGGGACCTCAGACTGGGCAGCCAAGTGTCCTGTTGTCCCAGGGGCTGCCTGGCTCATGTAACTTCATGTGGATCCAGACAGCGCCCCCACAGCTGCCCTGAGGATCACAGGGCTCATTGCGGGACCCTCTTCAATACTTGTGTGGCTGAGAGGGACTGCACCTGAAAATCAGTCAATGTTCTCATTGAGCCCCTGCTGTCTTAAGGGGTGGGGAGGCAGCAGCAGGTACAAGAAAGCTTTCCGAAGCTTGTGCCACCCAGAATAAAGGCCTGCGTGCCAAGCACTGTGCCCAGAGATGGAGATACAAAAAGGACCTTACAGTCTAATGGGGAAGGCAGGGGCTGGGGGGACAAGTGCCCACAAGGTGCCAAGAGGAAAGGCAGGCTGGCCAGCCCAGAGGTCAGCTATAACAGAAGCCCAAGGCCATCCACTGCAGCCACCAATGCCCATTTGGGGGCCGGGCCCTATGCCCTCAGCTTCTCCTCATCACCTCCCTCAATATGGTCAGTCAAAATGGCATTCACTACCTCCTTCCTTGTCTTCAGGCCCCTCCTCTGATCTGCTGTGACCTTCCCAGCCTCCACCCGAGGGCCCTCAAGGGCTCCATCACAGCCCCTTGAGCTTTTTCTGTGTGGGGGAGATCTCCAGAAGAGGGACCCCGTGGAGGAGATTGTTTTAGATATGGGGTCATCTTGAGAGGATTCTGTGGGGGAGGTCTCCATGAAGGCGAGCATCCTCACAAACACCCCAAGGAAGACGCCTCCCCAGGAGTAGGCATGCCCTCTCTGGGGGACGCTGGCATAGCAGTGGTTTCACCTGTGGCCACTGGTTCTTTGGGCAAGGTTCCTGTGACTTCAGATTACTTGGGGACAGCACTGGGCCGAGCCAAGCCAAGGGGAACAGAGCTGGCATCAGTCAGTCGTACGTGCCAATGAGCTGCTGGAGGTCCTGGTACCCCAAGGGCATTGTCTGTGACTCCCCATGCCCCTCTTCGAACTGGACAGCAGAGCAACTTTTCAGAGCAGAGCTTAGATGTGAGGCCTGTGTTCCCCAAAGAGGCTGGAGAGTCCAGGAAGGAAGCAAGCAGGTGGGGGTGCCTCCAGTGACCCTGGGCTGCTGTCCAGAGAGGGTAGGGAGCATAGGCACATGGCTCATCACCTTGTTTTGTGCCAGGACTCCAAGAGCAAAGACAGAAAAGCAGGAAACCCTGGGACTCGTCCTTCATGATGCCCTTTCTCAGGGGACATAGTTCTAGACCTGACCCTGTAGTGTGGCCTTGAGCAGCCTCCCGTTCTGGGATCAGCATGATGGGAAGGGACTGGAGTCTCTGCACTTTGCCCTGTGGGCTGCTTGGAGAACCGCGAGATCCCAATGGGGGAGAGCTGGCCAGGACTCTAAGCCCCTGTTCGGGCCGCCATCTTCTTGGCACTGATGCTGTGGACAGGCGGCCCCACAGAAGCTGCCAAGCAAAGAACTTGTTCGTTCATCACTTTTCCAGCCACTTTCACTCCCAAAATAGAGACTGATTTTCTTTTTAAATTAAAAACTCACTCTTTGGAAAGTAAGCGGAGCAAGGAGAATTATAAATGAGGGCCCGACACTCTGGATAATGAGTAGCTGCCAGCTTTGCAGGAGTATGTATGTCACTCACCACCCCTCTTCTCCCCTGGGCTTGGCCTTGGTGGGCCTCTGCAGGGCCTTCCCCAACACCTCCTAGGGGTCAGTCTGGGACCAGCCCTCCCCACCACCAGCCATTCCTTGGGCCATCACAGATCCCACCTTCCCTCAATTTCTGGAGATGGACAGCGCCAGCTAGTGAGGACCAGGGGCACTTTTCTCCCTTGAGTGGAAGGATAGACTGGTGGTACCCAGGTAACATAAGGAAAGAGCCCTGAAACTGTCCATAATCTGTGTGGGCTGGCCTGACTGAGGAGCTGCCCAAAGAACCGGGCTCAGAGATGCTGTGTCTTCCATAGTCAGCAGACAGAATCTGGGTAGGCAGAGCAGGTGGCTAAGGGCCCTGCAGGGGAGCAGGGTCAGAGCAAGAACATAAGCCTGCATCCCCACTAGTCAGCATGGATTAGAGAGCCCTGTAGTTTAACACTCAGAACTAAGAAAGAGGGAAATCCACTGAGGCTCAGTGGCCTCCCTTCCCTGACCTGCACAGCTGGGGTCTCATCATAGGCTGAGACCAGGGGCTCAATCCACCTTTGTCTGGGCTGGGGACCCACAGGGATCCAGACCCCTCAGATGGCCTTCAACCTTCTTCAGCAAAGAGAAGTGGGTATTCTTGGCCCCAAGCAGGGCAACAGGCCATCTAAATGTCTGTTAGAAGGGAAAGCTTCAGCCCAGCCCAGTCCCCAAGTGACAACCCTCTGGGAGCCCCAGAGAAGAGCCCAAGAGCTGACAGAGTCAGAGGCCCTGGGTTCAAATCCCAGCTAAGCTACTTCAAATCCACATGATCTTGGGCAAGTCATTGCCCCACTGGGCTTCAGATTCCTCTAAAGTGATGTCCCTTCCAGTAATCCTTGCTTCTTACCTATGAGAATCTTTCCCTGGAGAGAGATGGTTGTGGGGACCTAAGAAACAGAAATGTTTATGGTCTGGGACCAGCACGAAGTCCACTTTCCTGTTTGGGCTAGGTGGGTGAGGAGGAAGATACAGCCCCCCACCATGGCTAGGGTTCTCTGACTGTGGTGAATGGTGGGGAGTTGGTCCAGGGATACTCTCTCAGCCCCAAGCCTTCAGAAGTCCTGAGGGCTCCCCTCTGGCACCCCAATCTCAGGTCTCCCTCTCTGGCCAGCACTTAGAGGCAGTGCATATTTAGAGTTAGGTGGAGGAGGAGGGGGACAAAGGCCTGCCCATGGACCTCCCAGCCCCAGGCCTCCTTCCCCACTCAGCACCTAGGGGCAACAATGCTTCCTGCCTCAAGAAGCAAGCTTTCAGGGCTAGCCTATCTCAGACTTCCCTCTCTCTGCCCATGAATTCCCCTGGATTCCTCAAGTGCAGAGCTTCAGTCCTTCAGTAACTGATGAGGGCAGGAGATTACAGTGCCAAAGGGCACTCAGCAGAAAGTAGTCCTACCTGGGGGCAGCAAGGGGCTATAGAGGGGCCCAAGCTCTGGGCTAAGCAAGTCACAGCTGGGTGAGTGCCAGAGGTGGGGGAGGAGTGAATCAGGGATATGCCAGGGTCAGGCCCAAGCAATGACCCACAAGTCTAGTGACAAAGTACTTCCCGTGTGCTAGCCATGAGCCAAGTTCTAGGGATACCGAGAAAGTCAGAAATAGGCCTGGCCTCAAAGGGATCCCATTCAAATGCAGAGAGACCATCAGGATAAAGGCACAGGAGATAATGACCAGAAGCAGCCCTGGCCTTGAGGACTGGAGTGCAGAGGAGCAGATAGAAGGGAGCCAAGAGAAGAAACTGAGAAGGGAGAACATTCCAGCATCTGGGGACTGCCCAGGAGAATGCTCCTAGAGCCAGGCCTAGGAGCCCCCTTTGTCAGGAACACCAGAGGCAGCTGTGGTCACATCACAGGATATGGAACGGGAGTTGGGAGTGTGCTGTGAGAGGAGACTTTGACACCAGTGGCCAAGCCAGAGGATTGCAGAGAAAGCGCTTGGCCTTGGGGGACGGTGTCCCCACGTCTCCTGCTGTTCCCACCCACACTGACTCAGATCACGTGGATGGAGCCTGCCCCACCCTTGCTTGGCAAGGCTAGACACCCCCACCTGTCTTGGAGTAGGACTGGCACAAGGTCAGTACTCAGAGGATGGGGTGGGCAGCCACTTCACATAACCCCTGTTGGCCAGCCCCCATCCTGATGAGGCTGCGTTGTTGTCCCTAAGCCATCGACACAATGCCCCCCTAGTCTGAGCAGACAGCTCCTGCAGAGGCTTGTTCTCAGGACTGCAGAAGCTGCTTCTCTAGTAAGTGGTCCTCTGAGGACAGGAGAGATAATGATGGAAACTGCCAATTCCTCAGGAGGTCATGTGGAGTGGTGTGGAGGCTGGCCATCAAGTCAGATTCAGCGGGGTGGGGGTCAGTGACCACTGCTAGGGATCAGTGCTCACTGATTGATTTATGGGTAGGTAGGCCAGACTGGAATCACTGCCAGGCCTTCACAAGTGGCAGCTGAGGCAGGGATTTATATAGAGAGGCTTCCTGGAGGAGGTGGGGGAACTTGGGCCTTGAAGGTAGAATGTGAGGGGAGAAGGAGCAGCTGATTCCAGGAGTGAGAGAGGTCTCAGGAACAATAGCCGTTGGTGCCAGCCTCCATGCCCAGGGCATTTACTCACTGTGCCAAGCCCTGGGGATCTAAGAAAGGCCGAAAGTAGCCCCTGGGTGGGGAGGGGAGGGACAACATACAGACACTTATTTACAAACAAGATTCAGAGAGATGCCAGCAGCATCATGGCAGGTTGGTAATGACTTCCTGGAGAACATGGGGTTTGAGCTGAGCCTTGACAGAAGCCAGGGAAGCCAGGAGGAGGGACAGTGCTCCAGGCATGGGGCACAGTCACAGAAAGGGAGAGTCTGGAGATGAAGTTAGGTGTTAGGAACAGCCCAGGGGCCAGAGTGTCCTTGGATAGAAGAATATCAGGGAGTGAGGTCTGAGAAGAAAAGAGGGAAGGGGCCAGGGCTTTGAAAGCCAAGCAGAAGGACTTGGAGGTGATAGGAAATCACTGGGGTTTATTGAGGAAGGGGTGTGACAGGGTTAGACTGTGCTTTGGCACCTGAGTGGACAATGGATCAGAGTGGGGAGAATGTGGAGACAGGCAGACCCCACCCCATCACCCAGCTGCTACTGCAGTCCTACAGGCATGAAAGGATGAGGGGCTGTCCGGGTTGGGGGCAGCAGCATAGGAGAGGAGAGGGCCAGGAATGAGGGCCTGGAGCCTGCCCCGTGACTTGGTCTAGATCCAGCTCTCTGGGCCTCACACCTGGGCTGCACTCTCCCATAAGTACACAGCATCAGGGAAAAGGGAGTGGAAGTAGGTGTGGCTCTGTAGGCCCTGACCACAGTCCCTACCAGGCCCTAGGCCCCTCAAGCTGTTCCCCTTGGCCCTGACCTTGCGGTCTTCAGGCCTGGGCTCTGTTGTCTTCTGGACACACAATATCTCCCAAGATCCCCCTGAGCTCCACTCTCCAGCTTGGCCTGGCTCCATTGGACTCCGTGGCTAGCTCCACCTGAGGGAAGAGAGGGCACTGCCAAGCCATCTCCAGCCAAAGCCTGGCACAAGCTTTCTCTAATCTTTAAGGAGAAGAAAACAGGCAGAAATCCTTGTCTGGTAAACTGAATAACTGCCCTGGCTTGCTTTGAGTCCTGGCAAGGCATTCTCAGCGGTGCTCTCCAAGCAGCAGCCTGCTAATGGCCGGGGTGGGGGTGGACTCTGGGGGTCACTGAGGTCAGCCCTGGCCTGCTGACAACCTGCTTCGGGAGTGTCCGCCACATGGAGGCACCGGACTGGGCATGGTCAAGTACTGGAGGATGCTGGGAAGCATTCCCAAAGTATTGCGGAGGGTCGGGGTCAGGAGGCCAATGACTGAGCAGGGCCCATGAGGGCTGTCTTCTGCTCCCTGGGGCCTGGGATGCTCCCTCTGCATCCAGATTCATTAAAAGCCTTCAAAGGTGCCCAAACCTCACCTCTCATGATTTGTAAGAGGGTAATTTGAATGCCAGGTGCTGAGGCTGGGAGGGAAGTAGGCTGAGGAAGAGCTGGGAGGGGCATGTTGGCCTCTGCCAGGGTATGGGCCTTCTCTACCCTCTCCCAATTCTAGGCCTGCGAAAATCATTAACCCCACTCAGGCCTTCCCAGCCACCCTGGGGGCTCAGGACCCTCGACAGCCTCCTCTGGTCCTTAAGACCATGGGGACCTCAGGGGGCCTCTCCCTGCCCAAGGCTGGTGGATCCCCCCCAGTAGGGCCCCTCTGCTCCAGGTTCCAGAACGGTCCATGGGGGGCTGAGGAGGCGCAGGCTTCTCGGTGAGGGTGGGGCTTGCTTCAGGGGGAGGGGGGTGAGCGGCACTCTCATTCCTCGAAAGCGGGGTGACCCCTCAGCTCCGAGCTTCTTCCTAACTTTCTGTCACTTAACAAGCATTTTCCAGAGTCTGCAGTAGGATGTGGGGGACACTCGATGTCCTGCTGGGGTTCAGTCTGTGATTCCTTTTTCAAGGAATTAAGCTAATTACAGCCTCCCGTTTCCTGGCTCCAACTGCTCTGCCCTTCCTGGGTCAGGCGTTTCAATTATCACTGCCCTTCTGGGTTAATTATTTGGCTCCATCTCCCAGGTCAGTGCCCACGCTGGGAGCCCCTCTGTTTGGCCATTAGGCCTGGCTGCTCATGTCAGGCCACCAGAACAGCTGCCACCCCCCAACACTGCTGGTGGGGGTCACAGGATAGAATTGGACCCCTCCCCTCCACTCTGGTCACAGGATGGAGGGGCCACAGCCCTGCCCACCCATCTCTGCCACCTCTACGACCAGCCTCCTTTGTGGAGCCTGGCCTCTGCTGCCTCAGTGCTCCAAAGGTCCCACACACACAAATGCGTGGTTGTTCAGTTTATCCTCAAACCTGGGAGTCATTTGGTCTTTTGTATCATTAGACTTATTTTATCTCAACTTGATAAGATTATGTGGGGAAAATCTAGACTGGAGGGAAGGCCGTGGAGATGAGAGAGCTGCATCCTTGGCCACACTCCTCTGGGCCTGGCAAGCCTCTGGTGGCTACAGCTATTTTTGAAAATCAAACTTGCATTGAGGCAATGAAGTCTGGGAACAAAACTCAGGTGACCAGTTTACAAACATGCCCCGACCAGGAGCCTAGGAATGGGGCAGTGCCCTCAGCAGACCTGGCAGGGCACCTCTGGGAGCCAGACTGCAACCAGACCGTCCCCATGGGCTGACATCTCAGAACAACACAGCATTGCTCACTGGAGTCATCTTGGCCTGATCCATGCACCCAGACCAGGTCAGAGACCTGTGCCCTCAGCAGACCTGGTGGGGCACCTCTGGGAGCCAGACTGCAACCAGACCATCCCCACAGGCCGACATCTCTGCAGCAACCCTCAGAGCAACACAACATTGCTCACTGGAGTCATCTTGGCCTGGATCTGTGCACCCAGACCAGGTCAGAGACCTGTGCCCTCAGCATCCTGTCTGGCTGAGGTTTTCAGTCTCTACTCCCCCAGGGGCCTAAGTATAGGAGTGTTTGTGAAGATTCCCCACTCAAAAGCAGGTCATGCTTCAGGGAACCACTGGTCCTGCTAACCCAGGTGACTGAACCACGGGATAGCGGAGCAGCCAGCCACCTTGGGGATGTTCTCCTCCAACCTACCCAGAGGTAGATGTAGCTTGCCTGGGTCACGTAGCTGGTCAGACAGGCCCCATAGTTGGTGCCTCTCCGTGTGAAGGAAGAATTGTAATGTTCTCGCCATCTTACCTCTCTTTAGCCCTCTGTTTCCTAGACTAGTCAGTGGGCAGGGGGCTTCTAGAACTTGGCGAGTGTTGGATCTTACTAGGGGGAGAAATGCAAGACCCTGCCCCTCCCCCTGCCAGAGAAACAAGGTCTGGCTTATGGCCAGTCACCATCCTCCCCTCTTCTGCCTCTCGGGCCAAGCCCAGAGCAGGTTCTGCTGCAGCAACAGCAAGAGTCTTCCCACTCTGGGCACCGAGCTACAAGTCTACACCAGAGCTTCTCTGACTGGGCGCTGCCAGGACTCCAGTGACAAAGACGACCAGGTGCCTGCCTTCAGGACATCTCTATCCTCACAGAGGTGCAGAGGAGAGAAACAGCTTGTTCCCTGGAGAGAGGTTCTGGGTTATCTGAGGAGGCAGCATCTGTGCCAGTTCCTGGGGAGGGGGCTCAATGCTGAGTCCTTAGGAGCAGGACCCCAGGGAGTAGACATTGTGCTCACTTGATGAATTGGGAATGTTTAGTAGCACGTGAGAAACCAGCAAATAGCGAATACCTGTTGTGCTGGGTCTACCCTTTGGGAGTTACTGGCCAGGATTAGGAAGACATCCATGGACAGATGTTCCTCTTAAGGGAGAGGCCCACAGTGGGGGTGAAGAGGCTATAGAGATGACAGGGGGTGGGACAGAGAGGCCTGAGCCTGAGCCCAGATAGCTGAGCCCTTCGCAGGGGTCCCTGAAGGGCTGGCGGGACTCAGACCATCTCCAGAGCCCAACACTGTCTACAGTGTGTGGAATCCCTAAGCTTCCTGCCCCCTGGGATGACTGGCACCTTCCAAAAGGACTTGAGTTGTTTTGAATCAGTTTTTTAGGAATCTTGAAACAACCATGGAATATTTTTGATGGATGGTGTAGGTCATATATAAATCAGCAGCTCAGGGAGTTGGGGCCTTGAAGGGTGCCCGGGGGGGGTACGTACATGGAAGGAGCTGGTGTGGGCTGTGGCTGGCCAGAGGAAAGCCAGAGAGAAGGAGGGAAGGAGCTCCCACAGGAAGGAGGGGCTGGCTGGGAGCTGGAGGTTACAGCAGGAGCCAGCAGGGCACAGGGAAGTTAGACTGTGCCCCATGGACAAAGGCAGGTGGGCTCAGATTCCCTAACAGGCCACCCCGGCCTTGCCTTGTTCAGACCCATGGCTGCCACCCACACAGATAAGGGGCAGGGTAACTAAGAAGTCCAGGGACAGTACCTGGGTCCCAGAACCAGCCCCATTCCTACTGGAACCTGGCCTGTTCTCTACCCAGGAACCCAGGGTGATAGTGTCTCCACATAGACCCTGGTGTGATGGGAGCCAGACCCTGGAGCTCAGGGTCCAGGTGGTAGAATATAGAGCCCCCCAGTAAGACCCCAATGGTAACCAGAGACGAGCATGAGGGAGACCTCTGAGGCCCAGAGTCCCTAGAGGGGAGGCTTTCCTCCAAACCTCCTCTCTAAGAAGGGAGCTATCTCTCACTCCTAGCCCTTTGTCTTTAGGGGTCAGACAGCCCAGGGTCAGACAGCCCTCCTTCTTACTGAGAGGAGGGGATGGGGTGGGAATAAAGGAAAGGGGGCTGCCACTGTGGCCAGGGCAGGGGCAGATGCCATGCTGGGTAGCATGCTTGTTGATCTCCCAGATGGTCAGTGCTACCCTTGGGAGTGTGGGCATGGACTCAACCTCTGCAAGATTAGTGGGGACCTCAAGTTCTGCAGTCAGGAGTCCTGGGTTCAAATTCTGTGACCTCTAAGTCTGAGTATCCTCCTCTGAAGAGTCAGGGCAAGGACTCCCAGGATCCAGCTCCTGCTGTGGTTCTCTGCAGAGCAGGCAGGGTCCCTGAGTCCCATGTTGGTAGAATGGGCACACCCACCAAGGTGGAGCAGTGCAGGGAAATCCACAGCTCCCCAAGGGATTGGTGACCCCTTGCCTGTGGCAGGAAACCCTGACTTCCAGGGATCTGGGGTTCATAGTAACAGTCTGATGGCAAGAAACCCTGCCTTCACCCAGCCCCCAAAAAAACTGTCAGTAGAGGGGAGGACAAGCCGCCAGCTGGGAGGGGGTGATGAGGGGGCAAATGACCTGTGGGGAGGTGGGGCAGGGAAGGGGTGAACTGCCAGCAAGGAGAGTTCATTTCCAGGTCCCTGAGGCCCCACTAGTGGGGACCCCAGCAGCCCAGGGATGGTGCAGTGCCCATACCTTCCTCCTACCAGACCTCTTGGAGGGGCAGTGGCAGATTTATTTTTCTGGAATCAGTGAACCCTCCTCTGAGATCTTGGACTTATGCAGAGAGGGACCCTGGCATCCTCTGCCTCCTCTTAGAGATGGCACTGAGAGGGCCTGAGACTGCTCCAGCATCACCCAGACAGGAAGGAGTGGGGTCAAGATCTCGAGCAAGGCCGCTCCTGGCACTTAGCAGCAGCCAACCTGAGCTGCATCACCAAATATCTGCATTGAATGAGACCTCAGCAACCCCAAGTCCAATCCTATCCAGAAGGAGACCCCTGCTGACAAGGGGCCCTGCAGCCTCTGCCTAAGGTGAAGCCACTTCCCTCCAGTGCAGGGGAGCTCACTGCCAGTTGTCCCTGCAGGCAAGCCTCAATCTCCCCACTGTGGACTCTGTCCTTGGTTCTGCCCCACCCAAGGACGCACCCTCCTCCACTGGACAGTTGCTCACCTTGCTACCCAGCTTGATCTTTCCTGGCAGAGGCTGACTGCAGGTGGAGAGTGGAGTGGGGAGGATCGAGGGAGCCAGGCTGACTGGGGAGGACCAGCCTGGGGAGGACTACAGGGGCTGCTCCCTCCCGGCATCCTTGGGAAGGCAGTTCAGCTCATTTCAACAGCGCCAGTGGAAGTCACTCAGTGTGTGTGGACCCCACTTGGGGAGCTGCTTTAAAAAGTGCACCGATCACCCCTATGGCCACCCAAGAACTCCCAGATGCTGCCTCTTCCCATTAGCCACGCTGGAAGGAAGCGTGTGGGAGGCTGTCCTCCCTCCCCACTCCTGTACTCTCGGCCATCTGTTTCCCACTCTCTGTTTGTTGGGGTTTTCTTGTTTTAAATCCCAAAAGAGGAATTGGTGTTGATTGGGAGTGCATCACTAGTGGGCTTCCTCCCATCTGCATCCCTGGCCCTGCCTGGGTCCCAGCCTTCGCGATGCTCAGAAGTCTCTGTGGCCCCCAGGGTGGGGAACAGGATGGCAGGGAGGTAGAGTGGAAGCGCTTCGGGAATGCGGGGGGAGCAGTGAGAAAGTGTGGAATCCAAACTTCATCCCAAGATGGAGCTCCTGGGTGCAGCAACCATTGACCCAGAAATCTCCCTGCAACGATGAGTATTCCCTCGACTAGTAAATATTTTTAGTCTCTTTTTCACCAGCCTTTAGGCTGTCATTCAAGGCTGCTGCACAGTCTACCTCCTCCACCCCTTTCCAGGATAATGGCGTATCATCCCCTCGTCTGTGTTCTGCCTGTTTCCATCTTGCCTTCTCCTGTCTCTGTCCCTTTGTTCACACCATCCCCCACACTTCAAAGGGGCCCTCCAGATACCTGGACTTCCTGCAGGTCACTCTGGGGCAGAACAACCCCCGGCCTACATGGTCCTTCTCTGGACCCAGAGTCAATCTTCAGACCTAGGCCAAGAAGCTCTCACCCCTTCCACACTGTTTCTGTCTGGTTCCTATTTCCCCAGCACCTAACACATGCAGTTTAGCACCCAGCCACCACTGACATGCCCATGTGGCAGGTGCCTACACGTGCTGCCTACGTCATCGGGTCCAGCCCCTCCAGGCTATGGGCCTGGACCTCCACTGTCTGTGTTGCCTTCATGCCCCTGCTTAGCCCACCAGGTGGTGACAGATTAGGAGGGAGGTTTTGGGACTTCTGCAGTCACTGTGCTCAGGGGCATGGGTCCAAGAGAGCCCCTTTGGAGAGTTCAACAGGACCTCAGGACTGAAGAGGACTATAGAGGTCACCTCATCCAACTGGCTCAGAAGGAGCCCCACTGCCAGGGCTGGGCCTGGAAGACAGGTCTCCCCCCACACGCTCAGTGCCACCCCTGGATGCCAGCAGCCAGTCATGATGAAAGAAATGAGGAAGGTCACCAGAACACCCACTGCTCCCCAAAGGGCACATCCTCGGTGGGCAGGATGAGGCAACACTCGGAGGCTTCAAGGGCACAGATCTGGACTTTGAGAAGTGACATATTTTCGAAGGCTGGAGCCTCCCTAGGCCCTCCTTTCTCTGCTTCAGAGAAAGGCCAAGATCCCATGACTGTCAACCGCCCCTGCCGCGGCCAGGAGCCACCAAGACCAAGTGGGCTGGCTGGAGGAGGGGCCTCTGGAGGGCCCTGCCCAACGCTGCTGGTCCACATCAGAGGCAGCCACTGAGGAGGCTGTCCCTGGCCCCGACATCTTAGGGCAGAACAGGAGAGCAGCCAGCTATCACATCACCCGCTTCCTTAGAAGAAGAAGGGTTTTGCTCTTTTCAAAGATACCTTTGTTTAGGGAGGTTGGGCTTGGGGGAAGGGGGCTCCCATCAGTGGTCTTAGTTCAAAGCTCCTTTGAAATGTTTTTGGATTTTACTGTGGATGAAAAGTTCCTTGGAAATGGGGCCTGAGAAGTTTGCAGTTGAAAGTGTTTGGATACTGGTCAGGAGCTTTGATTTCCCAGGTGTGATCACATCCTCTGCCTTCTTTGTCACTGCCGTGGGCTAAGGAGGTTGGGCTTCAGGGGGCAAGAATCAGACTGCCCTCCATACCAGCTCTCCTTCTGCCCAGCTCCTGTGATTGGGGAGCCACTGCCATATGCTGGGAAGGCAGGGCTTTGTGGGGCCAAAGGAAACTCAAGTTACTGTTCCCCAGAGAAGGGCAGGGGGCAGAGCAGGCTGGCAGGAGCTGACACTATCTCATTTGTCTGTGGCAATCACTCAAGGGTGCTGAGGAGGGCTAGGGACCAGAGCAAGGGGGGAGGCAAGATGCTGTGCCAGCTTAAGGTTCAGGCAATACCAGTCCACATAACTCAAGGAGAGCCTGGGATTTTACTATGACTTGCAATAGAGATGTTCTTACATCAGAAACCCAGCTTCAGTCAGCCTTGGAGGGCTTCACAGCAGAAGGAAGAGCAGACCAGAGAGGCCGACAGAGAAAGGGCGCATAGAAGTGACAATGGCCAAAGGAGACCCAGAGGGGCCGAGGTCACTGACCAGAGAAACAGTCAGGTGGGCTGGTGGAAGATCCCTGGAAGGAGGCCGCAGGAACAGGAGACTTCCCAGAGAGATGGGAGTACAAGCCAGATACAGAAGTCTGAGACACTGAAAGGAATCAGAGACATGGGGACCCTTTCTATAATCAATGATGCAAGATCCATCAGGGAGGGAGATAAGAGGACAGAAATGGGAATAGACAAGTTGGGGAAGAGGAGGAGCAGAGGGAAGGAAGGGGAGAGAGATGGAGGGGAGGCAAGGACAGAGAGGAAAGGAGGAGAGGGGAGGGGACAGAAAGATGGTGAAGGAGAGGGACAAAGGGAGAGAGGAGGGAGGAGAGAGAGATGGAGGGGGACAGGGGAGGAGGGAGAGATGGAGGGGAGGAGAGAGGGAGAGGAGGGAGGAGGGTGATGGAGGGGGACAGGGGAGGAGGGAGAGATGGAGGGGAGGAGAGAGGGAGAGGAGGGAGGAGGGAGATGGAGGGGGACAGGGGAGGAGGGAGAGATGGAGGTGGGGACAGAGGGAGAGGAGGGAGGAGAGGAGAGAATGGAGTAGAAAAGAGGAACAGATAGAAGGGGGAGGAAGTGAAGGCAGGAGAGAGAGAGATGGGCACCTAGAAGGGCTACAGCAGTAGTTAGCCTGAAGGACATGAGCTGTCTGAGCAGCAGAGTCTTGGGGCTCTGAGGGGCACTGACCCCATAATGTCAGCTTGGGGGTCAGAGAGCCTGGGCTTGTTCATCCTCCCCTCCACTTGGACCCTTGGACTTCTCTGGTGGAAGGTGCTAGAGAAGAGGGAGGGGATGTGGGGCCGGCATTCAGGGCTAACCTATCCTAGAGTATTCTTGATTCCTTCTCTGGACTCCACCCCAAGTCTGTGTTTGTGGGGGCTTAAATCCAGCTCATTTCCTCTCATTTCCCTCTCATTGTCTGAGGCTGTGGGTGTCATGGATAGAGGACTGGGTTCAGATTGTGGTCAAGTGATTCCACACCTCTGTGCCTCAGTTTCCTTGCTCATAAAATGGGAGGAATGCAGTGAGAAGCTGCGTGTGTTGTGCTTTGCCAATCTGACGGTGATGTATGACAGCCCTGTGGCCCTCTGCCCTGCCCTGCCCACTCCCGCTCTGCAGGAGCCAGTGACCTTCTGGAGACAGGCACGTCCACTGTCATGTCAAGTGGATCTGAAGAGATATTTAAAGCGACAAGATTGAAATTAAAGTTTAAACAAAAAATTACCTTCCTGCAAGTGGCCAGGAGCATGGAGACCACGCTGGCTGTGAATTGGTGGAGAAAAGGAAGCCTCGTTCCTTCAGCCCCTTCAAGCTGTGGGCACTGGCGCTCCAAGTGTCCAATTTAACACATCATTGGTTTGTATTATTAGAAATTTCGTTGGGCTGCGAAGCGCGCCAGCTCGTGGCTAGAGTCTAAACGGGAAGTCTGTGGCTGGGGCCACTGATGGAGGGGTCCTGTCAGTGAGTCTTCAGCAGCTAATTCCCTTCCGTCCTGCCTGCCAGGAGGAGCTTACACTCCACTCGACACTGTGCCCAGGGCTGAGCAGCACTGTGTGTGTGTAGGTTGGTGGGGGGGATCCTCTGCTCCTTCCGGGGCAGCTGACATCCCCTGTGGCACCTTCCTCATCTTCCATCCGGAAAGGGGCTGTGGCTGGGGAGGCATCTCTCTCTCAGGAGCAGCTGCGATGACCAGCATGCTGTAAGTGGAGCAGAGTTCAAAAGCAGGGGCCCCGGCTCTGGGCCTTCAGTACCCAGACCCTGGAGATGAGGTAGCAGTGCTTCAGGAAAGGGGGTGCCCCCAGATTCAGCCATTGGTGGGCTTGGGTGGACGTGAAGTCAGGAGACGTTAGGGAGATGTCTGGTGTGCCAGCTGTCCCTAGTGTGACCTTGGGTAAGTCATCTCTCTCTTCCTCTGTGAGATGGGGGTTGGCCCTGTGCTCATGAGACTGTCGCTCGCTCTGTGAAGTGATTTGAGGAGTCTTAGAGTCTTCCCAGAATGATTTGTATCTGAAAACTCCCTGATTCTGCTGCATTTCTGGTGGTTTCTTCTTCTTGGAAACACCACTTTCACACACTCACCTCCCCACCCTTGGGTGTGGGTGAGTGTATCAGACCCGGCTTCCCACGGGGGCACCAAGCCCAAGACCACAACCTGGACAAGCACTCCTTGCACCACTTGATGACACTGGACCTGAGAAGCCTTCTCATCATCCATCCCAGGCCATGCTCTGACCCCCAGCCTCAGGCCCAAGGCAGTGACTCCCGCTTCCCTGAGGGGCTTGTGATTCCCCAAGCATCTCCTTCACATCTGCCCCGGATTAAAGAGACTCACCCAAGGTCACCAAGCGAGGTGGAGGATGAAAATCCAGGAGTGCTGGCCACTATAGCCTGGTCTCTCTCCACTGCCCTCAGGAGGGCTGCCTGCTAAGGTCACTGGTGTTAAGGGCTCTGCCTCCAGAGTCACCCTGATCCAGGATGGCGGAAGTAGCCTTGATGGGGTGAGCCCTGGCATGGCCTCCCAGCAAGGCAACAGCAGAGCCTCTCGTCCTACAGGCGTCCTACGCCCAGTGTGTCCACACCCAGCTCTTTCCTTCGCTTCTCCCCCATCTTCCAAATCTCCTGTTACTGCCAAGTGTCCAGGACAGGACAAGCAGCTTGTCAAAGCACTTTGTCATAGGAAAACAAGGGTCAGGGTATTCAGTCTGGAGAAGATTCGAGAGGCGGATGCCCGGAGATCAACAAGCATTTATTAAATGCTTACTATGTACCAGGCCCTGCACTAAGTTCTGGAGATACAAAGAAGGGGAGGGCTAATCCTGCCCCCAGAAGCTTATGCTCTGAGCAGGAGACCACGGGTAAATAACTGGGCACACACAAGCCAGAAAGAGGAGACAGAAGGGCATCCCAATGGTAGGCACCAGCAGCCAGGGTGCCTGGGCAGGATCCCTGAGCCAGGGGATCCAGTCGAGTCTGGAAGGAAGCCAGTAAAGGTGGGAGATGGAGGGGAGGAGTGAGGGCACTCCAGGCCCAGGGGTCAGGTTCAGCAGGCACGTGGCCTAGGAAGCAGGGCCAAGCCCACACAGGGGAGGATGAGGAGCCAGGGCCGGGGACAGGGATGGTGTCACGTGCCAACCATGTGCCAATAAGCAGCTCCTGGTGCAAGTAGGCCGAGAGAGGAAGAGCCAGAGGGAGGGACACCCCCCAGGTGAGACCAGGCAAGAAGCAGCAAAGAGGTGAGGGAGAGCCAGCACTGGAACCCAGGCCCTCTGCCTCCCAGTCTGGCCCCCACAGGTCTGTCCCTGGTTCTCTCTGAACCCCTACTCCAGCCCACCCAGGGGCCATGCCTCTAACTCAGAACTCAGATCCACCCCAGCCACTCACCAGGAGAGAGGGGACCCAGAATCTCAGAAGTGGAGAGGACTGTGGATTTCTGGTCCTGACCTTTGTATCTGGGTAAGAATCCTCCATCCCGCCTTTGAAGCCTCCTGGGGAGATGGCCCTTACATCCTGGGCTGGCTGTGGGCTATGGGAAAGTGTGCCCAGGGGCCAGGCAGAACAAGGCATCCTGCTGTCTGCAAGAATGGATTTCCTTAGTCCTGTCTGTCCCAGTTCCTCTACCCTGAGGGGGCCTGGAAGGAGCTGGGGGACCCAGAGACTTCTGCCAACACTTATAAAGGGAAGGAAGGATATCTCAGACTACCCTACCCACCCTGGGAGAGCCTTCTCCTCTCCCTGGACCTGGGCTTCATGGGCCACTGCTGGCCTTTCTCCAAAGCAGAGGGCAAATAACCATGGGGCATGTGCGGCGTGTGTCTGAGCCCAGCAGGGGGCTAAGCCCTTGTGCTGTTCTCCTTGAAACAGGGTCTCAAGCTAAAAAATGAGGGCCCTAGAGGAGGGCCAGGGAGCTGCCAGCAGAACCCTTGGAATGGCCCCAGAGCCCTGAAAGACAGCCCTGCATTCATGGGGCATACATTAGCATCTCATTGCCCAGGAACCCAGGAGTGGCTATAGCTCAGTGCCCCACCAGCCTCATCTGAGGAGGGACTGACTGGGCTGTTGCTGGGCCACCCACTAAGTGCTGGCCCCCAGCCGCACACAAGCCTTTGCTCCTGGGCCACAAACCATGCCCAGCCTGGCCCAGTAGGGGTGAGAGTGAGCTATGGGGAAGGTCCCTCACCCTAATGGCCTGGGGAGCTGATCCTGCTGGCAGGGCCAGCTGAGGAGTGGGCAGCTGTGAGCAGGAGTCACAGACCCACAGAGATGACCACACTGCCAGGCAATCCTACCCAGCTATTCTGGATAGCCAGGCAGCTAGACTAACTCCTCGGGAGGCCAGCCATGGGCATCCCCCATACCATGATCAAAGTGAAGAAGGTAGCCAGCAGGATTCATTACTCTAAGAAATAAAGCTGTGAAACTCCTCTCCTACAAATTGCTTTTTGCTGGAGAAGCAGCCACTGGTGGGGTGGACAGTTGGTTTATCTATTTGGGCCAAGGCCGACACAGGCTGGTTTTCTTATGAGTCTGTGTGATTGCTTGTCATATTCATGAGAACCCCAGCAAGGACTGGCTGGTCTTTGGGTGGAGCCTGGGCCATGGTCCAAGGCTTCCAAGCCAAGAAGCTAATGAGCCTGCATTAAAGTGTGTGTGCCCCCTTCTCTCAGGGCTTAGGGCTCCTGAATACCCACATGAAGCCAGTCAGCTGCTCTGAACACTTGCTCATGGTTGGGCTGAGAAAACCTGAGAGCAGAGAGGAGCCAGCTTCCCTTCCCTTCCTAGGAAGTGTGTCCCTTTTGGCAGAGGAAGCCAGTGGCACATAAAACCGTTATATGTTTATGTTATATATGGTTATATGTTGACCTGACCCAACCTGGTACAAGGAAGACTCCAGGATAGGGTGGGAAGAGAAAGTCATTGATAACTCTTCCCCAAGCTGAGTGTTTGTTTGCAGACATGAAAGAGAGAAAGAGAAAAAGGGACAGAGAGAGAAGTGGAAGAGAAAGGGAGAAAGACAGAGAGAATGGGGGGGAGGGTACTGCCCACTGGCTTTTTTGTCTTATTTCTTCATTCACTATTCCCTTCTCTGCCACAACACTCACCTTTTCTGGGGCATCATCCACCATGGCCAGTCACTAAAGGGGGCATTGACGTCGGAGTCTGTGTAAGATAACACCATCTCTGTTTGCCCCAACCCCAACGCTTGGAGTCAGGAAAACCCTGGATGAGTCTCTCCCCCCTGTGCCTCCATTTCCTCATCTGTAAAATAGGGGTTCTCATGTGTGGCATGTGCAGTTTTGTGATTACCATGCATGTCAGTATTGCCGTCAGTGTGAGATTTGTGAAGCGGGGTGGCCTAGGGACAGAGAACTACCCTCCAAATCAGGATGGCTCAGTTTCAAGCCCTGCCTGGGTGCCCAGGCTCAAGTCATCTCCCTGAAACTTTAAGTGAGAGCCAGAGCTCCTCACTGGAAGTCACCTGTCCAGATGGAATCCCACATCTGGTCCCAGTAATCACAGTAGCCTTGCTCATAGCCATGGGGTTGGGATCATGGCATGTCTCTGTGCTTCCCACCAAGAGGAAGAGGTTGGGCTGGCATGCTTCTCCTCCAAGGACCAGTCAATTCTGAAAGGTAGAGCTGACCTTGAGCACTGATTGGAAGCCCCTGGCAGCATTCCCAGAAGGACCCTCAGCTGCTCCCCTCCTGGCTAGTGCATCCCCGCATTGTGGATCAGCGAACTGGAGCCAGGAGACCTGGGCCAGGATCGTGCCACCAGTGTACTCACTGGGGTCCTCTCTGGGTCTCTGCTTCCTCCTCTGTAGAAGGGGAGGTTTGGTTGGCTGGCTTCAGTCCTTTCACAGAACTGAGCTCTGCCCAGGAGTCTTGCCTTATGCAAAGCCTCGGGAGAGGAGAGCCTGGTGGGGCTATTTGGAGTTTTCTGGACTGGTTTTGTCATTCCCTCCTCCAGCTCATTTTCATATGAGGAATCAGGCAAACAGGGTGAATCCAGGAAGGGTTCATCAAGACAAGAGCTTTACTAACACCTTGGTAGGCTGAGACCTGGTGTTCACCTCGTCTGCTCATTCAGTAGTCTGTTCAAAAAGGAGATAGGTTGGGCAGGCATGCCCTTGCCTGGATGGCACCCAGCCATCTGGGGAGCCCTGCCCTTCCCAACTCCCTGGCCTCCAGTGTCCCAGGGCTGTGTCTCTTACATGCCCCTGGGCACATGGAGCTGATGGCACTTTGGTGGCCAGTCAGCCCAAGCTCTCATTTCTGTAGGTGAACACTACCCACAGTGACCATTCTCCCCTTGCTGGGCTGGCACATGGTGTTCCTAGGGATGTCTGGTGCCACTGGGCCATCCTTCCCTAAGGAGGCAGCCCAAGTGGGCTCGTGGGACAGGAGAGAATGTCCAGCCCGTGAGGGTCAGCTGCAGGTGTGTGTACCTGTGTGTATGTGTGCGTGTGTATGTGTGTGGGAAGGGCCCATCCCAACCCTCCCACAGAGGTGGAAGGTATGCAGACTCCAGGGGAGCATGTATGCATGTGTGTGGATGTGTGGACATGTGTGAACATGTGTGTGTGCACGTTCATGTGTGTGTGTATGTGTGTTGGCAGAGCTGAGGTGAAAGGTGTGCAGACTCCAGGGGAGCATGTATGCATGTGTATGTGGATGTGTGGACATGTGTGAACATGTGTGTGTGCACGTTCATGTGTGTGTATGTGTGTTGGCAGAGCTGAGGAGGAAGGTGTGCAGACTCCAGGGGAGCATGTATGCATGTGTGTGGATGTGTGGACATGTGTGAACATGTGTGTGTGCACGTTCATGTGTGTGTATGTGTGTTGGAAGAGCTGAGGTGGCCGGTGTGCAGACTCCAGGGGGCATCTCCCTTCTCTTCCCCTCCAGTTACCCGGCCTCTCCAAGGTAGAGACTCCTTCGCAAGGATTGACTACCAGTGTCAGGTGGGGGCAGACGCCCATCAACCAGTCCACGCCTTGGGACACAGATGAGCCACCACCTAAGCAGATTCGGGAAAGTGAGAACCCAGGTATATGGGACAGCAGTTCTACCCTTCTCTTCTCCTCCCTCTCTCCCTCCCACGCTTCCCCCAGCTCCATCTCTCTGGCCTTCAGAGCTCTCTCCCTCTCTGTCCCAGCCTCTGCTTCCCTCCTCCCAAGCCTTTAGCCCAGCCTTCACACCAGGGACTCCCAGCAGCTATCTGACTTCTCAGCAAGGACGCTGAGAAGGCCCCTCCTAGGCATGGGTGTTCTGTTTTCTGGGGCAGGTGTCTGGACGTGTCACCCACACTCCCCCATGCAGGCACCTATTCCATTCCTCTCCCTTGAATTCAGAACACAGAATCACAGACCCTCAGAGTAGGAAGGACCTCTGGCAGCCTCCAACCCTACCTAGACCCAACAGGCACCTCCACCACCTGAGAAGTAGGCCTCCAGACTCTCCCTGCACACAGCCAGGGATGAGGAGCTCACTACCTGTGGAGGCATCCCATCCCGCCCTTGCATGACTCTCACCACTAGGAAGGTTCTCTGGACTTTGGGCAGGCCCTAGCCCAGTGCTGGAGGCCCCTCTGTCCTCAGGAAGCTTATTCAATCAGATACACCCTGGTAAGTACAGCACAAGGCACAGTATGCTGGGGCCAAAAGCCGAGGGCCCTCAGAGCCCAAGGAAAGGGCAGCCCCAGCTGGCCCTGGAACAAAGACCAGGATTTCACCAGCAGGGAAAGGAGCTGAGGAGGGGCGTGGAGGAGGCCCCCACCTTTCTGGGAGTTGATCTTCCTCTGCATCCTTTGAGGCTTACAGCGTGTCCGTGTCAGAGGCGATGAGCCCTGGACATAGGTGACCTTGGCACCTGGGACAGGGGCACCCTCCTGATTGGGGGGAGGTTGGGAGCCAGAGTCTGCTGGTGGGGCGGGGTCAGCATCCTGCATCCTGGCTCCTTTTCTTCCAGCCCTTGGCTGATCCCAAACCCCCTCCATCACTCCATCATCTCCTCTGGGCCCGACAGTCCTGAGCCTGATACCACCGGCATCCTCCATTGTTTATAAGGAGGGAGACCAAGTTCAAAAGTGGAGTTGGAGAGCCAGGATGAGGCCAGTCGAGGTCCTACCCCATCTCTGGCCTCTAACCCTAAATACACCACCCTGTCTCTGGATGTGGGGAGAGGTCTCAGGCCCATGGCACACCTGGAGGGTCTTCTCTGGGGTAGCATAAAGAGGTCAGAACCATCTGGCTGGAGCATGCCGGCCTTGGTGCAGGGGGGCTCTTGGAAACTAACCCAGCCAGAGGGAAGTGCTGAGGCTCCACCAGGAGCCAGAAAGCAGCCTCCTCCAGCCCCAACCTCCCCACACCAGGCCTTTGCCATAACAATCCCACAGGACCTCCCTCCTTCCCAGGCTGGGCCTCCCATCCCAGGGGCTTCTCAGAGGCTATGCCTCCAAAGGCTAGGCACTCCCTCCTCCCTGAAGTCCCTCCCCCCATCCCAGGCCTGCCCTAGGAGTGCCCCCCATGAAGACCCCCCCACCAGACTGCCCAGAGCCAGGGTTTCTCCTCATCCCCTCTACCATTGTGGGGGGCATGCAGGAGTTTCCTGAGCACAGGGAGCATGTCCTTTCTCCCCTGAGCCTAGCAGTGCTGAGCTTGCCTCTGCCCCTAGAGGAGAGGGCACTGTGCAGGCCTTTGTCCAAAGGAGGGAGTTCAGCTAATGTTTGTTCCCCCTTTCCATTGCAGGGACCACACCTTGGGTGACTGCAGTAACCGCAGGGAGCCAGCCGGCCCTCCTTGCCCACACCTACGGGATGACCCAACCTCCCGCCTTCAGCCCAGCTGTGAGCGTCCCAGCCCCTGTTATCGGAGTGACCCCTTCATTGTCGCTGATGCCGGCGCACTACCAGCTACAGACTCAGCCTCCACAACCCCTGAGCAGCCTGGTGGTCACCTTGCCCAGTCAGAGCCTGTATAGCAGCAGCCAACCCTTGAGCCTGACTTCGATGCCTGGCATGGGACCGGTGGCCCGTCCAGGCCCCACAGCTGTAGGCAACGGGCACATGGCCTGCCCAGTCCTGCCGCCACCACCGCCACCTCCCTCTGTGCCTGTGGCTGCCCTGCCCAGCAGCGTCCCCACCACCAATGGGCCTGCAGGGCCCACAGCCGCTCCCACAGACTCTGCCCAGGGCCAGAGTGTCCAGATGCTTCGCACGATCGGTATGGGGAAGTACGAGTTCACAGACCCATGGCACCCCAAAGGTAGGTGTCACAACCCTCCCCACCATGGGCTCCCACTGCCTGACTGAGGCTCATCTGGACCAGGGGAAAGCCAGGCAGGCTTTTCCTTTTCCAGTCTGTCAGGACTAGGGCCTCTGCTTGGTTGGATGAGGGAAGGAGGCGGCCACTGGGGATGAAAGTCTGAGGCTGGAGACCTGCAGAGAGGCCAAAGACATGGTGGGGGGCAGGGAGGGGTGGCAGGAAGGAGAGCAGAGCAGAGCCTGGAAGAAGGGTAAGGGGAGGACTGGAGGATGCTCCAGGAGGCCAAGGCTAACCACCCTCATGGGCCTCCTAGACACTGAGCTGCCAGGGGAGAGGAAAGCTGCCCTTTCCTTGGAAAGCTTATGGTGCCACCAGGTGCTCCCCTATTCTTTGTCCAAGAAAAGCCTTTGGATGGCCATCCTTCAGTGGACTTGATTGGGCCCCTCTGACATCCCTTCAGCCTACCCACAGTGGTCCTATTACAGGGTGAGGCCACAGACAGACTGCAGATGGGCTGGGCAGACTTCGGGCACAGTCTGCAGATAAGAGGGGCAAACCTCAGACCTCAGAGGGCCCTGGACAGACCTCAAACAGACCACAGACAAATTTCTCTGCTGGGAAAGTAAACCAGTTCTGCCCTTTGGGCTTCTGCCCCAGCCTTCCAGAGAGGCTTGCCCAAAGATGCTAAAATCCCTTGGGAGATGTCCCATTTTGGCAGTGCCCAGAGAGCTGATTTCAGGACTGAGAACCCCCTTGGTTGGCTGGTCCTTAGTTCCTTCATCCTTGGGTTTTTAAACTGTTAATGGGTGTTTTGTTGGAAATGGGAGATGGGTTAGGACCTTTCCTAACAGTCCATGCTAGGGAGGGGCAGGGGCCCTGTCCTAGCTCTTCAGAAGGGGGTGGACTGACCCTTTGATCTTGGTGCCCAGGAGCCCACTGCTGAGAGTTACAGCCCTGGGCAGACCTATCTGTAACCTCACAGACATTGAACTCTAACCACTGGGCAATCCCCACCCAACACCTGACTTCTGGCTCCTGCAAGTCTTCCAAAGACAGCTAGGCACCCCGGGCTGGAATGAGACAGCCTGAACCTGACCCTCTTCCTGTTTGGCCATGTCAGGCAGTAGAGACCTAAACATTACTCCCACCCCTCATGGAACTGACCCCAAAGCCCCAGAGCCCCCAGAGGAAACAAATAGTGAAGTGAGCCTGTGGAGACTTCACCCCTCCCAGTCCAGGAGGGGCCAGTGGGCAGGTAGAAGGACTGGAGCTGAGGGCAGGGACAGGTGTCAGAAACAGACCAGGCCGGCTTTGACTCTATCTCCACCAAGCTTGTTTTTATGCTTTCCCAGACCGGTTCATGGGCTTCCTAGGAAAGCTCGGTTCTGGTTCCTGCCCAGGTACAGGAACTGCCTGCAGTCCTTCCTGGGCATCTGTGAGACAGGGCCAGTGCTGCCCCTGGGGTTGGCCAGCTCTGAAAGATCCAGGCTTGTGTATAAAAGATAGCCAGAGGGGGCTGCCCGGTTCACTGCCCAATCTGAGTTTCTCCCACTCAGTTGTTCTGCACATGGAAGTAGAGCCCGGGAGAGCCAGCCTGCAGAGGGCCCCCCCATCGCCTCCCCCTGCCCCGCGGGGGCATGGTCTGGGTATTCCCAGGTTTCATCGGTGCATTAACAAAATGCCCTTTATGTTCCAGACCATTCTCGCCCATTCGGAAGGGCTGGGTGTCAGCCACCCGCCAGAGTGGGTGCCAGAGTCTAAATTGGCTACTTTAATTTAAAAATTAATCAATTGAAAAATAAAGGTAGCTGGCAATACTCTTGGATTTGCAATAGGTCTCCCTGAGTCACAGAGGCAGGGGGAGCTCCTGGCTGCCAGCCTTAATGACCATGATTTAAATGCATTGAGCAGAATATCGATTTCTTCATTTTTTTAGAAAACTAAGAATCTGACTCTTCCTTCCTCTGAGGATGACCAGGGGTGGAGAATCTGTGATTTTCCAAATTGTAGGCGGGAAATTAATGAAGCCTGACTTCCCTGGGGCAGAGCAAGGGCCCTTCAGCCTTGGAGCTCTCAGTAACCCTTTCTAGCGCTGAGGAAGTTGAGGCAGACTGAGCTAGTGCTGGGGATCACTCAGTGAGTCAACGTCTAAGGCTGGATCTGAATTCTGGTCTTCCGGACTCCAAGTCTGGTGCTCTGGGCACTATGGCACCCCTTAGATGAGTCCCCAATAGTCCAGTGCCCATATTTTACAGACAGTGTTCTCTAGAGGTCATACAAGTCTACTGGCAGAATTCGAACACAGTTCCTCCGACTCTGATGCAGTGTTTTCTCTGCCCATTTGGAGTCACAGCTCAAACACTCAGCTCCCTTCTGTAGAGCTGCAGGGGACCTCAGAGGCCATCTAAACCAATGGCATCTTTTTGGGGGTAGGTGGAAGGGTAGCACAGTCCCCAGCAGCAGCAGCCCCAGCCTGGGTATTCCCCTGGTCCCTCTACCCTCAGGTGTCCAACTCTGACAGTGGGAGGAATTAGAATCAGCCTTTGAAAATAGCATTAGGACCCCCCAAAAAAACCACAAAACTAGTTCTAAATTCAGTTTGATTCCACCAGCTTTATTCAAGTGCCTCCCCAAACCACTTGGAACATCTATCATCATTTCAGAGTTCACAAAGTGCTTTACATGCATTGTCTCTGGGCTAAGTTTTGGGGATGAAGACACTAGAAGGAAATGGGCCTTCCCTCAGGGGGCTTCCATTCTCTTGGGAGGATAGGGGATAGTGAAGGATAATGAAGTCCAGGTATAAGGTCAAGGAGGAAGGGAAAGTGATAGCTACTGGGAGCATTGGGAAAGCCCTGTGATAGAAGGTAGAGGCAGGGCTGTGGAGGTACAGTTTGGGCAAAGGTATAGGGAGATGGCATATAAAATAGGCCATCTTGGTAGGAAACTAGACTCCTATGTGATGGCAAGAATGGGCTTGAGGTTAGACAGATTAATGGATGCCAAATTACATAGGCTAGGCCAAAGTGTTTGCATGTCATCTTAGAAACAGTAGGAAAATAACAATGCCTATTTGAGAAGGGCAGTGACATAGGGAGATGTATGTTTTGAGAAAAGGATTGTGGCTGGCTGACGGGAGGCTAGAGGCAGAGAGATGGGTTGGTCTGTAAGAGGAGGTGAGGGCTCAGTGCGGGCCACAGCTGTGTGAATGGAGGAGGAGGAGGAGGAGGGAGGATGGTGGGGAATGAGGAGAGGTCAGGAGTTTGCCTGGTGTTGCTGTCCAGGGGGCAGCTTGTGCTCCAGAGTGGTCAAGCCTGAGAGCACATCTGGATCTCTTCCTGAGGTCCCACCTCCAAGCATGGCACTGATGGGTTAGAGACCCACATCTTCAGCCTAGGCACAGACCCAGGTTCAATGATTTTTCACTGGTTTCAGTGAGTTCCCCATCACAATGCTTTCACTCAGTGAATGGCCTCTCTTAACATTGCCAGGAGAGGGAAAAACCAGCACCTCAGATGCAAAGCCCCTGCCCAGCAGACTGTCCCTGAGAAGGGGACTCAGACTTCCATCAGCACCCTGACATACTACTCCTGTCCCAGTCAAGCCCTCATGTGGTTACTCCCTCTGGCTTATGTGGCCCGATGGAATAGAGACCATAAGCCCCCTCCCACAGACCCCAAGGGGTTACTCGCCCCTTCTAGCTTCCAGTATCAAACCAAGACAGGTCCAGATGATTTTTCCAACTTCCAACTGTCCCAAGGACCGAGGAGACAGGCTTAACTGGCGTGTCTGGGATGGCACAGTCTAGGGATATCTGAAGAAATGTTTGGGTATTTTTGGTTTTTTCTCACAGAGTTTTAGGAACCCTCCTGAGAAGTAAAGAGTAGGCAGTCATGTGTAGGTGGGTGTCTCACAGCTTGGCAGGACCAGGCTGTGACCAGGATCTTGGGGTCTGGTCATCCCATTAACATCACCCTGGACAGCAGCCCTGGCCTGCCCTCCCCTTCCAGTCACTCACACAACAGGGTATCCAGATCTCCCTCCTACATGAGCCAGGACACACCTTGTACCTCACTTTCCCAGCATGACCCATGTCAGCTGAACTGGAGAGATATCCTTGGTTCTTCAGAACATATGGTTTTACAGGCTGGCATCTTCAGGGAGCCTCTATCCCTCCCCAGGTTTGTTTTCAGAGGGGTCATGAGAAAGCATACTTGGCTGTCTCCTATCCCTTAGTGCCGGCTTACCTTGTGAAACTCCACAAGATGGTGGGATCACTACTATCCTCCCTCAGTATACTGCATATCCCCAACTCCTGATGCTTCCATCAGCCCATTCCTCCTTGTCAGGCAGGTTCCAGTCTGGAATGGGAGTTCCTTTCACTTTCTCCTCCGTCTCCAAAGGCTAACCCTAATCTTACCTATAACAAAGAGAGACATGCTTCTAGGTCTGGAAGACTTCCATGATCTGAAGAGACATGGTCTAGAGTCAAAGTTTCTCCATATCTTTGGAAAGCATTATCTGTATCCTCCATCTGTCTGGGTGGACTGTAGCCTGTACCATCACCTTGTTGCCTGGTCTTCTCTCCTTTCATTCACACCCAAGGGATCTGTGACATCTGAGAAAGGTGAGCCAGTGAATGAATTAGAAGCCTCTAGTCCAATAGACTTGGGTGCTAGCTGGTAGGTAGAATGAGAGCCTGAAAGTTGGAAGGCTGCTCAGGAGTCTTCAGGGTCAGGGTGTGGCCCAGCACTGACAAAGCTGGTGATGCTGCATGAGTCACAGAGATACTCTGGCCTGCACCACATTGCTTAAAGGTCCTGAGCTGAGTACCAGTGTCTTATACTTGTGCTGCCTTGCTTGAAAAAAGGCAACATTTGTGGAATTCCTCGAGCTTTTCCACAGAATGCCAGAGCCAGAAGGGTCTCAAGCCCACAGTCCCACTGCCCCCATATCACATCAAGCAACCCTTTGTGACTTGTTCAGAAGCAATGTCTCACCAGATCAACTCTATTTTGTGAGGAGGAACAAAGGTTCCAACAATCAGAAAGCAAACACATCTATTTATTGGATGAGGGAAAGGAGCCCAGAGAGGAGCATATCTCCCCCAAGGTCACCCAGAGGACTCATTCTGTTCCTCTTGTGGAAGTCAGCCCAAGGATCTCCCTTTACCCAATTCCAACATGGAGAGGGCAGAATAGCAGTGAAGCCAGCCTTCTGGGATGGGGTGTGGGCTGAGATGGGTACAGGGGCTGCCCCCTTCCTTCATTTCACTACAACCTCCTCTGAGCATCCTACTCCAGCTGGCAAACATAGCTTCACCTGTGCAAGGAGTGGACCCGAGGGTACCCCTGCCCACAGAGGCTACAGTCCTTTGTGTCTCCTGTTGAAGCTACACACCCCACCTCAAGTCCCATCAACAAGAATTTAAGAAGCACCCTTTGTGTGCCAGGCTCTGTTTTAAGTGCTTGGAATACAAAAATAGGCAAAAGCATACTTATTGTTTTCTTGTGGGATTCATATAGTGCTCTGAGGTTTGCAAACTGCCTTACAAACATTATCTTATCAGATCCTCACAACAGGTCTGGGAGGTAGATGCTATCACTATTCCCATTTTACAGAAGAGAAAACTGAGGGTCATACAGCTAGTGTCTGTGCAGGATTTGAGCTCGGATCTTATTCCATGTCCAGCACTCTATCCATTGTGCCCCCTGATCTTTGGAGTGAACAGTGACCTCTTTAAAAATGCAAGTACCTTAGAAGGTTATATGGCTATCAGTCATCAACATCTTAGTATAAATTCTTTTCAGCCTTTTGCTCTGCTCTGTTTTCCACCTGGTTGAACTCCCCTGGACCTCATTATACTCCCCAGAATCTCATCATCCTACAAGGTCACACCAACCTGACACTCAAGATAAATATTGGTTTCCTCCTGCTTGCTTCCTTCTCTCCTTCCCCTCCCTCCCTTCTTTTCCTTCCTTCCTTTCCTTCCTTCCTAAGCTTCATCCTAGGTCCCCTCCATCATCAGCATCCTCCACTCTTGTTCCCTTGTCACTGCCTAATGATGGAGGAGGTCACCTTCCTGGACTGACTGAATCAGCTACAAATTCGCATGGATACCACAGCCAGGCCTTTCTCTCCTCCCCAGTGACTGCGGCACCTCCCAAGGCATCTGTTCCAGGACTTTCCTCTTCTTCTTAAGCCTCATTGGCCACCCCCTCCTCATTCTCTCACCTCACCTCCTACCGTAGGAGGGAAATAGTGGCCATCCATCGCAGGCTCTTCCCTCCTCCCACCGTCATCCCCAACCATTTCCCCTCCTTTCCTTTCTTCCAGTTCTTGCAGACCTACTCCCTGCCCAAGGCCAAATCCCCACCTTGCCCCTCTCCCACATAAGAGCTTCTTTCCGGCTGCCTATCACCACCCATGTCTCCCCATCCTTAACAACCTCCAATGGACCTGCCATCCACTCAAGCCAACTCCCATGTCTCTTCTCCCTTTTACAGACCAACTCCCAGACTCGCCAGTCTCCTTGCCTCTGCTTCCCCTCCTCCCTCTCCCTTCTCAGCAATTGGCAACCAGCCCCACCGACCTAGTCTGACTTCTTTCTCCAATCTCACTAGTGAGCTGATTTTCTGGTCTCTGTCTTCATGAGTATTTACTGCCATCATCATCCTTCCTTCCTCACCTCTATCTTCTGACTTCCCTGGCTTCCTTCAAAATGTGGCTCAAATCTCCCCTTTCCCCACCCCCACCCCCACCTTCCAGGACTTTCTTTCTGACATAGCTTTCCATCTGGAAGAAGGCTGGAGAGGTAGAAATGCGCCAGGCTGGGAAAGACTTTCAGTGCCACGCTGGACTTGGGGTTGGATCTTGGCAGAAACAGGTAGCCCCTGGAGCTGGCAGCACAGGGGGTGACTTGGTCAGATCTGGGCATGAAGGGAGTTCACTGAGACAGCTGAGTGGAGGACGGGTCCAAGAGGAGAGCTATGGTCTTCCTTCTACTGGTGGGACCTAAACACAGCCCTCAAGGGGAGGGCTGCCCAGGGCAGAAGGAGAGGGACCCTCTCCCTTTTCTTAGATGCCCATCTGCCTCTTGAAATATGCAGCTAAGCACAGGAGACACCAAGACAAAATCCAAGCAGTCTCAGTTCTAGAAAAGTTCATATTCTAATGAGTGAAACAGTGCTGTGTACACCTTGGAGGGTATAGAGAAATAAAAAGCAGATAAAAGGGAATCTTGCAGGAAGTCGCTGGGGGGACCAGGAGAAGAGTCCTGCAGAAAGTCGTGCCTCTGCTGAAGCCTCAGTGAAATGAGGGATTCCAAGAAGGAACAGTATTGCAAGCATGGGGGACAGAGGGACAGAGAGAGGAGGTGGAGCATTATGGCTGGCACACAGGAGGTGCCAAATCAATGCTTGTTCCTCCCATTCCATACTATCTAGAACTGCTTTATTAGCACCAGAATATAGGGGCTCAGCCATCATTGATGATGAGCATCCCCAGGCAGGTCTGTTCCTTCTTCCTTCTACTTGCTGCCCTCCTGATTTCACCTGCAACTGCTCTCAGGATGATTTGCCCTAGTCAGATCAAATAGCACATCCTTTGCAGGCTTGTTTTCCCTTTGTTCACTCGACTGTTTTCTGAAAGAGTTTCACTAGAAATTTTCTACTATCTTTCCCCATACTTTGTAAAGTCATTTATACATGAAACTAGCATTTCCATCAGCCCCCATGTCTTTCTGCTTGGCTACAAGGTCAAATGACAGCTGTTTCTCCACTCTCTGGCCTCTTCATAGTGACAAAGTTAAGCTTCTCAAGGAAATGGTAGTGATCAGAGTCAACACCTCTTCCTTTATCCATTTCCTTTTGGGGGACAATAAAAGCCTGTTTGAATAGGCCTGGTTGACACTGTTTGTAATTTCTCACAGTGTCTTCTCATCTTTAGCCTTTTTTTCCTAGTTTGTCTTGGCTGTACTCTTTTCTCTAACTCACTGACGGCCGGACTATGCACAGAATAAGAGTGGCCAGGATTTTTTTGTCTCTGTGAAGTCAGAGTAAGTTTCCCTGTTTGTGACAGCACCATTTCTAGAGCCTTGTCTCTTCTCGTGTTTCTGAGTGGTCTGGCCTGAGTGGCATGGGCATCTGTTTTTGCACTGAATGCCCTGGACAAGTCATTTCCATGCAGCCTGCTTTTTCAGGTACCTGGAAGGGTCAGGAAAATGCCTTCCCCATGGTTTTCTTGCTTTTGACCACAGGCAGAACCAATGTAGCCAACTCCTTGGAGAGCTGGCAGGATGCCTCCTTTGAGCTGTTGCTTTTTGGTACTCCTGATCTCATTTTCAGCAAGAAAACCAATCCAACAATGATTCAGCCCCACAGAGAGACAGAGATCTCACTATGAAAGAACCTCCAGGTAAAGGAGGTGAGTCCTAGACACTTGCCCTTCTCTGCCCGTAAGTGGGAGGTGCTGCAGGAGATCCAGGTCTGTTTTATGTTTTCCTTGGTCAGAGATGGCTACCCAGCTGGTCCAAGGAAAGCAGACAGAGAGCCTGAGAACAAGCTAGATTGATAGTCATCTCTGGACGCAGCCACATAGTGCATGTAGTATAAGAACCCTGGCTCTGGAGTCAGGGAGCCTGGGTTCAGATGATTGATCTTGTGTGATCTTAAGTAAGTCATTTCCCCTCTTTGGGCCTCAGTTTCCTATCTATAAAATGAAGGGGCTGACCTTAGTGGTCTCTGAGCAAGGTGCCCATGAAGACCTTCTATGTATGCCTAGACTGGTCATTATGAGTGAGACAGAAGAGAAAGCTCACGTTGTGCTAGGAGAAAGGAGACATGAGCAAATAATTGTGATCCAGGTTCTGGGAGAGGAGCCAAGTGGGAGGTCAAGAATGGGAAGATCGCTTCTGACTGGAAGCAGCAAGACAGGCTTCAGAGAGGAAGTGGTTCTGGAGCAGGGTCTTGAAGGATGAGTTGGGTTGTGGTAGGTGGAGGAGCTAGGGGAGGAAAGCTCTGAGCAGAGGAGGAGAGGCAGATGGGAGAATAGGCACATGGAGGCTACTGGAGTGGGGTAGCTAGGCAGGCAGACTCCTAGACTGTCAGGTAAAAGCATCCTGGAGGTCATCTGGCCCAGCATTCCCATTGTACAGAAGGAATGCCTGGTGGAGGAGCTTGTCTCTTCCCACCCACCCCCCAGGAAATAAGGAACTCCTAGGGCAGCTCAGAGATGCAGTGGATAGAGCACCAACGCTGGAGTCAGGAGGACCTGAATTCAAATTTGGCCTCAGACACTGACTAGCTGTGTGACCCTGGGCAAGTCACTTCACCTTGGGAGTTTCTGAAGGATTCTGAGTGAGGGAACGAGGAGATGAGACTTGTGGCTTAGAGTGTTCATGTTGGCAGCTTGTGGAGGATGAATAGAGCAGGGAAAGACTGGAGAGACTAGTTAGGAGATTTGTACAAAATCCAGGTGAGAGACCATGAGGGTCTCTGTTTTTGTGGTTTGTCATTCCTTCTCAAAGAAGACCATGACATCAGGAAGGTGATGCTATAACTTGCAAGTGAATTGGACTTAAGTGAGGCAGGGCTGAGCAAAGTCACCAGCCTCACTCTCTCCTCCAGAGCCATCTGGGTCCAGTGGCTGCAAAAAGATCAGGATGACTGGGATGGCCCAGGATGCTGTGGGGGATCTTGGCCTTTTTAAGTGAAGGTCTTTACTTTTAGTTAAGGTTCTCACTTTGAGAGGCAAGCCCATCCAGTGATTAATGCTAGGTAAGAAACAAGGCAAAAAATGGTCTCTTTTATGTAGTCCAAAAAAATTCATGGGAGGGGGAGCCCAAAAAAAGCAGGTGCTATTTACATTCACTCTAAGCCATCAGGGCCCCAACGATGACCAGGTGGGGCATAGTCTGGGACCTACTGTTGGCCAATGAATGAGAGCCCAGTGATTTGGTTTGAAGGCAAGGTCCTTAAGAAAGAAGTCTCATGCATTAACCCCAAGATGTCTTGTGAGGTTAAAGACATCACAGTGTCCATTCCTTTGGGCAGAGCACCCACAGGTAAGGGCACTATATCTATGTGAATGGGAGAGACCAGAGGAGAGGAGGGCTCTTATTTGTCCTTTATTCTCAAAGAGGACCATGGTATCAGGAAGGTGAAGCCAGAACTAGAAAGAAAGAGAAGGTCACATTCAAACCCTGATTCCAGGAGGATTGATAAGACTTGGTTAGTGGGTGGGGGAGGTGAAAGAAAACTAGGCTATGGACACAAGTCCCACCACATCTTAGCCTCTGGCCATTTGCTACAATATCAATGGATTAACGCACCCTGGGGCAGCCTGGCATCCCTCCCTCCCTCCTCCTAGACCTGGCATCTCCCACTTGTTTGGGGGAAAACCTCCAAGATGGGTGCCTTAGACTCTCAGGAAAGAGGGCTTGGGCCACATCCTCACCTGGCCCAGAGACCTACAGGCAAATATTTGCTTTTCTGTGCTGTGGATGCCAGGCAAAGGTAGGTACTGCTGTCCTGCTCCTCTCCTCCACTCCCTCGTTCCCACTCTTCTGCTACAGAGTTTTTCAGAACTCATTCAAATGGCAAGTTCAAGGATAACTTTGAGCTAAAAAATAAAAAAGTCCAACTCCACACCCCAGGCACCATTGAGAAATGGGAAAAGATGCAAGAGAGCCCTACCTCAAGCATCCCATAAATCCAGGGATGCTCTGGTGGGCTTGGCTATAGGGGAAAGATCATCCCCAGCTGATGCCAGATGCCCCTGCTATGCTCACCCATGAGCCACGCTGGCTTTGCATCATCCCTAGTCCCCATTGCATCCTCACATCATGTTTGACCAAGTACCCAACCCATTGCAATCATGCCCATTTGGTGAGAGAAATGCTGCCACATTGAGCGGGGAGTGGCTGTGGGCTCAGCTATCCATGAAAGTGAACACCTCCGTGTTTCTAATTTATCTGTGTGGAAACCTTGTTTATTTTTTAATCTTTTCAAATTTAAGTGGTTTGTTGTTTTGCTTTTTAAAAGTGATGGTTCTGGGGGGTCCTCACCCCCTTGGCTCCTCCTGTTGCTGCTTGTCTGACACCTTCTGTCTGTGGCTCCTTTTGACCATCAGTGTTGAGTCAGTCTTGCCAAGAAACAGTGTCCAGTATTTCCGATTCCTCGACTTCTTGACACCCCCCAATAAAAATCAGAAGCAAAGCCCCCCGTGCAGCCGCCGACCCCTTGCCTTAATGGGACCTGGCCTGTCTGTCTTCTCTGTTCTGCAGAAATGTTGAAGGAGTTGAACCAGCAGCGGAAAACGAAAGAGTTCACAGACCTGAAAATTATTGTTGACGGCAAAGTGTTTGAAGTCCACCAAAATGTGGTAGCTTCCTGCAGCTTGTATCTCAAGGACCTGATCAAAAGGTTTGCTCCCCTCCAGCCGCGATCTGGTCTGCTCCTCTGTAGGACGCATTGTGTGGCTTTTCTCCCCCCTCTCTTGCAGGTCCCGAAGAGTGACTCTCCTCTCCCAGAGCCAGCAGCCACGCTGTCCGCCTCCTCAGCGGGGGCCCTACCCCGCCTCCAATCCATCCCTTCCCAGCATCTCCCATCACTCAGACTCAGATTCAGACGTTGACAGGCAGTTTCCACTCTGCCTAATTCAGCTGAAGGCAAGCACCTCACTGACCAAAGCAACTCAAGTCTCAAGAATAGAAGGGGCACTGTCTTCACTCCCAAGGGACTACATCACACTCACCCATACCTCCTCCCACCTCCCTCAGGGCACTATTCATCCCATGAGCCAGGTCCCACAGAGTGGGATGGCTTTGTCCCTAGACCCAGCCTGGGAGTCAGAGGATTGGCACCAAGGTTTCCCACCACCACCCACTCCATTGAGCATTAGAACACAGGACAGCTGCACCCCCACCTTGAGCATCAGTCAACCTCATTCGGTGCCACCTGCTCTTCCTCTGCCTCCTGCCCCATCCTCTGATAGTTCTAGCAGACTGACCCTCTTGCGTGCATGCAAACCAGTTTTTATCCATCCTAATTGACTTCTCAATTCCTGTCCTTCCAGTCCTGGCAGAGGATTGTAGGCAGCCACTATTTGGGGCCCTCCTGGAAAGTGAGAGTAGTGGGGAGCCCGGGCTCACCAGTCCCCTTGACCCGACGTCAGCACATTAATGCCACTGGACGTTTGCCTTGCAGCTCCCTTCCCACAGACGCCGGGCCCAGAACACACGCCAGTCTCCAGCTAACACCCCAGTGACTGCCTTTTATTTCAGGACAGCGTGTTGGCCAGTGTCTCCTTTCTACACAGTTGTGTCCTGAGCTAAGCTCTACATTCCTGTTTCTTGTGGATATATGTGACTTTCCTTTAATGTCAATCTGCCATGGCATTATCCACATATCAGTAGGGGGCAGAGCTGGCCCAACCCCAAGGAGGGCTGGACTATTTCTAATGTCTGACTGGGAAGGGGAAACTCTGGTGCTGGGCCTTCTCTCCTCCCCTCCTTATCCCCTCCCTCCACTCTTCCCCCTTTAGCCAACATTTATCTAGTTCCTGCTGTGTGCAAGGCTGTACTTGGCCCTGGGGAGACACAGGCAGCAGTGAACTAGTCCTTGCCCTCCAGAGGGTGCATTCATGTACAAAGATGAGTGGATGCTGAGTAATTTGAGGAGGGAGAAAGCATGCATTCTCCCTAAGGTCCCTGACCTAATAGGAAGGAAGGAAGGAAGGAAAGAAGGAAGGAAGGAAGGAAGGAAGGAAGGAAGGAAGGAAGGAAGGAAGGAAGGAAGGAAGGAAGGAAGGAAGGAAGGAAGGAAGGAAAAGAGAGGGAGGGAAGGAAGGGAGAAGGGAGGGAGGGAAGAAAGGAAAGAAGGAAGGGAGAGAAGGAAGACTCTTTTAAGTGCTTACCTTGTACTAGTCCTATGCTGAGCACTAGAAAGGACAGTTGGATCCAGACTGTGGAGGACTCTAAGGACAAAGAAAGCAGTTCGTATTTGAACTTGGAGGCAGCAGGGATCCCCTAAAGCACCTTGAGCCAAGTAATGACTTGGTCAGAACCAGACCTTAGAAAGACTCAATCTGCAGCTCTGGAGGATGCCCTGGAGGAGGCAGGAGATTATTAGAACAGCCTGGGTGAAGGGTGATAAGGATGATGGGCTGATCAAAGCTGGTGGCCCTAGGAGTGGAGAGATGTCAGATACAAAAGTCACTCTGGAGGTCGGGTCAGCAAGACTGGACAAAGGCCTGGACATGAGAGATGAGGGAGAGGAAAGAGATGAGGATGATTCCAAGGCTGTGAGATGATGGTACCCACAAGAGAAAAGGAGATTCTTGGAAGCCAGTGGTCCAGGGAAGATGGTAATAAATTCTGCTTTGGATAAGAGCCCTGGAGTGGAGGAGCCACCAGGACCTCCTGCCAGGATTGCCCTCCTCTCTGGTCTCCTCCATCTCCCTGGGCTTATTTCCTGCCGTCCATCCTCACCTCCCTTGACTTCTTTCTCCCTGACTCTTCTCCTTCTACCTCCCTCAAAGACCATGTTTCCACAATCTAGGTAATCTCCCTCCAACAATGCCTAGAACCTTCCTAGAGCCAGGTAAGGGAGATGGGACTTGATCTAATGGACACTGTCCATTCAAGAACCCAGCAGTGATGTGCTGGGAGTGGTATCTAGCTAGATGAGTCTGGAGAGAGAGTGGAGGCAAGGATACCATACTTTCTTTAAGGAGACCAGACCAGAGGGTTAGTGTGGAGCTGGTCTTGGATGACAAATCACCTCTGCTCCATGGGCTTTCCAGTTGTTCTTGAGAAAAGAAAGGGACCATCCATGCCCAGTGACCTACAGGATCCTTTCCAGCTGTGATGGGCTCTGATTTCAGGGGCTGGCCGGAGCCCCTGAAAAAGAAGATGGAGCCACAAAAGGCATTTCTAGGGCAATGCTCTGATTCAAAGGCTGCCTTTGCTAGGAGAGCAGTTGGATCAGATTGGAGGACCAGTGGGCCCAGAGCTCTGGTGGACGTTCTTTCCAGGGGCCCCAGCCAACCACCATTCCTGCTGATCAAGTGAGTCCTAAGTCTCCCAGGATGACCCTCCCAAAGCCACTAGTCCCCTTCTCATCCCTATGTGCTTGGGATCCAAGGACTCTTTTTTTCCCCCTGAAGACCTGAAGAGGCCTGAGGACATGGGGCAGGGGTGGGTGGGGTTCTCCTGCTAGCTCCACCACGATGGTCTTGGGGATGAGCTGTGTTACTGCTTCCAGAGGTTAGAGGAGCCCAGCATAATCTGGGCCAGAGCAGCAAGGGAAGGCTTCCAAGCCTTTGAGAAGACCTGAGGCAAGAGGAGAGCATTTCAAGCAGAGGGAACTGTGTGAATAAACATGAAGCAGAGTTGGATGTGAACTGGCTGTGGCAGAGGCAGGGAGAAAGACAGCCTGACTAGAGCAGAGAGTGTGAGCTAGGAGGAGCTGAAGGCTGGGCACCAGAACCAGAAGCTCCCTGGGAAGTCCCTAGAGCTGGACCATGGAGCTCAGACCCATCCCTAACGAGAGAGCTCAGCCCCCATCCCTGGGGCTAGAATGTGAAGCTTTACCCCCATCCCTGGAGCTAGAACGTGGAGCTTGGCCCCATCCTGGAGATAGACCATGGAGCTTGACCCCCATCTCTGGAGCTAGAACATGGAGCTCAGTCCCACCCTGGAGCTAGAACATGGAACTCAGTTCCATCCTGGAGCTAGAACATGGAGCTTTGTGCCATCCTGAAGCTAGGATGTGGAGCTGGTCTCATCCTAGAGACAGAGCTTAATCTCCATCCCTGGAACTAGACCATGGAACTCGACCCCATGGAACTTGGCCCCATTCTAGAGACAGGCCATGGAGCTTTGCTGGGCAGACAGTCCCCAGGACTGAGCTCCAGGCAAGCCCCACACTGGAGGCAAAACCTTGCCATGAGATGCAGGTCTCAATGAGGCCCAGGTCATGCACACTCTTTCTTTGTTTGAGGTCTCCAGGGTTTGGAGTCATCCCCTTGTTCAGCCAAGTGAGCTGGCACAGTGCCCAGTTTATGGGGGCACTTGGCCCTGCCTAGAGAGACAGGTCACTGTGGATGCTTGTGTCCACTGGAACCCAGGACCCAAGTCAGAATTACTGAACACTTCTGAGCACCATAAGGGATGTGGAAGAAGGACGCCAGAGGTTTGGACCTAGTAAACAGGCCCAATGAAAGAGGCCTGTAAGGCCTCAGCTTTTCTAGACAAGGCACCCTGAGGTTACTTGAGGGGGCTGGGCTCCCATCCAGGTAGATGAGGCACCAAGTTGCCCCTGTCAGGGAGGCCAGGCAGCTAAGCTCTCTACCGGAAGCACTAGGGGACAGCTGCCTGGGTCTTCCTTGCAGCCTCAGAGAAGCTGCTTTCAGGGTCTCAAAGAGGCTGTCTTCTGCTATGGGGTTCATTCAGACCCCTGGACCTGAGGGAAGAAATAACCAGGAAAGACCAGAAGCTCCAAAGGAGGCAGGTGGGAGCTGAACCCAGACTGGGCGTTGGTAAGAGGAAGAGAAAAACATGAAGAGTCAAGGACCAGAAGAGGGTGAGCCACTGTGCCCCTGAGGATGACCAGTGAGGTCAGTGACAGTACCTCAAGAGAAAGAGAGGCTTCAGCCTCTCTGGGGGCAGGACCTGGAGCCCCAGGCTATACTCACAGTTTACCAGAGAGCCAGAAAACCAAGCAGCCTGCCTTTACAGGTCAGTAAACAGAGGCCTCAATTTCTGCTCAGGCTTCCCCTTCCAAGGGTCTATGCCCTTGATGGGTCTCTGGCCCAGAGCCCTGCCTGGAGTTTGGTCATGCCCTGCACTGACCCTGTTGGCTTGGAATTCAGAGACAGAAATCCTATTCCCTGCCATGGAGAGTGGCCTGAGCCCACTGGATGGCCTGTCATAAAGCTCATTTGATCTCATTGAACTTGGAAGCACCAGACCTGGAAGTCAATGGAAAAGTCAGTTCCACACCACGAACACCAGCCGCTCATGTAGGATGCTGTGTCCCTGTTGTACTCAACCTGAACTGGGCCACCAGCACCCTGACAGACCCCAGATGCTCTCTGCCTTCCTGGGATCTCTGAGCTGTGCTGCAGAGAGATCCACACACAAAGAGGGGACATCAAGGCATGCCATGGAATGGAGTCCTCTGTTACCTTGGCCTCCCACTGTTTTTCCTGTGGAGCAGTGCGGGACCCAGAGGCCCTGCTGGGCTCTTGGTGAGGCTTCCTTCACTGCCCACTTCCCTTGATACTTGCCCTACTCCCAGTAGGCCCCTTCACAATCTAAGGCCATACTAGCTTCTCCGAGAGGTGCCCCAGCTAAGCAGTTAGGTGAAAGCTGGTGGTGCCTGTGTGACTGTGATTCTACTTCAAGGTCACTCCTTACCCCTTTCCATGGTCATCACTCCCCCTGCCACTGTGGGTTGTCTCCACACACCTCTAAGCTGACCTCTGTACACCCACATGTGCTTCCCTGGGCTGAGCCTCCAGTGATCAGAGAGTGCTCAGCACCTCCCTGGCTGGACAGCGCTTCCTTGTTCAGAAGCTTTCCGCTCTCAGAATCTGCCTCATTGCCCTCCACTCCACCTGCCTGGTCCAAGAAGAAGTGGAAGAGGTGGGGGGAAGGAAGGGGGGATGTGTGCATCTGGCGTGCAGCCCTTTGTAGCCCTGGAATCCATCCCTCACCCTGCCCCCATGAGGTCTCCTCTCCTAGACACTCTCCAGCTTACTCCCTAACATGAGGTGCTCCAGATCTGTGCTTTGGACAGCCTCACACCCCTGGAGCTTGGGTCATCCTAGTCACCGATAAAGTCATAGATGAGCCCTGTGGCCCTCCCTGGAGACCATCATCCAGACTAGTATCAATCCTTCTACCGGCACTCATTGGACCTGTTCTTTCAGCCATTTCTGCATCAGGCTTGAGGTGCTGCCATCCCACTCACCTCTCCATTCTGTTCCTGAGGTGGCCATGCCTTAGGGAGGTTCTGGTCAAGTCTCAGTTTCCTCATGTGTAGAATGAGGACCTTAAATGCTCTAAACCCTGTGAACCTAACCCAGGAATTCTGTGTCCATGGAAGGGCCCTGAAAAACAAACTCTGTAAAAAAGTTACTAAGGTCGGTATGACTTGACCAGTGATAACATGAACCTGTTCTGGTCAATGTAGCATATTAAAGTTTGCTAAGTCCTTTCCAATTATCATTTCAACAATCCTGGAAAGTAGGTACATCTGTTATTTCCATTTTACAGATAAGGAAACTGAGGCAGCGGGCATGTGACTTGCCCAAGGTCACACAGCAAGGATGGGTCCGAGGCTAGATTTGAACTTCCTGATGCCAGGCCCAGTACTCTAGGCACCGTGGCGCCATCTAGCTGCCTCAGTGCCGGCTCTCTGTTGTTCACTGCTTCCTTTTCAAGAATTTCACTAACCACCCCTTTAATAACATGCTCTAGATTTTTGTTCAGGGAAATCAAGCAATCTCACTTTAGTTCTTTCCCCCTTTTTTTGAAAATTGTGTCACCTTTCCTTCTCCCTTCCTGCTCTCCCCAGTTTTTCCTGTAGTCATCCAGAGAGAGAAGCCAGATGCCCAGAAGAGCACAGTGCCCTGGCTCCAACCAGAAGAGGCTCTGGCACTCAGTCCACCTCCCTGGGCCTCCGTCTTTCTCTTGGAGGCTGAACAGCTCTAGATTTGGGAGGCTGTGATCTTCTGGGTGGGGTTCACCTGGACCCAGTGGAGTAGATTCACTGAAGGCCATCGGGTACTTCCCTCTCTTTGTTTACCTTGGGGCTCTGAGCAGAAATTAAGGTTATAGGGAACAAATCTGGCACTTGAACAGGATGAGTCATTTCATGAGGGTGAGTTTCTCAGTTCTAGACCTGCTCCGTCAATTCCTTCCATCTTTTCGGTTCTGTGATTGTAACTCTTTGGTCCCTGGTGGTGACAGGTCCTTTGGCGAAAGCACCATGAACTCACAGACTAGTGCACATGGTTGGGGACAGTCACCTTGAGGAAGCCATCACAGCCCTGGGATGTGGAGAGGCCTGGAAGTGGGGGCGGAGGGGAGGATGCCCAAAGAGCTAAGAGGGAACTTCCAACCCTTCCTCCTTCTCAGGCTGCAGAAGCTACATGAGAAGCAGGCCTTGGGACAGGAGCTGGGGATAGTCACTGTTTTTTGCCATAGAATGATCCAGACCCTGAACTCTGTCCAAATCAATAGTCTGGCCTCCAGAGCTCCCAAAGAGCCACTGTAATAGTGGAACTTCAGGCAGTGTGGCAGGACTGGGGATGTCTCTGGCCTCCCTCATCTAAAATCATGGCACATCAGAGCTGGAAAAGACCTGAAAAGCTGTCTAGCCAAACCCTTCACACTTTACAGGAGAGAGGCCTGATGCCCAGGGAGGAAAGAACAGTCAAGTCACTGGCTGACCCTGGACTCCTGACACCACCCTGGAAGTCTGTCCCAGCAGCCAGCTGGGCCACAGGTGGTGAGGGCCAGACAGGGTAGTCAGGCAGAGTGGGAGCCTCTGAGACTGCAGCCTCACCTTGGGGGGGCCTAGGGTCAAAACTGGACCCCACCTTTGCTCAGCTATGTGGCTAGCCCAGTCCCTGCCCCTGCCTGGGGTTCCTCACCTTGCAGAAAGGGCAGAGAAGGCTCTCTGGCCAGGCTCAACCTGACAGCTTCTGGGGGGGGCGAGTGGGGGCTGGGCCTATTTTTCCTGAAGACTCAGACGTTTCCTAACCCACATCATCTTTGCTTCCTCCTGCGGCCGGCGGGCTCATCATCGACTTCACTGGTCGGGTTGGGGCTGGGCTTTTCTTTTTGTCTCTGTCTTTTAGGTCCTTTCTAGGGTTGGTGCTGGTGCCTGCTAGGCCCCCACGGGCGGCACGCCCTCTGTCCCGCTGTCTGTCCCTCGACCCCTGACAGACTTCCCTTCCCCCCCATCCCCACGTGCCCCCTCTCCCAGCATCCCCCCCAGGTTCACCAGCACGAGCTCACACACAGGCCCCGGCGCTGCCCCGAGCCCCCAGGCGAGGCCCCGCGGGATGGATGGCTGCTGGCTGCCTGTGGCGGAGGGAGAGGGTCGCTCCCCCTGCCCCTCCTGGCTCTAACCATTCTGTCCGTCTATCTCGTCTCGTCTTCCGTTTCCAAGCAATATCATGACCGGCTTCCTTTGCTGTGCCCAACAGGGAACAATATGTTTGGGGGCCTGGCCGGGGAGGAGGGTCTGGGCAGCGGCGCCCCCCTGAGCGGGCCCGCGGCCTCTCCTGTCCTTGCCCCATTCCTGCCCTCCTTCTGGCGCCACCTCCGCTCTGCCTCTTCTGCCCCACCCCCCTCCCTCTTGCGCCCCCCACCCCCTGCCTCTCCTGCTTCCCCGAAGCCCCTCCTGTCCCCCCTCTCCTTCCTCCCCCCATCCTGCCCCCCCAGCCTCCCCTGCCCCCCTCTCCTTTCTCTTTCCTCCCCCCTGTCCTGCCCCCCCAGCCTCCCCTGCCCCCCTCTCCTTTCTCTTTCCTCCCCCCTGTCCTGCCCACCCCAGCCTCTCCTGTCCCCCCACCTCCCCTGCTCCCCATTGCCTCCCGGTAGCATCCTGGGAAGGCAGCGCTCAGTGAGGGGCCGCTGCCCTGCCTGAGGCTTCCTGTGGCCCTGGCGGCGGGTCCCAAAGTGTATTGTTTCCCTGGGGAGCCAACCTGCCCCTCATCTCCATCCGTGTGACTCATCCTCTTTGGTTCGCCCCCTTTTTTGCATGAAAAGCAGACTAGCACCCAGCAGGGCTTTCTGTCGCCCCTCGGGCTCCCTCCGGGTCACGCTCTTCTCTTGCAGATGCGGAGCTGGGGCCCTGGGGTCAGGTGTGCCCTGCTTTCTGATCCCCCAAAGAGAAGCACGTGACTGAGGCTGGAAGGGAAGGAAGCGAGGCCCCACCCTGCTGGGGAGCGGGGGCCGGCTGGGCCGGGGGCTGAGAAGGCTCTGGTCTGCTGTGCCTAGGTCCCCCAGGGAGCGCGACAGCCGAGACAAGCTGGAACTCAGCCTGCCGGACCTCCGCGCGGACGTCCTGGAGCTGCTGCTGGAGTTCGTCTACACTGGCTCGCTGACCATCGACGCGGCCAATGCCAAGACGCTGCTGGAGGCGGCCAGCAAGTTCCAGTTCCATACCTTCTGCAAAGTCTGCGTGTCCTTCCTCGGTGAGCTGTGTGCTAGGCCACCAGGGAGGCAGGGCTTACCTGCAGCGTGACCCGGGTGTGGACACCACAGAGCATGTGACCTGTCCCCACCATGGACCAAATCCTTACCCTAAACAAGCCAGACTGGCCCCTTAACTCAGCCAGACTGACCCCTCTGACCCCCTAACCCAGCCGTAGACTGACCCTCTAACCCAGCTACAGACTGACTCCCTAGCCCAGTGAGACTGACCCTTTTGACCCCCTAATCCAGCCCCAGACTGACCCCCTAACCCAGCCAGACTGACCCCTCTGATGCCCCAACCCACAGACTGACCCCTTAACTCAACCAGACTAACCCTCTCTGATCCCCTAACCCAGCCAGACTGACCCCTCTGATCCCCTAACCCACAGACTGATCCCTTAACTCAGCCAGACTGACCCCTCTGACTCCCTAATCCAGCCAAACTGACCCTTCTGATCCCCTAACCCAGCCACACACTGACCCTCTAACCCAGCCAGACTGACCCCTCCTAACCCCCAACCTAGCCATGGATCCTTTCTGACCCCTGAACCAGCCATAGATCTTGGCCCAAACACAGACCAACCTCCACTCCTGATTCAGCCACAAGCTGGTATCCTGACCGTGGCTCTTGGTTCCTTCAAAATCAGTGCAGGGTCAGCAGGACTGGGCATTGAGACACCCAGTTTTCCAGAGTCACTCCAACTCTGTCCCGTCTCTGCCAAGAGAGTGGAAGCTGAGCTAGAGGTCTTTGGTCAGTGCAGAGGCATAAAGAGGGAGGGCATACCAAGTCAGTGGAGTGACCAGGTCCTGTTCTGCCCTGCAGAGAAGCAACTGACCCCTGGGAACTGCCTGGGAGTACTGGCCATGGCTGAGGCCATGCAGTGCAGTGAGCTGTACCACATGGCAAAGGCCTTCGCACTACAGATCTTCCCTGAGGTGGCGACCCAGGAGGAGATTCTGAATATCTCCAAGGATGACTTCATTGCCTACGTGTCCAATGACAGCCTCAATACCAAGGCAGAAGAGCTGGTCTATGAGACTGTGATGAAATGGATCAAGAAAGACCCAACATCCAGGGCACAGGTGAGGCCAGGCAGGGGAGTGAGGGAGGAAGCAAGTCAGACAGTGTCCAGGGTGCTGACCTTGAGCTAACAGGCTACCAGCCTGAGGGGAAAGGGGGGAGGAGAGAGGAGTGGGAGCAAAGAGGGCAGGAGCACCAGCTGGAGACTGAAGACCAGGTAGCAACACACCCTTGCCATGCCATGGGTTCCCCATCAGGGCCAGCTCTGGTGGCAGAGGCTGGTAGGACACACAAGACCAAAGAGAGGCTGTTGGAGAAGATGTGGCCCCTGCAGACACAGGGGCCAGAATAAGCAATGCCAGCAATGGTGCTGATGCTCATCCCTGAGCAATGCCCTTTGACCATGACCCCTATCTCAGTCACTGAATCATAGAATCCAGAACCGCCGGAACCTTCGGAGTACAACTTGCGGCATAAGAGGGGTTGCCTCTGTACCCCCCAGCCCTCCTCTCAGAGCCTTCGGAGATGATTCAGGAGCATTTCCACAGCCCTGCCCCCACCCCCATTGTTCCTGACTCTACTTCCCTGGCCAGAGATGAGCCTTGTGTCTCCCCTCAGTCTTCTCTTCTGTAGCCCAAACAGCCCCAACTCATATGCCATGGACTCCAAGACCTTTCTCACTCCAGCTGCCCTTTCCTGGAGTCTCTGAATTTTTTGTGCCCTTCTTAACCTGGACCCAGAACTGAGCAGGGTCCTCCTGGGCTAGTCTGACCAGGGCAGGGCATTTCCCTATTCCTCCATGCTACATTTGCTTTTTTGTCAACTCCTATTGGACTTGAGGTTCACAGAATCCTGGGGTTGAGGTTGTCCCCAAAATCAGGGATTAAGGAGGAGAGGAAGTCTGTGAACTAGGAAATGAATTCTAAGGGGGAGAGAATGATCAAAGGCAGGTAGAGCCTGAACCTGCAAGCAAGGAAGGCCTGGGGTCCAATCCAGCTTCAGACACTTACTAGCCAGGTGACTCTACAAGTCACAGAACCATTGCTTGCCTCAGTTTCCCCATCTGTAAAATGTAGTAATGGTCACCCCAACCTTCAAGGATTGCTATGAGGGTCAAATGAGATAGTAAAAAGGCAAAGAGGCAACCTTTGTCTCTGAGACACAAAGATTTGGGAAGGAGAGGGAGTGAGCCACAGGAAGAAGACTTTATCACCATCATCCATAACTGCACTGGGTCCTAGCACCCTGCCTCTGCTGACCATCTTTGCTTTCCAAACAGAATCTGACTACCGTATTGTCTAGTCAACCTCTCTCCAACTTGTGCATAGCATGAGACATTGCATTCTCCATTTAAGAATTTTGCCTGTAGTTTTAGGCAGCTAGTGGCACCATAGTGCATCAAGTGCCAGGCCTGGAGTCAGAAACATGTGAGTTCAAATCTAGCCTCAGATACCTACTAGCTGTGTGACCTTGGTCAAGTCATTTCCTTACCTCTAAAAAGAGGATGATAATAGCCCCTACATCCTAGGGTTATTGTGAGTATCAGATGAAATATTTGTGAAGTACTTAGTATGTTGAGTGCCTGGCACAGAGTAAGCACTACACAAAAGATAAATATCATCATGATTGTGATGAGGTCAGGGTACCCACCCTTGGGTTGGAAATATTCACTCTCTTTACCTACCTTCTTTTGTAAAAAATCAAGGCAACATTTTCCCTTCTCCAAGTCTGTTATCCACCATCTTCCTAATATCATTGACAGTGGTTAATCAGGCATGTCCACCAATCCTAGGATCTAGTTTGCTTGGGCCTGCTGACTTGGACTTCTTGAGAGAAGGTAGAGGCTCTCTCATTATGGTATTTCAATTCTCTGACCTGTATGGTTCATTGCTGACTTGGAGGGAAAGCTGAGCCAAAGTGGAGCAGAAGAGGAGGGGTCAACTTTCAGAGATTTGGTGCACAGCACTGCATTTGTTCAGCCACATCAGAACACTTGCAAACACCAAGACTGGTTTGATGAAAATGATGGGGAAATTAAGAAACTGCTAAATGGAAAATGATAACTCCATAGGGTTTATCTTTACCAGAAGGACAGTTCATTCATTTCTTAAAAGGCAGCATTTAACTCCATCAAAAGTAAAGTGCAAGCAAAGCTTAGAGAGATGCAGGATTTCTGGCTCAATAAGAAGGCAGATGAAATTCAGTTTTATGCTGATAGTAACAATCCAAAGTACTTTTATGATGCCCTGAAGACTATTCATGGTCCAAAGACCTATGGTACATCTCAACTACCCAATGCTGCTGGAGCCACATTGATTAGTGATAAGGCCATGATCCTAAAGAGGTGTGCTGAAGAATTCCATGTGTTCTCGACAGACCATTATCAATCAATGTTGAGACTGTTGACCGTTTACCTCATGTTTAAGTCAATCCCTCCCTAGCTGAAGTTCCAACCAAAGGTCTTGAATGCCATTAGGCTCCTTTCACGTGGTAAAGCACATAGTATTCTATTCCAACTGAGAAGTCCATTGCTTATACAAAAGCTGACCAAGATCTTCCAGGTTATGTGGCAAGAGAAGGTTACTCCCACCCACCCACCCAGGAGTTCAAAGATGCCTCCATTGTCTACATCTATAAAGGTAAAGGAAATAGATTATCCTATGACAATCATGGAGATCTTTCACACATTGCTGGCAACATTCTTGGGCATTGATCCTTCACCTGGAAAATGGTCATCTACCTGAGAACCAGTGTGGCTTTAGAAAGGGCTGAGGAACAGTCAATATTGTGTTTGCTGTCCAACAATTCCAGGGAAAATGGCAGGAGCAGAGCAGAGGTCTGTATGCAACCTTTGTAGATATCACCAAGACCTTTGATACTGTCAGTCATGAGAGCTTATGGAGAATCATGGCACATTTTTGTTGCCCAGAAAAATTCATTAGCATTGTAAACCAGTTTCATGACAGCATGCTTGCCCAGGTTCTGGGTAATGGACAATGCTGTAGCACTCTCGCAGTAACAAATGCAGTGGAGCATGCACTCCTATGCTTTTTAATATGATATTTTCAATAACATTATCAGATGCCTTCAGCACGAACAAAAAGGATATCAAGTTCAGCTATCACAATGATGGTAAATCATTTAACTTGAAAAGGCTACAAGCCAAGACTAAAGTGGAGGGAGAGTTGGTGCTCAACTTTTTGTTTTCAGATAATTGTGCACTCAAATGCAGCCTCTGAGACTGAGATGTAACAGAGTATGTGCTTGTGCTAATTTTGACCTAACACCAAGAAAATGGATTCTCCACCAGTCAGCATCCATACCTTAGTGCCATCCTTTCTCAAACTGAACTGCCAAGCATTCAACCTCTACTGCAGAAAGTGCACCTCCAATGGCTGACCACGTTGTTCAAATGCCAAATGACTATTTGACAGAGACCTCACATAGGGCAAGCCATCACATGGTGGTCAGAAGAAACAATACAAGGACACTCTCAAGGTCTCTCTGAAGAACTTTGGAGTCGATTGCATAAAATGGGAGATGCTGGCACAGGACCATCCAACATGGCATACCCTCATCTAAGAAGGTACTCTCTGAGTGAAGCAGAATTGCAGTAGCTCAAAAGAAACATGAGATGCACAGATTTAGAGAATCCATCCCAAATGCCCGTATGGACCATGTGCCTGACCTGTGGTAGAGCCATCTGAACTCGTATTGATCTGCTTATAGTCAGACACACTGTCCATTTACCCCAACATTGTCATGGCATTCTTTGAGCATGAAGGGCAAACAACATTCTGATTTTCCATTGGCCCATCTTGTTCTCTCCTTCCTAGTCTGAAAGGTGTGGGCCTGCTAAAGAAAAAGGAAGCAAAACGGCAGCTGAGTCATTGTGCTTTCTCCCCTCCCCTCCATGCACCGTGAGCGGTGACCCTCACATTGTCCACAGCCTCCTCCTGAGATGGCCCATTCTGAGCCTTGCTAATCCTGGCAGGATTCTTCCCAGACTGCCCTTGCTTCCATCTCATGAATATGGCCGTATAAATGATGAGGTTTCTGACTAGTTCCCTGTGTATTTCCTTTGGACTTTGTAGACCCCTTCCCTTGATTCTTGCTCCTTGGATTCAGTTGTGATCATGTCATCTCTCTGGAACCAATGCCATAGTCTGAGCCTGAGTTCCTACCTCTCCCTAAACTGCCTGGAATCAGGTCTTCCAAGCCTAGGGCAGGTGTCAGATTGTCTGCCTTTCCTTCCTCTCTTACTGTCATCAAGAAGGAGTGGCCCTTTCCTCCTCCACTAGTGGCCTGTCTCTACTTCTTTCCCCTTCTGAACGATAAAATGGTTGAAAAAACAAGACAGGCATGTGTCTAGTGTTTTGCTTTGCTTCAAAGAGCATGAGACAGAGATAGAGACAGAGAGACTTAGATTAGAGATGTGGAGGCTCCCTCCCCATGCCAACCCCTGTGCCACCCTGAAGGTCTTCATCAGGAATCCATGGAGGCTGCTCCAGCCATAGGGCTTCCTGACTGTATTCTTCCTGATGGCTATTATCATGAGTAATCATCTCTAAGAGCAGCTCAGGGTCCACAAAGCCCTTTAGGATCCACAAATCCCTTTATGCATGCCAGACGTTTTTTGGGGAACATTGCCCAACTCTGCATAATATGTGACCTCCCCTGACAAGGTTCTGGGCCTCATCTTCCACGAGGAAAACAGCTATGAAAAGAGCTCTGGTTCCAAAGACAAGAGCCAGGGTTCCAAGTTTGGATGCAGTGCTCACTACCTGAGCCACTTACTCAACTTCCTCATCTGTGAAATGAGGGGTCAGGACTCAATGACATTTACAGTTCTTCCAGTTCTGTCTGTGATCTCATGAAGATCGATAGCCCCAATTTTTTGCCTCATTTGTCCACAGGCTCTGGCACCGTGAAGGGGCCCCTGTTCAGTGAAAGAGTCTCAGATGCACCTGTGATTGTGGGCAGCCATAGTCAAGGGCTGTGGAGAAGGGGGGTCCTACACAGCAGCAGATGGCCACTCAACTGGAGGGTCACCCTCTCCCTTCCAAGTCCTTTCTCTTCATCCACATCATTAGAATAGATCCCTGGTGAGGCTGTGAGCTAAACCTGCTATGGACCAGCACCTGCCACTTACCTAGTGATCGTCCAATTTCCACAGGTGCCACAAAAGCCATGCCAAAGTTGACATCATTATCATCAACATCATGCATTTATTAAGCACCTCCTGTGTGCTGAGCACTGTACCATGGCAGGGGATATTAAGGCCAAAAGCAGTCCCTGCTCTCAAGAAGCTCATAAAACAACATGCAGATAACTTTGTATGTGCAAGACAGAGAGTGATGCAGGTGAAATTCAGAGACAAGGCACTAGTGGAAGCAGGGGATGAGAGAGCTGGCAAAGGTCTCTTATAAAAGCTGAAATTCAAAGGGAGCCTGGAAAACCAAAGGGTAGAGTTGAGGAAAGTAGGCATTCCAGGCATGAGAGACAAAGGCATGGAGTCAAGAGATGGAGGGTCTTGTTCCTGGAATAGTCAGGAGCCAACTGGATCACTGCATAAAACAATAAGGGGGTGGGAAGTGAGGGGTGAGAAGACTGGAGAGGCAAGAGGGGTCTAGGCTTTGAATGCCAAATAAAACATTTCATATTTGCTCCCAGAGGTGATAGGGAGCCATTGGAGTTTACTGAGTAGGGTCATAGTCAGACCTGCACTTTAAGAAAATCACTTTGATGGCTGAATGGAGGATGGACTGAAGCAGGGGAAAAGCTAGAGGAAGGCAGACCCAACCCTCAGCAGTTACTGCAATAGCCCAAGCATGAAGTGATGAGGGTCTGCACCAGGGTAGGGGCAGGGTCAAAGAAGAGGAGAGGGTGTATCCAAGAGATGCTGCAGAGGTGAAACGACATTGACCAGAGATGCAGCAGAGGTGAAATGGACCAGAGATGCTGAGAGGTGAAATCTACGAGGAATTCTACAGAAGTGACATTGACCAGAGATGCAGCAGAGGTGAAATGGACCAGAGATGCTGAGGTGAAATCTGCAAGGGATGCTACAGAGGTGACATTGACCAGAGATATACCAGAAATGAGACTGACAGGCCTTGGCACCATATTGGATGTGGGGGGTAAAAGATAGTGAGAAGACCAGGATGACTCGTAGGGTGTGAGGTTGGGGTACTGGGAAGAGGGTGGTGGCCTCTACAGTCATAGGGAAGGTGGAAGGTGGGGTGGGGGGTAGGGGGTTTGAGGGAAAGATCATGAGTTCAGTTTTGGGCACTGGCAGTGCCTTTAAGAGGACTATTGGACCTCCAGTTGGAGATGCCTCTGGCATTTAACACCCTCACAAGCTGGCCCCTTCTTGCCTTCCCAGATGTTACTCTTACATTTGTCTGTGCTCTGGCCACACTGCCTTCTTGTCATTCCGTATCCCAGCTAGGCTTTTGCTGAGGCTGTTCCACATGCCTGGAATACCCTTTCTCCTTACTTCTGCTTCTCAGAGTTTCCTTCGAAGTTCTCCTTAGGTACCACCTTCTCCATGAAGGTTTTCTAGACCCCATCCAGATGCTGATGCCCTCTCTCTAAATAACACTGTATTCACTTTATATCTATTTTATATATATTTATACATAAACCTGTTGTCTCCCCATGTAGTTGTAGCCATTTCTCTGTGGCCCACACATCTCCCCTCAGGTTTCTGAGGCTTTGGAGTGTCTTCTCTCTGATACCTTTGTCTTGAGCTCTCAGTCTGATGTATTCCTCTCACAACACCCCAGTTCTGTTTATCCAATTAGCATCAATTAGCTTCAACAAAGAGATGTTTACTTTGAAAAGGTGGCAAGAAGTACAAACATCTCCCCTAAACACTTTGGGATTACATTCTCTATTTCTCCACCATGGTCTATAGGGAACATGGCTCAGACTAAAGTTCCCAGACAAATGCAGCCTAACTGCTTGATGAGCCTCACCTTGGCCACTCATAGTCTGGGCCCAAAGCATTCCCCCTTAGATCTGGGACCTCCAAGCTGGATTGACTGCACTCTCAGACCGCCTGGTGGTTGTTCTCCAGGCCCCTCAGAGCTCATGTGGTCACAGCCATCTTCAGTCCCTTTCCCCTAAAACCAAAAAACAAACACCAAGGCAGGAAATCAAAGACCATTTTTATGGATTGGCCACTTGTCAGCCTCAGGTGAGGAGGGCCTAAGGGCTCTCCCCTTATAGCATCATCTCCCTTCTCTCACCAGTACCGCAGCACCAGGCAGGGACAAGTCAGCCAAAGAGAAGAGATGAGGTTCTCATGAACTAGTGTCTCTTTAACATCTCTTCTCCTTCTCCCCACCCCAGCTCTCCAGCCCAAAGGCTTCTTGAGTGAGCTTCACAGTGAGCAGACTGCTCTCTGCACTGGCTCATCAGGGCTGGGCTCAAGGGCCATGTAACATCCCTCTGAGAACAGGGTTTCTTCACTTTTGTCAAGTGACCAGGAAGCACTTGACACATACTCTTGAATGTGTGTTATCTTCAATCTGGTTTCTTATAGAACTCACAGGGTCAAGTGTGTTGATTCTGGAGCAGGTTTGGATTATCCAGGGTAGTATGTTATCCAGGGTTCCTTTCCCAGCATCGATAAATCACAGTTCCATACCCACCACGATGCCTAGGCAGTTGCTGCCAATACAAAGTCACAGACACAGGTATCTGACTTATTTTTAATTGTCCCAAAAGGGTGGAGGGAAATACAGGAAGAGAAAACAAAGGTGACAGATGGATACAGAGATCTGTCAGAGGTCTACCAGCTGAAGGATACAGATCAAACTCTGCTCCAAGAGTCCCTGGTTGATCAATCCAAGAAGACTCCTGATCAGTAAGGGTGCCTACCCCGAGAAATTCCCTGCATCAAGGTGTCACATAGCCCCATCCATTACATAGAATTCACACAAAGAGACAAAGAATGCATTCCACTTGAATTCTCAGGTTAATCACCTGGCTGTCAAGCTGCAGAGTCAGCCTCACTCCTTGGGCCGATCCTCAGAGATCCCACTTCTGACACCATATGGCAGCAGAGACCAAAGTCAGAACTGAAATAATGTAGAAAGTTTGTGAAGTCTGGCAGAGGGGAGAGCTGATCCAGTGGTGGCTGCTTCCCCAGAGTCTGTGGAAGGTGGGCATCACTTAGGATTCAGAGGACCAAGGAAAGAACAGCCTATTGACCAGAAGGGGGCAGTTTTTAGACAAGACATGTAGGCAGCTGGAGGAAACTCTGAAAGGCGTCTGGTTCGCATAGCCTAAGTTGTGAGGTAAGCATTAAATAAATTATCTGGTCTCTCAGTCATGCAGGAAAAGGTTGAAACAATACAACAAAGTTTTCCCACACCACCTCCCTCTTCCTTCCCTGGCTTCTTTGCCTTCCTGGGGCAAGGACTAGCTGGCTACCTCTCTCCCTAGCATGCTGCGGAGCTGCTGGCTGTGGTGCGCCTGCCCTTCATCCACCCCAGCTACCTGCTCAACGTGGTGGACAATGAGGAGCTGATCAAGTCGTCTGAGGCCTGCAGGGACCTGGTCAATGAGGCCAAGCGCTACCACATGCTGCCACATGCCCGCCAGGAGATGCAGACACCCCGTACGAGGCCCCGGCTCTCAGCAGGTATGGGCCAGAAAGTGGACTGGGCAGGGGGACTGGGTCCTGAGGACTGAGCCTTGCAAACTCTGGCTGAACAGATCAGTCAGCTGCTCACATATCCACGCACACCAGGCTCTGGCTGGCTGGATCTCTCTCTTTTTCTCTCTCTCACTCATATATACATACACACACACACACACACACACATTCTGATGGTATTTTGGGCACCAGGGAGAATGAGTGTCATCCTGGATTACAGGGAGTGTCCTGATGGACTCCCTGGGACACCATGTCCCCGCAGGTGTGGCTGAGGTCATCGTCCTAGTCGGGGGCCGTCAGATGGTAGGGATGAGCCAACGGTCACTGGCTGCTGTCACCTGCTGGAACCCACAGAACAACAAGTGGTACCCCTTGGCAGCCCTCCCCTTCTATGATCGAGAGTTCTTCAGCGTCGTCAGTGCTGGGGACAATGTCTACCTCTCTGGTAAGGCCCTAAGGCTAAAGGAGCCAGGGACAGCAGCCACTGATCTGAATCCCCAGGGTGGGAGTACATATCAGGGCAGGGGGAGGGATATTGGGAGATGACTATTCCTGGTCCCAGAGCATGAGGCAGAGGGCAAGATCAGAGGAAGAGCTGTTCTCCTTGCCCCCCTGCTCACCACAGGCTTCTCTCTGACTTCTGCTGCCAACTCTAGGTGGGATGGAGTCAGGAGTAACTCTGGCTGATGTTTGGTGTTACATGTCCCTGCTTGACAACTGGAACCTGGTCTCCAGGATGACAGTCCCCCGATGCCGGCACAACAGCCTGGTATATGATGGCAAGATTTACACCTTAGGAGGCCTTGGTGTGGCTGGCAATGTGGACCATGTGGAAAGGTGAGGGGACATTCTGGGGGAGGGGGCCCAGCCCAGACCCCCACCCCCCCACCCGCAAAGCAGACCTTAGGAGTATGCTTAGCACTCAGTGGCTGGAAAAGTAAGCTAGACCACACCCAATCCATTACCACAGCTGGCATCCAGCGGCCAGCAGCTGGTTGGTTGGTCGGTCAGTTGGTTATTGTCCTTCTTTCTCTAAGAGAACCAGAAGGACATCACTATCTAGAATCGAGTTACAATTACAATCTCAGAATGCTCTGTGCCAGGTTGAGCAAACAGTCCCGTGAACATTTGAGGTGGATACTTTAAATTTTCACATCCTGCATTTCCTTTGAGCCGTTTCAATTCTGCTTTGCTCATAGAGCACAGCACCCCTTCTGATGTGGGCACGCCATGCTGAGCAGTCCTGTGCCAGCGTCTCCCATGTCACACAATCAGTTCCAAAGTTCTTCACAGCAATTTAGGGTGGGGAGAAGTGAACTAGAGCTAGACCCTCACAGGAAGCCAACACACAGAGGTGAGGCAGCCCTTGTCCCAGCCTGGGGCCTCCACAGGCCTTTCAGAGGCCCCTCCTCACTGCTCTCCCTGCGCCTAAGCCCTGTTTCATAACTCTCCTTAGCTCCAGAGTCTTCGATGTCTACAGACATGTGGGGCCAGCGTTATAAGCCCTCCCTCCTGTCACACAAACACGCGCACACACACACACACACACACACACACACACACTCTACAGGTCCACCAGGTTCTGCCTCTTCCCCAGTGCCTCTCTCTGCCCCACCCACCCCTGAAGGGCCCACCTTTCTTTCCTTCAAAGCCCAGAGTGCCAATTCCCACAGGAAGCCTTCCCAGACTCCCCTGGTCATCAGGACATGCTCCCTCCCCATCTGTTTCCTAGAGCTCTGGTCAGCTCACACTTCCTCCCACGTGTAACTTGGCTTCACTGCCCCACCTGCCTTCAGACTGGCATGAAAAGGGAGGGTATGGCATCGAGACCCTTAGACTTGAATTCTGCCTCTGACATTAACTGTGTGACCATTGGAAAGCCTTCATTTCCTGTCTCTCAAATGGGGGCCATTCCTCCAACCTAGAGGAAAGCTCTTTTTGGTCAGCATGCTGTGGGCATAAGGACCATCCCCTGGAGCCTGGAATGAGCCTGGTACAATGCAGGGACTCAGAAGAACTAAATCAAGCTCCTGTCTGCTAGGTGGTACCATGGTGCACAGAGCACCAGTCCTGGAGTCAGGAAGACTCATCTTCAGGAGTTCAAATCCAGCCTCAGACACTAAGTCATGTCACCCTCTTTGCCTCAGTTTTCTCATCTGTAAAAAGAGCTGGAGAAGGAATGGCAAAGCACTCCAGTATCTCTGCCAAGAAAACCCCAAAGAGTCAGGCACAACTGAAAAACAACTGAAGTGAACTGGCAAGATGGTCCTCCAGTTGAAAACCTCCAGGCTTGGAGAAACAGCCCTCTCAGGCCTCATGCCCTTCCCAGAAGCTTGTGGCCTTTGGATCTTTCAGCAAACACAGGGATCCCAGACTCAGGGTTCCTAAGAGGGATCAAGCCTGGCTGAAATTCCTGGTCATACTCCTGAGAGGTATATGGGGAGCAGGGCAGAAATGAAGAAGGGGAGGCTCTCAGGTGAAGGTTCTCCTGTGCACTTTAGAAAGCAATCCAGAGGTTCCAGGTCATGCAGTCAACAAGATGGCAGCGTAGCCACTAACTTCAAAACAAAGAGAAATTGCTCAGGAGAGTAGCTCCATTGTGGCCCAGCAGTAATGAAGGCTAATCCCTGATACCCCAGCACCCTTCCCCCACTAGCCTCTGCACTCAAGCAGGGCATGTCCTGGCACCTGCTCAGGAATTTCCCAACTGCTGCCCATACCACCCCAACCTTCCTACCCAATGGTACTTTGTTGCAACAGAAGCAGACCTCAACTCTGCCCAACCATGTGCTACAGGAAGGGAGGACCACATTCTGCCTGAGGTGGCTGTGCTCAGCCTGCAAGAGTAGCTAGGTGAGGGCGCCCCAAGGTGGAAGAAATCCTGCCCACAAGACACACTCTACCTTCCCCCCGGCTGGCAAAAAGAAGCAAACACTGACTCAAGCCAGACAGACAACAAAAGAATGGAGGAAATGCATGCTTATGCAGGAGGCCAGCAGAAGGCCAGGATGTGGGGCTGCCCCAGACCTGAGGGACAGGGACTGGTACCCAGCTAAAGCCACAAAGACTTCAAGAGAAAGAAAATCTAGAGCACAAGCAAATAAATCAGTGGGGAAAAGAGTAAATACAAAAGCAAAAGTAACAAACATTTCAAAGATTTCAAATAAATATTGAAAGACAATGGAAATCCAACTGACCAAACACAGAACCCTGTGGTTTCCCAAAGAAGCATGGGATTGCAGCAGCAGGTTCCAGAATAGTTGAAAGAATGGAGAGAATGGGTGGCCTGCACACAGAAACAATGAATAGAGAAGGACCATGTGATTCCACAGCGGGGAGTCTCTCCGAAGAAACAAAAAGAGAAGAGATGAAGATTCAGGATGGGAGGCAATTTATCCAGAGCCACACAGCTAGAGGGACCCCAGAGTCCCTATCCCAGCCTGGTGGTCTTGTCCTGCATGGTTCTGTCTCCTCTTTCGGAGCTCCCACCAGCACAATGCCTTTGAGAAGTGTCATCACCATGGAGTTGCCATGAGCTGAAATATGAAAATGGGCTTTAGAGAGAAGTGATCATGTCTCTGCAGAGACTTACTCGTGGTCCTGTGCCACAAAAGAGCATTGGATTAAAGCTGGAAGCAACCCTGGGGTCCATTAGTACAACACTATGTATCATTATACAAGTGGAAAAAGAGAAGGTGGCCCCAGGGAAGTCCCACAGAGCCCCAAAATCCAATACTTGAGAAGGCTCTTTGCTTTCACATCCAGCACTGTTCCCATCACGTCATACGAGAGGAAGTCATGTCCAGGAAAATCTGTCAAGCCCAAGGTCAGCCAAGGCAGCGACTCCAAGTTGCTAGAGAGAGAAGTGGGAAAAAAGTGAATCCTAGATTTCTCAACATACGGAACAAAGACTGGGTCAGGCTGTAGGCACCCTGTGCCAAGTTCTGAGCATCCTTCTCAGCTTGGGTAGGGTTGCTACAATAGGCCTGTGGATGGGGGATGGGGCTCTTCCCTCCTCCCCCACCATGCCCTGCTGTGCACTGCAGATCACCAGAGAAGTTACGTGATGTGGGGTCTGTCTATGGGGCAAATGAAGCTCAGTTCCAGCAGAGGGTGGTCTGTGCTCATGCACCAAGGGCTTGGCTCCTAAGGGAGATGGGCTCTTCATCTAAGCCTAGCGTGAGCCTAGCCTTGGGAGCCCTGTGCCAGGCAGGGCACTGAGGGGGCATTCCTGGTGGCCTTGGTGCCCACCCACCAGCCCAAGGATGATCAGTGGTGCCCAGCGACTGTGACATGCGCTGCATTCGATGTCTCCAGGCCCTCCCCCCCACATGGCTCTTACCCTGAACAAAACAACCCGCAGGAGCATCGGCTTTCTGATCAAGCCCGACTTCAAGGCCATTTGTCATCCAATAATAAACACATGGAGAAAAGAGTATTCTCTGTGTGGGAGGAAAGCAGACTGGATCTGTCATCCTGTCCTAGCTCTTGTCGGCTGTTTTTAATCTTCTAAAATGTTGATTACTCATTTTGAAAACTTACACTCAGTGGCAAATACTAAGCATCATTCGATGCTTAGAAATGAGCCACCCGAGCAGAGAGGTGGCTCGGCTCGGCCCAGCGTGCCTCGCTCAGCTCACCTTCCAGCTCTGCCTCACCCCTCTAGTTCTCTCCCTTCCAACTCCGGGGTGGCTGGGACCAGCCTCTTGCTGCACGCAGGGCACATAGTAGGTGCTCAAGAAAGGCTTGTGGACTCATGTGGAGGTTAGCACCTGCCCTTCATTCTCCATCCCGCCCTGGGCAGTCCTGCCTGTCCTGACTGGACACCCTCCCCTGCCTCTCTCCAGCTGGGAAGAGCAATCTGACCCAACTCCTGCATCCCTGGAAGCTTCCCCAGTTCCCTTCCAGACACTTCCTGGGGGCCTAACTCCTGGAGTACTCCCCTAGAGACCCCCTCCTCATTAATGACTAATAGGTGAACAGATCCGGCAATGGATGCTGTCTCCGCTTCTCAGTGGGCCGAGAACCTTTGGGTGATTTAGGGAAGCCTCAGAACTGCTTCATAGAATTTGACAAGTTCCTAATTGGAGGAAATATTAAATTTCATGTAAAGGTCCAGGAAGATAAAGATGGAATTCTTTTTCCCATCTGTGGTCTCTTTTACTAGTTCCATACTTCTCTTGGGTCCAACTGCCCATTTTCCCTCTCTGTTTTTTCTTTTTTAACCCAAAGAAGGGTCTCAAGCAGCTTCCCCTTTTAATAGACCCTTTCCCTCCTCAGCAGTGTTGGCCCTCCCTTCATCCTCCTCTTTCTCCCAATATAGCTTTCAAAAAATCCCTATAGTAGGAGGGTTGGTGTCCAGCCCTTTCTATGTGGCCTGTTTGGGGTGATCACCTCTACCTGCTACCGGTTCATTTTCATTATTAATGTTCATGCAGGCTCTAAGAAGTGAAGGGATTTGTTCTGATATATCCATACCAATTACTAAAAGTTCAACATCTCTCAATTAATAGTTTGATTAATTATTCTAGCTTACTAAATGTAATTTAATAAAATGGAAATTTCTTTTCCCATGAGTTTGTCATGTCTGTCTCCATATATATATATAAAATATTATGTATATTATACATATTACATACATTATATTTTATGTATGTATGTCTCAAAACTTATTATTTCTAAACTTAAACATCAAAGTAACTCTCCATCCTATTTATTAACAATGTAATCAAGAATGAGATGAAAATGAAACTATTTACAATCTCTCTTCTGTGAGAAAGATCAGAGCCCAAGGGCCCTTTGTTGAACACCACAACGGCTAAGTGCTCCTCAGTTCTGGAAATGCAGCCCTAAGTTTCTTCCTTTCAGGATACTAATAAAAATGTTTCCCTGAGAGTTCTCCTAATGTTTCTTCACAAGATAAGGAAAAAGTGTATGACATTCCCTTAGTTCCCATTTCTGGATCTCTCCGGGTATCACAGATAGCCACAGGCTTTGCAGAACCACAGTTCAACTGAGAAAGACAGTGAAATGGAAACTGTCCAAAATCCTTCTGCCCCTTCAAGATGCAATATAGACAGTTCTCACTTGGTGTAAATTTCTATTCCACAAATCCAGCTTTACTTAAAGAATTCTGAAAGGAATCTGCATTCCAAAAAACCCCCACCTCTGTTAACTTTGCTGTACAAGTTCGGGCTCTCTGCTCCTGCTCTTTGGTCTAGTACTCCATGGTCTCTCATACCCCTAAAATTCTTAAAACCCTCCAAGTAAAAAGCAAGACAGGCAGAGGGACTGTCACCACCACCGCTCCTGGATGGCAGCCTTGGCACAAGAGAGGAAGCCTTTGCCCCTCTCTGCATATCCAGTCAATTGCTGCATGGCACTGTCCTCACCTGTGTGTGTCTGTGTCCGGCCCCAGGTCCTGCATGTTCCTCCTCCTGTCTCAGTTCTCTCTCCCCAGCTTTTACATGTCCTTGAATGCTGTGCCAGCACCCTCCCAACCTGCATCCCCACATCTGCAGGCAAATTCACATTATACAGAAATCATTTATGCAGAGGTCTTTGGAAGGGCCCACGTATGTGGATAAGAATCCTTGGTTTTGGTGGGAGAGCTTTCTGGAGCAAGTGCTACATCCCTCCTTATCCTTAGCCCAAGCTGGACCTCTAAAGAACAAAAGAAATTCATGCCTAAGACATGAGGGAAAGGAGGGAAAGCAAAGCAGAGGAGGGGGGATGGGAAGGGGACCTTCCTACACAGAAGGAAAAGTGTGAACTCCCCCGTGGAGTGGAGGTTGAGGGACCCCCCAGGGCCTCACCAGTGCCCTAGGCAGGGGAGGCGATTGGGGGGGGGGAAGTAAAAGGACCCATTGGCTGGTGCCCTGGCTCTCTGAGCATCCCCACCAGTGGCCTGGGTGTGATCAGGGCCCCATCTTCTGCCCACAGGTATGACACTATCACCAACCAGTGGGAGACAGTGGCCCCACTCCCCAAGGCTGTGCACTCAGCTGCAGCTACCGTGTGCGGGGGCAAGATCTATGTGTTTGGAGGGGTAAATGAGGCCGGCCGAGCTGCTGGGGTGCTACAGTCCTACATCCCACAGACCAACACATGGAGTTTCATTGAGTCCCCGATGATTGGTGAGCAATGTTCAGACAGGTTCTGGGATGTGGGAGACAATGAGGGGCATTATCTCCAAGATACCCCACTTCAACTGGGACATATGCTGATTAAAGGCTCCCCCCAGCCAACACAGGGACTGACATGGCAGATGGGAGCCAGGACACTGGTCTTGCCTCTGGTGCCAGAGCTTCTTTAGGCATCAGTTTCCTGATCTGTAAAGTCAGAGGTTTGGACTAGACCATCGCTGAGGATCCTCTAGCTGGGATAGTCCTAGGTTCTATGAAACTGTAGTTAGATCTGGGGCCTGGGGCAGAGGCAGAGCCCAAGAGAGGAGCCCAGAATCCCATTTTGGATGGGGTCCAGGGCCTCCCCTCTCAGCCCTGACTCTGGTTGCATCCTTCTCCTCCAACACAGATAACAAGTATGCCCCAGCCGTCACCCTCAATGGCTTCATCTTCATCCTGGGGGGTGCCTATGCCCGGGCCACCACCATCTACGACCCAGACAAGGGTAACATCAAGGCAGGGCCCAACATGAACCACTCCCGGCAATTCTGCAGGTGAGCCAGATGCTGGGCCAGGGCACAGGGGTCAGCCTAGATGCCCTTCTGGTCTGAAAGGCAGAAATCTGACTCCAGGCAGTGCAACTGGGATGTGTGCTGCTCCATGCAAGGACACGTAAACACACTTGAACACATGTGTGTACAAGCTGACATATATACATGCTCATGTGCACAAGCACATGTGCAGTTACACATGCATAAACATACATGCACACATATACATTGTGCAAATGTGCACTTACACATGCACGATTGCATGAACATGCATGCATATGTGCACATATGTGTGGACAAACATGCACACTGACGGGTGCACACAGATACTCATGCACAAACACTCATGCATAGGTGCAAACCCATGCACTTACACATACACATGAACACACATATCAACATACACCCGTGCACAAATGTGCACACATGCACGCATACATGTGCACACAAACATGCAGCACACCCTGTACAGGCATGCACTCATGTGCATGCATACAGACGTGCACAGTGACATTGCACATATATTACACCATGTGTGCATGCACACACAGCCTGTTTCTGCACAGTGCCTAACGGAGTCTGGACTGGACCGGCATCTCCCTTTCTTCCTCTCCTGTCAGAGGAGTCAGGGTTCCCACAGGGCTTTTGTGGGAGAGATTCTGTCTCATCGTAGCTGGGGATGGGTGTGGGTGTAGTGGGATGGGCAGGGGTCTTCTCCCTCTCCTCTCTCACTGTTCTGGGTTTCCTCAGTTTCCTTATGTGTCAAAGGCAGGACATAGAGCAGATGACCTGCAGAGTCCTAGGCCCAAGACACTCCCCCTCTGGCCTCTCCCCCTCCCCTGATGGTGCCTGGCGGATGGGACCCTGAAGGGGCTGCAGGGACATCTGCTGAATGCCAGGGTTTGACCTCCCGCTCCACTCTCCTCCACAGTGCAGTTGTGCTGGATGGAAAGATCTACGCCACCGGTGGCATCGTCAGCAGCGAGGGGCCAGCCTTGGGCAACATGGAGGCATATGAGCCGGCCACCAACACGTGGACCCTCCTTCCCCACATGCCCTGCCCCGTCTTCCGGCACGGCTGTGTGGTGATCAAAAAGTACATCCAGAGTGGATGAGGCCCAGGACACCCGTGTGGGGCTGCGGACATGGCTAGGGAGGCGGGCCACACACAGCAGGAGAGCGTCAGCATGAAGGGAGCTAGGACAGTGGGAAGGGAGCCCCTGTGCTGGCCTCTAGAGCATTCTCTACATCGAATGTACGACAGTCGCTCCCGCCCTGACTTCAGGGAGCCGGGGTGGCTGGTGCTCCACGCTAGGGATGCTCGGAGGCATCCCATGAGCCCAGGTGCAATAGAAACTCCCTCTTTTTTACTTGTGGGTGGGAGGGATGGGGCCTCCATCCCTCTCCCACGAGCCCGGGCACCGCCGGGCCCAATGCCCTCACTCACCTCGTGTCCAAGCTCAGCTTTTCAAACCATCTCAGGCTCTCAGCGGCTGGGCGTAGATGCCTGCCTGGTTGCGGGGGTGTGGGGCGCTGCAGAGGCAGATGGCAGCCCTGGACGGCTCCGGGTGAGGGGATGGCAGGGCCATCAGGGGAGGGTGACGAATCTCCTGGCCCCCACCCCTGATTGAAGGGGAGTCTGGCAGCCAGGCCTGCTTTCTCCAATCCCATACGAATTCTTAACCTTTCCAAGAGCAAAAGGTTACGTTGGGGGACTGAAAGGAGAGGAGGTAAGTAGAAGGGTTGGGGTGAGGGACTGATCCCTGCATCCTTGGGGGTGGGAGGAAGCAAGCAAACAGCCATCCCACTAATTTTTCTACACCCAGATTAGAGATTCCTGGCTGCTCTGGGGGGGGGGGCCCACACCCCTGTCTTTATTTTTGGGAACCTTTCTAGCCCAGCAGCCCATGAAAGCTGTGCCTTGTGGGGGTGCCCCTGGGGAGGCTGGGACTGGCCTCGCAAGGGAGCTGAGTGCTAGCTGGGGACCAGGCCGAGGGCAGGGCAGAGGGAGCGTCTGTCTACAAAGCACAGGAGATTATTTTTTATATTGATAGCTATATATTGAGCGGCTCCCATGGGAGCTCATGATGGGGACGGCCTTTTAACATTTTTAACTAGTCCATGACAACAGAGCATGAGCTCCGAGAGGCAGCTCTAGGTCAGCCTCTCCAGCCAGGGATGGGCTGGCCAGAATGCCCCCTCCCACCCTTGGGCGGCCACTGGGCATTAGGAGAGGTGGGGGGGAGCGTGCCCTCACCTACCGGCTTCCAGACCATGGGTCGGACACGGAGACATGGACAGGACAAACTCTGTGTCCCAGGATTTGAAGCCCCACTCGGACCTCCGATCTGCAGGGTCTGCCGCTGGATCCTGGTTATGCAGTGATGTGGGAGATTATTTATTCTTTTGTTTTTTTAAAAGTAATAAGCACAATGAAACTCCACCCGTCCTCTGTCATCGCGTCTTCATGTTACACGGGGTGCAGGCTGAGTGTCTGCCTTGGAGGGTGGCCCAGCCAGCAACCCGGCGGGATGGAGGGCAGCCGATGACTGACGATGTGTCCAACCCCCTTCCTCTCCTCATCGGTCACACTGGAGTGAAGCTGGCATTTCTGTGAGCTCTCTGAACAGGGTTCTCTGGTACAGGATTGTACATAGCTACGTTTATTGGTTAGCTCTTGGTATACCGTAATAAATCTATTTATAGACCTAGATTCATGGCTCCCTGGCGCATTCTTGGGTTGACTGGGCCTGTAGGAGCATTGCAGGCCCCCAACCCCTCCCATCTCCCAACTTCATTTACACACAGCCCCAGGCCACACCCATCTGTGAGCAAATCTCAGAACCTGGGTACAAATTCTGCTGCCTCAGATACTTATCACCTAGCCCTTTGGGCTATCTTATCCAAAAAGCAAAATAAACAAAAGTAAACCCAAGAGCCAAGCTTCTGTATGTAAATGGCATGTACACAACATGTAACCTAACCCAAGAGGATCCTGACTGTAGAGTCAGAAAGGACCTGAGGACCACTGAGTCTAGGCTTTCATCTTACAAAGAAGGAAACTGAGGCCCAGTGAAGTAAGAGGATCCTGGCTCTAGAGTCCATTGCCATATGAAGAAAGAGGCCCAGAGGGAAGGAACTCAAGTCCTAAGTATCAAAAGTAAGATCTGAGTTCAGGTCCTCAGACCCCACAGCCTGTGGTCTTGGTTGGATGAGGTACAAGACAGAACCATGGCTCTTTGTAGATTCATTTTATGCCAGAGAAACCAGAGGTCATGGGTAACCTCTCATGTTAAGAATGTTTATTCCCATAAGGGAGCCCAGAGACAAGAGCAGAGAGGCCTTGATGAGAGCTTCTGGCTAAAGACTGGGAAAGAGGCACATCAAAACTTTCTTCAAATGCAGGAAGTGTTGGAACAGTGATGAGAAGCATACCGGATGGTCCCAGAACTGGACCCAGAGTAATGAGGGAAAGCAGCAAAGAGCCCCAGGGCAGCTTGACAGGAGAAAAAAATTCCCCAGCAATGAGGAATCCCAGAGTGCCATGGGCTCCTCTTCCATGGAAGACCTAAAGCAAAGGCTGGGGGAACTCTCCTTAGGGATGCTCTTCTCATGGATGAGTCAAACTAAGTGGCTTCCCATTCAGTGATTCTGTGGCCATCCTATTCAGGAGATGGCTTATAAACATCTCCAAAAGGAAGTCACAATATCAGTGGACCAGCCTGGTGGCCTGACTAAGAATAGGTCACATGGATCAGGGAACCATGGCAGCTACATCAGAGCAACATTTTACCAAAGTGTTGTCCAAGTCTCTCCCACTTGTTCCCTATATGATGGGCCATGGGCTATACTCTATTACTGCTGGGCAGACTCAGATGGCCAGCACCAGAGAGGTCAAGGCTTCTGTGCCAGCTTGGCCTCCAGCTGGAGTCCACTAATGCCTCCTCTGAGGCACAGAGCTGACCCAGGTGCTGAAATGCTCTGTTGAAGGAGCAGCTTTGATGGCTCAGACCCACTGGGAAAGACTTCAAGTATGATCCAGTGGTGGACACTATCATGCAGGGTCAGCAGGGATTGTGGTCCATGCTGATGAGAGGGCATCTGTGCAGAGGCTCATGGAGCATGCTTTTGGAAGGACCCCAGAGTGCTGTCCTTGTCCCAAAGTTTTGAACATTTTTATAAGTGACTTAAATGAAGCCATTGATGGTACAGTCATAAAATTTACCAATGATGTGAAATTAGGAGGGGCAGCTAATTCAGTAGCACCTACTATGTACAAAGCCTGGTTATAAGCACTGGGGATACAAAGAGGCAAAAGACAACCATGACCTCGAGGTGCTATTTCTATCTATCAATCTAATGGCAGAGACATCCTACAACAATTATGCCCAAACAGCCTAGAAACCAGATGAATTGGAAATCACCCAAGAAAGGCACTAGAATGAAGAGGGATTGGAAAAAGCTTTCTTTAGATGGTGGGATTTTAACTGGGAAGCCAGGAGGTAGAGATAAGGAGAGAGAGCCTTCCAGGCATGTGGGATGATGTTCATCAGATGACAGAGACAAGATTTCAGAAAAATCTCAATGTCAACAACACTGAGCTGAATCTAAGATGATGAAATGCAATAGAGATAAATATTAAGTGATCCAAAATCCTTTTCCCAAGGACAAAATGGGAAGGTATGATAGACTGCAATTGTTCTGAAAACAATCTGGGGGTCTGAGGAGACCACCAGCTCCACAGGAGCTGAGTGTTGTATAGCAGCCCCAAAAGCTCATGGCATCCTGGGCTGCCTTGGGGAGGTCCTTGTTCCCAGGATCACAGTGGTGCTGGTCTCTCTGGCCTTTGCCCTCATCATAGTTCACCTGGGCACCAGAGCTGAAGACATACTTGGGTCAGCTGAAGTGTCCAAAGGAAGCAAGGGCCAGGAAGGATTGTCCTATGGAGCAGAGATTAATCTCATTATTTATCCCCAAAGGGCAAGACAAGGACATGCAGGGATGTGTAGGGTAGATAATAGAAAAAGCTAATTCGTGCTGAGGGTTTTCCTGGAATAGAAAGGGCTGCTGTATGAGGAGGGCACACATCTGTCAGGGATGCTCGTTCTGGGCTGTTCTTGGAGACCTCCATGGTCTGAGCTGGTTCATAGATTCTGAGAGGGCAAAGACACCAACAGAAATTCTTGGGGACCCAGTGCTTGCTCATTTTCTGCTGGTGGGCACCTGTGACTTTGGGTGGCTGGTATCCAGTCCCTTGGCTGAGGGGGTCTTCCCCCAGGCTGACCCACAGCACCTGGAAGGGCAGAGATGGAACATCCCAGGCATGGGAGGGAGATGATGCTTCTTCCTCACTACTCCATCCCTGGTTCTGGACAAGGACCTGGCACAAGGAGTGTAACTCTAAAAACCACAACCAGAGAAACAGCCTGCACATCAGGAATCAGAGAAGAACAGAAAATGTCAATATCTTTTTGTACTAGATGGAACACCCACTGGTCCCTTCCAGAAAGAAACCCCAGACTGAAAAGGAAGGCGGGAAGCAATAGACGCCTCCTGTGTGACAAGTACTGTGTAAGCGCATTACTAATTTAAATCTCACAACCATCGTGGGAGATAGGTGATACTATTATCCTCATTTTACAGTTGAGGAAACGGAGGCAAATAACAGAAAAGTGACTTGCCCAGGGTCACACAGCTAGTAAGTGTCTAAGATCAGATTTGAACTAAGATTTTCCCAATTCCAGGCTCAGTGTTCTATCCTTTATTCTACCTCTGCAAACACTCAGGAGCATAATGACCAAAATGTAGTGCATCTAAGATGTAAAAAAAATAAATAAAACACTTCAATAAAAAAATATCACACAAGATTTGCCAGTGACTATTAGAAATGAGAGGGAAACTTGGAATACAATATTCCAAAAGGCAAAAGATAAAGTCTTAGAAACAACAATAACTCAGAAAGACATTTAAAAATTCTAGATTAAAATTCAAAGTCGAAACAAGAGGAAGGAGAACCCTAAAATATTCAATGCATTTTAATAAAAGGAAAGGTCTAAACATCAAAGAGTGGCATTCTAATGACGGGGAAAGAGGCAAGTGTCCCTTCAGACTTGAATGTCTTCAAGGGTCACAGAGGCGGATAAATGACACAGACATAGGGATTAGAGAGAGTTTGTTTTGTTGGTTTTAGCAAAGGAGGGCGAAAGGAGCGCACTGAGAAAGAAATGAGCAGCTTATTATCTTGCACATACAAGGTGCTTACAAAGAAGAACGTGGAGGAACTGGTGAGGCATGCAGACATTTCAGAAGCTCATTCGAACAGGGTGAAAGAAGGCTGGAACAGACCCACGCATGCACACGCACATTTACTCATGCATGCATACTCACACATATGCACACTCACAGACATGCACATACAGAGACATGCGCACATGCACACATGCACATGCACACACACAATTAAGTCCAACAGAGAGACAGGAAGCAGCATAAAAAGGAGAGGTGAGTGGGGGCAGCAAAAGAGGCAGAATGGAATCCACGAGAGAATAATACCAAGTAAAACAACCTAATTTGGGAGGGTTGGTCAGAACCAGGAAATGAAAAGAGAGAATGTATAGAACTCCGGACCTGGGCGTAGTGAGGCAAGGAGAGGCAGAGGAACACAGTCAACTTCAGTTAAAGGCTACTGATGTTGAGCAGATTCCTTCTCTTTCCTCAATTTCTGGTGGCCAAGAAGAAAACAGAAAAAGGAGAAGAAAGGTGCTGTTCTTATGCCCTTTTTTACATTACACAGAGGCAAACAGAGGGTAAGTGACTTGCCCAGCATCACACAGCTAACAAGTGCCAGATCTGAATTCAGGCTTCTTGACTTCAGGCCCAGAACCCCATCCACTGTGCCACCTAGTTGAGAAATAAGATCTATGGAAGAAAGAATTAGAAAGACAATTAACAGCTTGGCACAATAACCAAGCACACATCCCTGGAAATTAGAACAGACTGAGAAGAAGCCAATGAGTCCTTAAGACAACAAGAAATATTCATCAAAAGGCTAAAAAAGGAGAAAAAAAATGTAAGATATCTCATAGCAAAAACAAATGACCCAGAAAACTTGAGGAGAGATCACTTAAGAATCATTGGTCTACCTGAAAGCCACGACCAATAAAAAAGTCACAACATCCTGTTCCAAGAAATCTTTAAAGAAAACTGCCTAGACCTCTGAGAACTAGAGGTTAAAGCAGAAACAAAGGATCCACCGGTCACCTCTGAAAGAAGCAACAAAATGGAAACTTCCAGAACACCATGACCAACATCCAGAGCTTCCAGATTAAAGAAAAATACTGCCAACAACCAGGAAAAAAAACCCTCTAATTAAAGTATTAAAGGAGCCACAGTATCACATGAAACTTAACAGGTCTCATTTTAAAGGAGCAGAGAGTTTGGAATATGATATTTGAGAAGTTCAAAGATAGGGGCTTACAACCAAGATTAACTAAGTATAATCTTACAGAGGAACAAATGGATCTTTGATGAAACAGGAGCTGATTATTAAATAGTCAACATTTTGCTATGGAGAGATGACATATGTGTCCCACCAGAACTCCATCATCATCGGGAGTTATAAAAAGAGTCCAGTCAGACAAAGGGTCTGGAAGGAGTTGTTAGACCCAGTGGTCTTAAAAGGGAACAAAAGAGGAATTCACTGCGGGGTGGAGGGAAGGGAGGGGGAGGAGTGGCACTTTAATCTCATTATCATTTGAACTGGACAAATCAGGGGAGAGAGGCAGGGAGGGAGAAAGGGAGGAAGTTGGATACAGAAATACATTTCACTCAACAGAGGAGGTCTCAAGAGAAAAAAGGGAAGAGGGGAAAATAAGAAGGAAACTGAACTAAGGGAAAAATTAGTCTTAAACAAAATAAAATCTAACTGAGGACATATACAAATATTTATACCAGCTTACTTAGTGATGGGAAAGAACTGGAACTGAGGTGATGTCCTTCAGTTGGGGAATAAACCATTTGTGGTGTGTGAATGTGATGGAACTCTGTTGTGCCATAAGAAATGATGAAGGGGACAGTTTCAGAGAAATCTGGGAAGACTTGGCTGAACTGATGCAAAGGAATGTGAGCCTGATCAGGAGAGCAATGCACACAATAACAGTGCTGAAAAGAAAAACAATTTGGAAAAGCTTAGAAACTCTGACCAACCACTATTTCAAAGGACCCAGGATGATACAGGCAAACGTCTCCTGATGGAGAAGTGAAGGACTCAGAGGACAAATGGAGATGCTTTTTACATGGCCAAGAGGAAATCTGTTTGCTTGACTACACGCGTTTGTGACAAGGGTTTTGTTTTTCTCTTTTTTTCAATGTGGAAGTGGGAAGCAGAGATGGGAAAATGGGAGGGAGAGAAGTCAGTCATCAATAAACCTTATTGAGTGCTTGCTTTGCATCAGGAACTATATTGAGGCAGATTTTTGCAAATAGGAAAAAAAGGAATTTAATTTTAAAAATAAAATAGAATGGAGCAGAATTCATTATGCTTCAGGAATGGCAAAAGAACCAGGGGTAGCAATCATGATCTCAAATAAGACAACTATAGAAACAGACATGGTTAAAAGAGATAAGCAGGAATAAATCTGCATTATAAAGGCACCATAGACAATGAAATACATCTTATAAGTATACATGTACATACGTATATGTAATTATAATACATTCCTAGGGCTCTCTATCTACATCTATTATTATCGTACATTTCTGACAGAAACTACACCAGCTGGAGGCCTCAAAGTGTCTCTTTCAGACCTAGACAAATTAGCAAAAAGATAAATAAATAAGGACCTGAAAAGAGTTTATAAAAGTGAGCTATAGCCACTCTCTGGAGCCTCTGCTTTCCCCATTGGCCTGGGCTACTTGACTGCACTCAGGACGTGGATGGGATGGGAGATAACCACTCCATTCCTTCTGACCACTTGCCTCCTGCTAGGCCTCCTTGTCACACAGTCCCCAAATCCATAATCTGGTTTTACTGTGTAATCTAAGGGCATGGGGCCTTTCAGTTATCTCCCTGCTGCTGCTGCTTCCTTGGCCCTCGGGGGCCTTTCCATCTGTCCTCCAGCTGAGCCCCAGGAGACCAGGGAATGTCTTGCTCTATTTGTACCTGCAGGGTCTAGTGAAGCAATTGACATACAGTAAGTGCTTAATAAGAGCATCTTTTCATTCATTCACTTTTTAAACTAAGAGCCATGTTATCTGCCTTGAGGAACTGGAGTCCTTTCCAAGAGGATCAGGCATAAAGCAAGGATATCCTCTGTTACCTACCACTATTAATTCATATAGTTCAAAAGATACTAGCTATAGCAAGAAAACAAGAAAAAGAAATTAAGATAATAAGTACAGGCAAAGAAGAAATGAAGATTAGATGGTTGACTTAGAAAATCCTAGAACTGAATGAAAAACAGGGACAGAGAGGATCTGCATCTCCTATGATAAAAGCAGATTCTCATCCTATGGATGTGGGGGCAGGGTGGGAAGTGGGGGGATGGGAGCTTGGGCTGGGGAAGGCAAAGATGATGGGGGAATGACAGGAAGATCCAGGGGTGCACAGAGGCAGTGAGACTGTTGATTCCAGTCAATGCACATTGTACCAGGCATTGTGTCCTCAAAGACCTTACAACAGAATGGGGGGAGCTAAAAAAGGGGGGAAGGAAGTAATTCAGCCTGTGAGAAAGGAAGACAGGGGTGATCTGGGCACCTCCTTTTGGAGGAGCTCTCCACTATGCCCTCCAACCAGAGAGGCCTCAGGGTACTGAGATCTTGAAGAAGACAAGGATCCTGGGAGGTGGGCACACCATGGAGGATTCTCTGCTCCCCTCCCCCACTTAAAGGACCAGTCTCTCTCATTTTCACCCACCCCCCAGGGTAATCGGGTCCTCACAGAAGTTGGTGGGGAGGTGCATAGTGGTCTCTTATCTCTGCCACTGACTTCTCCCATTTTAGGGGTCCAAGCACCACAGTTCCACTAACAGTCAGATTAGCTTTTACAAACGTAAATATTGAAATATTTATTTCAAAGGTAAATCGAGAACACACCAACAGAACCCCATTACCTGCTGGCATAACCCCCCTGTACTCCCTTGGTCTCAGGGGAGGGAAGGTTATTAGGCTCACAGTTGATCTCAGCTCCTACAAGGCATTAGTCTATTAAGTTCTGGGCTTGGAAGCTGGGATCCTGGCTTTCAGGCCTTACCTGGAAGCCCAGGCTCCAAAGTCCCCATGGTCCTACTCTGCACCCAGAACTGAAGGTAGAGAACAAAGAAAGCCCCAAACCACATTTCTCATGACCATATGGCCCAAGGAGAAGGGGAAGAAAGTCCTTCTCTACCCAACTTTCTTCATGGCATTTTTGCTGTGGGTGAAGGAGACTTCATCTCTGGATGCTACAGGAAAAGAGAAAGCAACTAAGTCACAGATTGAAAGACACAGCTTGTTCTGGTTATGAAGCCAGTGGTAAAAATGCTGCTCCCATCCCATGGTGGGCTGGCATGGCATGTCTACTCTCTAGATCGAATCTCTGGAGTTTCCACTTGGGTGCCTCCATCTTGGGTGGTCTGGGCATGCACCAGAAACTCATCACACATTACAATTCCCAGATCAAGAGGCAGAAGCTGCAGAGTAGACAGTGGGGTTGAAATATGAACCAAGACACAAGGAGTATAGAGTTCAACATGTGCCAGGCAAATCAAACCACCACCACCTTCTAGACCAGGGGTGGGGAACCTGTGGCCCCGAGGTCACATGTGGTCTTTTAGGTCCTCAAGTGCAGCCCTTTGACTGAATCCAAACTTCATAGAACAAATCAGATTTATAAAAGAACCTTCTATAAAACTTGGACTCAGTCAAAGGGTCACACTTGAGGACCTAGAAGACCACATGTGGCCTCGAGGCTGCAGGTTCCCCACCCCTTTTCCAGACCATCATTCAGACCTGATTGTTAGAACTCAGAATCCTGAGCCCAAGATGCTTGGGAAGAACTGTATGCCCAGATCACCTGCCCTGCTTCTAGCCCAGCCCTCACAGCCAACATCCAGGGAAGCATCTCCTATAGAGAAGAGTCTGGCATCTCCCCCCACAGGCAGCTAAGTTCTGTACCCAGGGGTAAAACAGACTACCTGGAGGAGCAAGGAGGGTGCCCTGAGAAGCAGAAAGCAGCACATGCCAGGCAAGTCAAACCACCCACCCTGCCACCTTGGTCACTTCAGTCTTTGGAAGGGCAAGGCCTCCAGCCCAGTGGGACTCAAGACTTGGGCACATGCAGCCTAGGGGGGGCTACAACCAGTTACTGATGACTAGAAAGGGCAATTCTTGTCTCTGAAGTCCTTGGCCCTGGTCAGTGGCTCAGTCTCAGAAACTGAGGCCTTTGCACCCTAAGGACACTGGGACCTTCCCATTCAACTTGGGAAGGGAAGGAGATAGGGATAAGTATTAATGAAGTGCCTACAAGCCAGGTACTGTGTTGGGTGCTTTATAATTATTATGTCCATTGATCTTCATAATAACCTGGGAGGTAGGTGCTATTATCCCTATTTTACAGATGGGGAAACTAAGGCAAGCTGAAGTTAAGTGCCTTTCTCAGATCTGTGGGAGACAAGATTTGAACTTGGGTCTTCCTAAATCCAGGCCCAGCAAAGCAGCAGCCTTGAACCCCCAGGGCTTGATGTAGCACTTTGCTCCTAGTAAGCACTTAATGAATACTTGGTTTACTCAGGGACTCAGTGCCAGGGACTGCTTCATAAATGGCTCCTGGGTGTGAAACAGCACCTGTCCTAGAGGGACTGAAAATCTTAGCCAGGTGGGAACAAGGGGTGGGGAGTACTAGGAAGGGCAAAGGAGTTAGGGGATGGGGAATCAGGAAAGAGAGGGGAGAGGGTGGGGGAGAAGGGGGGGATGCTCGAATTGAGCCTGGAAGAAAGAGAGGATTCTCAGAGGCAAAGGCAAGGACATCATTTGGTTTGCTAAGTACAGGAGATGAGTTCAGGCAGAGAAGTCAAAGAGGCAAGCAGGCAGACAGGCAGGCAGGAAGGCCGGCAACAAGGCCTACCTATTTTGGGGACAATGGCTGATGACCTTGGCTTAGCTCTGTTGCAGAATTTGGGATGATGGCCATCACTGCCCATATCCAAGTCCCTGGTAAAAAATGCCAAACACCTCGGGGATCTTCCACTGGAGGGCGCCAACAAGCAGACATCAGCCCCAAGCTAGTCACTGGCCTCAAGCCTGCAGGCTCCGTTCTCCTCTCCCTTGCCCACCCAGTCCCATTCTTATTCTCTGTGACCTTCCCCTAAAAGCCTTGACAGTGAGCAACTCAACCATCCAGCCTGTCAATTCCTTCAGGAGCCGACCAAGATGTGGTGCTTGTGGGTCAGGGGACTTGACCTTACTGAGGGCAGCTGGTCTGGGCTTTCCATCTCATCAAGGAACCCAGCTTCCTTTCAGATTTCTGACATGAGCATGGAGTTGTGGTCTGAGATGGCATGTGCTGCTTTGGATGAGGTCCCCATCCCTGGTGATGAAAGAAGTGACTGGTATGAGCTGGGGAAGCATGGGGACAGAACAAGCCAGGCACAAGCAAACAGCCCAGGCAAGGGCACTCGGGGATAATGGCCAAGCTTGTCCCAGAGAAGAGTGGACAACATGGGAAGGAGGGGTATGGAATACTGTGTGGACCACTGTGCTGGGGGTTTACTAACCCAATGATTGTCTTCTCTTTCTTTTTAAAACTTTGTTAGAAAAAGATCACTGGATAGATGAGGGGGAAGAAGGATATAATTAGAAATAAAAAAGGCATTTAAAATTAAAATGAAGTGTCCCATGCTATTCTCAAGGAAAAGATGGAGCAAATAGACTGGATGCCTAGTGAAAATAGATTGGAGAGTCATCACGGCTGAACGTCAGTTTAGAAAGTGGCTGCAATGCCCCTAGGGATCTGTGCTGGGCTCTGGACTAACGCTGGCAGCCACTGATAGCTGGGGAGAGTCCAGGGAGGGTGACCAGCATGGGGAAGGGTCTGGGGCCCAACAGAAGAGGCTCTGCCAAAGAACTGGGCCTATGTAGCCTAGAGAAGATTCCTGGGGCCGGGGAGGGGGTGATAGCTGGCCTCAAGCACTGCAGAGGCTGAGCATATAGTAGGCACTAAGTAAATTCTTGATGGAGCAGATTAAAATCCAAAGGGAATGCAAGCCAGCAGTAGTGCAGTAGCACAGTCATGTGTCAAGGAGGAATAGTGGGATGGTGTCATACTCAGAGCTCTGGGAAAGGTGCTGCTTTGGAAGGGGGTGAGTGGAGTACCTTCCTCCTGCCTCCACTACACTGAGCTCTAGAGCCGCTGTCCTTGGTACTTAATGCTTGTTCAGTGACTATCAACAAGACTGTCAGCCTGAGGTATGGGGTAACCTGGATGGCCTCTGAGATTCTGGGATCACGTCGCTCCAACCAACCACAAATTCTGAGTTTTACTCCCCTACCCTTCAGCCCCTTTATCATCATCTTTTCCACATGAAGAGAGAAGGAACTGTATCAAATGCTTGGCCAATGTCCAGATAAATGTTCTCTGTGGTTTTCTCCCTCATCTCCAGCCTCCATGCTCTGTCAGACCTGAGGAAACCCTGGCAGCTCCAGGATTATATCTGCCTTCTGGACAGTCAGTCACCACTACCCATCTCTTTCACCCGTCCTAGAGACTGGCCAGAAATGGAAGCTGAGCTTGCTCGACCCAGATACGGTTTGAGGCTCATCGCACTCAGGACACCCCTCATCCATGTGGCCCAAGGTCGAGTTAACTGCTGTTGATCACACTCAGGACACCCTTCCTCATTTCCCCAGGAGCCGCCCTCTAGAGGCATCTCTCCCACCCTGGATTTGTGAGGGTCGTTTTTTAAAAGCTCAAGTGAAAGCCCGGTTAGCAATCATTCCAATTGCTGGGCATTTAAATATTGATTATGAAGGTTTTCCCCAATCGTTTTCTATTTTGGATAATCTTTGTTTTGAAAATATTTTTCCTATCTTCAAACCCACCAATTTTGTCTCCAATAACTTCTTCCATTTCTTTGATAAGAATTTTTGCCTTCACAATAGAGACATCATTTCTCTTTCCAATCTTCCCTCTCTACTTTATAACCATTGACGAAACAATCAACTATATAGTGTGGGGTAAATTATCTCACATAAAAGAGGCAAGAAAAATCTTTTACACTGGAGGGGAGAAGCAGGGAGGTGGGGGAAGTGAATGAACCTTCTCATCAGAATTGACTAAAAGAGGGAATAACATACACACTCAGTTACAGAAAAGTAAGAGGGGAAGGGGATAAAAGAAGAGAGGTGATAGGAGGGAGGGCAGATTGGGGAAGGGCGTTCTAAGAGGACAGAAAGAGAATGACAAATGTTGGAGAGGATGTGGGAAAAATGAGACATTAATGCACTATTGGTGGAGTTGTGAACTGATTCAACCACTCTGTAGAGCAATTTGGGAACTATATAAAAAGGCTATAAAACCATGCATACCCTTTGACCTAGCAATACCAGTACTACATCTGTATCCCAAAAGAGAAAAAAAAATAAAAAGGAAAAGGACCTACATGTACCAAAAAATATTTATAGCAACTCTTTTCTAGTGGCAAAGAATTGGAAACTGAGGGGATGCCCATCAGTTGGAACTTATGGGAACGGCTGAACAAACTGTGCTACGTGACTGTAATGGAATACTATTGTATTATAAGACATGATGAGCAGGATGCTCTCAGAAAAACCTGGAAAGACTTTTATGAGCTGACACAAAGTGAAATGTACAGTGTACAAAGTAACAGCGATATTGGGTGACGGTCAGCTGAGCATGACTTACCTATTCTCAGCAACGCAAAGATCCAGGATAACTAAAGAGTTACAATGAAAGCTGCTATCCATCCCCAGGGAAAGAACTAATGTGTCTGAAGACAGACTGAAGCATACTTGTTAAACTATCTTTCTTGAGGTTTTTTTTTATCTATGTTTTCTTTCACAACATGACTATTATGGAAATGTTTTGCATGACCATGTGTATAACAAAACAGCACACTCACTGGCTCTGCTCCATCTCCATTTTTAAGCAATCACTCATGTACTTAGGTTTTTGATGCATCTGGGCTGGTAGAGACCATGGTGTCCTGGGGACAGGAGGGGCAGCAGAGCATTAGCTCAGACAACTCACTTCCACTGAGAGGGCTGAGGGCAGGGGGAGAGGGGCAACTCTCCAAGCCCTTTTGCTGAACCCTGTTTGCCTGAAGCCCCAGGTCTAGGCAGTCCAGTCACCGTGCCCAGAATTTCCAAGGAATGAGCTCCTTACCAGATGCTAACTCTCCTCCCCCATGTCACATCACCTGAAGGTGACCTGAGCAAGCCACTCTCGAGACTCTGTTAGTCTTCTGACTCAAACAGGGCAGAGCAGGTGTCCAGTAGATGTTCCACACCAGGCACTCCCTTTACCAATGAAATCATAGGTCCTATTCTTGTCCACCAAGTTATTTATTTTTTATCATATTCCCCATAATAGTCAATTAAAAAAATTCTGTCATCACTTTAAGTCTGTAAAGTGGCCAACTGTCATTTTGATTGGTGATACATTAAATCCACAAATTAATTTGGGAAGTACTGACATTCAGACAATGACACAACGAGCCATGTGCAAACCACCCCCCCCACTCCCCACCCCCTCCTCAAAGTTCACAGTACCTGGAGGGTACCTAAGGAGAGCTGACTGTCCTCAGGAAAGGAGTCTTGGCAGAATGGGGGCTGCTGTAAATTCTGCCCATTAGCTGAGAATGCAGACCTAGTGAGGGCTTCTCTGCCTACCCCAGGTCTTCCCCAAAACCATCCCCTTGCTACATAGACAGACGACAGGACAGCCCAGATGGACAGCCCCTTGGGCTCAGAAGGCTGGGGAGCATCTGCATCCAGGACGTTACTCCTGAGGGTTAACGATTCTATGCTCCTCTGGCAGCTGCTGTTTCCAGCATTTCTGAAGCTGCAGAGAAGCAATAAAGATGGGGTAGCCCTGACTCAGCCCTCCAGGTAGTGAGACCACTTCTCTCCACTGCATCAAGTCCTCTTTTAGATTAAGTAAGAGAAGTTCTATGGGTTTGGGCTGAGCTTACAGGGAAGGAGCCTGGACCTGAGGAATGGCCTTCTGGACATTCTCCAAACTGAATGTTTATTTTTCATGGATTTTTGTTCATCACCTTTATTTCCAAGTCTGTCTTTTCTCTACCCTACACCATCTCCTTTAAGAAAAGAATCAAAACTTCTGATGGTCAGAAAGTGGCAGCCCAGAGTCCCCTCTGCCCTTGCCAAGGGGGCAGGGGGCACAAATCCTCTTTGCCCAGGCCAGGCCTGCTCCTTCCAACTGGTCAACCTTCACCTGGGCTCTTGTCCTTTGTCTTTGTCACTATCCTGTGTAGACTCTTTCAGGACAGGGTACATCTTCCATGTCTCTGCAAACAACAGAGTCACTGTTTCTTACAGCTCAATGATATCTTCCATGCCTTCCTCGTATTTGGCTCCTTCCCAGTCAATGGGCATCAGCTTTGCTCTGGGATGCTGGGAGTCGGTATTTCTGCCTGTCTCAGACCTCCCCTGGGAGTTCTCCTCTTTTCTCATCTATAAGATTTATATATTGTTTTTCTAAAAATGAACCATGCTTGGACTCCTGCTAGAAACCCTATTTCATTCTACAGAATACAATATTTGATATGTACTCAAAAACGAAGGCGCATTCTTTAATGTGTATTTTAAGTTAAAAACGAAGTGAGAGTGAGGAGAAACCTGACTCTATTTGCCAAGCTAGACACACCACAGAGTGGAGTTACAATAACAGCTGGCAAGACACAAGAAGACGGACCTATGAAGCAGACTCAAGAAAATAGTCACTTGCATGTGTCTAGGGAGACAGACAAATCAGACTAAAAGGAGCATCTGGTGGGATGATGGACAAGAGGAGGTGTTGGGCGGCAGTCAGGGATGTGGCGGATGCAGCTCACTCATCCGCCTGCCTGCCTGCCAAGGTCCGCCTGCCTACCCACTGTAGAGGACATAGGACACCCTATTCCAAAGTGGGAAATTCTGGCAGACGGGGAATGTCCCTGCTACATCTATGAGGAAGGAGCCTCAGGGGCCACCGAGCATCTTGTTCACCAAGAAGCCACCAAGAATTAAGGCCTTGTTTCTGCTGTCTACTCTTTGACCAGACTGGGGTACAGGGAATACCCTTCCTCCCTTCTTAGTCCCTAACAATCATTCTTGCTTTGACTGGGGCAAAGCAGCATGGGTTTTCCTATGAATGGCCAAGTAGACGTGAGACAAGACGTGCATCTCTACCTTGTCTCCTTCCAGCCTCTTCCCTCCATCAAGAGCTGCTTCTGGCCAGAAGGATCAAGGCTGGCCACAAGGCCTCCAAGGACCCTCTGAGCTGGGGCAGACCTTCAGGGGCCCTTCCCTAACACAGGAATTTCAACCCCCCAAGCACTTAAGGTAACAGACTTAAAATGCTCATTGTCTCATCAACACAAAACAGGAAAAGGTTGAATCATGCAAAGGAAAAGGAAGAGGGTCTCCTCTGTCACCCGAAAGACTTGGTTTGGTTCCCACCTGTAAAATAAACAGCTTGAATAAAGGGAAGGATTTCTAGAAATCTCTTAGACCCACACACAGAGCCAGGGACAGCCTACGTGGGCATGACACCAAGGGGAAAAATAACTAGGTATCTGGTCTGCTATCCTTGGGTGGCACCACTCTCAAGCTCTGAGTTATTAATTTGCAAAGGATGGAAGTGGATGTTAATACAATTGTGTTCCTGAATGAGCTGCATGCTGAAATAAGGCATGTGTGCATGTATTGGAGGGTGGGGGTGGGGAAGAAAAGGGAGGAGAGATGGAGGTGGCAAAGAGTGGAAGAGAGGAATACGGGACAGAGATGGGATGGGGGGAAACAGAAAGGAAGAGGGAGAGGAAAAGAAGGTGGGGAGAGGGGAGAGAGAGGAAGAGACACAGAATGAGAGGGAAAGAGAAAGAAAGTGGAGAGAGGAAGGGGGAATGGAGGACGACGCTTGAACTCAAGCAGCCTGCTGACCACCCCCAGACATCATCCTGGGCCAGCCCCTTACAGCATCCCATCATTTTTTTAACCAGGAAGCTCAGGGCTCAGGCAGAGGATTCAGGAGAAAATGACTAGTTTTCAGTTAGTGCCCCTTTGGTAGCAAAGCACTAATGGAGACATGGTGACCAGGACCAGGAGTGAAGCAGTCAGAGCTGGGGGTAAGGGTGGGCCACCAGCTTCCTCCCTGGTCAGCCTGTGAAGAGAGGGAGTCTTCATCTATGTGAGGCCTAACCCTCCTGCCCCATGCATCCCACATGGCCGGCTGTGACACCGTTCTCTTTCCCATGCACAGGGCTGAAGCAGCTGCCCACTCCCTGCCAGACCCCGATTCGGTATCTGAAGCCTTTGGCCACGTGGGAGGCTCTCAGGTCTTTTCCATCCCCGACTGTCGCGTCATGGACACAATGGTCAGGCCACCTTGTTCTCCATTTCTCCTGTCTCTGCACGGGACATCCTCCCTGCCTGGAGCACCCTCCTCTCCATCTCCAGCTTTGCTCCTCCGTAGGGTCTCCTGAAGTTCCTCAGGATTTACTACCTATCTCTCCACCACCACCAGGAGCCTGTTCTCAAGGCCCCCCCAGAGAGTACAGGGTCTTCACCTGGGGACACCTCCAAGCAAACAAAGAAGAACCAGTTTGGGAGCAGCAGGAAAAGGACCCTGGACAGAAAGGACCTTTCGGACTGGTTGAAGAGAAGACATATGGAGTCAGGGAGATCTGAGTTCCAATCTGATCTCAAACACTTACCAGCTCCGTGACCCTGGACAAGTCACTTCACCCTATCTGCCTCAGTTTCCCCAACTGTAAAACAGGTTGTGAAGCTAAGATGAGATTTTTGTAAAGTGCTGAACCCAAAGGCTAGCACAGAAGGAGCACTCTATGAATGTGTGTTGTTGTAGCTGCAGCTGCTGCCACCGTCATCACCACCACCACCACCACCACCCCTGCCTGGGAGAGGAAAGCGGCAAGAATCTGCCAGATGAGGCCTACAAGGGGAGGGAGTGAGCATCTCTGTAAAGTCAAGCACCTTCCAAACACAATCTCCCCCCAGGGAGAGGGGCACTGTCTCCCAAGCTTTTGTGGCTAATGTGGATGGATTGTCACGCTCCATCCTGGGCTCTGTCTGCCTCCTCCCACCAAGGCCAACTTCAGACTTCAAGCCCACTGAATACTCTCAGGACATATTTCTTTCACTCAGCTCCAGATATATTTTTCTTGTCCTCTTTATTCAAGTATTTCACAGCAGGTATATTACAAATTACAGTAAATGTTCAAAATTCCAGAAGTTCAAAAAATTAAATAATTTACTTCAAACTAAAAATGAAGTCAAAATGCAAAACATCAATTGAACACAATTCCAAATCAAGCTACAGAATCCAAAGAGACCATCACGGATGAGTCTACAGGACAGGAACAAAACCGAACGACAGGACGCCCAAAGTCTAAAGAACCAAACATAGAAAATACAAAAGATGCAGGTACAAGTCCAAATTCAAGCTTACTTTGTGATTGCAAATAATAATTATGCTTAGATGACGACCACAGTACCCAGCTACAGAACCCGGCACTGGAGACACCGGCTGGATGGTTCCACGGCTGATTCACCCAAAACTTAATCAAGGAATGGGAAGACAAGGTATTACCACAACCCAACCCAACCCACCCTCTAAAGAAACCCAGTAAACCTATAAATACATTGGCATATGAGAAAAAAATAAATCAAGTAACATACAAAGGACGCAACAACCCAAATTAATGCCAGGTGAGATGCCTGGCCATCAGCTCCCGCACCCCCTAGAACAACTGGACAGTCCCAGGAGTGAGCTGAGAGTCTGCAATTTTCACAAGAGGAAACAAGAGCAGAGGTCAATTTGCACAGTCTTTGCCAGATGCTACGCAGTGAAGACCGAGCTCACATTAGAAAGCTACGGTGAGCACACTTGGTAAACTCCGCCAGCTGATTTATACAATGGAACTATTCCATGTCTGTGATGGAAACCAACCACATGGTGGGGCTTCTGACAAAGACCGAGGCTGCTCCAGGTGGCAGCCCTGGCCCACTGTCCTCACCCCCGTGTCTCCATCAACATCTAAGGGTTAGGTTAAGGTGAAAACAAAACACGAACAAAGAAACTTGATCTTTTGGAAGCACCCTAAAACCCCCTCATCAAACTCACTGATGGCTAGAATCTGGTCCGTACAAACTGAGTAACTCACTGGAAGCCTGCCGTTCACAAGCTCGGCCGTTACTAGGACAGAATGCTTCTGAATTAGTGGAACAGGAATCAAGATTAAAAAAAATACTGCAGCAAGAACCTGAGACTTGCCAAAAACCCTTTTACCAGAAACTTGCTACAAAAATCTGCTACATTTTATTTCATCAAATCTTCAAAGTCTGTAACAATTTTCATCAAAATACAAAATGTTAATGTATTAGACAGTAAAATGTTTGGAACAGGTATGATGGTAATAAATACTAAAGAAAGCATGAAGACCCTCCTGGGAATCCCACGGGAGCTGCCCCAAGCCCCCTCCAAAGGTCTGACTTCTAATCGCACTTGCCCACCTACAAAATACATACGCTTGGACACAGGACGCATCTCGAGGGATGAGCGCTACAAAGTCTGAGAGTCTCTTGCGAAGAGGGATTAAGGAAACAAACGGCATTGTAAAAGGGGAAAATGAGGCGCGAATGAGGGGCCCAGAGGAGCGCAGCAGGGACAGGCAGCGGAGGAGCGAGGACCTCAGACTGGGCTCCCGTGGGCACTGAGGCTTACGGGGCTTTGTAAACACACGGGTGGTCATCAGATACAAAAAGCTGAGGTCACCCCACACCTCCGCAGAAGTCCAAGACTGACAACCAAGCTCAAACACGCCGTGTGTTGCATATATGGGAAAGATGCACCTGCGGGTGAAGGACGCTGATGAGGAGGTGCCCCAGGGCAGCTGGCTGGAGAACTGGGCAGCAGGGCGCTTGTCTTTTGGGGAGAGCCTGGGTCATGTCCAATTTCTAGAGTGAATCTTCTGGGCTACTGACCCACAATTCATACCGATTTGTGAATAAGACAGTCAAAACGGGCCCAAATCAATTACTTTTTTGGGGGGGTGGGGAGAGAAGGAGGGACAGGACACAGGGGAAAAGACGGGAGAATCGATTTCTGATTAATACTGTTTGTGCCTGGACTGTGCATGAGAGCCTCCATGCAATGGGGACATACAGAAAACCAGGGTGTGGGGGAGAGGAAGGGGAAGGACACAGATGATACGCAGAGACACCCTGCTGACCAATTCCCTCTTTTCTCTGTCCACTTGGCAAGTTGTGGCTTCAAAAACAAGGGGTTGGAATTCATCACATCTTGGACAATTGATAAAGAACGTTGCGGAGAGAACAGAGGGAGGCCCGAGCTAATTCTGTTCTGGTCATTATGGTCAGCAATGAACGCAGAAAAGGGGTTTGATTTGTTTTTCCGATGTGACGTTTCTAGAAAAGAAAGACCCGACTACAGGAAAGGGCGGTCACCATTTTGGTCGCTCGGGTGGCTTTCTGAGTGCCCACTTCAGCACCAGCTTCCTGCCATGGCCCCACGGGACGCAGGGGCCCCTCTGCCTGTGAAGCTCTCCCGGTCTTCTGCTATAAAACCTCCCATCTGTAGCCTTATCTTCCTCCAATGAATTAAAAGGCACATTAAAAGCAGTCCAAGAGAGCTTTCTCTTCCCATGACATCCTGTCTCCCCAGCATCCCACCAGAACACACCAGAGCCAATGTGAATGAGAGAAACAAAGGGCGAGAAGAAGACGGGGAGGGGGAGATGAGACCCGCGGCTGCCCGCTGTTCCCAGAGCCGCCCCGCCCAGCTGCCCGACCACCCGACGAGGCAGGGCGGGGCCAAGAGGGAACAATTTCTGTAGCACCAAAATCTCCACACGGTGACATTGTATCGTTGTCTGTGGAAATACAACATGTGCCTGAAGTTCGGTTTGGTTCTTGTAGGCTGGCTGGTTTCAGGTACCTGAGACAATAGCACCAAACGCAACAGTGGGAAAGAGGGGAGCGTGGCTCCACCCAGGCCTGGTGCGATCACAAAGTGAATGGCTCAGAGAAGACTGCGCGCCCGGCCGCCCTGGCGAGCGGCGTGGAGAAGGAGCAGAGCAGAGCAGGCGGCACTCAGAGGAACGTCTCAAACAGACGCACAGTTCTTTCCATCTCCTGCAAGGAAAGAGAGCGGTGTGTCATGTATGCAGCCCAGCCCCAGCAGGGCCCCACTCTGTCCTTTCGGGGCGCTCCAGCTCATCTAGATGGCCAGAGTTTCCATGGCCACACTGGGAGGGTCTTGTGATGGGAGTCAGAAGGAGAATGGGATGACAGGCTTGACTTCCCACGCAGACTGCCAGGGTGACTGGCACCTCCATGGGGAGGAGCTAGAGGTGGGCTGCAATCTGCACCACTGCAAGGAGTCACCTGGGGACCTGACAGACGCTGAGGGACAGTCTGCATCCCAGTCCCGGTCCCCACCCCTGCAGCAACAGAAGTGCGTTGGCCTCTATTTTCCTATACGGCCCTGGCAGGAGGAAGGGGAAGAGAGAGATGGGAGGAAACTGTGGCAAGCCAAATGCCAACGATGCTGGATGAGAAGGCAGAAGCCCCATCGGCCCTGCCCAGGGTGGAGGCTTCCCCAGTATTCTCTATATGCTCTGGGCCATATGCTCTCAGAAAGCCCTCCGCTCAGGCTGGGCCCTCACCTCCACAAGTCGGGACTTGTCGTAGTCTTTGCGGTGTCGGTAGATGCACTGGCTGAGCAGCGAGTACAGCCTCTCCAGCTGATCCACGGCCAAGTTATTGCTTCTCTTGACCAGCAAATCCAGCAGTTTCTATGGGAACAGTGGGGGGGGGGGGGGCAGGAGGGAGAGGGAAAGGTGGAGGAGAAGAGAGGAGTGAGTGGGTGTACCGTGGAGGCACCCACCGCAGGGACGTCGTCCCAGGGCCGTGAGCTCACCTTGAGCCGCTCGTGGTCCACTACTAGGGGCGGGACAGGCTCTAAGGGTTCCTCTGGGACCAGATCCAGGCTCGCTGTGCGGGATGGCTCCAAGACTAACTTACGACATCTCTTGCCGCGAGCAGCACCTAGAAGCAGAGAGGAGAGGGGAAGGCAAATATCCAGGGGAATCTGCTGTGTCTGGGCTGAATGGCCGGCAGCCTTGTGTGGCAGCCCCCAAACCCCAGTGCTCACAGACCCCAATGCAGGGGGGCTCCTTGTACCTGCCCTGGGGCCATGCCCACCTTCTGCAGGAGCCTGGTTTCATCCTCAGCTGACTTCCCTTTGGGCCAGGGCTAAGTGGCCACCCCCACCCCCGGCCTTAGCATCTTCATCTGCAAAACAAGGGGCTTGGATGAGGCAATCTCTTTAAACCTGTGTTCTGTGGAGCACTTCAAGGCTGACTTGGCCACCAGGTTACGGAACCATCAGCCCAGAGGCGTATCTCACTTAGCCTCTTTAGTGTGGAAGCCAACATCAGGTAGGAAAAACTGATGCACCCTGAACTCACCAGGAGTACCTCTCCATGTGCAGCTCTGATCCTACTCCTTCCCTGTGTAGGGCCTTCACTAAAAGCCACACACAGTGGAAGGCTTCCCACCCCACCCTGCCTCATCTGCCCCCAACAGTCCAAAATAAATAGGCAAGTTCTCTGAGGAAATAAATTCCAACAGCAGAAAATGACTTTCTACCCACTTAAGAGAACCCTAGGGTGCCAAGAAAGCATCTCCTTACCAGAGATCCCAAAAGCAAAGAGTCAGAACCATTCCATCTGACATGGAGGCCAAGGAGGAAGATGCCTCCTGTTTTATTATCTCAGTTCGGCCTGTCCCCCCACAGGCTGTTTTCTCATTCTCTAGCTCCCCAGCACCCTGCTTTGGAGGAACAGGTCAAGAGAGAAGCTCCGGTAGTGGGAACCTTGGACCTTTCTGAATGGATTAACCCGGGGGGAATGGGGAGGGGCCAGAGGGCGCAGGGTTTCTCTGAATTCCCTAGCACTTCATCAAAGGGCTTCTTACACAGCAGGTGTCTGATATATGTATTTTTTTGTTCATTTGTTCTTTCACTCATTGAAGCCCAGAAAGGCTGGGCATCGCCCACTCTAGCTTCCTCCCACATCCAGGTGCACATGGCTGGCACAAGCTTGCCCAAAGCTCAGACCCAAGGTGGAAAGGAATCAACTGGGCTCCCCAAATAACTTCTCTGTCCTCCATCTCCCAGTGCAATCAGGCTCATTTGTGTCTACGTGTGAGCAAACGAGCCAGTTCCCCACAGACACATGTTTCAGGAGCTGTCTCCTCCTTTCCTCCCCGTCTCCCCCTGTCTCTCACCCAATCAGCACAAGTAACAACCAGGGTGGGGGTCCAACAATGCATTAAAGGAGATGAGAAGACACAAAGAGGCCGTACCTTCTTTATCTGGCTCTGAGTCTTTTCCCTCGAGGTCTGTGCTGTGCTCAGCCCGCTCGCTGCTGAGGCTGGCAGGGGCCTCGGGAGCGAGGCGCTTCTCGGCATCCCCTTTGGGATTCTCCTGCGAAGTCTCTGCTTTCTCTTTTGACCGCTCCTCTGGAGGAGCCTCAGAGGCGGCAGCCTCGCCATTGGGGAGGGGCTCCTCCTTGGCCAGCAGGGACTCATTAGAGCTCTCCTCTTCGGTGGAGGCGCGAGGGCCTTCCAGCCTCGGCTCCGGCTCTAGGTCCATGACGTCACAAGATGACTCGTCGTTGGTCACGGACAGGTCTCCGGTCTCCTCTCCGTTCTCCTCAGGGCAGTCTGGGCTGACCTCACACTCGCCATTCTCCAGCAGCTTCCCGCCTGCCGCTGGGCCGTCATACTCGGCAAACTTGCAGTCATCCTCATCTTTCTTCAAGTTGTTGGCCTTCCTCTTTTTGATGATGCCCTTCCCCCACTGGGAGCGCCGCCTAGACTTCCTCCGGACTCGAACTGGTTGACAGAAAGACAAGGGCAGGCGTCAGATGGCTTCTGTGGTCAGCAGGCATCTGGATAATGACCACAGCGTGGCAGGAAGAAAGCTTTTGGAGGACCCAGTTAGAATAAAGGGTGATGAAACCCAACCTCCCGACATCCGCAGACCGGTCTGTCCCTCATGGAGACAGGACTCTGCTTTTACTCTCAGAGAGAAATGGCCCTGAATCCCGCTGGCCTCCCTGCTCTGACTCCTGCCTAGCCCCTAAGGAGATGGGCTGTCTGAGCCTCCAGGACCTCGGGGGTCAGCTCCAATGACAGAGTAGGTGGCAGGCGTGGAGCCAGGGCCAGTATCTAGAGGCATTCAGCTTCTTCTGGCCCTTGGAGGTCACCCCCGCCCCCCATCCTCATCTGTAACCTGCCCATGGGAGAAGTCAGGGAAGTTAGCCTCTCCACACAAGGAGTGTTTACGTCTCCGAGGATACCACCTTCTCTCCAGATGCTTGTCCTCCCTATGCTAGCAAATATCCCTGAGAGAGGTCCTTCCATGCTCTGAAGACTGTGGAGGATCTGAGTGACTCTTTGGGGCAAATGTCATTACTATGACAAGAGATGAAAAGAAGGTCCATCCTGTCCTGGCAGGTGGATGAACTCTTGGGCACAGCCAGTGGTCACTTGACTAGTGCGAAACCATCATTCTCCGCACCAGTCAAGGAATCTGAGAGAAATAAAAATACATCCAGGGCCAGGGTCCAGAGAGATGGAAGGGATGCCATCAGCCCTGAGCCTGGCAATGGATGAACTTTGTGCGCCATCTACTGGTGAGAGAGGAACACGGGACACCTGCCTGGGCAGGAAAGGCACCCAAGACACACAGGCTCACTGTGCTGGCCAGTCTCTGGTCTGAGGCATGAATATACGCTACTGATGACCAGGGAGCAAGATGGCCCAATGGTCAGTCACTGACCAGCCTCGTCTCTGTACAAGGGGGAGCAGGTACCTGTGCTCAGGGCCAAGGTATGTGTAATGCTCTGTCTGCATTTTGGAAGGGAAGGGTTGGGGCAGATGACCCCAGTGGTCAGACATGAGGCCAGACTCAGGCCAAGCTACCTCTTCTTTCCTCCGGATGGGAGGTATCTAATACTAGGGGCTTTCACAGAGGCCAGTTGAAGGCCAGCTTCCTGACACTGCCCCCACCTTAGAGGAGTACAAAGACTCACAGGCACATTTGTTGGCAGGGTGGTGCCAGACGTCCATGGGATGTCTCTGCTTACTGCGGAACGCCTCCTCCGTTCTCGTTTCTGCCCTGCGCGCCACGGAGCTGGGGGGACTGATTTGTTCTGCGGTCACCGGTAGGCCTGCAAACAGAGAAGGGGCTGCTGTACCCCCAAGGACCACAGGCAGCCTGGAGCTTCAGGGAGCCCTGCCTGCAGCACAATGACCAACACCAAGGCTATTCCCCTCGGCCTGCAGGCTGCCTGGGAGTGCCAAAGGTCTGACCAACCTCAGGATGTCTAGAGGGAATGTTGGCACTGAGATGAGAAAAAAGAGTGTGGGTCTGTTCCCACTTCGTTTACAAGAGTCACTAACATGCCCATGGGCACAGTCCCAGAATGACCACAAAAAGCAGCCCCAAACTCACCTCTTTTCCGTCTGGATTCCTTGATCTCTTCACAAAGTTTGTTAAACTCTGGGTCAAGTTCAGCAGCAATGATGGCATGGGCAGTGTCCTTCAAAGTGCAAGCCCGGTGCCTGATGATCTTGTCTGTGAAATGAGCAGAGGGAGAGTCACTGCCTGCTGAGGGCCCACTGTCCCTAACAGAGTCTCCTCCGGGCACCCTACACGGAGCCTGTCTGAACCTGTCTGAACTTGGCAGCTGCCCGCTCTCTCCACGCTCAGCTAGGAGCTCTGGGAGGGCAGGGACCACATTTTTGACTTTCTTTGTGGGCTTGGCCCACACAGAGCATTCTGATAAATGCCCAGTGACTTGAATGGCTCAGCTTTTCCATTTTGTAACCAACATCAAAGAGCTTTGCTGGTGACAGCCATTCCCTCCTGCCTACTCCAGAGGAGTTCGCTTATCTCTCAGCAGCTTGAGCCGGGATCACAGTCAATCTCTAAATTAGAAGGCATGTCATTTCACTACAATGGAGCAGCCCAACCATGAGCAATCCCTCCAGTTATTTCAGTCACGTTTTGTTTTTTAAAGACTTTTATTAAACCCTGAAGTCTTAAGCCTGCCTCAGGGGTCAGTGACTCAGTCATCAAGGCCCTGCTGGTCCCTCCCCTCAAGAAGCTCCCATTTAATACAGATAACATACAAGATGCATTAACAGTAATAGGGTTTTTACAAACATGATCTCAGAAAGCATCAAGTGACAGATGAGGAAACTGAGGCAGTCATGCCCAAGGTCACACGGTCCTCACACATGACACGCTATCTTCTGACTCTCGTTGGCTCTCCCTTCCCCAGCTCCCTTCAAATCTCAGCTAAAAAATCACACTTTGTCCAAGGAATCTTTCCTGGTCCTTCTTAACGCCACTGCCTTCCCCGGGAATTGTTCCCAATCTCTCCTTTCTCTACCATGTTTTGTACATTGTTGTTTGCATGCTGCTTCCCCAAAGAAGGGTTCTGCCCTCAGATATGCTTGCTGACTCGACATGGAGTTCAGGGGAAAGGCCAGTATGAACTGGAGAATCTGAACCACTGGAGCTGACGAAATCAGGAGAGACAGTCTAGAGGAAGGAAAGTGGCAAGCCCAGACCCAGGTTCCAGAGACGACCACAGGAGGCTGGTCACATGACTCCTGGCTTCTCCTTGGAGAGGCGAGTGAGGTTGGGGGCCCCAGCTCTGTCCTATGCCCAAAGGTGTAGAAGTATCAGCTCTTGGTATGTCTGGGCATCTTTCTCTGCAATAACCTTGAGGCCAAATTGCACGAAAAAACTATCGTTTTTAAACTGAGGCCGGTGAGTATCTCAGGCACTAACATCTACTGCAGAGCATGAAAGGGCAAGAAATTCTGCCAAGAAAGTGTTGAGGTCCCTAAAATTAAATCGACACAGGCTTAACTTCTGAGGGGAAGTGTAAGGGAGGGCTGAAAAAACGCACAACCAAGTGCCTGGTGCTTTGAGAGAAGGCTCCTCCAATCAACACGGTGCTTTATGCCAGACGCAGGGGGGGCCCTGGGCGCAGAGGGCACTGTCTCTGCCCGCCAGGACCTGTCATTCTAATGGAGGAGACAAGAGCATCAGGCACAAACTGCCAAGTACAAGACATGGGACGTGTGCGTGCAGGTAGAGTCCGTGACTGGCTTCAGGACTTTCTCCTGGAGATCAAGACTACCCCCTAAGTAGAAAACTCAGTACGGCAGGGTCACACGACAGAAGGGCTCTCCATCCTCTGGCTCATCCCTTGCTTGTACCATGATTTCTTCACCCTCTCCTTTATGAACAACCCCATGCCTACTTACAATCTGTGCCCACACCCAGAATATGGTACTTCCTCTTCTCCGCCCCCCTCAGAATCTCCTTCTCCCTGTAAGACTCAGTCAGGGACCAACAATTCCAGGAAGCCTTCCCTAGCCCCTCCTCTCTCCCCCACTGGGGCCTGTATTTTCTCTTTCCTCATCTGGGATCCCTTGGGGAGGGCTGGGGCGCTCCTGCTTTGTCCGGTTTTTTTACTTCAGGGCCTACAGTGGCTGGCATGTGGGAGACGCTGGGAACATGAAGTAATGTCCAAAATGAAAATGGTCAAATTATAACGAAGAAGATGGCCAGTTACTTATGTAAAAAAAAAAAAATCCCATCCACACAAACTGCCCACTTGGGGCAACCTTCCTTCTGTGGCATGCTGGCACCCAAAGACAAGACCCATATAAAAGTAAAAGAAAACAAATATGGGAACATGTATTGGGCAATTAAAACCATGCCACCCTGACCCATCCAAAGTCATTTAAGTCCCCAGACAAGGACACACAGGACCACCCTTTCCTTTCCTTTCCTACAGAAGTGTGATTACTGTAAAAAGAACAGAAACTTGTGGGTGAATCCTACGGGAGGGTGATGGAAGACGTAGGCAAGAGAACAAGTTGAGTGGAAACCTGTGCAAAGACTCAACAAACCATATCTTCCTGAGAAGGTCTGAGGATGAAAGTGGACAAAAAGGCTTGCCTTACTTTTTCTAAAAAGCTTCCTACCACACAGACAGTCCCTCCTGGTCCTCTGCCATCCCAGACTCAAAACAGAACGTCTTGGAACAACCAGCTCCAACCAAGCACACTGAAAGGGGGCCCATGCTGGCACTGATAGCGACCAGGGAATGCACACCAACACTAGGAAGAAGGGAACGTCTGAGCCTCAGACAACACAAGGAGACCTCACGTTGTAGCCAATCTCTTTCTCTATCACTCAGTCTTTGATGTGATCACCTTTCCACAGGGGGATGAAAAGGAGAAAAGACAACATAATTAGTGCCCACAAAATCCCAGTCTACGTCTCTGCTGACCAGAAAGCACAAGGGCAATGCAAAGACTCTGCTTTCCCAAGGCCTTGAGATGCTACTCTGGAGTCAATGGCTATGACCACAAATCAAGAGGAGGATATGTGGGTCGCAAAGGGGCTGGCCCTGCTCCAAGAGCACATCCTGGACACACCCACAGTCTAGGCATCGTTGGACCTGCCAGAGGCTTCCTAAGTGGGATGCACAATCTCTCAGGTTGAGCTGACTCAGCACACAAGAAGCGTTTCTGTGGTCCAGAGGACACCAATCAATACACACACCATGGACAGGCACTACAGATGAACCACACACTAACGGGGAAGAGAGAGAGTGCTGGGAAACAACCCCAACGTTCTTCCTGAAACAAAAGACTGTCTTTGGAACCCCTGTGGCACAAATGCGTAGCAAGAAAAGGGCCAGCTTTAGTCAGGAAGCTTGGCCACAGCCCATGGAGGAGGAGGAGGCAGCAAATGTGAGCCTCAAGGACCCAACCCTCTCCAACTCTGACGTTTTACACTGGTCACTTACAGGCATCAGTCAAGGACGTTTCCACACATGGTAAAGTGTCTACACTAAGGAAACCCCGACACTCTCACCACCACCTCAGAGTCCCGCATGACAAACTGCTGTAAATGCATCACCGTTTCACAGTGTAAGCCACCATCTGGCTGCAGGAGGACAACAGAGAGGCCCAAGCCCCTCACAGTTCTGCCTAACGCTCCTGGATTCTATCTGAGGAAGGGTACTCCAAAGAGCAATGGCCTCTGAAGTGAAGAGGTGTGGAAAGAAAACGTCACAATCTCTTCTTATATTTATTGTTAATCTCAATAAACAAAAACCTAAAAAAATCAGAAGATTAGACCTCACAAAACACTGACGAGCCAGTCTCCCATATACCAGACAGCTCCCCATCACGTATTACCACACCAACTATCATGAAAAGGAGTGAGAGCCCCATGACCTGGAAGGGCTGGTAGCGGAGCCCTTGCAATCCATTGTGGCATACAACTCCAGATGTGGATTTATGAATGATCTGACTTTGTTTTAACTAAACTAGCCCTCAGAAACTGAACAGGCAGCTTAGAGATAGATTACTGCAAGGAAACTCAGGATGGAAGACTACGAATCAGGCAAGGCCAAGCGCACAAGAAAGCAGCCTGGCCAACATTCCACCTTCTTCTTCTTGACCACCACTACCTTACAAATCAAAAACAAATACAATTCAATCAGGCTAGATAAGGGGCCAAAAAACCTTGGAGAATACTCAGAAGTCCTATGAGGAAAATGGTATTTTTTATCCAGTCACTGGTGGCTAACCTCCCCCGAATTTTGAAGCCAGTATTTAAAAAGAAAGTTTTACTGCCAACAATGTTATGATTGGCCAACATCCTTACACTTAAGAAAAAAAAAAAAGAATTTGGAAGTCAAATTCTCACTTGTTTAAACCTCTCTCCACTCCACCAGTTTAAAATATAAAATGAACCGCCTTCCCATCACTCGCCAGAACAAACTGAAACGTGTCTGGGAAGACAGACGCTGCCTATATGAATTTGAGTGGAACATCTGTACATGTGGCAGCTGGGATACCCCAATACTATGACCCATAGTAGGTGCTTGACAAACACTGATGGCCTGGTCAGGCTCTTTCATCTTGACTAGGGGTCTTTTCCAGCTCTGACCTTAGTGTGAACTAAGGACAAGACCAAGCCTTCCATCAGTGTATCACAGGATTTTTCTAAAACAATAAAGTTTCACCACACTGTTCTCACAAAAACTTTTAGAGGGGGGAGGAGCGAAGATGGCGGAGTAGAAAGACTCACGTATGCTAGCTCCGAAACCACAGCCCATATATTTTCTGTAAAAAGAATTCCCCACAAATCCTGGATCAGTGCAAGTCACGCAGAAACACAGTGGAAGAGATTTCTGGTCCAGAGAGCCCTGGAAAGCCATCCCCAGGGGTCCGTCGCGCACCGGACAGCGGAGCCCACCCCTGTGCTGCCCTGGCTGCGTGGCCCCAGAGGAGCAGATCTGAGCTGGCTTCAGGGACGGAACCTCCGGTGACCGCAAAGGTCCCTCCACCCACAGGTGCTCCAGGTCAGTGAGAGAGACTTCTGGGCTGGCCGAGGTGGGAGCGGGGTGTCTCCGTGACTCGGACCCCCTCGGGAGGCAGTGGCAGAGGCAGCGGTGGAGGCAGCAGCGGCCCGGGACTCCCAGAGCAGCAGGCAGGAGCTCAGGGCCATTACCAAAGGTCTCCGCATAAACCCCCTGAGGGAACTGAGCCCAGGAGGCAACCCTGGCCCCACCTGAGCATCAGAACTTAAGCTCACATTGAATAGCAGCCGCTCCTGCCGCGAAAAGCCCTGAGGCTGGGGAGCAGCATTTGAATCTCAGACCCCAAGCACTACCAGGGCGGATCTGGGCTGGGCTGGAGAGGAATCTCAGGAGTCAAGTAACTGGCTGGGAAAATGCCCAGAAAAGGGAAGAAAAATAAGACCACAGAGAGCTACTTTCTTGGGGAAGAGATGTTTCTTCCTCCTTTCATTTCTGATGAGGAAGTACAATGCTTGCTATCTGGGAAAGATGTGGAGGTCGGGGCCTCTGTATCCCAGACATCCGAGGTGGATGTCCGCTGGGCTCAGGCCATGGAAGAGCTCAAAAAGGATTTTGAAAATCAAGTTAGACAGGTGGAGGAAAAACTGGGAAGAGAAATGAGAGAGATGCAAGAAAAGCATGAAAAACGGGTCAATACCTTGCTAAAAGGAGCAAAAATGCTGAAGAAAATAGCCCCTTGAAAAATAGGCTCACTCACTTGGCAAAAGAGGTTCAAAAAGCAAATGAGGAGAATAATGCTTTCAAAAGCAGAATTAGCCAAATGGAAAAAGAGGTTCAAAAGCTCACTGAAGTAAATAGTTCTCTCAAAATTGGAATGGAACAGATGGAGTCTAATGACTTTACGAGAAACCAAGAAATCACCAAACAAAACCAAAAGAATGAAAAAATGGAAGAGAATGTGAAATATCTCATGGGAAAAACAACTGACCTGGAAAATAGATCCAGGAGAGACAATTTAAAAATTATGGGACTATCTGAAAGTCATGATCAAAAAAAAGAGCCTAGACATCATCTTCCATGAAATTATTGAGGAAAACTGCCCTGACATTCTACAACCAGAGGGCAAAATAAGTATTGAAAGAATCCATCGATCACCACCTGAAAGAGATCCAAAAAGAGAAACTCCTAGGAACATTGTGGCCAAATTCCAGAATTCCCAGCTCAAGGAGAAAATATTGCAAGCAGCGAGAAAGAAACAATTCCAGTACTGTGGAAATACAATCAGGATAACACAAGATCTAGCAGCTTCTACATTAAGGGATCGAAGGGAGTGCAATAGGATATTCCAGAAGTCAAAGGAACTAGGACTCAAACCAAGAATCACCTACCCAGCAAAACTGAGTATAATACTTCAGGGGAAAATATGGTCTTTCAATGAAACAGAGGACTTTCAAGCATTCTTGATGAAAAGACCAGAGTTGAAAAGAAAATTCGACTTTCAAACACAAGAATGAGAAGAAGCATGAAAAAGTAAACAGCAAAGAGAAGTCATAAGGGACTTACCAAAGGTGAACTGTTTACATTCCTACATGGAAAGACAATATTTGTAACTCTTAAACTTTTCAGTATCTGGGTAGTTGGTAGGACCACAGACACACACACACATACACACACACACATGTACACACGTGCGTGCACACACATATAGAGACAGAGAGCACAGAGTGAATTGAATAGGATGGGACCATAAAGAAATTAAGGTAAATGGTGAGAGAGAAATGTAGTGGGAGGAGAGAGGGTGAAATGGAATGGGGTAAATTATATCTCATTCAGAGGCAAGCAGGAGACTTTTTAGTGGAGGGAAAAAGAGGAGAGCTGAGAAAAAAACATGAAGTTTACCCTCATCACATTTGACTAAAGGAAGGAATAAAATGCACACTCATTTTGGTATGAAAACCTATCTTACAATACAGGAAGTGGGGGAGGAGATAAGCAGGGTGGGGGGGAGGATGGAAGGGAGGGCAATGGGAGGAGGGAGCAATCTGAAGTCAACACTCTTGGGGAGGGACAGGATCAAAAGAGACAATAGAAGCAATGGGGGGCAGGATAGGATGGAGGGAAATATAGTCTTACACAACACGACTATTATGGAAGTCATCTGCAAAACTACATAGATATGGCCTATATTGAATTGCCTGCCTTCCCAAAGGGTTAGGGTTGGGGAGGGATGGGGAGAATTTTGAACTTAAAGTTTTAGGAACATCTGTTTAGTATTGTTCTTGCTCCTAGGAAATAAGAAATACATTTAATGGGGAACAGAAAGTCATCTGGCCCTACAGGACAAAAGAGAAGATGGGGACAAGAGAAGGGAGGGATGATAGAAGAGAGGGCAGATTGGCGATAGGGGAAATTAGAATGCTCGATGTATTGGGGTCGGGGGAGGGATAAAAGGGGAGAAAATTTGGAACCCAAAATTTTGTGAAAATGAAGGTAAAAAGTTAAATAAATAAATTTAATAAAAGTAAATTAAAAAAAAACTTTTACTGAGATTTCAGTGAGAACAAAGAAAGGTTTTCTGCACAAACTATTCCTTCAATTCTGCTGTTCTGTGCATATTCACGATGGGAAGAGTACCTTGGGGCGGCAGCCCAGATTGCCAGCAACTTTTGCACACACACACACCCTGGGGGAGGATGGAGGAGGGGCAGCCAGCCCAGAAGGGGCCCCAAGTAATCAACACATCAGGATCCACCAGAAGCTGTGGGGATGCGGGGCCTGGATGGGAAACTGACAGCCCACCTTGAAGCATTCAAAGGCTTCTGCTGGGAGGTGTCACAGTGGGCAGACAGTGGCAAGGGAGTCCTGGTGTGCAATGAGCTGGGGTAGGGGCGGAGGGGAGAGAAGGCATGCTCCTTTCTCAGGCACTTTACACTCTGGGCTATCCCTAGGCCACAGAGAGTGCACTGGCACAGCCCAAGAAGGATCCAACGAGTCGCACACTTGCAGGCCGCCTAAACACAGAGGCCAGCACTGTAGGGAATGGAAACACATGTAGGAACATGGCCCTAGATGGCCAAGACAGGAGGGGGGCAGTACCTAGGCTAGCCTGGGAGGTGGGAGGAAACTGAATTAGGTAGTGGCCTGGGGACTTGAGCCAGTGCTCAGTGCATGCACGAACAGCACCCTCTCCCAAGGGCCCAGAAACTTAGACTACTTGTCTCCCCATAGCCTGGAACACAATCCTTTCCTCTTCCGTAGAAAGAGAAGCCTGTGTTCTGAATGGCCTGGGAAATTACTCATGGTTTTGAACTGGGAAATGCCCAGCACAACTGGAGGCGTCTTCTCTTACCTCTCTAATGTGAACCATTAGGGGATGTGCACTTATTAAACACCTACGAAGTGCTGGGGAATTAGAGAAAAGTAGCAAAGTCTGCCCTGGAGGAGCTCACAGTGTGTGGGAGAGATGCCTACAAACTCAATGGCAGGATAAGACAAGTAGAGAGCAAAAAGAGAGGCCAGAAAGACCAGGAGGCAGGATTCCAGGCATGGGAGACAGCCAGGGAAAAGACAAGGACTCTGACAATGAAACCTTGTGTGAGGAACAAGGAGAACAGTGCTGGACTCAGCACTGAGTTCAAGGCATCTCCTGGACACCTGGTTCAACAGGTCCAAAAGGCAGCTAAAGGTCAGTGGGATGGTGAAGGCTGGGTTATGGCAGCTGATGGCCAAACAGAGGCAATGCTAATTCTCTAGTTATGAGATGACTAAACTATAAATGTTGAGTGATAAGCAATGATGTTTTAAACCACTAAAACCACTTCTCAGCTGAAGGAAAAACCACGATGCAAGGTAAGGATGTGAGTCAGCCCACTGGACAGCCTGGGAAAGGCCAGGGGACAAGAAGAGGGGCAAAGATGGCGGCAGGTGACCCAGGAGGCTCACTGAGCACTCATGGCCAGAAAAGTTTGGAAGTGAAAAGAGCTGAGGACCCCCAGAGAAGGACCCGGGAGCCAGATGCATTGACTATTCCAAGCCAGTTTCCTATGCCCACCAAAGATATAATCAAAAGACATAATCTCATCTGAGACTCACCAACCCTGAGAGGCAGGTCTTGCCACATGACCTGGGCAAGCAACCACCTCTGAACCTATTTCCTCATCTATAAAACTGGGATTTGTGGCTGCTATAAGAGCTGTCCAATTATGCACCACGCTGAAAATACTGGTTTAATGTTCTACAGATTGGTTCATTTTGTCCCCGGTGACCAAAAGTTCAGGAGGAAAAAACTCCTTGCAATGCTGAGTCATCAAAGTGATGCTCCAACCATGGAGTTTCCATTTACAGGCTAGGTCCACCGTGAGTATCTGGGCTGCTGAGAACCAAGTCAGCCTGTCAGCGAGTCCCAAGGAAATGCACTGGTTTTACCCCTGCCCTCTGCACTGTGAAGGGGGCAAACAGAGCACTAACCCTAACCTTTAATGATGCCTGTGAGAGAAAACCACATTCAGATACAACACTGGAGAGTATTCTAGAGAAACACAAGCTTTTGTGCAAACAAAACCAGTTTTGTTCTTTAGATAACACAGACAACGAACACTGTGGCTACTAGCAGAGGAAGGCAAGTACAGGAAGAAGGGGCTCTTCCACTGCCCTCCCCAGCCCACACAAGACTCTTGGTTGTCAATCACGGTCCTCAGACTCCAGGCAGGAGGATGAAGCCACAGAGGTCACCCAGAAGTGCCCACATGAAAACAAGCTATTCCAGGGCACCAGTGATTTCCAGGCTGACTCCAAATGAAGAGGCTGATGGGCCAGTACAGCCTCACATCTCAGCCTCAGTGAGAGCAGATGCTCTCTAGGCTCCGTGGTCTTTTTTCAGAAAAGTAAGTGGTGATGGTTTTTCATCTGGGAAATGACCCAGAAAGGACCCACAGTCCACAGTGATGGCTTCATGGCTCTGGGGTTTCCTCCTCCATTCCCTTTCCTTTAAGGCCGCTGTTACCATCTTGGGCCATTGACCCCAGAATACAGCCGCTTCCCTCGCGACGCTTGGCTGGCTGCCCTCCCCCCCCCCCCCCACCTCCCTCCTTACCTCCAGGGTCTTTGTCGGGGTTATACTCTAACGCATTGTTACAGATGAGATCAATGTCATTCAGGAAGTCCTTGGCAGTTAAATAGCTGTGTTTATCAATTCTGGTGATGACAGTGGACAAGTCCATGGGCTCCTTGATCACCTCCAGATAGTCAGACACCTAGAACAAGAGGGCACACTCAAGCAAAGGCTTTCTTGGAACTCTTCAGTTTGCTCCTCCAGCCTCCCCAGGAAAGAGCGTGGCTCCAGTCTGGGGACAGAGGGAAACAAGCAAAGATGACCCCTAAGGACCCACCAGGAGCGAGGTCAAAGCTTTGCTAAAACCCACATGGGCTCAGGACAAGGGGCTGGGTGAGAACCAGCTCAATGGAGAGCCATCTGTGCCGGGAACTAAAGCAGTCCCCAGAGAAGGGGTCCCCAAAACCCTGCCCTCACCGCTTCTAAAAAGGGACCCTGCCCTTTGGAGATATCATAGAAGTTTGATTTCCTCCCCCACCTGCCTGGTAGCCACCACCAGTCCCCTAGCTCTGAAGGCATCAAGTCTTCTGATGGCTTAACCCCTGACCTGGGGCAGTCAAGCCCTTTCTCGTGCTGTGGCGAGGGTCTGGGAGAAGGAGTGCCAAGTGCTAGACTCAATTTAGACCCTTGTGAAGGTGGGAAGCCTGCCATCCACAGGGGGTGCCCCACCCTTCTACAGCTCTCAGGCCAGGTCTCAGAGCCTCCCCACTGCTCAGAAGCAACTCTTAGGGACAAGATAGATGACCTTTGCTCTGGTCACCAGATGGAGGGCACCCTGAGATACACCAGAGCACCCTTCTCCATTAATGCTCTCTGGAGAGCAAATTAGGGAAAGTTTGGATGATAACCACCAAGGAGGTGCGCTGTCTGTCTCTCTCTCTCTCTGTGCCCACACACCCACCCACCTCCCACTGGAACTCTGGTGGCTTTGGGCCACAGTAAAGAAGGGGTGTCAGGAGAGCACAGCAAAGGTTGTCAAAAGCCCAAAGGAATCCCAGAGGAAGCAGCTTCTGTCCTACTCTGCTAACCCACCTTCTTCCAGGATGTCCCAGACTCAGACTCAAGCCTGAGAAGCCCTGCCAGAAGGGCAGAGAAGGGAAAACCTGCTGCCAAAGCTGTTCTGGCTCCGGAGCCGGCAAGGGGACTAGGTACAAGAGGGGTGGCCCTGGCGGGTGTGGAGTGTGGCCAAGTGCCCATGCTTCCTTCAAATCCCCAACCCTGATTTCACCAGTGTTGGCCCAAACCCCAGACTTCACTCTCAGGGCTGCAGAGTCGTAAGAATAAAAACAACCCCAATGTAACCTAATGTGTCCCAGAGGGACAGCCCAAGAGTGACACCAAAAGCCCAGGAAATAATCGGTCCAAAGGGAGGGTGAAGAGTCTGCCCCCTTCCCAAACCATGTAATAGCTCCAAAGGACACTGGCTCACAGGGAAGACACAGGGAAACAACTACCCCAAGCCAAAGATACAGCTTTCACAAAAGACTGCACAAACACCACACAGAAGAGGGAGGGAGGGAAGGAATGGAAGGAAGGAAGGAGAGAGGGAGGGAAGAGAGAGGGAGGGAAGGAGGCAAGGGAGAGAGGGAGAACCACCCAAGATGTTCAAACATGGAGTCCGAACGCTCAGAAGAAGGTCAGCAGAGGTGACCTCAGGTGTGTCCAAGACAGAATCTCTTATTCCAGGATAAAAGCTGGGATTCGAGTTATTACTAGAAAGTCCAAGTGGGAAGTTTCTTGCCCTGTTAACACCAGCTGCCCTTGTACAAGGGCACAAACACAGGCACACACATATACACAAACACAGATAAGAGCACCAAGGCACCAGAAACTTTCCACTGGGAGCAGAAGCCACCCCCTGCCAGGGGAGCCCTGTCCTCATACTCACAGGCCCAACCATCCCCACACCAGCCTCCTGCCAAAAGGCTCCTTTCCCCCACCCCCATGCTCTGCATGGACGAGATTTATCCTGGAATAAACAGCATTGCAGCGTGGAATTTGGAATGGCCAGGTCGGTGGTCAGAGGCCCAATCGTGCTTTAAGTGGCCGACGACCAAAGTGGACGAGCACAGAGAAGCGTGTCTCTGCGCCTTCTCTTTCTCAATTTGTCTTTTCAGGCAGTTCAACTTCACTGTTTGCACCCACTACGGAAACAAGACCTCTTCAATATCCACCGGTTTGCTGAAGATGCTAAAGCGCTTGTCTGTGGCCAGCCTCTTGGTCACATCCCTGAGAAACAGCCGCAGCTCTCGCAAGGTGTTCTCCTCCTGGTCCTCCATGCGGGTTTTTTCTGACTCCGACAGCTGGCGGGATGGAGAAGGCAGCGCGAGAGGCAGTACCTCCATAGCATAAAGAGCTGAAGACGACAAGAGAAGAGGGGTGTTCGCCGACAGCTGGCCCAGGGGCACCCGGGAGAACCAGCATGACAGCAGTGCCCCCCAGAACCACCCATCAGGGCTGCACGGATGAGTCACACTCAGAGAAGGGCTTCCAGACACAAAGCCACCCAGAATGCTGTCCTAGGATGGCCCTGGCATGGGAGTGGCCCAGGCAACTGGAGGCCAAATGAGGGCACTGGAACCGCCCAGTTAGCTGAGGCCACAGCCCAAGGATGGCATGAGAGAGGCCCGGGTGGCAGGAAGCCACAGCCCAAGGTCACACAGGGACCTGAGCTCCTTTCTCAAAGCCAGAGAGAGAAAGAATCCCAGAGTCTGAGGGCTACCTGGGGTCTGCATGAGAGCCTGGCAGCAGGCTCCCTTCAGAGGGCTTTCTCTCAGCCCTGCTCCAGAGGAAAAGGAAGCCTAAGAGGAAAGCCTCACAGCAAATGTGGGATGGTAAGAAGGCATCCTCAGATCCAGATACACCAGGGCCAGGCAGGGACCCCAAGGGGACAAGGCCAAGAGCATCCTTCTCCCCCAGACAATGGCAGGAAACCAAGCAGGAGCCAAGAGCTCCAGGAGGGCAAGAAGCAACAACATGGAGGGAGCAGCAGGGCGTGGGCAACCAGCACTGAACATCCCTCTGTCTCCCTCTGTCCCTATGTGTATCTCTCTCCCCCTCCCCACCCCCGTCTTTGCCCCTCCCTGTCTCTCTCTCTTTCTCTCTCTCCCCCTCCCTCCCTCCCTGTCTCTCTCCTCTTCTCCTCATCTCTCCCCTTCCCTGTATGTCTCTCTTTCTCTCGCCCCCTCATCCCTCCCTGTCCCCTCCCCCTGCCTCATCTGAACCCTGAGCCCACCACATCTCCCTCGGCTTGGATCTCCTGAAGTAAAAGCTTTAAGGAGCACAGTGAGGATGGAATTCTTACTCAGACACAAACTAAGATGCCCCTCCCCTTCCCCTAACAGGGACCATCCACGAGACAGTGCTGAACACAGAGGAGGCCCTTACGATAAACCAGCCACACATCGCCCTCTCCTCTTCTCTAGAGTCCTTGACCCTTCTCCTTTGGCTGACCTTGCTCTGACCAGTCTTGGCCTTGGCTCACTCCCACCATTTGCTACCACTGTGTCTACAGGCGTGCTTGTTGCACGAAGGTGGAGAAAACCATGCTGGTGTTCTGACTGGGCCTTTGCCACTGCCAGGCAATCCCACCAAACTGCCCTTATCAGTTCACTCTCCCCTTCACCACAGCCACTCTTCCAGACCTTCTCATCTCTCCTTGAGCCTCTCATGGTTCCCCTCACCCACTCTCTCAGTTGAAAACCCTGACCCATGTTTTATAGAAAAATAGCCACCACTGGCCATGAGCTCCTTCTTCCTCATCTCCTATCACCCAGGTATCTTCTGCCTCTGTCTCACAGGATGAAGTGGCCTTACTCCTGACCAAGGCTGACCCCCTACCTGCTCAAGCAATCCCATTCCACCCTATCTCCTCCAAGAGATCACCCCATCATCCCCCATCTCTCACTCATTTTCAATCTCTCCTCTACTGGCTCCTTCTCACCTACCTAGAGACATGCTCATGCATGCTCATGTCTCCCTCGTCCTGAAAAAACCTTCACTTGACCTTTCCATCCCTGTTAATTATTGTCTCCTATCCTTTTTGCCCTTTATGTCCAAACTCCTCCAAAATGTCATCTATGCTAGGTGCCTCCACTTTCTCTCCTCTCAGTCTCTTCTCACAATCTGAGACTTGTGAGCTTATCATTCTACCAACACTGCCCTCTCCAAATTTACCAAGCAAACCCAACGGCCTTTTGTCCATGACCCCCTGCACTGTCAGGCAATCTCTCTCCTCTCAGTATTTGTGACGCTGCTCTCTCTGGTTTACCTCTAGCCATCTGACCACTGCTCTAGTACATTTGCGGGTCACAGACATGGTCCTGGGTCACCTCTTCTCCCTCTGTCACTTGGTGATCTTGTCAACTCCCATGGCTTTAACAACCATCTCTGTGATGGTGATTCTCAAATCTACCTTTCCTGCCCCAGACTCTGCTGACCTCCAATCATGCATCTCCAACTGCTTTTAGGACACCTTTTAGGCTGTCCAGCAGACACCTTGAACTCAACATGACCAAAACAAAACTCATTATCTTTCTCACTATACCCACACCCCCTACCTTTCCTATTACTGTAGAGGATCCCTAGGAGTTTATCCTGGATTTCTCACCATCTCTCACCCCCCCAAATCCAATATGGTGCCAACACCTGACGATTTCACCTCTGCAGCAACTCTTACATATGCCGCCTTCTTTCCCATGACACTGCCCCTAGCTGGAGCACCCTCACCACCTCACGTCTGCACTACTGCAGTAAGAGCTGGGGGGGTCTGCCTGCGCCAAGTCTCTTCTCACTCCAGTCCATGCTCCATTTGGCCATCAAAGGGATTTCCCTAACACAAAAGTCTGGCCGTGCCAATCCTCACTCAATCAACTCTGCTCCTTATGGCCTCCAAGACCAAACACAAAATGTTCAGTCTGGCATTCAAAGCCATGCCTCCAACCTGTCCACTCTTCTTACCCTACTATCTATTTTTTAAAATACGTAGGAAAATAAGAAGGAAAGATGCTGGAAACATAACATCCTCCCAAGACAATTAACCCATCCTCCTTCTCCACGTACGACAGAATCTCAAAAACTGAGCTTTGGAAGGGACCTCAGTCTGGAGTCTGGCCTCTGTGAAGTCCTCCAGGAAGGGGGAGGCCACCACTTCTTTGGGAAGTTTGCTCCATGGTGGAACACCTCTAACAAGGAGGAAGTTCTTCCTGATTTACACAGCCCTACTCTTGATGCTGCCTTCTGGGGCCAGCAGAACAAGGCTGAGCCCTCCCCACGTGAAACCATGTTTAAGCCCTGGCTACTGTAATAACTGGGGGCTATCCTACTCCCCACTCCACCTCCCCACTGTTTCTTTTCTCTGTCCTAAAGACCCTAAGTTCCCTCTCTGGTTTCTCTTAAGACCCCACCTCACCCCCAGCTGCCCTCCACTTTGGTCATGTCTTTGTGACCTGGGGTGCTCAAGTCTGAGATGAGATCTGACCAATCTCTGAAGTGGCAATAAGGCAGCAATTACATCTCCCAACCAAATCTAGAGTATCTTGGTCCTTCAGAATCTTCCTTCCTGAAGCTGACAGTCTTTGGCTAGGCCCTCCACCCCTGAGAGGGCAGTGCCAACATTTAGGGAAGGTCAGGCAGAGGAGAGGCCTCAAGCACATGCCCTACACTCCCAGCCATCCTCACGCCCACCCACATACATCCTTTCTGTTCTTGGGACAAAAGTACACGAGGACAGGTCTTACTAGTCAGACTGGAGAGGTGCAAGGAGAAGAGAGGCTTGTTGGAACCCCCAAATGTCAAGCCCAGAGCAGAGCAGAGGCTCACCAAACTCCAACTTTCTAAGGAAAGGACCCTTGCCTAGGTCCTTACAATGGGGGGAGGTGGGGCCTGCCCTCCCCCTTGTGACAGGACTGTTCCCTCAGCATCATCACTCTCTCTGCATTCTCCCACCTCAGTGTCCCCCACCCTGAGCCATGTGGCAAATGGGGTAGAGCCTTACCAGCTTTTTTCCTTCTTGGTGGAGGCATTGATGCCTGATTGAGAATCAACTCCTGGAAAAATTTGAGTCTGTCTTCTTCAATGGGCCTTTGAATATACAAGACCTCTTCATACTGGATTCTAAATATACATTTGACCTACACCAAGAGAGACAGAGGAGAGAAGAAGAAACATCAGGGGTCAGGCCTTGAGCCATGGATCTCTCTGCACTGTCCTCAGAGTTCTGTTGAGAGGCTGACAGGGGCCACTCCTCTCAGTCCAAGCAAGGGATGACAGCAGCTGGCAGAAGACAGCATGGTCCGTCTCCCTGTGTTAAGAAAATATGTGAGGCCTCTTTTTTCTGTGCTTACTCTAGGGTTACAAACAAGGCAAATGGATAAGCTGTGCCTGACCAACCCTAATATTGGGCCTCTTAGGAGAAACCAAGAATGGTCGATCAAAACTCAAAGGAACCCATCAGAAACAACTCCCTAAAACTGTGCGCTGCCTAGAGTGGAGTGGGCTGGCAGTGTGCGGTAGCTGGCATCAGCTCCTTGGATCTTCTCTCTTGCCAGGCAGAAATGTTCATATTCTACCCCTCCCTCCCTCCTGTTTCAAGATACATCCACCCGATAGGGGAAGTGAAGATGATACAATGACTTCCTGGTCCTGAATAAGGAGAACAAGAACCTTGGGGGCAGAGGGGTGAGCGAGGTCCCCCTTCGATTATGGTTGGCCCAACACACTGTAACATGAACATAAGGGATGGAGCCCTAAGAGACGACCAAGACTGTATGAGCAGAACCAAGGCAATGGAAGGATCGTGAACACAGACATGCTTTAAGGACTGAGGAGCGCTGGGAACGCAATGCTGTGGGCCCCATGATGAAACACGGCATGGGCTCTAGGGACAAGCCAAGGACGGTGGGACGCTGTCTGCCCCCAGGGAAAGGTGCTCTGCTCAATGTCTGTTTGTTACGAGGGGTTCTTCAAAAACCCCTCAAAAGGGGGAAGGGGATGGGGTCCACTGAAACATTATAAAATGTACAGAAGAGAGTGTAGGATGGTTCTGAAAATAACGTGTGGGGCTGATTACAAACTTTTCTCTAAGTGTATAGCACAAAATGGAGACTCAAGAGTTTCCAGTATAAGCCTACGCAATTGTGCGCATGGATGGTGGGGGTATCTTTATTCAGAATAAAAAACAAAATCTTAAAAGAGAAAATTTAAATGAGATGGTCCTCCAAGGAAATCTGGAACCAGCAGAGAAAATTCCCAAGCACTGCAATGACTCAGAGCCAAGGATACATGAGGGCAGGGACCATGTGTTCATTATCTGTGCCTCCCCATAGCTGGTCCAGCAGTAAGTACACATACAAGGCCCTTAAATCAAGTGCTAGTGGAGAAAGGACACAGTGCATCCTCCAAGGGAGGGTCTCTGGCTCTCAGGAACATCTCCAGAAGCTGGAGTGCTAACTCCAGGATCATGGACAGAAAAAGAAAGGCTTCAGGCCACACTGAGAGATCTCCTAGTCTCCCCAAGGGTGCCAACATCTCCATTCTTGGGTCAGGCAATACAGAATAAGTGAAATGACAGAAAAAAACTAAGCACTTGCCACTGCCAGCCCCGACCACTTAGTCTGGAGTAAATTATGTAGAACTCTAAAGTAAAATTCAGTTTTTGCTAAATAAAGATAGGCTACTAGACTCAAGATGCACAATGCTAAGACATAAGGCAGCTCTTACTTTGATCAACACGTTTTCAATGGCAGAAATGAAAACAAATGCCACCGAACCTGGCCTTCCCTCCTCTAGTCAGGGGCACCACCCCCTGCCAGTCACTCAGGCTCACAACCAGCTTGCTGCCACCTCTCCTCTGACAGCGCAGGCCCCCAACACCTTCAGCCTAAAGCCCAGATCTGCCCCTGCCATTCACACAGCTTCACCCCAGGGTAGCAGAATGGCTGTACTCACACTTTTCCTCCGCCCCCTATCCTCAGGTTTTTACACTAACTGTCCCATGTGTCTACACTGCTTTCTGTTCTCGTCTGAACTTTTGGAATCCTGAGTTATTCTGAAGGCTGAGCCTCAAGGTCATCTGCTGCCTCCATGAGGCTTTCCCTGATCCCCTGATCATTTCTGGACACTGACTTGGGACTGGCTCAGAGGAAGTGGCTACTTTGCATTCCCACAGAAAAACAGCAGCTCCTTGAGGACTGCAGTAAGCAAGAGCACCCCAAAGTCCTGGGGCAGGTCTGCATTCTTCTGCTGAATACAGAGTCTGTCTGCCAGACAGCAGATGCCAAGGTCTCCTCCTGAGAAGCCCCTATGGTCCTAACAGGATGCTATGAGAAATGTGGGAGCCTGCCATGGCCACAGAAAGGGAGGATGGAGAGCCTGGAATCTCACTTTTCAGACCCGGTGGAGACTCACTCCTCAGTGAGGTCTGTGTCCAGAGCAGGCTGGGCCAGGTGGAAGCCTGTTGCTGCACCTGCACTGTCATCCTTACCTCCTCAGGCAGTTCGCTGTACATGGTCTCAGAGGTAGACAGGAGAAATATAGGGGAGAAGGATGGTATGTCCTGCAACAGGGTCAGAAACGTTGCTCTGACAGTCTCGCTGACAGCTTCCCACCAGTCACCGATATGAGGCATGTAAACAATGCTCGGTACTGTTCTCCGGGCTTCACGGAATATCTGACCACAGGGAAAAAAGGCAGACAGAAAGGCATGTAAGGTTCACTCTCCTCTCTCCTGGGGAATGAATCTGCAAACAGCAATCAGTGAGACAGTCAGCAGTGAGGAAGCACCTACTATTCACCAGGCCCTGTCTTCAAGGAGCTCTTGGTCACATCCTGAAGACAACAGGCAAATGACTGTATCCTAGGATGGAAGGGGATTCAGGAAAGCTTCCTACAGAAGGTGGAATTTTAGCTGAGACTTGAAAGAGGCCAGAGAGGTCAGCAGCCTGACCAGAGGAGGGAGAATGTTCTAGAGCAGGGTGGGAGAGTCAGGAGGCTGGGGTCACTGGATGCAATTATTTCAGGAAGTAAGGGATGAGAAGACTGGAGAGGGAGGAAACAGCAGGTTATGAAGGGCTTTGAATGACAAACACAGCATTCTGTACTGGATCCTGGAGGTAGTAAAAAGGGAGTTGGTGCATTTTATTGAGTTGGGAGGGTGGAAGGGGAAGGGAGGAGTGATATGGTCAGGTCTGTACTTTAGAGAAATCCCTTTGGTGGCTGAACAGAGGATGCACTGGAGTGGGGAGACAGCAGGAAAGCCCCCCAGCAGCTCCTGCAACAACCCATGCATGAGGTGATGAGAGCCCAGACCAGGGTAGGGGTGGTGCTGCAGAGGTGAAACTGACAGGTCTTGGCACCCTATTGGATGTAGGGGCTGAGAGAACGAGGAGCCCAGGATGACTCCTAAGTTGGGAGCCGAGGGGACTGGGAGGAAGGTGGTACCTGCTAGAGTTAACAGGGAAGGTAGGAGCAGGGAAGGTTTGGGGGGAAAGATGATGAATTCTGCTTTGGACACATGGAGCTTTAGATGTCTACTGGATATCCAATTGGAGATATCTGAAGGGCATTTGGAGATACAAGACTGGAGGTCAGCAGAGATCTGACAATCTTCAACAAAGAGATAGTTATTAAATCCCTGAGAGCTAGTGAGATCACCAAGTGAGGCAGTGTAGAGGGAGGAGGGAAAAAGACCTAGGATAGAAAACCTAAGGGACACAGGGTTACAATTGGAGGACATGATCCACAACAGCGCTTCTTAAACTGTGGGATGCAAGTAGAAAAAGTTTAAGAAGCCCTGATCTAGAAGCGGATCCAGCCACAGAGACAGAGGAATGGTCAGAGAGGGAGGAGGAAAACTGGGGTGGGGATGTTTCTTAGAAAACCTAGAGAAAAGAGAGTATCCAGGAGGAGGGAGTGACAAACAGCATGAAAGGCTGTGTGAGGACTGACTGCTAAGAAAAGAAGCCAGACCACAAGGGGTAAACAGAGAGAAGACAGGAAACAGACCCACAAACTATGGACAGCTTTCTTGTGATAGGAGAGGGGACCACAGTTGGTGGGAATGGTTGGTTGGATGGAATGAAGGGTTTCTGAGGAGGGGCCTGGATGATGCAGGTATGCTTACAAGTGAGGAAAAATAAGGGACAAGGAGAATGACAGGGCAGAGGCAGTCTGCTGGGAGATAGCACAGGAGGGTTGCCTTGGTCAGGAACCAGAGGCAGAAGGCACCTAGGTGTCTTGCCTAACAGCGGAGCAGAGGGAGCTCCTGGTCTCCATCTTTTCAGTAAAACACGAGGCCATGGAGATGGAGCCATGGAGATGGAGCCATGGAGGTCCAGAACAGCCTCTGGTTCAAGTGGGGCAGTAAACTGATGAGGAAGCAGGGTAAGCAAGCCTGGTGACCATGAGGGCCCAGGGAAGGCCTCAGGAAACCCAGTCAGAATGGTGGCAGGACTTCTTCACTTTTGCTCAGTAGCATGAGCTCTGAGACTCTGGCCTCAGACCCCTCTTACCCTACAAGTTCAACAGCTCAGCCCAAGAGGGGCCCAGCCCAACAGGAGCCCACTTAAAGGCATGCCCACCTGCCTCCCATCCACCTCTTAGAGCCATGCAGATGCTCCTATTTCCCCTCCCCCCAAATTCTTTCCATGATCCTTTGAAGCTTCCAGGTGGTTCAATGCACAGAGAAAAAGATTTGAAATCCAGTGCAAAGACTGCAGAGTGACCATGGAACTGCATAAGCCCCGAGGAGGTGCAGGAAGCGGAGCCAGACAACCCCGATGTCAACTAAGCGAAAGCTTCTCCGAGAGACCAGAGGGATGGGGGGAGGGGGTGTCAGCTGCTGCCGAGAACCCACCAGGAAGAGCCCAAACACAAATCCACTCAAGTTTCAGTGTGAATAGTGACTCCCACATTTTCTTCTCCTGCCTAGTGCACTTTCCTGGTTCTTGGATTACAAAACAAGGGACAGAGGGAAATCCTTGTTTAGAGTTTTGGATACAGACAGCAGTGGGACTCTCTTTTCCCAACCACTGAGAGGGTGAATGGCTTACATCTTCTTGCTGAAGACGAAGTATATCCCAGGTCCTAGAGGCATCTGTATGCCATCATGCCAAGACCACTATGCCTGCCCGGGACCTACCTGGGCACACGACTCCTCAGGTGTTTTGGCACTGACTGAATAAAGCGCAGGGAGGTCAAGTCTGTGCACAGAGAACTTCTCCAGAGTGTGCAGCAGGGCAGGAGCCAGGTGTGAAGTCTGCCCTGAGCCCCTCTCTCCAGACAGCAGCAAGCGAGGCCGGTATGATGTGGGCTGCTGAGAAGCGGACCTACAACAGGGAAGGAGGTGGAGGTTCAGTAGAATCTTGGCCACAAAGCAAAGAGAATTCCCCAGATCAGTTAATCAGAAACAACTGGGGAACACTGCACATTGACACAAGCCACAGTATGACCTAGGCAATGAAGGGCTGAGGAGATAGGGAGAAAAAAGAGAAGAGGGTCCAGAACCAAGCACTGGGTGGCACAGTCATAGTTCAGGGGGCATGACAAGGAAGGGGAGTAGTGACCCAGGCAGGAGGAAAATGAGAGGAAGAGAGAGGGGAAGGGAGAGAGGAAGGTGGATCGCCCTGTCCTCAGTCAACAAGTGAAACTCTGTCAGCCTGGGCAGCCTCTCCTCCAAATTTGGTAGAGAAAGCAAAGATGCCAGGGCCAACAATGCTACAAGAGCTCCAGAAGGAAGAGGATCAAAAGTGGAAATTGTTCAGACAGGAGATAGCCATGCCACTTAAAGGCTTAAAGGCCAGGCTTGGAGGGAGAGCTTCAGGAGGAGGCAAGGCCAGCTCCAGTGAGCTCTGCTCACCCCTAACCAATCGCCCCTATGCGCTGAGGACCAGGGGCCAGGCCGGGCCCAGCCTCAGCAGGCCGGTCCCTTGGGATCCAGAGAGCCCTTGCCATACCATGGCAACCTATGGAACAATGACAAATACAAAATGGCACTCTGTCCTGGAGTGATACCGTCAGAAACACCAATGGAGCTCTCTTCTGTGAGACTCAGCACAAAAGTCACAAAAACATGAAATTCCTCATTTTGGGATTGTGATCACAGCTAGGAGCGCTTTCTCCACCAGCGCTCTGTGGACATTCACAGGAAAAAGGCTGAATAGTTAAACGGGGGGTACCCCTGGCTGAGCACTTTCCCTCAGGAGACTGAATTTGAATTCAGGTCTTTCAGGTCCCCCTCTTTTCCACAGCCTCTTGGGTCCAGGTAGTCTGGAGGATCCTCCCTCCTTCCACCTCCCCTCACAGGGGTCTCAGTGCCAGTCCCAAGGCCAGAGATATGCTAGAAGGTTCTATGCCAATTCTGGACTTGCTGGTTGGGGTTCGCCAAGGGAGGGAAGGTCCCACATGGCGAAGCCCGAACGTTTCTTGGATTCGCTGTGGGCAGAAGTCCTGCTCAGATATGGCTAAAAGGCTGTGGATCCATGAACTACACATGGAACTCCCCAACCCCATGAAAGACAAGCTTCACACAGATCTAGGGAGTGAACTCAGCAGAGGCCAAGCTAACAAGTGTGTGGCAGCAGGAAGAAACCGAATACGTATTTGCCTAAATCATGCTCTGGCATCCAAAGCCTGGTAAGCCGTGAGGTAGCTGGTGCTACAACAGACACAGAACTGGGCTTCAGGTCAGGAGGTTCAGAGTTCAAATCCAGCTCAGGGATCCTGTGCAGGTCCCTTCACCCATCCACCTCAGTTTCCTCACTACCGCCCCTGCCTCCCAGAGCTGTTGTGAAGACGCAACGACATTCTCTTTGGAAAGTGTTCAGCAGGGTACCCACTGTTTAACTGCTCAGCCCTTTCCCTCTGGCCCCAAGAGGGCCTCCCTCCTCATCCCTGCCCCCACCCCCTTGTAGGGTACAAAGTCACGGTGGTCAGAAAGGTGTGGGAAGAAACCAACCACGTCCAGATTACTGCTGGAATTCTGTGGGTGGCCAGGGCGGCTGGCCAGCCTCCTAGGATCAGCACCAGGAATGAGGAGGCACCCTTGCCCATGACCCTGCCTCCCCAGAAGAGAGCGGCAGCACATGCCCGGGCCAAGCCCTTTTTGGGCAGTCTCAGAAGCTGCCTCAAGGATCACCATGCCCACTGGGCTTTCTCCTGACGGGCCTGCTGTGTTACTGAGCAGAGGGCTGTAAGGGGACACAGAAGCGATAGCCAAAGTTTTCTGACCACAGATAGTCATATGTCTCTGGACTGCCCACTAATTTGACTCCAGAATTCAACACAAAAACTAGGAGAAGCCTTAAGCTGTGTGTGCAGTAGGGGGTCTAGGTCTAGGAAGCATGGCCACAGGCAACTGTGGAAAGCTGCTGGAGCCACCTGCAGCTACACCCTGGTCTAATGAGAGCCCACACACACAGGATGCAGCCCAGGTCTCGTGGCCTCCCTGTAGCCATGCCATACTCCATGCCATACTCCACACCATGCTCTATCTTCACCACGCTCACAAGGGCCTCATTGGGAAGCATGTTTCCCCCAGCATCAGCCCTGAAGGACACTCACGTGCTGAAATGCAGGTAGGGCTTATGGGCAGCAGCTGGGGACGGTTTCTTTGGTGATCCGGAGGGACAGCCAGGTTCGAATATTGACAAAGCATTCTCATCATCGCTGTCTTCTAAAAGGAGGCTCTGTGTATCTGTTGGAGAAGAAGAGCTGAGATGGGCAAGGCTGAGCCCTGCCCACCTGCAGCCGTGCCCACTGCCCCCTTCCCTGTCATTCCAGCCCCGCCAGGACCCCAATCCTTCTTAGGTGGTGGCCAAGTGCCTCCTTGACAAGCTCAGCCTCTGCTATTCCAGCTCCTTTCCTTCTCTAAAGGGGTACCTGGAGCCCCCGGAGGGTGGGATGCGGTGCCAGAAGGGTGCCACAAGGCTCCTGGCCTAGTCAGATATCCTGTGAAGCCACCTGGCCATGGGGGCTAGAAAGGATCGCTTCAGGATGGAAAGGAGCAAACACAGAGAGCCAGGGTCACTCAGCTAGCCAATGCTGGAGGCAAGGCTTGAACCCAAGTTATTCAGAACACTTGACATCCCTCGAGGAGAGATCCCCTGTGGCCCAGCTACTCCTCACCACCAACCAACCCCGCTTTTGACATCCATCCAAAAGATAGCCTGTTAAGGCCCAGGGTGTGTCTTGGGCAGGGGCTGCCCAGGAGCACGGCGCTACCTTCTCGTCTGTCCCCTTGGCTGGTCTCAGCGTGGGGAAACACTCTCTGCAGAACAGAGAGGATGTGGTTGAAGCTCCTCTCCAGAAGAGGCCTGATGATGGGCGACAGGGCGTGGCCTGAGGATGTGACGGCACGCTGGGAGGCAGGCACAATGTTCTGCATGGCATGGTAGAAGTCCTGCGCACTGAGCACAATGGAGGACACGTCCAGCTGCAGCTTGTGGCTGCTGGCATAGATCTGTGGGTAGCGCCTACGTAAGGCAAGCAGGGCGGCTTCGGTGCACAGGGCCTTGATATCTGCACCACAGTACCCTAATGCACACAGGGAGACAGAAAGGTGCAGAGGTGAGACTGACTCTGGGCCCCGTCCAACAACGCCCAAGCCATGGCACTCCAGGACCTCCTAAGGATCGCAAGATGATCAGACTGCCTGCCCCTGCAGTTGCCACCTCTGCGCTCAAGGACAAGCATGGTCTAGGAATCTGGATCCCAGCAGCGCCAGGACCATGTCACCCAAAGCACAAAACCGAACATCGGGATTCCTGAGCTCATGCTTGAGGCCCTGGACCTCATGGTAAAGTCCTCATTATGCCAAAGACAGATATCATCATGACGCCCATCAATGGTCTAGTGATAACTACATGGCAGGCATGGAGCCAAGTCATTAGCTCCCAATTAGCTGATAGAAGGCAGGTGCTGTGATGATACCCATTTTAGAGCTGAAGAAACTGAGACAAGCAGAGGTGAAGGAACTTGCCTAAGGTCCTACAGTTACTATGTGAGACTGGATCTGAGTTCAAGTCTTCATGACACCAGGCCCAGTTGCACTGCTGCCTTTCAACCCAACACCTCTAAAAAATGTTGGAACAATTTGCTTTCTCCTGCAGAAATTATCTTTAAAAAAGGAAACATTTTTTTGAATTTGGTCAGTCATTCAAAACAGCTGCAATGCAACAGACCCTGGGAGCTGTGTGCAGGTCAGACCTCTCCAGAGCTCTCCTAGAAGCCACCTGGGGAAGCTGTGTACTCAGGGGCCATCTCTGGGCCTGGGACAGAAGAGCCAGTGTGCAAAGAGACCTTGGAGGGTCCTGCCTGCTCCCCGGCAGCCTTGCTCAAAGCAGGCCCTTAATAAAGGCCAGGCTGCACTCCTCTGGGGGCACACCCTGGGGTCCCCTTCCACTGCCTATCTGAGCAAACACTGCTGACATGATGGGGCTCTTACACCAAGCTTTCTGTACCTAATGAGCCCCCCAACCCGACGACGGCTGTTTCTCCATCCTCAGAGGAGCTCCCTGAGTAGCTGCTGGGGACTGGAGAGCAAGCATGAGCCAAATGTAGGGTGTGCAAAGGCACGTCAGCTCTCTAGTTCATGGTGACTCAAGGTCTATGCCCGGAAACAACTGTCTTTTTACAAGAGAACAAGATTACCCTAGTTACCCAAAAGGAAGCCACCCCTGGAGGTGGGGTGTTCTCTGTCCTCTCACAAGGCAGACACAACTGAATCCTGCTAAAAACTGAAGCAAGGCTTCTCTACAGTCTGTGGGGTGACCTGCATTGACCAATGATGCTGACCACCACTTTCTTAGAGGCACTACCACAGTCATTTCGAGGACTTGGAAGGAAAGGGGGCTGTGGCAAGTTTCCTGAAAAGCTGGGAATCTGTTCCGTGATCACAGCAGAGGATAAGAACAAAAACAGTGCCTTGAGACTCAGGTGGGGAGTGAGGGGGTAGGAGCCAGGAGGACACAGTCTAACCATGAAGGCAGGAAGGACCGGACCACAGCACACAGGCACGTCTGCCTTGCAGCACGCAGAGCCTGGGCGAGCAAGGGAACCACCAAGGCCTGTATCCAGCAGGCACAAAGCCCACAGCAGCCACAGACAAGACCCCGGCGGCCTCTGGTGACCCAGTCATGTGCCCCAACAATCACCTCACTGAGCCGGGAGCTCAGAGGGGGCGATGAGGGGCTGTGCCCTAACCAGCCAGGCCACAGAGCAGGAAGCATATCCTACTTGATTCATAGGTGACAATGGCAGTTCTCTGACTGGAAGGCATTATGTCAGTCAGGAGCCAATTAAAGACAAGGCAGTTTTTGAAACATAAAACCTGAGGTAGGAAAAGAAAGGCTATGGGGATCAAAGTGGGCAGACTTTTCTAGCTTCAAAAACTACTGACTGAATTTGAAAAACCATGTCACATGTACTGACCAAATTCTGGGGAATCAAGGGAAAATGAGCTGCCCATATCTGACTGAGAAAGAAGATGGTGGAAATGCCACAGGAGAATGTGGATCTGAGATTGAGAAAGAAGGAGGAAACCAGAAAGCTCTAAGAGAGCAGAGGGGAAAGAATGCTCTGTTTGCTAGGGGTGGGGGTGAGGCAGGGTGGGGTGGGACCTCCCAGGAGGGCGGCAGCAAGCGCAGTGGACTCTTTAGGGCCACATGGCTCTCCCTCCAAACGCCACCCTCTCCCACCAAGCAGCACAAGGCCAAATCGACAGGGAAGAGGTTGGGTGCATGCTGTCTGGTACCCGGCCAAGTTAGACTGGTGGTGTGCTGGAGAGAGTTACGTTTTCTCCTCACCCGAAGACGTCGAGGTCTCGGTGGTTCAAAAGCTGAGGGAGGCTGCTTCGGAGATGGAGGTCCCTGTGGATGAAGAGGACAATTCGGATGTAGCTGACTGAATGTGGACTGACGGGCAGTGTAGGGCAGTGTAAGGTTGACTTTGTGGATGGCTTATCTTGGGGCGGGGCCTCTCTGCCAGCCTCAGAACTGGTTTGTTTTCTTAATGAAGGAAAGGGAAAAAGAAGGAAAAAAGGAGCAGCAGTGAAGGAGAGCGGGAGCAGACCCCTACACGCAGTCAGGGAGTGGCACAGCCGGCGAGTGGCGCAGCGGCATCCTTGCTGTCTAGCCTATGCAGGGCCGCTGCGCCTGAGGGGAGACGGGAGACCCCCGAAAGGGCACCATGAAGAAAAAGGGCACCACGTGCCTGGGAAGGAAGGGCAGCACCATCCATGTGCCTTGTGGTCACAAGGCCTTCTCAATAACGGTCCTTTCCCATGGAAGTGCTAAGAGACCACACTCTAAATTAAGCCAGAGCTGTCTAAGAGCAAAAGTCAAGCCTCATTTCCCACACTCGAAGATTCGCCAAGGCATTCTCTGACACGGGACGGACAAGAGCAGACATGGATTCATAAATGACCAGGTTCCAAGAGTGCCACTCACCAACACATTTCTCAGCCAGTTCGCCAAGGAAGAGGTCCGACAATCTGGGGCTCCAGTCCCGGGTGTGGATCTGCAAAATGTGCTTCCGGGCCTGGGGGGCAAAGTACAAACAGATTATGGGGTGTCCTGCACAGTGACGAGTACAGAGACAGCAGTCCTTCCTGTGGACGAGCACCCTGCAGCAGGAGGAGGAGGAAGGACAGAGTTTGGACAGCATGGGACGGTGGGCATGTCTGAGGCTGGGCCCTCCTCCTGGCTCCAGGGGGAGCCCCAGGGATCCTTCTGTTCTACAGTGAGTATAACTCATGGTCACATGGTCCATTCCTATGGGACAACTTCTGCAACGTGAGAGTCCCCCAGGACTATTCGCTGACTCTCTAGGGTTCTCTACGTAAACCATTCTACGACCTGCAGGAGGGGATTTTTCTGAACTTCCCTGCTGTCAGTGCTTGTGGCTTCCTGCTGTTTCCAGAGCTCTGCACTGCACAGCAATGGCAGAGCCCTGGGGGAGAGCCCCACTTCCTCCTTTGCTTTCTAGCGTTTTTAGCAGCACATGTGGCATCATCTTGTCAGAGGCCATTCCTGCACTGACAAAATCATCCCATGACTAAGATTTCTTTTTCTAAGAGCAGGCTAAGGGTTCGATTTCCTATTCCATTATAAATGTCACTCTTTATCCATTTCTCGATTGGCACAGAGTTAGGCCAATTTCTTGTGTTTTTTCTTCACTGGCATTACGTTCACCTTTTATCACTTTGATACTGGATATTTGGCTTTCCTCCTTTGTAAAAATCAAATTCTCTAACAGCTTGTCAATTTTATTAGTTTTTTAAACCACTGATAATTTTATTTATTAAGTGGTTTGGGTTTTTTACTACGAGTTTTGTTCATCTCTCCTCTTATTTTCAATATTTCTATTTTGGGGCTTGAGAGTATTTCATTCGCTGGTTTTCTGTTGTTTTTTGTTTGCTTTGGTTTTTTTAGATCTATGTTCAATTTTTTAACTGATTCTCTCTTTCTCTTACTAATGAAATGTTTAGAGAGAATTTTTTCCCCTAAATATGGCTTTGGTTGCATCCCAAAAATTTTGGAATACTGTCTCATTGAGATAATCACTAGTAAAATTGTCCATTGTTTTTAGGATTCGTTCTTTGACCCACCCATTCTTTGGGATTAAGCTATTTAGTTGTGCTTACCTTTTTAATCTTAGCAATTACTGAATATAATTTTTACTGAATTACAGTCAGTAAGACATAAATTTAATACTTATACTTTTCTATATACATATATATATCAGAATTCAAGTTTTAAATAGTCAATTTTTGTGAAATTGCCATATACAGTGACAAATAGATATCTTCCTTTTTATTTCTATTCTATCTCCCATTATTACAGTTTTACTCTTTCCTCCTGGAACTTTTATTTAAAAATATATCACCCAGTATATATAACTTTAGTATTGGTACTAATTAATTTTCCATAGTTCTAACAAAATGCATTTCTCTCTTTTAATTTGCCCTCTTTGTGCTGCTGTGTCTAAGAACTCGAAGCTGAAGCATGACAGATTCTAAGTCCGTGTCTATCTTTCTGTTTCATGAAACAGAAAACAGTATTTCTTATAAACGTGCTGCTGGATTCCTCTCCTAATCCATGATGCTAACCTTTTCCATTTTATGGGAGATTTCACCTCATTCACACTGAATTATGATTGGTAATTGTGGGTTTCCCTCTATCCTAGTCCCTGATATTTTTTTCTTCTCTTTGTTTCCCATGCCTGTTTGATCCCTTCCCTAATTTCCCTTCCCTTGTCCCTCCCTTTCCTCCTGCAACTCTGTTTGGTGAAATCTATTTGTGTCCCCAACTCTATCTTCTCTTTCACCAGTTCAGACATGAAATGAGCTTCAGGTCTCTCTGTGTGTGTCACACACACACACACACACACACACACACACACACACACACACCCCTCCTCCTTCTTCTCTCATCTCCTTCCCATGTATTCCTTTTCTCCTCCCTTTATACTTTTAAGATCTTCATGACATAAGAGCATTAATCACAGCTGGGTGGCATGGCAACCAGGAGTAGAACAACCTCAGTTGTAGCTTCCAGCCCAGGTTAGTTTGTGAGCAGTGAAGTAACCAAGGAAGGAATCCCTGACCAAACAGGAGCTGGCAGCTCGATTACTCTGATCCTGGGGGGCCTCCCAAGAGGCCAAGTCCAGCAGGAGAAGTGAAATGTCCAAACAGAAAAGGGAGAGCTTGTTCAGACTTAGAACTAAGTCAGGAACTTGCAGAGCTCAGAGCAGGAGGGCAGAAGCAAACCTCATCCTGAAAAACATTCCTTTGGGAGGGCCCCTAGCCTGAACTGTTCTTCCTATGCTGGAATAAAACAATCCCCTGAGAAAGAAGCAGAAGGAACAAGAGGATAGAGACTCAGCCCAGAAGGGAAGAGTCCAGCCTCAACACAAAGTCCCAAGTGAAAAAGTCAGCTGGAAGAATGGGTGAATGAGAGATGCGTCCCAAGATAAGGAGTAATCATGGCCACAGAGAAGCTCAAGACACAAACCCAAAAGACAGGGATAACTCCAAAACATTTACAACCAAAGCCTCAGAGAAACACAGCCTCAAACAGAATTCTGCTTAGGGAAAAAAATCAAGAATTCTACAAAGGGATTAAAAAAATAACTTTAAGACCAAATGAGAATAAGTGAGGAAAAAAGGTGAAAATAAAAGAAAGTGATGCAGAATGAGCACAGGAGACACAACAAGCCCTGTGGACCAAAGAGAAGCCAAGAGCAAATGTCCAAGTTAAAAAACAGAAGAAAATGTTTCATCTCTCACTGCAAAGCAACTAATCAAGAAAATAGAGCAGAAATCATTTAAAGATCACATTTCATCCTCCCTGGCCCCTGCTCGAAACAAAGGCTTAGATATCTTACTTCAGGAAGGCAGTCAGATCTCTAGGACCAGAGGGTAGAGACGAAGTGGAAAGAATCCCCCCAGTCACGTCCTGCAACATCCAAACGAACACTCTGAGGAGCCAAAACCCAGAGCTCCTAGGTCAAAGAAAAATACTATGAAGCAGTCAGAAAGATGGGCAATGAGCACAAAGAAGCCACTGCCAACATCACCCAAGATTTAGCAGTCACAACTATGGAGAAGGAGACTGCTGGGAATCTGATATTCCAGAAGGCAATTCAAGCCAAAGACAGTCAAGCTGAGTATAATCCTATAGGGAAAAAGCGAATCCTGAATGAAGTAGAGGATGTTTAAGAAATACTGAGGAAAACATTAGAGCTGAATGGAAAATCTGACATACAAACCAAAGGTAAACATGAACATGCAATCACAAAGAATTAAACAATGACAAACTGCATTCCTCAGACTAGGCTGACTGTCCTTTGATCTCTTATACACATCCTACTTGAACATAGTGAATGATTTCATGAATGAATTGCTGTAGTCTACTTGACAGGATTTTATTTAAGTTTTTAATCAATATTCATTGGTCTATACTTTCATATGCTTCAATATTCATATTGGTCTATAGCTCTCCTCCACTGCTTTATGCACTGGGGGCTCAGTAGACAGATTGCTAGGCCTGGAGTGAGGAGGAGCTGAGTTCAAATCTAGACTCAGACACTTCTTGGCAAGCTTCCAGACTTCTCTGTCTGCCTTAGTCTCCTCACTACACAACTGTCACAACAGCCCCTTGCCTCCAGGTTTCTTGTAGATGTTTCCTGTGGTGACCAGTGCTGTGTGGACACTGCAGAAACACTTACCATCCTCCCCTTCCAAGTATGGGCATTCAAACTGGATTTGGCTCCTAAAAGCGGTCTGACACTGTTTTTCCCCTCGATGTCTGAAACTAATCTGCAGAGCCTTGGTACCACTAAATGACCTAGTAAATCCATGAAGAACAGAGGGATTTCTCTTGGCTTGATCTCTCCCAGCTAGCTCCATTTCCTTTCCTGAGACAGGACTGGACAGCCATAAACAGGGGAATGGCGTGGCCAGGGATGCTCAGCCTCGAAGCTACCACAACCTCTCCAAGGTTGCCAGTGCACATGGTAGGTGGTGAGGCCTATGACAAAGGCCTCCTGATGATCCCCAAAACCAAGACTCTCCTTGAGGTTGCAGGCTGACACTCACCCCCTTCTCTCCCAGCATTTCCCCTCACGAGCACACTGTACCTTTTCTGACTGAGATGGGAAGGAGAACAGAGGAAGAGAAGGCCATGAATGAAGTCCATGGCTGAAATGGCTCCGCACATTGACTACATAGGCACAATCAAGCAGTGCTATGCTGTCCTAAAGATCTGGGTAAAGACTGGCTCACAAAGGAAGCAGAAAGATGGTCCTTTGGGACCATCCAATCACCGGGGTGACACATGCCTTCTCTAATGCCCTTCAGATACTGAGCAGGGAGGGCAGGTGTAACCAGCAGAAATGTGGCACACCTGTCATCCTCTCCCCGCAGAGAATGTCCTCAAATGAGGGCCAAGCTCTGAAGAGCCTACAAAGACAGATCGAAAGCCAATCATCAGGACAGCAAAGGTTCACATCAAATAGGCTTGGGCAGTGCCAGGACTCTCCCACCCAGCTTAGAGGTCACAGAATGGATAGTCCAAGAAGTGGGCGTGGGCCCAGAGGCACAGTCTCAGGGCCCTTGTAGCTCCTTCAGCTTTGGGAGATTTCCTTAAATCACCTGTCAAGTGTCCAGAAAAAATCCTACACTCTTGCTGCAGACCACCATCCTTAGTGCCAGGAAGGCCCACAGACAGGGACCAACCTGCCCCACCAACAGAGAAGGATCTCAAAGCAGGCTGAGTGTCCATGTCTGTTGACAGAAAAGTTAGATGTGCCTCCAACTCAGCAAGTTTTTAATATCAAATTTAGGACCTAGGATGTGTGTACTGATTCTTAGAAAGAAACATCATCTATGGCTAAACATGGAGGCTAGCTGTAGGACCAGCATCAAGGGTGCTAACCTCAAGGGCTTTTGTGCCTGAGCATTTACCTTTTGATCTGGCAGGTTAAAAAGAAATTCCCGGTCAAAGCGGCCAGGTCTCCTGAGCGCAGGGTCAATGGAGTCCAGTCTGTTGGTAGCACCAATAACGACAATTTCCCCCCTGTTATCCAGTCCATCCATGAGCGCGAGAAGGGTCGACACGATGGAACTAGAAGAGAAGGAGACAGGAAAGGTGCTGAAGCTGGACCACCCTGGTCCCCCCATGATGGGCGCAAGCAGCACCATCGCTATCTTCTGAACAGATGCGACTATCAACAAAATTCCCAGGAAATAGCGGCACAGATTTCCATTTAGCTCTCAGCTTAGAGAACACTTGACAGTCAAAAAGAAAGGGTCCACCGCTAATGCTTTGTTGGTGGAGTTGTGAACGGATTCAACTATTTTGGACGGCAATTTGAACTATGCCCAAGGAGCTGTAAAACTGACCCAGCAATCCCACTTCCAGGGCTACATCTCAGAGATCCTACAAATGGGAAAAGGACCAACACGTACTAAAGTATTTGTAACAACTCTTTATGTGGTGGCAAAGAAGCAGTTGAGGGGACGCCCACCGATTGAGGAATGGCTGAACAGGATGTGATGTATGAATACAACAGAATATAATGTGCTAAAAGAAATGGTGAGCAGGCAGACTTCAGAAAAACCTGGATAGATTTCTATGAGCCAATGGTGAGTGAAGCGAGCACAACCAGAAGAACATCGTATAGGCTGACAGCCACCGTACAAGAAGAATGACTGACAGACTTGGCTCTTCTCAGCAATGAAGACTCATGGTGAAAAATGCTATCTGTATTCACAGAAAGAATTGTGCAGTCAGAATGCAAACCAAAGCATACTACTTGCTCTCTCTTTTACTTTGTTTCTTCTTCCTTGTAGTTCATTCCACCGATCCCAATTCTTCTTTGCAACATGACTAATGCGAAAATGGTTAATGTGAACGTATTTGTAATGTCTCTACCAGCCATCTTGGAGAGAGGGGGAAGGCGGAGGGAGGGGGAGAAAATTTGGAACTCAAAAGCTTTGTGGAACTGAGTGTTGTAAACTAAAAATAGATACATTTTTTATTGAAAAAAAAAAGTTAGCTACATATTTGAGCCGAATAAAATCATCCCAGGCAGAGCATCCTGGGAAGGAAAGGAGATGTATAGCCCCTATGAGCTTTAAATCCTACATTTCATATGCCCCCATTAGCTGAAACAAGCCCCAAATGAGATAAAAGGATAAAGGGTCTGTCTGCCCTTCCTTCCAATTTCCAGGGTGAAAATGAGACAGCTTGAAGGTCCCTCAAGACTCATACCGAGGCCCATCCTGCTCGGCCTGTGCCAAGGAGACAAGGACCTGAGAGGACCTGGCCTCATGCTATCCACCCTCCGAAGGGCATCCAGCCTGGCACTAACATTAGGGATATGTCAATAACTGTTGGCTGGGCAACCATCCCCTCCAGACACACCTCACTGCCCATCCTGGTTTCACACACAAGAAGGCCAACACTTCCCCTAGACTCAACACTTAAGGAGGGGGTGAGAGGGTTATTGCCCAAACTGGCCCACACTCCCTTCTTCTACCCTATCCTGTTCCCTCCCTCTCCCTTTACATGTCCTTTGGAGTGAGGACCTCAGAGGACCAGTACAAAGCTACCTCCCAGAGCAGGGGCAGCTAGGTGGTATAGTGGATAAAGCACTAGTGCAGGACTCAGAAGGACCTGAGTTCAACTCTCACCTCAGACACTTGACACTCACTAGCTGTGTGACTTTGGGCAAGTCACTTAAGCCCAACTGCCTCATCCTGGGTCATCTCCAGTCATCCTGATGAATATCTGGTCACTGGATTTAGATGGCTCTGGAGAAGTGAGGCTGGTGACCTGCACAGCCCTCCCTCACTCAAAAACAAGTCAAGTGCAACTCATGTCTTCATTTATCTGATGGATCTTCAGCAATGAAGGACTAACACACACACGTCCCAGAGCTCAAAGATCACCTCTCCCCCTTGTATTTGTGGACCTATACCATAATACAGATGCTGGCTGACCAACCCACAGCTGGGGTCTTGGTCCAAGTAGCCTGACTTGGAAAAGACAGTCCTGAATCTGGGACCCAAAGATCACCTCTGAGACTAAAGATGAAACAGCTCTTAGGGGGATTGGAGGGGAGGGGTTTGCTTTTTAGCACACAGGTACCTCCCCACACATGTGCCCCCTACCCCATACACACAACCAGTAGGAGCATGACCACAGCTGGCCAGAGTCACAGATGTTACCCCATGTTCAGGCCAAGCCCTGGAGAGAAACACACTATGGTCTGGGTCCAGGATAGGGATTCCTACACCCACCAAGGGGACTGAAAAACATCCCATGAGCCCACAGGCCCAACTAAAGAAGATGCTTCTGATCCCTGAACTGCCTGTGACCTAATGAGCACTGGGCATGCCCTAAGCTCTCTGACCCCATCCCTAGCAAAGGGCTCAACTCACCAACAGCACCCAGGTGGCACACGACAGCCCTGGGAGCAGGCAGGGCAGTCCCTCTGAACACTATGGCCTGACAGCTAGCAAAGGTGACCTGACTGGCACCAGTTACACTGTCTCCCCTTGTAATGGTCATTTAAATGGGAAAAATCTTTCCTATTCATTAATAGGCCCACATGAGCTGCTTAAATCACATGCAAGCCTACATCACATGTGGTGGGAAGAGCCTGCTGAAATAGGTGCAGAAAGGGTTGAGCAGAGCTGGAAGGAAGCTGGTCAACCTAGTCAGAACTGGAAGGAAGGCTAGCATGAGTGAAAGAGCCTGCTTGTGATTTGTTTATTGGAACTGGTTTGTGGGAAGCCTAGCAGGGGGAAGGTTTGGGGATGGTGTTGTTCTCTGCAGCATCATTGTGTATAGAGTTTTGTTACTATGATGGATTTGGCTTTTTGGTGTCTAAATAAATGTTTCAGTTCTGTCTTCCACGTGCAGAACCTGTTATACTTCACAATTCAGAATTGCACCAAGATATTCATATTCGTGGACACTGAGAATATCACATTGGTGCTATAAATGGTGATAGGCATGGGATCACAAACTATCACACCTCTATTTGGACACAGAAAGCTGGAGGAGACAGAAGATTTGCCTTATTCCTCCCTAGTCAGAGAATGGGCTAAAGGCACAGGGCTTTGTGAAAACTGAGAACCAAGGCTACAGAGCCTGAGAAAGATATTTGCAGGGAATAACAATAGAAAGAGGAAAAGAAATGGCAGGGTGCGTAGGAGAGGCTGGGTCTTGCCGACAAGTGATGGAATTAGATGTAAAAGCAGAGATCAGCTGCTGGAAGAGCAGGCTCAGATGGAAAGGGAGAGAAGCTTTCAGAATTCAAACTCTCCTTCAGAAGAGCAAGCTGGAGGGACTCAGGTGGTTTGGCTCACAGGAGGAGGCAAAAAGTTAACAAAAGGAAAAAGAATGCAGCCCTTGCCCAGGCAAGAAGAACGAAACAAATGAGGAGGCTGAGGTTCAGCCAGTACTAGGAAGGAAGCAGGAGAATCAGGGCCTCCCCCAAAGTGTTTGGGGAGGTATTTTTACTCAGCAGGAGGTCACAGATATTTTGAGTTGGTTCACCCAAAGGATGGGAAACTCCTTTGGAAAACGGAACCTTGGATGGTGAGAATTAGTGAAAAAGATTAATTTCCTGGAGAGAGAAGAGTAAATAGCCAGCAAATTCAAAGTCAGAATAGACTGATAAGAAAAGAATTGCTTACTACTTTACTGAGAACAGGGATAGATTTTGGAAGAATATATGGAATTCCAACTAATGAACTATATAAACTATTTCAAAGGAAGAGGCTTGATTGTAGACCGGACAGGGAGATAAGAACTGGCCCTGTAGATCCTTCTGAATCCAAGTTCGTCACACCTGCAGGGAGGATGGGAGGTTGGCCAGGCCCCAGTTACCTCTGGCCAGAATGATGACCCCAAAACTGCAAATTAGAAAACAACAAACACATAAGAACCCAAATATTGAGAGTTTTGGACTGTGAAGCCAGATGTCCCAGAACCGTATTCAAGGACACCGGGTTTGGCAGAATATGATTTACGTTGTTTAGAGGACTTCATATTGGACAGAAAAGAAAAATCTCTACTGGAATATGTAGGAGAATCCCCAAAAATCATTTTGGATGAATAGTACCAAAATCTGGATTAGCAGCTAGAGGAATACATGGAGTGACAGATTCTAATTATCAAGGAGAGATTATTGTGACACTCCAAAACTTAGTTGAAGAACACATACAGTTTTGTAAAAATGACAGAACAGTTCAAGTGATTATTATTTCTTATTAAACAATACCCCCTGTGGAAACTGACCCTCCTTCCAAAATAACTAACAGAGGAACTGAAGGATTGGTTCTACTGATAGAATAAAACTGGGGGCTAAAGCATGGGTAAAGCCACACAATGTTCCAAAGGCTGTGAAAATTATAGCACATGGGAAAAAAAATACTGTAAGAGTTGTTTATTCAGGAGAAGATGATTACCAAATAGTACCCTTAATTTACATATTCTACTGTGAATGAGGCTATGATCATGGGTTCATGGACTCCAGAAGTGCGACTGACCCTATATATACCTTGCTTCTGGTTACTGTCTCCTTTTTTCTTTTTAAATTTTTGTCTGTTAAACTTGTTTGCTAGGTTTGTTTTCTGCAGGCTTATTACCCTCCACCTGCAGAAAGCCTGATTGCTTAGGCCAGATGTCACCCCTTGTCCATGACTGTGATGTGTCACCCTTGGACCTGGCGTCAACCAACCTCCAGATGCCAGCTAAAGAACTGACCCCTTGAATGGGACCTCTCAGGGCAATCTCAGCAGGAAGCAGCTATGGAAGAAGAGACCTTTGCCTTCATGATTTTGGGCCCTATTTGCTCAAGCAGGGAATGTTGGGGCGCTTGTGCTCAAGCCCCATCCTAAGACATTATTTTATGTGCATTTTTGTGTGATCCCAGTTAAAAATTCTGTTGACACCAGTTGCCTAAGATACTGTTTTATATGCTTATTTTCTGTTATCCTTGTTACAATTCTGTTCATAACGGTTGCTCCACTGACCTATGTAATACGAAAGATCTTGGGGCCAAATGTAATGGTAATTTAAATGGGAAAATCTTTCCCATTCATTAATAGGCTCATGCAACCTGCTTAAATCATATGGAAGCCTAAATCACATGTGGTGGGTGGAGTTTGCTGAATGGATGGAACAGGAAGGGAGGCGTAGAGCTGGGAGGAAGCTTGTTAGGCTAGTCAGAGCTAGGAAGGATGCAGGCAAGCAGACAGCTGGCTAGCATGAGTGAGTTTGTTTGTGATTTTGTTGAAGAGAGCCTGCTTGTGATTTGTTTAGATGGAGTCGGTTTGTGGGTAGCCCAGCAGGACGAAGGCTTGGGGATGGTGTTGTTCTCTCCGTTGTTATTGTGTATAGATTTTGCTGCTATGATGGATTTGGCTTTCTGGTGTCTGAATAAATGTTCTGGTTCTGTCTTCCTTGTGGAGAATCTGTTGTATTTCACAATTTGAACTGTGCAGGTATATTCATGGCCACTGTGGGCATTGTATCATGTTGGCACTACATCCTTGCACAGAACAATAAGCCCCTAGAGGCCAAGGAGGGGGGGATTCTCATGGTTAGTCAAATTCCTCAACCCAAGTTACCTGTGAATCTGGTCTTGTCTGCTAGAGCGAACTGGAGCCAACCCATCAATTTCATCAAAAAATATTATCGAAGGTCTCATCAGGTATGCCTAATGGAAGAAAAGCAGGACAGTGAGCACCTCCAGATCCACCCAGGGGCAAAGATTCAAGCATACACTACTCATTGGCTGCCCCTGCCCCCTCCAGGCCTTTGAGGACTGGAGCGCACCAGCTCCAACTCCACATAGGCAGACCCTGGGCTGTGATTCAGACCATAATAGTACAACTATATATAACACACTATTACAGTTTGAGCCTTTACAAAAAGCACTGGCAAGTGCACATATTGAGCAACATGCTGACATGTGGCAAACACACTGCCCGCCAACGCTCCTCCATGCCCTATGTGGGAAGTTCCTAGCCAGGAGGGTTAGGCAGGATCTGAACCCAGATCAGTTCTGCCACAGACTCCATCTCCTCTCTTCACTGCTTAAAGAGGCTTCTTGCTGCCCATCAGTTGGAGCTGTCACACTCTGCTCTCATACCAGGAGCCATTCTACAGGAATGGCAGGCCCACACACAAGCGAGAAGTAGTAAGTGTGCTTTCTGAGACAAACACAACAAGGGGTGTCCTAGCCTCTGCCTGAGCAGGGAGGGGCACCTGACCATCCCACACTGGGACTGCACCCAAACCGCCCCCCACTCCTACCTTTGCTCTCTGGGGCCAATTCCTTTCAAATGTTGGAGGGAAGCCCCGGAGTATTCAATTCTTTTGTCTAGGATAACTAACCACAGCTCCTTCCTGAGACCTTGCACCACCTTGGTCTTCCCTCCTCTGAACTCTCTCCAGGCCAATGGCCTTACACTGAGGAGGCCAGAGTCACACTAAGTGACCTAGAAGGATATCTGCTCAGGACAGAGGGACTCTCACTTCCTTATTCCTTATATGGAGCTCTGGGCAGCCCCGGGCTAACATATCACATTGCTGGCTAAGTCAATCTATTTTTCCTGATTAAGTTTCACGTTATAAGGCCTTTCTAGACCCTTGTGGACACAGACTCATGTGGTGGGTTAACTCTCCCTGCCAGCTCACTGTCATGTGCAAATCTAACAACAAATTATCTAGGCCTTTATCATCATCACTAATAAAAATAATCAGTGAGCCTACAGACCCCTGGGGTCCTCCCCTGCAACATCACCCCTTTGGGACTAGTCTTTCTCCTTTCCAAAGGCAAGCATGAGACCCTTGATCAGATGCCTCTTTGTGTGTCTGCTAAGCTTAGCACAGTGTAAGCTGGCACAGAGTAGGAATGACCGAAATGCCCAGATTCTGCTCCAAAGTAGCTAGGTAACTGCCCAAATCCATGGGCTGAGTGACCCTGGAGCAAAGAGCACAGGGTTTGACCTGGCTGAGTTTTGCTTCCCTTTTTTAGGCTGGCACTGTCACTGTCTGCTCCCTTGCAGGGGCCTGAGAATTCTCCCCATTATATCTGCTGGGTGGCAAACTTCACCTGAGTGTCACCTCCCCTCTCCAAGGGGATGAGGCCAGACAATTCTACCCCCTCACAGTCCTCAAACTCAGACAGAAGGCTGGCCCTTACACATTAGAGAAACAAGTCATGTGACAGCCTAGCCAGCCTGAGTGGCTGGCACAAGCCCAAGAGGTTGAGGGGTCTCCCTCCACCTTGGAGAAGGCATCAGAGGTGGGACTGAAGTAGGTGTGTTTGTGCACAGAACACTGAATGCCAGAGAAGCGAATCACAGACCAAACAGTGCCCTCCCCTCACTCTCAGGACCCTTCCTAGGGTCTCCTGGGTAGGGGCTCACTCTTCTCCTAAATGCCCCTTGCCCAGAGACACACAGGATCCAGGCAAGCTTCAAAGCCCTTTGCTATGCCAGACAGGGCCTTCCATTACCTGGTCAAAAAGCAGCCGAAGCTGCCGCTCAGATTCCCCAACCCACTTGCTCAGACAGTCTGCTCCTTTGCGCATGAAGAAAGCCACCTTCTTGTCTCCCTGGCTGCATTCATTAGCCAGTGCTCTGGCGACCAAGGTCTTACCAGTGCCGGGGGGACCATAAAACAAGCAGCCCCTGTGGAAGGAAAGGGGAGGGTAGGTTCTATATTAGCCAGAGAGAAGGTGGCAATGAGCATTCAAGTGGGGAGAGAAGGGAGGAGGGAGTAGGCCCACCAGTCAGTGAGTGCTTGGTGGACAGCCAATCTGACCTCTACAGGCCAGCACCTTGGACAGGGAATAGGGCCACCAACAGGACCAGAGGCTTCACGTACCTGGGAGGCTGAATTTTGAATTTTTCAAAAATTTCAGGATACAGAAGTGGAAACACGACCATTTCTTTTAGTGCATGAATGTGATGGCTCAATCCTCCAATACTATCGAAACGCACCTTGGGAAGAATGAGGGGAAAAAAGGCCAGCTGTAGAAGCATCAGTGCTGTGGTCCAGCCTGCCATATGAGCAGCACACATGAGTCCAGAAAGGCTCCCTCAGAAGCCCCACAAGAATGGTGCTTACATGTCCTACTATGTGCAAAGGGCAGAGAGGATGGGATGGCACCAATGAAAACACTGCACTTAAAAATTACAAAGGTTGTCTTCTCTTAAAAAAGCTTTCAGCACAAGTTGACCGAATCACAGTCACTATTCTCTACATGATTCATGTGGTCACCCTCTAAAAGTCTGACATTTATGGCCATTTGGGGACAATGGTCTGTCGTTCTTTCTTTTTGTGGCTCTCTCCTTTTCTCATTTGTAGAAGACCAGGATTATTCTTTGAGAATGTGACAAAAGTGACTTATAAATCCATCTGGTCCCAGGATTTATTTTTCCTTTGGTTGTTCCTTTATTACTTGTTCAGTGTCTTTCCTCTACATCTGAATCACCTAAATTCTCTATCACTTGTTGTGTTAAGCTGCGTATTAGATAATTTTAAACTTCCATGCACTCCATTTAAATTGTTGATTTCACTGGCATATAAAACTGCTCCGAGTAATTTTGTTATCTCTTCTTCCTTTGTCACGAATTCTCATTTTTGTCTTCTTTTTTATAAAAATCAGAAGAGCCTGAGTAGTTTTGTTAATCCAGTGACTTTTATTCTCAATTTTATTCATCTTTGATTTTTAAGATTTTTATTTTGATTTTTAATTGGGACTATTTAATTTGTGGATATTCTAGGTTTTTTGAGACATGATCATTATTAAAACCACAACAAAAACCCATAAAAAAAAGAAATGTGGACCTTTCTTTACAAGAACTAGTCATTTGCAATAAGATCAGGGATAAAGCCAAAATGTCAGGCAGAGTCCTAGAAATGAAGGGCAAAGGGAAAGGAAAACAGGGAAGGGAAAAAGGGAAGAGGGAAGAGAAGAGGAAAGGATTCAGAAAATACATATTAAGAACAAATAAAATTACCACTTCTTACAAGTGATATGATGGGTTGCTTAGAGAACCAAGAGTCAACTAAACAGTCAACTTCAGCAAGTTGAGGATATAAAATAAATCCATGTAAACCATCAGCATTTCCATGTATCACCAACAAAACTCAGCCAGAAGAGATGAAGGGAAAGTTCAGTTAAAATCACTACAGAAGGTATAAAACAGTTGGGAGTCTCCCTAACAAAACACATATAGGATCTATATGAATTCAATTATAAAACTATTTAAGGAAAAGCAGATCTAAATCATTAGAAAAATACTAATTGCTCATGGGTAGATCAAATCAATTTCTAAAAATACCAATACTACTGAAATTAAGTTGCTTATTCAATACCCTACAAATCAAGCTTCCAAAAGTTTACTTTACAGTATTAGAAAAACAAAATCTCAAGGGAAATGATGAAGACTGGAAAGAAAAATGCCTTCAATAAGAGGTCAAACAGGCCCATCCTCCACTGTCCTATAAAGCAGTCATCATCCAAACAGCAAAGGATGAGGAGGTCCTTAGTAGCCCCAGCCCCTCCCCTCTGCCTAACTCAGCTGGGCTGGGTGACCTCCCCACCAGCCACCCCACCTTTGCTGTGTGTACCCTAGCATAACCAGTGGGCTTTCTTTCCTCGGTTCTGGGAGTGTGACTGATCATTACTGTACCTCTCCCCTGTGATCTTTCCATGTTCTCATTATGAGGCTCATCACACCCAAGAAGTGAAAATGGCTTCTAGGAGACCCATGAGTGGGATGGGCATCTGCACCTCTTTCTTTGATTTGACTTCCTCTGGAGGACTTCCAGGTCACATGGCCAACAAGAAGGCAGAAGGGAGAAATCTGCCAGCCTCTCCAAACCAGGAATTTCTCCATCGCCAGCCTAATTACAGTAGTCTGAGACTTGCAAAGTGCTTGTCAAATATGTCATTGGACCTTTATAACGCTCTTGGAGATTGGTGCTTTTATGGTTCCCATTTTACAGATCAAGAATCAGAGGCAGACAGCGTGGTCAGATTCACACTGACTGTAATTTTCACTATTTCCACAAAGTCACCAAAAATCCTAATTCTGAGGCCACACCTCTATGACCTGTCAGTGGGTTCCCTCAATCCTTCACCCAGTGCCTTCCCCAACTGACCCCCATGACTACTGGCCAGACCCCACCTCCAGAGTAGCATCTACCAGAGAACTGAGGAACAGAAGGGGGTGGGGCTAAAGGCCAGGGTGGGGCCTGGAGGTAAGAAGACTGGCATCCAGCTGAGGCTGAGTCCTGACCCCAAAAGTCATCTGAGGCAGAGACTGAGGCTGGCCCCTGAGAAAGCCACAAGGGAAATAAGGGAATATTTTCATTTAAAGAAAAGTATTCAGGCAAGCCCAGTCTTCATTCCCCTCTGAGCTCAAACTCTGGCTCTCTGAATTTTCTCCACCACACTCCCCTGGTAGTACCTTGTACCTACTCACTTCCAGGTCCCAAACATCAAAGATCTCAGGAGGAAGAAAAAGCAGTTTAAAAAACTTTAAACACAAGCAGATAAAGCAAAGATATTAATGACAGATGGGAAGATGGCCTCCAGATCACCTAAATGAGTCCAAGCATTCCTGAATAAATACTGCAAAACAAAAGAAAACCAAACAACTTCCAATGCAGATGCTCAAGAAAACAGGTAACCTCAGTGGGGTGTTCCCTAGTGGTTTAAGAAATAAATAAGTATGATGAATACAGAATGGATGGTCTTCATAGGCAAAAGAAGGGGTTAAAGAAAAACCCTTAAATTGGGGGGGGGAGGGACCTCACTAAAGAACCAAAAGAGAACAGCTGTTGGGGAAAACAAATGCACCAAAAGGAAGGACAATCAAGCAAAAGAAACGCAAAAAGCAGGAAGTTTTAAAGAAAATGTGAACCTGATACAAGCAAAATATAATGACCTCAAAGAAAGGATGAATAAAATAGCTGAAGATTCTAAGTCATGCCAACGAATGCCAGTCAATGAATGAGTATGTAATGCAAGAATTGGTAAGAGAAAAAGGCCCAGGACTTCCAAAGGCAGAAAACCAAGGGTCAATCACAGAACCTGCAGACTGCCTACAGAAAAAACTCTATACTGGAAATTACAAGACCCATCAATTCAACTGAACAATTTCACTGCCAAAGTACAACTTCTGCAAGAGAACAGAAGGAAAGACTTCCAAGCAGAAAGAAAAGATTTGAATATGCCTAATTCCAATTATTCTGCACCTGCCAGAAACTACAGAACCAAGTGGAATGATGTGCTGCAAAGACAAAAGGAGACAAGCCACAGCCTTAAGCTCTGTCTGACCCCCCCACCCCCCTGATCCAGGCTGTAACCAAGGCCTGCCCACCTCCCCTTAGCAGTCTCTCTCCACTACACCGCCCTCTCTCCTCTGACCCTGACCTGATGCAGATCCTCAGCCCCTTCACAGCTGCCTCAGTCAATGCCCCACCCCCCCAAGTCCATCCTTCATTCAGCCACTAAACAGATTCTCCTGAAGTGCAGATCTGACATGCCATTCCCTACTCCATAACCTCCAGCAGCTCCATAAATGGCCCCTCATGATCCAGTGCCCTCCTCCACAGACACACATCATCTCCCTTCCCTGCTGCCCGCACACCTGGAGCACTCTCTCTCCCCACTCCGAGACAGACATGTCTCCCCTAGTCAAAACAAGTGCCTTGAGGACACAGCCTAGTTTTGCCTTTCCTTGTGTCCCAAACCCTAAGCACTGCACCTACACACAGTTGGCACTTAATTGATGCTGAATGACTGCCAGGCTAGGCTTCTCTGTCTCCCGCGCAAGGGAAAATGGGAGGAGAGGTAGACAAGACCCAGCAGACAATGACATAAAAAAAGGGTCTCAGAGAAGGAATTCCAGAGAGGCCCTTGAGCTTTGGTGTCTAATTCCACAAAGAACACGAAGCCCACACAAGCAGGGGAGAATCCCAGTCACCAAGCCGTGAAGAAAAGCCTCAGAGGGAACAACGGTACCCTGGAGTCCTGGAGGCAACAGGCGGTGGGACATAAGAAGTGAGCCCCAGTTCAGAAGGGCAGTGCACATTCCTGGAGACCATGGAGGTTTCCCACCAAGTGCCAGGTCTTCTCATGGCTACTGCCCACCCTCCTACCTATGAGGCCTGGGACTGGACACACATGGCACCAAGTAACCACCCTGGGGGTCACATGAGGGGAGTCCCACCTAAGCACAGAGGGTCCTGACGAGGGGAGGAAGGTGCAGAGGAGGCAGCCAGGGTTGCCCATGGTAAAAATACATCAGAGCCGTCCCACCACGTCTTGTACAAAGGACAACGGCCATGCCAGCTTTCAGCCTCTGGCCCCGCATGCAGGATGTCTGCAGATGTGCCAGATGGGGCACAGTGTGACTTCTTCTTCCTTAGCCATTGTTTGTGATGTGGCCCTAACTGTCCTTGAAGAATGTGCACACTTCTGCCCCATCTCCTCTGGGCACTCCTGAGGCAGGTCACACATCTCTGGCATCCTCACAATTCCACGGCACCTTTGTCCAACACATGCAGTCATGGTCTCAGGAACATGTGGGAGGGTGGGAAAGGGGCAGTGAAGAGGCATGAGTAGGTACGCTACAGAGAAATGACAAACTGGTAGTGGAAGAAAGGAGCCACTCTCAGAGGCCACGGTCTTGGCAGAGGCGCCATTTCATGCAGTGGTGACCTTGGAGGCGGGATCACTCGGAGAGAAGAGAGTAGAATGGGAAATCATGGAAGCTGAGAGGGCGGATTCCCCCAAAGGTCCCTGAAGAACCGATATGGGAGAAAAATCCAGAAGGACTAAACACAGAACCCCCAAAAACAAGGTCCCAACTGACGGTGGTGCTGTTGGGCAGGCCAGCCAACTCAAAAAGCACTTGTTACACATCTAGCACATACACAGTCATATGATGGAGACCAGCCACTGGCCTCTTCTGGGAGGCTCCTGGTCTCTAGGATGGGATCCAGAAAGTCCTTCTGAAACTTCTGCCCCCTAGGAAACAGAGATGTAAGTGAGACAAAGCAGATGAAGTAGGGAGTGGGACAGCGGGGACCAGCAAGCCTTGCTTTGGGCACCCAATAGCGGAGGGGGACGTGGACTGCAGAGGAATTGGGAGACCAAAGAGGAAGTAATTGGGGGTGCAAACTACGGCAAAGACAGAGACAGCACAAGATTTGTCAAAAGCCCAAATACAGGTGATGCAGATGAAGGCGAGACCTCAGCAGAAAAGGGGACTGTTGGAGGAGGTCCAGGGAATCCTCAATAGGCTGAACAGCCCATGGGGTACACAGAGAGGGTCCTGGGACCTGGGGACTCTGGGGAGCCACAAACACTTAGGAAAAAGGATCTAAGATTTCAGGGTAGGATGTGGTTTAAGGAACTGTTCATTAAAGAAAGACGCCTAAGGTTCCTCACAGAGGTGGAACCAGGGACTTGACTCCGCACTAACTGCATCATCCTTCTGTAAGACGTCACTGGTGTTGCTGTTTGGCCATTTTCAAAGAGGACCAAGGACATCACTGTCATGTCCTGGCCTGCACATGACGTAGAGCTGCATCAAGTCATCGGCATTACAGTACGGTGGCAAGGCAAAAGTCAGGACAACCTGCAGTGGTTCAGGAGCCAGTGGACATTTTTGGCTTCTTCCATGTCTGACCAAGCTCTAAGTGCTCTGCTGCACCTGCTTCAGTCACCCTTATGACCACTGGAACACAGTGTTCTCATCCGTCTATTCCACTGGTGCAAGTCTTCACATGTATGGGGCAAACAACCCCTAAGTCACCAATGGATTTGAGGCCTGACACTTAGCTCAATCTGGCTTAGCCTCTCCACGGAGACAGTTTTACCACAGTATGGCCACTGCGCCTACTACAGCTTCTTGAAGTCATGGGTGAAAGTCAGGTGCCAGGCAGGCACCAAAAGTGGATGAGCAGCACTGAAAGGCCCTCCCACCTCACAGGTGCTCTTTCTCTCTGAACACCTCATACATAAAGAGAGTAGATTATTTTGGATGAACTACAGAGAGGATGAAAAACAGGATTATGACAGAAGGCTGAAATAATAAGGTGATGCCAAGTCATGGAAGATCTCTGAATGCTAGCAAGAGGAATCTGAACTCAACTCCAGAAATAATAGAAACCCCTGAAGAAATTCCAGATCCACAGGAAAGAAATAGGATGCTGGCAGATATAAAAGATGATTTGGAGCACAGGGAGAATGTAAAAGTAGAAATCACTTTTAGGAGACTCCTGCCATATCTCAAGAAGGTGATAATGAGGGTATAAACGGGTGGTGGGTGGACAGATGAAGAAGAAGGGACTGGATACAAGACACATAAGGGTGGAAGAAACACAACCTGTGCCGCAAGAGAAGACAGAAGAAAAAAAGGGACAGAGAATGCCCCGGTCCACCTCATTACCTTCTCAAACCCATGGACATTCACCAGGATAACACCATCAAACACCATGTCTTGCTGGACACCCTCTTCTCTCTAGGCCTTCGTGATACTGTCAGTTCTCCTCCCTCATCTAAACATTCACAGGCCCTTTTGCCGTGTCTTCATCCAAGTTGTGCACGTGGCAGAACTGTGTGTCTGCACTGGTTCCTGTACTGTTTCCCTGGGGGATCTCCTCACCTCTCTTGGATTTAATGCCCACTCTTTGCTGATAATTCTCTGATCTACCTATCCTACCCCAGTCTCTCAACTCCAAATGGACGTCCAGTAGACAATCCAAAACAGAAAGTTCTACACACCTTCCCTACTCTTGTCAAGAGAACCACCATCCTCCTGAGGCCCACACTCCCAAACTAGGAGTCCTCCTGGACTCCTCCCTGACTTTCACACTCCTCTCCCCATACCCAATATAGTGCCAAGGCCTGTTGCTTTCACTTTTGCAGCAACTCTCTATTACACACCCTTCTCTCCTCTGACAATGCCACCACCCTGGTCCAAGCTTTCATAAAAAAATCAAATTGTTAGTATCAAAGATGAAAAGGGTAAATGCACAACCAAAGAAGATGAATTTAAAACAATCGCTAGGAATTATCTTGCCTGATTATATGCCAATAAAATTAATAATCTAAATGAAAACTTACAAAAATATAAAACTGTCCAGATGAAAAGAAAAGGAAATAGAATACTTAAATAACCCTAGCTTAAAAAAAATAAACTGACCCATCTACAAATGAGATTCCCTAAGAAAAAAACCCCAGGGTCAGACGGGTTTACAAGTGAATCCTACCAAATATTTAAAGAACAATCAATTCCAATACTACATAAACTGTTGGAAAAAATAGGTAGAATAGTGCTACCAAATTCTATGACACAAATATGTTTTTGATACCTAAAATACGGAGGGCAAAAACAGAGGAAGAAAACTATAGATCAATCTCCATAATCAATATTGACGCAAAAAAATTTAAATAAAATACTAGCAAGGAGGTTACAAGCAATGTATGTGATCAGCCTCGATTTATATAAGGAATACAGGGCAAGAACAATGTTAGGAAAACTACCAAAAATCAAAGGATTATATTAACAAATAGAAAAAGCTTCTGACAAAATACAGCACCTGTGCCTACTGAAAACACTAGAAAAAACAGGAACAAAAGGAAATAAGCAGTATCTTATCTAAGAGCAAGAGAGATCATGACCTGTAATGGGGAGAAGCTAGAAGCCTTTCCAACAAGGTCGGGAATGAAACCAGAACGTCTATCATCAATACTGAACTAGAAATCCTGGAGATAGCAACTAGACAAAGAAATTGAAGGAAGCAGCCAAGCTACCCTTCCGTAGATGACAGAATGGTTTATTTAGAGAGTCGACTACACAACCTCCTCAAAACAATGGGCAATACTAGCAAAGTGGCAGGATCTACAACAAACCCACACAAATCATCATCATTTCTCCATATAACTACAAACACCAAAACCAGGGTGAAGAGAATGAAAGAGAAATTCCATTAAAACAACCGCAGACCGTATACCATGCTTAGAAGTCTACCTGCCAAGACATTCACAAGAAAAGTATGAAGTACGAACACAATCACAAAACACTTTGCAAACAAATAAGACATACAAATATCTGGAGAAACATGAAGTGCTCATGCAATATAATAAAAATGACAACACTACATAAATTAATTTACTTATTCAGTGCCATATCAACCTACCAAAAAGATTCCCTTTCAGAGCTAGAAAAAAATAATAAAATTCATCTGAAGGAATAAAAGGTCAAAATCAATTTTCAAAGATGTGAACAAAGGGAGACTCCCAATACCAGATCTGCAAAGTAGTAATCGCCAGAACAATCTGGCACTAGATAAGAAACAGAGAGACACATTAACAGGATGGATGAGGTCCATGTGTACACAAGGATATCAGCATAGTAACCTCCTTTTTGATAAATCCAAAAATCTCAGCTACCAGGGGAAGAACTCACTGACAACTGCAATTAGTCTAGCAGAAAGTAGGCTCTCTCTCACATAATATACTAAGATCAACTCAAAATGGGTACATGATTTAGACAGATAAGCAAATGAGGGAAACAAGGCAAAAAATGCCTTTAAGATCTATGGAAAGGGGAAGAGTTCATGACAAAACAAGAGGGTCATAGGAGGTAAAATGGATAACTGACTGCATAAAATTAAAAAGTTTTACAGAAACAAAATCAATCCATCCAAAACTAGAAGGAAAACTGGAAACTAGGGGAAAATTTTTACAATAAGTGTCTCTGATAAAGTCTCATTTTTCAAATATATTGGGAACTGAGCCAAATGTATAAAAGAAAAGGTATTCACTAACTGATAAATGGTCAAGGGATATGAAGAGGCAGTTTTCAAAGAAAGAAATCAATAGTCAAAGAAATCAATGAAAAAAACACTCACTAAAAATCAGAGAAACATAAATCAAAACTGAGGTACCACCTCAAACCCAGCAGATTGGCTAACATGGCAGAAAAAAATGATAAATTCTGGAAGGTATGTAGGAAAATAGGGACACTAATGTGTTATTGGTAGTGCTGAGAACTAGTCCAGAGCAATTTGGAAGTATGCCCAAAGGGCTAGAAAACTGTCTACAACCTTTGACCCAGCAATACCACTACTACATCTATACCCTAAAAAGAGCAATAAAAAAAGGACCCATAGATACAAAAACCTTTTTGCAGTTCTTTTTGTGGGGGTAAAGTATTGGCACCTGAAGGGACAGATATCCATCACGCGGGATGTGTCTGAACGAGTTCTAGTACAGCAACGTGATGGAACGCTTGTGCTGTAAGAAAGGAAGGGGACGGCTTCGGGGAAAATGTGGGAAGACTCAGACAAACTGATACAAAGTGACATGAGCAGAACCAGGAAAACATTGTGCGTGATAATAGCAACGCTGTAACAATGATCAGCTGAGAAAGGCTTCACGATTTTGACAAAGACAAACCCAAGACAATTCCAAGGATACTATCCACCTCCAGACAGAACTAAGGGCCTCACAGTGCAGATAACAGTACATTTTTTTCCTTTATTTTTCTTACTTTTTTTTTCCTTTTCCTAGAACATGGCAGATACATTTTGCATGAATTCATAAATATAATGGGTGGGGAAGACAGAGTAGGGGTGGAAAATTTAAAACTCAAAATAGTTTTTTTGGGGGGGTGGGGATGACAAACATATCTCTCTTTTCCTCACACTCTGGTGGTCCCTCTTGCCTTCAGAATCAGATGTAAAGCTCTCCCTTTTGTGTTCCAAGCCCCTCCTGTCTTCCCAGCCCTCTCGCCTCCCACATTGATCTGTGTCTGTGACCTCTTTCCAGTACAGCCTTTCAGCACTCCTGCATGGACACCCGTGCATCCTCCACTGACATGCCACACCGATGGTGTCAGTTCCCTGCTCCCTGTGATCTCCTCAAATCCTCTATTTGTTTTTACAGCCTTGCTGCTTCACCAGCCTCTACACTTTCCTGTTCCCCACATACTCTGTGGTCCCATAACACCTGGTCCTTGCAAGTCCTGGCAAGAGACGCTCTGCCCCCTGCCTTGGTGAGTTTTCCCTCCTGGATCCTCCCTTCCACACTAGTTCCTTTCTCTGGGAATGATCTCCAGCTGCTCTGGCAGACATCTTATTTGTCCATATGTGAAAGTGTTGAGGTCAGAGACTCTCTCTTGCTTTTCTTGTATCCTTGTATCCCAAAAAATGTCTTTTCCTAAGATGCAAATTTGATGATGTCTCCCACCCATATCCAAAAGTGTGCAGTGACTCCCAGTGACCTCATGGACAAAATTCCCCCATGGGGCATTTAAAATTATCTGCAAGTGGGCTCCAGCTTCCCTACCCATCCACCAACCCTCTTCCCTGTGCACACTCCACAGGACTTCTGGCTGCTCCCCTAAGTTTGGCCCTAGAGTCTCCTTCAGTGAGTTTTCATAAGGTGGCATGAGAGTAGCATCCTGGGCAGGGTCTTCCTCGAAGACTGAAGGCGACAGACAGCACATGTGTAGCCCTCTACACACTGTTGACCAGTCAGCTATCACCATTCACGCCAGGCACCAGGCCCCCCTCCTCCATGCCCGAGGGGAAGCAGCGTGCATGCGACCACAAAGGAGAGGCTGAAGTCCCAGACCCCCTTCACTGACAGGACATTCAGGGGAGGCATCACGACTTCACTGAGGAGGGAAGTGAGCTATGGGATTTGCCCTACTGGTACAGCGAGGCACCTACCGATTTGTCAAGTATCATCGGGTCAACATCTGCCAAGCTGGCACCAACTTTGACACGTTCTCGAAGAATACCACTGGCTAAATCTTCTGCTCTAAAGTTCATTGGCAAACACCTGCAGGACAAGAAAAAGCCTGCTAAGTAGGGAAGACCATCACCCTGTGGGCTAAGGGCTCAACACCAGGGCCAGGAATGCTGGGCTCTCATCGGAAAAAGTGACCCTAGAAAGATAACTGAAGAGTCAGGTCATGATCTGACCAAGCTGAGGGAGCAAACTCCATATTTTCCATTAAAAGGAAGAGGGCGCTTCATTCATGGAGGCTGGGCCTGGCTTCTGAAGAGCAAGAACGTTTGTCCTGCACCACATGGTCAGTTATAAAATGCAAAGTGAGCCCAGAATGTGGGAGGTGTGTGGTCATCACTAGGCACTGACAGGAAGACACTGGAAACACAATCTGGGAAAGCCCTGCTGAGCAACACTTGGTACGTGTAATAGCTTGGTCCTGCCCAGCTCCCTTTCTCTTGGACTCCCCCAAACTCTCCTTCAAGCAACACCTCTGTCCCCTCAGAGGAGGCCCTGGCTGTCACGTCCTTCCTCTGGTGCTCGACTCCAACAGGACACTGAGGCAGACCCCTCACGGTGAGCCTGAAAGCCCCAGGGTTGCAGGATGGATTTTCAAGGCTGGTTTATCAATTCCTTCTCAGCCGAAGCCAAAGTAAGACAGACTCAGCCACAGATAATCTTAGTGAGGTCCAGCACCTTCAACCTCCTTCTGCCATCTTAATGGTCTCTGTCAATGCTATGTTTGCCTAAAATCTGCTCAGCAGAACAAGTCAAAAATAACATCTTGAGAACAAGAAGCACCACCCTGTTTTGTCCCAAAAGTCTCTCCTTGGGCAAACAAAGGCCAAGAAGAGAAACTCCTGAAAGCTGAGGCTCTAGGTGTAAAGGCATGGATACCAATACATCCCAACAGTCAAAGCAGTCACTGCCACACAAAAAGCATCCCAAGATTTACAAGGCTCTTTACCAGTGTCTGAAGCACATATGATCCTCAGAATCACCCTGTGAGGTCAGGGCTGTGATCATCCCCCTCTGAGGCTAACCGAGGGACCTCCAACTCCTGGCCCTGCACCCCACCCTCCCCAAGAGCGTCCTCACTTCAGAATGGAATTTTCTGTGCCCCTTGGCCACCTCAAGTTCCACAAGCTGATGACTCCAGAACCTTCTGCAGAAGGGCACACAGCCCATGTGAATTCTACCCCTCAGCCTTCTAACCCCCAGAGCCTGAGGTCTAGGAGGACTCTACAGTGAGTGGAGTGAGTTTGTTGCCCATGAATCTAAACATCAGACACTCATATAGGGAACTGAGGAGTTCCCAGCTCCTGTTCAGTTCCTTCTATCAGATCAAAAACCAGCAGGCAGAGAATAAGAAATGTCACCAGCTGAGGCCAGGTGCCCTCATCCACTCAGACCCCACAACAGTCTGAGTAGGACAGTGACTCCTGCTTCCATCCACAGGCCTCCCACCCACCCCAGAAGAGAGAGCCACATGACATGAAGGCCTCCTCCCAGGGCCAGTGCCCCTGAAGAATGCGGCAGACGGCCCACTGGCAGCTGACCCCCAGGCCCAAGTCACCTGTTCCTGGCCCGGGCCATGCTCTTCGATTTCCTTCTCTCGAAGCGCTCCTCATCGGAGGAAGTTGTATCGCTGCTGTGGATGGCATGCTTCTTTCTCCTGTTCAAAAGAGCAAAAGTGAATCAGAGCGGCGAGCACAAGCCTCCCTAGCCTCTGCACCCACAGGAGGGACAAACCGCTACAAAAATAGACCCCACAGGACGATGCCCTCAAAGGCAGACCCCAAACACTGAGGCTTTGGGTGAATCCAGCAGAAGGGCCAGAAAAGGGCGCCAGGAGCCACTGAGCCCAAGACCAAGTGATGCATTGGGGCCGCATAGTGACCTGGACCCACAATGCTGGTGACCAACAAAACATCAAGAGGAGGAGCCTCATACCATGCACACATGCTACGATGAGAGCTGGGAAACCCTCCATGGGCATCACAGAGCTCCTAGCCCAGCTTATTGTGAGTGTTCCGATGTGGCCCGAGGCCTATTTATTTGGGGGAGGTTCAAGCATGAAGCCAATTGAATGAATCCACCACGGAAGTCAGCTTCTGGTCAAGACTTAAAGGCTTCATCAAGGGCCAGATGTCAGGAGAAGTGGCAGAATCCAAACTTCCCTAGAGCTGGACTTTGGAGTTTTCTTGGACCACCCCTGTGCCTAACAGTCCCACAAGCCCCTGTCCCTGCAGAAACAGATGAGGGTACAGAGGAGCCAGGGTAGTCTAGTGCTCTGTCTCAGAGGGCACTACGGCCAGACAATCTGCTACCTGTGCTAAGACTCTTCTCTGGACACGAGCAGAAACTCCCTGAGGCCAGGGCTCATTTCCGTTTTTGTCTTTGTATCCCCAGCAAACAGCACAGTGCCTGGTCAACACTAAGCACTTAATGTGTGTGTTTGTCCTTCGTTGTCGATGAAGACCATGCCATCAGAGAAATGATGACATGACTTGCACTTGACTATGTTTTGAGTGAGGGAGGGCTGTGCAGGTCACCAGCCTCACTTCTCCTCCAGAGCCACCTGAATCCAGTGACCAGATATTCATCAGGATGACTGGAGATGACCCAGGATGAGGCAATTGGGCTTAAGTGACTTACCCAAGGTCACACAGCTAGTGAGTGTCAAGTGTCTGAGGTGAGATTTGAACTCAGGTCCTCCTGAGTCCTGTACTGGTGCTCTATCTACTGCACCACCTCACTGTCCCTAAGCATTTAATAAAAAGTTGCTCAATAGTCAATAACATTTGGGAAGCACCTACTGTGTGCTGGGCATCACGCTAAATACTAGAGATGGTTGTTGACCTCAGGGAGTTCAGAATCTAACCAGGAGAAAAGTCCAATAGTCAGAGAAGTGCGGCTGGCGGAGAACCGAGATGGTCCTGTGTCCCGGGCAGGGCAGAGGGCAGTTGAACTGCACAACTAAGGAGAAAAGCCTTTCCTAACAAAAGTGGTCAGAGTACTGGGGGGACCTGGGAAGGCACCCACGGCAGCTGCCTTTAAGCCACCCCGAAGAAGACAGGCTGGATTCGCTCACTTCCCCAGAGGGAAGAGCAGAGTCCAAAAGGCAGAGAGAGACTTTGGCTGGAAAGGGCAGAGCACCCCTAATGACTGGCAATCCAAGCCTGGAGGAGAGGCTGGATAAGCTGTGTTTGGCCAAACGATGCTGCTACCGTGGACGCTGGAGGGGACATGTCAGAATCGGCAGCTGCTAGGAGACCCAAGTCAGACCAGCATCCAGCCAGGAGCACAAACCAGAGGTTGACAAGCCTCACAGAGAGGAAGGTAGCTGAGCAGGATCAGAATGTCCTTGATGAAAATCACATAAAGAGAGCCCAGCAAGGCCAAGGAGAGGGCCATCTATCCTGGGTCCACACTAACCGTACGCTGGGTCCACACTGGGCGCACTTTGTCCTGAGTCTCGCAAGCCTCCACTCCACAATCACCACAGGTTCCCCCGGGGGCAAGGAGGTGGTCACTAGGCCCCAGAGATCAGAAAACAATAACTACCCCAGCCAGACCAACAAGCTCTTCCTAGAGGGCCTCACGTCAGGGAGTGCTGAGAAGCTAAGCTACAAGCAGAGGGAAGGGGACTCCAAGGCCAGTGTCCCCTTAGAGGGAACAGAAGAGAAGGGATGGTCATGTGCCCGGGTACCAGGAAAGATGGGCAGCCTGAACCTAATAGGTATCAAGGGGGTTGAAGACCAGTTAGGATGGTGCTATCAAGCTCTGCCCAGCACTCTCTTCTCTGCAAACCTGAACCCGAGGGGTGACTTCAACACAGAAAAGCTTACCTGATATGACTTCTTCTGGCAGGAGATCTGTGGATGTCAAACAGGGCATTTTCCCTCTTTTTCTGATGCACTGGCACTAGGAGGAAAAGGACAAGACGCAAAGTAATTGACCAGGGCCTTGAGGCACAGACGCATCTGTGTCTAACCCCACACCCTCCCTAAGAGTCAGCTCTGCCCACTCCTGCATCCCTGAAGCCAGCCTGAGGCCTCGCTCTCCCTGCCCCCCGCAAGCTCCTTCATCCGAAAAGGGAAGAGCAGCTCCTCTCCAATGCTTCTCATCTAACCCCTATGGTGCAGGCTCCTGGGCACAGGCAGGTAACACCTCAGGGAAGGACAAAGAGGCTAAGTCACTTAAAGAAGGATTCGAGAACAAGTGAGCCAACAAGAGTCAAGGGAGAGAAGGCTGAACTACTCAATTCTTAACTGGCACTTTCAAGGAGAATCCTCAAAGGACTGGAGGGAAATGAGCAGTGAGAATTTAAGACTGCAGTTCAGGGAGAACAGGGCAGAGGTGCTCATGCCACCCCCAATGCCAGGGCTGAACTAAAGGTCCCCTTTTCAACAGCTGAAGAACAGGGCATTCTGCAAAGCCCAGGACAGCCAGTATATCCAACCATGAAATGCCACAGCCTGTTCTCTGTCTTTCCCTATGCCCCCCCATCCTCAATCCCACCCTAGGATGGTCCTTCCAGAAGTTATCAGCACCAGCCATGTTGTCTTCTGGTTCCTTCACATCGTCCTCCAAGAGGCCCCCTTGAGTCTCTCTGGGAGGCGTCTGCCTTCCCGTCCTCACAAAGGAGCCTAGTCTGATGTTCCCCAGCAAGCCCTCACCTATGGGTGGGGCTTGGTATCTCTCCACAGTCTTCCTCTGCCGCAGGTTATAGGGACGGTCATTCTCCTCGCCTTCTGCCTCCTCCACTTCAATGTCCCCATCCTCTTCTTGAGACTCTGAACACAAGACACAAGGTCTTACCCATTATCCCCCAGAGAGACCGTGACAGAGAGACAGGAGGGCACATCACACACTAGCTCCCTGCAGGAGCCTAGTGTGACGATCATTTCATCAAGGAAGCCTGGGGGTTCAGCTTGCCCTTAGTGAGCACTGCATCCTCACCAGAGCCCTGGGAAGAGGGGTGATCCATACCCCCATTTTACAGAGGAGAGTCACTCAGGCCTGCATGTCTAGGGCAGGATTTGCACTCAGAGCTTTCTTACTCCAAGCCCAGTTCTCTCTCCCTTACAAGGATGGCAAGTCTCTGCAATATACAGGCTCCACGAGGCCTGGCATAGCCTGGCACCCATAAGGTGAGCTCATTCAGAAACATAGTGCCAGCGGAGGGAGGGCCATCTTTTTATTTTTCAATGTAAAACAAGGCTCCACTGCCAAGATCCGCTCCCATCCTTAATGGCTGGGCCACCAAACACTTGTTGTGGCTCTTAAACAGCCTTCTGGGGTGCCTTCTGCCAGAGGAAGCATCCCCTTGGACTGCAAGACCCCACCCTCCACCCTGAAAGGGTTCAGGGGGCCTGAGGCAGCTAAATACAACCACACAGAGGTACAGCAACACAAGGCCAGAAATGACCTGGTAACCCAAAGCCATTTCACCTCCACTGGGAAAGAAGAGGCTGTCTACCCAAAAGCCACTGTAGGAACAGGCCCTCGGCAGCCCCTGGTCAAGGATCCAGCATCAACCCCATGAGGGCCAGTTCTCCTGCAGGGCTATTCCTGGAGGGAGACCTCTGCAGAGCCTAGGGGCTCCCTGGGGCTCCCCACACCTCCCTGAGACAAGTCTGGGACCAATCTGAACCTGAGAAGGAGAGGCCCTGCCCAGACTTGGCCCCCAGAAGGAGAGAGGGTCCAGTCTCAGAGAACCTTGCCCGGAAGTGTCCCAGACAAAGGTACTACCCTCCCCTCCCAGGAGGCAGGGAAAGCAGTGCCCATGGATGTGCAGCTGCCCCTGCCTGGCTCTGGAGGCTCACCAACCTTCTTCTTCCCCCTCAGTAGACACCTCATGATGGTTCTGGATGCCATAACTGTTTCTTCTCAGGGACTTCCTTCGCCTTTTCACTCTTGAATACATGTCCATGTTTTCCTTAATTAAAAATAAAGTAACATACTGATAGCTAGGTGGATGGACATTAAATAAACATATAAAGGGACAGATTAATTAATCTATCAGTGCCAGGATGGCATGCCTTTCAACCACAGGTCACAGCCACTCCAGCAGCTTACTTCCACAGATGTGGGAGGCAGCCTGGTTTCAAAGGCTGCCTCAGACAAAGGGGCCACTCTCCTCTATTGATGGAGATGGAAGCGGGCAGGGGTGGGCCCAGTCACCACACATACTCTCCCGCCCCATGTGCTAGAACAGGGCCAAGGGACATGAGTAGTGCACGTACAAACTCCGTGTCAGTCCACATTCGAAGCCTTTCCACCTCGCCAGACCGCCTGTTTCTCCGAATGTTGATGTTATCCATTTCCTGCAGGACCGCCTCAGCAGTGCTTTAGGGACACAGAAACAGAGACCCAGGTGAGGGTCGGGATGGCCGGCCTCACACCCTACAACGCTCCAAGTCCCCATCGTTCCCTCACAGGGCTGAGGGCCTCAGACACTAAATGCACTCCTCCTCTGGCCCCAGAGGCCTTCCCAAAGGACACAGGCTTCCCCAAATGAGCCACATCCAGGAGGCTGCCTTGGTCCAAAGGGAGTGTTACTGAACCTTATCGGACCAGCAGAGGCACTTTCTGGGGAGGCAACAGAGTCCCACACACAGCATTTGGTGAGAGCGCAACAACTAAACTAGTGTGGAAAACGGTGAGGCCGCCCCGCCCCAAGGGCGCCAGTGCTCTTGCCTTGGGGTCCCCCAGAAGCTGGAGGATGCCCATTCCTACCTGTTGACAAGCTGATCAAACAACAGGCTCTGATTAACACTTTCAAATCTGTTTTTTCTGGAGCGACAACTCTTCCTGACTTCCATGTCCCCGTTCATGCAGGGGCGGTCCCCATCTCCTTTCTTGTCCCCTCGGAGGCTTCGAAGAGCTACAAGGAAACAGATATCACTCGAAAACAGAGTAACTTTTTGAGGACACCCATGAAAAAGGAGAAAGGCCTAAATAAAATGGCAGGTACTCAACTGTCCAGTGTCTACTACTGTTTGACAAATAATGATAAGCTGACACAGTTTAAGGGAAAGTATACTCAGCTAGTCTAAGGTGGGATTTTCACAGCACCCCCTTCTCTAGGCACCGACCATCTCCAGCTTGCACAAATGACCCACTTGCCTCTGCACCCCACTCCAAGGGTTACTGACCAGCAGCAGGTCAGTACTAACCAGGTCCCAACCATCCACAGAATACTCACATAGGCTACTGTGTCCGTTTGGTAACGTAGCACCGGGCTGAGAAGTTAACCTAGAACACAAGTATATTTAATATGCAAACACATTCACATTCACTGAAAGAAGCAAGATATGTAGTACTGGGGAACAATTTTAAACTCAGTGTTTATCACGAAACGTTACATTCTATTGAGTTAATGAGGAGGCTCACTCTAAGAGGAGAGGCATGCCCACTGGCCAATCAGGGTGACCCTCTACTCCTCTACTTCAATGGTAAGTAACAGGGCAGAAAAGTGGATGGCCTGGTCAGTCAGCATCCCAGTGAAAATGTCCCCTCAAGTCTGGTCTTCTTAATAGTGACTTTTCTAACTCAGATGAGAAACAAAACCAGCCAAAAGCCAGCAGACAAGACTCTGGCCAACCTGAAAATCCTTCTTTCTTTAAGAGGCAGAGAGCCTGATGCCGTGGCTCTGGCCATTCCACATGGGTTCCGCTGAAGCTCTAGATTCTACTCCTATTGTCACAGGGCTAGGGAAGCGGGGGAAGGGTGTCAGGGCAGAGGGATGAAGGAGCTGCCAACATCAGCAGAGAGATGCTTTCCAAAGAACTGGGCTGTCCGAAGAGATCTCACAATCATCAAAAAATATGTCCAGCATTCAGAAGAATCAGAGATAAGAAGAAATACAGTGGGGTACCTGGTATCACCAGAGCCAAGGCTCACGAGACCAGAAGGTCCTGGGTTACAGAAAGCAGAAAAAGCTCTTCCTCACACCTGTCCATGCACAGGACAGCAGACCTACTTTATCACCCATAGGAGAGGGTTCACTATCCCTTTCAGAGGACAAGGTGCCTGGCACAGAGAAGGCAGCCAGAAAATGTCAAGCCCCCCAAGAGAAGCCAGCTCAGGTCACATTCATGACGTCAAACCTCAACAGGGAACAGCCCTTAGCCCAAGCAAGAAGGCCACCTGCTGCAGTTCTAAAACAAAAGGCCAAGGCCATGGATAGAGGGGCACCCTAAGAGAGAGGCCTGGAGAAGAAGTCCAAGAATGACTGGCTCCCAGTACAGCAGTAGCACGAATTCCTGTTACACTCCCAGGGAGGGGCCTTCTACACTGACACAATTATCAGCAGCTGTTTCAAAATCACTGCAGCTGGACTGATCCAAGCCATCCTTGTGCTCCTCGGCCTCTCTACAGGGGCTGACTGCTGCTCACTCTCTCCTCCTGGCTTCTCTCTCCTCTCCAAGTTTCAGGATACCACCTCCCTTCTGACCATGCTTCTCTGACTCCTCGATTAGATCCTTCCCGTGGTCATGCCTTCAAACCAGAGACACCCGAAAGGGCTCTGCCCTGTGCCCTCTTCTCCCCCTATGCTACTTCCCTGGGTCATCTCGTTTCCCGTGGATTTAATGACTATCCTTATGCTGATGATTTTCTCCCAATCTCTATGCCAACCTCCAGTGGCTCATCTCCAACTGGACATCCAGTGGGCACCTTAAACTCAACATGTCAGAAAAAGACTTTGCGATCTTTTCCCCTAAGTGCTCGCCTTTCCTACTTGCCCTATTACTGTAGAGGGCACCCCACTCCTTCCAGTCCCTCAGACTCCCCACCTAGGAGTCATCCTGGGCTCCTCACTATCTCTCATACACACAACCCCTCCCAAGATCCAATATGGTGCCAAGGCCTATCAATTTCATCTCTGCAGAATCTCTCCACTATGCCCCTCTTTCCTACCCATGCGCAGACCCTCAGCACCTCACACCTGGACTATTGCATTAATCTGGGGGGGGGGTCTGCCTGCCCCAAGTCTCTCCCTACTCTAGTCCATCCTCCATTTAGCGTCCACAGTGATTTTCCTAAAGTGCAGATCTAGCCATGTCCCCCCTTATTCAATAAACTCCCTACTGCCTCTAGAATTTAAAAAAAAAATCCTTTGCTTGGTGTTCAAAGCCCTTCATAACCTGGTCCCCTCTAACCTTCCCAGTCTTCTTATACCTTATTCTCCAGTGACCCCAGTCCCCTGGCTATCCCACAAACAAGGCCCTCCATCCTTCAGCATTTTCTCTGGCTATCCCTCATGCTTGGAATGTTCTGCTTCCTCTGCTATGACCACTGACCTCCCTGGCTTCTTTCAAGTCACCACTAAAATCCCACCTTCTACAGGGAGCCTTTCCCAGCTCCTCTTCATTCCAGAGCCTTCCCTCTGCTAATTATGTCCTATGTGTCCTACATCATTACCTCTGTGTATCAAAAATATCAAAATTCATACTATCTCTCATTTCTACTGTGTTGATCCTATATAATGTGATTAACTTTATGCTAAATTGCTTTTACCATTTGAGTCTGCATCTGCCTAAAGCCACCTGTGTCCTTGAGTTGAACTCTGGAATTTAGTTTTTCCTCTGAATGAATTTAAGGTTGCTTCACATCTATTTGTTGAGCCCCACAATTCCCCTCCCACAAAAGATCCTGGCCTTGCCTGTCTTTATGCAATTACAGCATTTCTCTTCCAAGGAGACCAATCTGGTCACTCTGATCCCCTAGCCAAGCCTCCAAGATACAGGTGAACCCTATAAACCAATCAAGCCTTCCTAAATGGCACAGTAGGCTGGTTACTAGCCCACCTCTTCCCTGCCAAAATGCTGCCAGTCCTGTGACCAGTCACATTGTCTTTCCTGCCTGTTCCTTGTTCTCCTGGACTTCCTCAAAGCACAAGAAGCTAGGAAGGTGAAGAAGACCCAGCTGAAGGGCTTTGGTTATCGAGAGGCCAGAGACACAACTGATTAGTTACTGCTGATCTAACTAAAAAACTGATCATGCCTGGACCATTACCTCTCAGTTTAATTTTCTAATGTAAGAGTGGATGGATGGATAAATGAATGGATGGGTAGAAAGATGGGTAAGTATCAGTGGATCGCTATTATTTGTATGTTTTCTCCTCCATTAGTTCAGGAGCTTCTTGAGGGTAGGAATTGTCTTGTGCCTCTTTCTGGATCCCTAGAGCTTAGCACTGTGCCTGGCATACAGCAGTTGCTTAATAAACACTGACAGACTGACTTGCTCTGAGTCAACTCTAACGCAACCAGGAAGGCCCAAAGAGGTGGGGCTTCCCTGTCCACAGGCTAAATGAAGCAAGTAGTAGGAACCCCAACACTGACTAGCTGTGGGTCCTGGGCCAGTCACTGAACCTCTCTCTCTGTCTCAATTTCCTCATATGTAAAATGGGCCCAAATTATCAACCAAGCAAGAAGCTAGCTGAGTCACCTAGGTAGCTCAGTGGGTAGCATACTGGACTTACGAGCTCAAATCCTAACCCAGATGCTTACTGGCCACATAAGGCCTCATCTTCAGTTTTCTCCAAAATTCCCTGATTGCTTTGAGAATGTTTGCTCCTTACAATTATTAGTCAGTTTTATTTTTATGCCCCACATAAGAGGAAAAACAAACACATTGATGGAAACCTGTTTAAGTTTTCCTTTCCAGTTATTTCCTTGCAGAATAAAAGAAAAGACAAATGGGCGTCTCACACTAACAGGAAAAGAAACCCTTCGGCAGCCCAAACCCTCCAACGATCTGCCAAACCAAAGGAGCGCGTCAATGGTGCCCCAGGGCCCAAGCAACTGCAGCAGAGAGGCAGGGGCTTCTGGGGAAGCACAGAAAGAAAGGGAAAGGACCCTGAAGCCCACCCCAAACCCTGGAAGTTCTTAAAAGATCTGGAAGTACCTGAGAGTAGGATTTGGTATGCCAGACCATGGTCAAAACCCATTCTGCCAATCAACCCATAAAGACCCTGTTCCCCAAGAGCTTTCAAGGTCTAGCCCATGGGCACCAAGCAATGGCCCTGGACACAGGAAGAGGAGGTAGGCCTAAGGAGAAGGGCTTGACAGGAAAGGAGGCTTGATGGTGCAGCAGAAGAGGAGGGCCTGGGTGCCACCATCCTGCCACCTCCATGCTGTCTGAGACTCCATCTGTACTGCTAGCATGGGTGAGCCTAGGCAGGGCTTCCTTGCCACCACTTTCTCCTCACACAGTGACCTAATGCACACTTACAGAGGCTGCTGGAGTCAGAGGGAGGCCAGCAGGCTGGGGGTGGGGGGCCCTACAGTAGACCAAGCATGGTTCTGAGGTCAGGAAGGCCCAAGTTCACACCAGCTCTGGACACTGCTCAGCTGTGTAGCTAAAGCATTTGGAGCCTGGAGAGCCACTCTTCTGAGACCCTCCACAAGGGGTCTGGTGGGTGTCTGCTGGTCAGGGCAACTTCTTGCCAGCTTGTCCAGGCTGGCTCAGATCAGAAGAGAAGACCAGGTTTGATGTCCACCTGAGATCTCCACGTCCACCCTCACCTAACCCAATGATGCTCGAGTGACCCCCTCCCAGCCTGGCTCTTCTGGATACAAGCTGAGCTGACAGGCTGAGGCAAGCGAACACTCCTCAGACCACAGGGACTCTACTGGGGTGAAACACAGACAGAAACAATTGTGACAAAACACTTTTCATCTCACCTAACTGTGAAAAGCAGGACTGAAGTTTCAGGACTTGGGATTACTGGTCATCTGAGACCAGGCTGCTGAGAGCTTAGATTCCCACCTGTACAGGTGCTCTGACCAATGGAGGGTAAGGGCCCCCAGGGAGTTAGTAATACAATTTGCTGTTTGTCTGTCTGTTTGGAGGGGAGAGTAGTTTAGTTTGCTTTTCTTTGCCCACAGTGACTGGATGGTGAGGGATCAGTCTCACCAAAAGAGCTGGGGTAAAGTCAGGCACAGTCTGCTGTGTGCCCTGGATGAATTCAAAGGGATCCCCAGAAGGAGGGACAGGAAATGCTCAAGCACGGAATTCTGAAGACACAAAGAGAAACAAGCTTAAGGAGAAGGGAAAGTGGGCACTTTCTAAGACAGAGCAAGGAGCCAGGGCAGGTGACAGGCTGGGCTCATCCCTTCCAGCTCTGTGACTCATTTGTTTAATTAAACCCCAGCAGACTTCAATAAGTACAGCACTCCCAGACTACAATTAGAGGCTGCAGGACTCAGACACAGATCTCCATGTGGGAAGGAGAAGAGAGCTCCCCAGCTTGACCCCTCAATGACACAACCAGAAGCAAGGTCCCTGCTGGCCCCTCTGGGCAGGGCCCCTGGTCAGCAGTGCCCTCAACTTTCTCCACCACTTCCTTCACTTCATGAAAAGAGTACACCAAAGAAAGAACTACCCCAGCTCCTGGGCAGCAACTCCATTTGAGGAGTTGTTTCCAAGAGGAAGGCTCTTTCCCTCCATAATAAGTATGACTTGGGCAGCCTCTTTAATTCATTCCTTTTACAATCCCCATGAAAAGTGGCATCATCCCACTCAGGCAGAAACTGAACATTTGGTGGGATTTTTTCAGCCTCAAGTTTCATCACAAAAACATCCTGGGATCCAAACTTGATTTCTGGGCACACAACTGTTGTCACTGAATAGGGTGAGGGGTATTTTTAGGGCTTCTGAAAGGATATATAAAAGGCCTCTCTCCTTCTCTTTGTAGGCCAAGCCTTTCCTATTTCTGCAGCCCAAAGACTCTGGGGAACAGCCAACAAAAGCCATGGAGTAAGTGGCTTCCCTGTGCCCCCCGCCCCAGGAGCAGGCATTAAGAACACCCAAACCCCTATGTACATCCCACAACTCTAAGAGCCTTGTACCATCTGATAACATGATAAAATAATTCAGTATCTCAGGGTGCTGAAGACCTTCTATATTTCAGGCCTGTCCCTAAAGAAATGACCATGCCCCTCTCTTGGTGACTAGGCTCCCTTCTGGGCAAGAAAACCAGGAGAATTTTTAAACATGTTCCTCTACACATGAGCACCCTTCGGTGCCAGGTGGGTATGACAAAGTGGGACAGCGAGCATCCAAACTCTCTCGCCTGCAAGGGGCTCACCTGGACTGGCCAGCTGCAAGGCTCCATTCCTCCCGCTGGCCAGGACTTCGAGGCTTGGATTTCTCCTTACAGAGAGCATCGGCGAGCTTCAGAGTGCGCTTGGCTGGTGGGGAGATATGACTATCACTCAAGCTGCCATCAGCGTCAACATTCTGAAAGAAAACCATGGAAGCCAAAACTATTTCCTCAGTTACCACATTCCCCACACAAACACGGGACAGAAAACCCAGTGTGCGCCCATTGGAGCCAGCTCTGAGGGACCAACAGTCACTTCCTTTCAGCCCCCAACAGTTTACAAATCCCAAGGGAAACAGGGAAGCAGGGTAAAAGGCAAATGCTCCTCATCCTCAAGGACCCAGAAGAGACTTGAGGGAAGTAAGCAGGAACAAACAGAGGTTGGAGTGAGGCACAGGGACTGAGTCTTCAAGGAAACTCAGAGAAGGGAGGGAGGAAGCAAGAGGGAGCAGAAGGAATGTAAGAACTGCTGCTCCAGACAGGGACAACTTCTGTAAGCACAGGAAGGCAGGAGACAAACATCAAAAAGACCTGAGTTCAAATTCAACTTCAAACACCTCCTCATCCCATTACTCTGGGCACACCTCTTCAGCTTCCTCATCTATAAAATGGGATTACAAAGTCCTGCTTCACAAAGGAGCTTCACAAACCCTCAAGAGCTACAGAAATGGGCGCCATTCCCCTCTGCTGCTGTTGCTTCTAACCCAGGTCAAACACAATGGACATGACAAGAACAAATGACCCCCATGGCAGACGTGGGGGCGGGGGGGGGAGGCAGGAAGAGACGGATGGATATCAGGACAAGGCCCCCAGGGCCCACAAAGATCTGTGAAGGGCCCAATCCGCAGCACTGACAACATGCTAAACACCCACAAGTGGGGGGAACGAGGGCAAACCCACACATCAATGCAATGAGACTGAGCATTCATGCTGCCTGCCTCCTGACCCACTCCTGACAAAGGAGTGGGCGAAATGGTAAGCAAGTATGGCATATTCCCCTTCTGGACCTGGGACACAGGAGCCAAAATCCCTCCCTATTGCAGAACCAGACATGGCGGCCTCCGACCAGCACTTGCTGAAGCAGCCATCCCCTCCAAACTATGGCGCCTGTCTAGCCATGCTCCACCACCTCCCCAAGAGATTACTACCGCTGCAACTTTCCAAAAGAATCATAAACATTGGAACACACCAAAGCCCAAACTGTGAGGGTACAATTACCACCTCAGCAGGAATCCAGGAACTCCAAATATATGGAGCCTCATTAGCCACATCTTTAATAAAAGCATCCTCATGTAAAAAGCTTTTCATCTTCAAAGCCTGTTAGTAATGAATTAATCTGGAGCCCAGCCCTCGGGGGACAAAGAGACATTCAGTGGCTGGCCCAAAGCCAACAGGTACTTCCAAGAGGAGAGATGCCAGGCATGAGCGCTGGACGCCCAGCAGGATGGCATCAGCATCTTTCTTTGGTCTATCTGTCCCTTCTATGTACCCAGCAAGAGCAAAGCAATCCTACCAGCAGCCTATGAAATAAAGAGAGAGTTCTCAATGAGCAGTTTCTGGGGACAGTAATGGAAGCTACCTGCTACAATCAAATACTGCCTAGGTTTGAGCAGACCAGAATCCGGCAGAGCCACATGCCCAGAGTTCTCCTCTTTCTTTTGGCATGGCTACATGATTTCACTTTGTGGACTGGATTTTGGGTTCTCTTGTTTTTAATCACATTGGCTACAGGTCTGTCGATCTCAGTAGCTTTCTAAAAAACCAGCTTTACATTTTATTTATGATTTTTTTCACTTCATTTACCCATTTCTCCTTTACTTTGTAATCTCTTCTTTTATGCTTACTTTAAGATCATTTTACTTTTTGGCATTCTGGCTTCTGAACTAAGGGAATTAATGAAAGGAAATGCTAGGGAAGGTGACTTAGCCCTACCAGATCTCAAATTATATTATAAAGCAGCAAGCATCAAAACCACTTGATACTGGCTAAGAAGTAGAGGGGTAGACCAGTGGAATAGGTTAGGTACTCAAGACACAGTAGTCAATGAATATAGCAATCTACTGTTTGATAAATGCAAGGACCTCAGCTTCTGGGATAAGAACTCACTGTTTGATAAAAACTGCTGAGAAAACTGGATAACAATGTGGCGGAAACTGGGCAAAGATGAATGCTTGACACCGTACACAAGAATAAAGTCCAAATGGATACATGATCTAGTATAAAGACTGATACTATAAACAAATTAGGGGAGCAAGCGATAGTGTAGCTGTCAGATTTATGACCAAACAAGAGATAAGAGAACATTATGAAATGCAAAATGGACCATTTTGATTACATTAAATTGAAAAGTTTTTGCACAGATAAACCCAATGCAAAATTAGATTAGGAAGGAAGCAGAAAACTAGGAAAGAATTTTTATAATTAGTGTCCATGATAAAGGCCTCATTTCTAAAATATATAGAAAATGAGTCAAACATACAAGAATACAAGTCATTCTCCAGTTGACAAATGGTCAAAGGATATGAACAGGCAGTTTTCAGAGGAAGAAATTAAAGCTATCTATAGTCAAATGAAAAAAATGCTCTAGATACAAATCAAAACAACTCTGAGGCACCATATCACACCTACCAAATTGACTAACAAGACAAAACAGGAAAATGATAAATGTTGGAAAAGATGTGGGAGAGTTGGAATACTAATTCATTGTTGGTGAAGTTGTGAGCTAATCCAATCACTATGGAGAGCAATTTGGAACTATGCCCAAAGGGCTACAAAAATGTGCATACCCTTTGACCCAGCAATATCGCTTCTAGGACAGTATCCCAAAGAAATCACAAAAATGGGAAAGGGTCCCACGTGTACAAAAATATTTATAGCAGTTCTCTTTGTGGTGGCCAAGAATTGGAAATCAAGGGGATGCCCATCAATTGGGGAATGGCTGAACAAGTTGTGGCATATGAATGTAATGGAATGCTATTGTGCTGTAAGAAATGATGAAAAGGAAGACTTCAGACAGGTCTCGAAGAAGTTACAAGAACTGATACTGAGAAAGGAGCAAAACTGGGAGATCATTGTACACAGTAACAACCACAGTGTGAGAAGAATTTTTCTGGTATACTTAGCCTTCACAGCAATGGAAGGACCTAAAACATTCCCAAAGGACTCAAGGCAAAATGCCATCCACATCCAGAGAAAGGACTATGGAACTGGAGAGCAGAATGAAGCAGAATATTTTCTTTTCTGTTATGTTTTGTTTTGTTTGGGTTTTTCTCATGGTTTCTCCCATTCATTTTAATTCTTCTATGCAACATGACTGATGTGAAAAATGTGTTTAATAAGAATGTATGTGTAAAATCCATACAAGACTGCATGCTGCCTCAGGGAGGGGGGGAGGGAGGAGGAGAAAATCTAAGACTTGTGGAAGTGATTGTAGAAAACTGAAAACAAATTAATAATTTAAACAATTTTTTAAAATAAGTTAGACATCCAAAAAAAAAATGAAGTGAATATTCAGTTTATTAATCCTGTCCTTTTCTATTTTGTTTGAGGATATTTGCAGAAAAGCAATTAATTGTGAAAGACTTAGAACTCTGCCCAGCACAACTGCATATTACAATTGAGAGGACTCATGATGGAGCCCTCCTTTCCAAACAGATGAAGTCCTGTTCAGGACAGATCCTATACAGGAATGCATTCTGAAGGACTACACATATCTGTCACAGGCTTTTGTTTTTCATTTTGGTGGTGTGGTTTTCAGTAGGGAGGGAGGAGAGAGAGAAAAAGCAGATCCAAAAATAAAATAAACCTGATTTTTTTCAAGGATGCTTCCCTTCCCCTGAGGATTGCTTTAGGCACATCCCAGAAATGTTGAGATGTTTCATCATCACTTTCTTTCACACTGTTACTGTTTCTATCACTGTTCTTTGCCCCATTCATCATTTAAGATTTCATTAATTCTGCATCCGGTTCTGTGCTCCCTGGACTGATTATTTTTATTGCATCATGGTCTGTGAAGGACATATTTATTATTTACAACTTTTCTGTATTTGCAATATCTATGTGTCCAGATACATGACTATATCTCAAGAGATGCAGAAAAAGTCTTTGACAAAATACATTGATGATTTGTGCTAAAAACCCTCAAAAGTATGGTCACACAGGAACATTTTTTTAATGTCATCAAAAGTAACTAAAAGCAAAAGCAATCATCTATGTAACAGGGACAGAAGCTTTCCCAACAAATACCAGTACAAGTAAGGATGAATGCCTTCTCTCCATTATTAATATAGTTCTGAAAATGGCAGCAACAACAATAAGACAAAAGAAATAAAGGCAGAGAGGCAGGTATCTTTGCTTGCTTATGACAGGACAGTTTACTTAGAAAATCCTAGGGAATCAGCAAAGATATCATGTGAGACAACTGATATCTTCAGCAAAATCACGGGCTCCAAAATAAACCCTCAAAAATTGGATTCATTTCTGTATCGACAGAACCTAAGAGGCAACAATAAAAAAGGAAATTCCATCTAATAATGACAAAACGTGTAAAACATTTGAGGCTCAACCTACAGAAGCACACCAAAAAACCTCTTCAGATTCTATTACAGTGTTCCTTCAAGCAATGAAATGTAACAAGAAAGCTCATGAGTACTGTGGGTGGACCACGTAATAGAAATGACAACGTGAACACAATTAGCTTAGTTTTCATGCCATGCCAATTCAATGACCAAGGGGATACTTTGTAGAACTTGGTAAAATAAAAAAACACAAGCTATAAAAGATGACTTGAAATGATGAAAAGAGGGACCAGCCAGCGCAGACCTCACACTGGGTTATAAAGAGGTAGTCACAGAAGGCACGTAGTTCTGGTTCACAAACAGAAGCAGTTCCATGGAACAGAAGAGACAAGGGAGGACAGGAGATAATGGCATTCAGTAATCCAGCACTGAAAAACCAAGTACTTTTTATGGATAAAAACTGCTGGGAAAACTGGGAAGCAGTCTGGCAGAAATGAGGTTTGGACAAGACCATCCACCATACTCCACAACATATTCTACAAGGATACACAATCTTCACACTAAAGAGCAGCATCACAAACACTCAGATGACAGACAGACCAGAAAAGCACTGCTTAAGCACCTACTGCATGCCTGTGTGCCTGCCACCCACCTTGCTAACCTAACCTCTGCTAACACAGAAGCGACAAAGATTGTCCTTATCCCGGAAGGAGCTCATACTCTAAAAGGAAAGGGCTGAACTACACAATTAAGTGGCTCATTATAAGGTCACCAAAGGCAGTTTAACCAGATTCAATAAACTTCTTATCAAATTAATCAATAAGTAATCATTAAGCATCACTATTTGCCAGGCACTGGGTGTAAAAACACAGAGAATGAAACAATCCCGACTTGGCTTATCCTTTCCAATCTGCCTGCCCTTTGCCAGGGTCACCCAGGATGCGGGAATTAGGAGGGGACTGCAAGAGACTGACAAAAGACCTAAAACAATGGCCCTGGAAGGCCACAGCAAAGGAAAGACACAAAAACTGTTGGAGAAGTAAAACTGAGAAGACAAGTGAGTGGACAGGGAGGGATGAAGAATCCAAGCTGGGTAGGATCAGGGTTGGAAATTCCCATCAAAGCTGGAAAGCCAGGGAGACTGGAAAGATGGCAGTGCCCTGTGAAAAAAAGGGATATTCTGAATGGAGGGAGAGGTGAACGGAAGAAGCCCCTACTATGTGCCAGGCACAAGGTTAAAACTCTTTTCATAAGTATCTCACGAGTAGGGCCCTTTCCTGAGCAGATTTCTAGCCAGTCAACATTTATGGTGGTGACACAAGTAAACAGCACCCACTGCTGCTGCCCCAGTCACACACCCCTCCAATTCACTGCGCCTTTCCAGAGCTGAGAATCCTTCACATACAGCACAGTGAGGGTACCAAATCTGGAAGAAGCTCTTACAACCCCCACATCAGGGCTGATGTTTCTCAGAGCAAGCAGTGACTTGCCCAGGTTACAAAGCTACTGTCTGCCCAGGGCTGGGCTCAAACTCAGGTCTGGTTAATGGTCATTACTACCTTCTGTCTTCCAAAACTTATTGCCTTCAAAACATAAAATGGACTCAAAAGGGTTTCTTTTTTTAAAAGGAAGGAGAGTGAGGTTGAAGAAAGGTGAAGACATTTTTCTTCCTAAAGAAATGAGGTTTCACAGCATCTTAAGACAAAGCCCCCAAACTTTTGGTTCCACTTTTTTGAAAGAACCACCCAGCACCAGGGAGAGATGACTTATATCCAGATACAGCCTGGACTAACAAACTGGGAGGCCCGCCCCACTCTGCTCCAGACTTCCAGACACCAAAACTCAGGCTTGGCTGGTTGTCTCTCCATCAGTCACAAGGTCATCTCACACCACAAGATCTGGTCAATGAGGCCTAGTTGCACCCTCCTCTCCCTTTTCATGAACATTGTCTTCCCAGGTTGGAAGAGAAACTCGATGGTTTTCTCATGGATATGTATTTCTGACCCACAGAGTAAACACTGAGCTTTTGCTACCTGGTCTTACCTTTTAACCCTCACCAGTTCACTGACGGTGAAACTAAGTCCAGTCAACAAGCATTTATTTATAAATCACCTACACTGTGCCAGGAACATGCAAGGCACCAGGGGCTAAAGAGACAATGCACTCAACCAAAACAAATTTAAAAACTAAATCATCTCTAGTTGACCTAATAATTCCACTGCAGGGAATACATGGTGAGTCTTTAAACTGAGAAGATATCTGTGTGTCAAAGGCTTTCACAAGAGCATCTACAGAATTGCTGGAAATGGTCTTGGCAACCGACCGACCTACAGTCCTTGAGACACTGTGAAGCAGCACCCTTGAATACACAGCTGCCTTCAGGCCCAGATGGAGAAGCCCACCCTAACTACACCCTGAGCCAAAAGTCAAGTGGGGGAACAAACAACTCTGATGGAGTCCAATTTCTACCTGAAGGCCAGTGGCTATCGGACCTAAGGTTCCACTTTGAAGTTTTTAGTGCCATGTTTTCTACATGCTAGATAATGGAACATTCCCAGCCCAGAATCCTAGAAGGGCATGAAATACCAGCTTAAAACAGGTTGGAGCAGTCAGAATGAATGGCTGCCAAGAACTAGTCAGGAGAAACCAGTTGCACCTGCTCCAGAGCCTTGAGGCACCAGGAGGGAGAGACCAGGAAGCCCCAGCTCCCCAGGCCCCCGTGGCACCATGATCCCTCAGACCACCAGGTCAATCAGTTCCCCAGTCACATAACAGATCCCAGAAATGAAGCTCAGGTCCTCAGGGGACCTTCCAAGCTTCTGCAGTAGCCAGGCCTCAGGTCCCACTCCCTCCAGTCACCCAACTCACAGCAACCCAAGGAATCACTCTCCCCTAAGCACACATCTAACAGTGGTGATCTTCTCAACTGCTTCCAGGGGTCTGCTATTTACTGTCTCTGCACAAATATAAATTACCCCTCTGTTTAGCGATTAAAGTCCTCGGCAAACTGACCCCAACCTCTTGTAGTCCCATCAGGCATCCTTCCCCTCGTTCCTCAGCAACCCAGCCAAAATGCCTTCTCTCCCTTACTCACCAACAACACTGTGCCTTTGGCCAACCATGCACACTCACAGCAAAGCACACATGCAAGTTTATATTTTCAAAAAAGAGAAAAGTCTTTATAAAAGTATTCATGATCTGCTCCAGAAAGTGCTAGTCACCTCTTAAGGGCTGATGAGGAAAGTGACAAAATGGAAAAGTAGCTAAGTTCTGGGGGTAAAAGGCCTGAAGGGGGTCACCCCTACCCAGGGCAAGGACTCCCTTCGAGGTGAGGCACAGTATGAGGGCAGAAGAGAGATCAGAGATGGCAGCTGCCCCTGCCTCTCCCTGTCCCCTCTGGCCTCTCCTTTCACCTGCATTTTATGGGCTTTTTCATGGTTACTGGGCCAGGAAAAGTACATGTTATCAGAATTTGTGTTTTGTTATAAGAAAAAGTATATGCAGAAAACTAATTTCAGCAATCTCTAGCAAACTTCGGATTTGACTGTGCAACATGGCAGGCACTGGCACAGGACCCTTCAGCATGACATGCCCACATCACAAAGGGTGCTGTGCTCTTTGAGCAAAGCAGAATTGAGACAGCACAAAGTAAACGCAGGATGCCCAAATTTGGGATATCCACCCCAAATATTCACCCAGATTATATGTGTCCAACCTGTGGTGGAGCATTCCAAGCTCGTATTGGTCTGATCAGCCACAGTGGGACACACTGAAATTTCACTTTACAACAATCATGTCACTTCGGTCCTCTTCAAAGGCGAAGGACAATGACCAACCAACCAAGCAAAAAGTCAGAGGTCATGGGAGCCTCAGCCCTATTTCCCATTGGTTTAATGTAGCAACATTTAAGGTTTTGCCTTTAGTCCCTTTTGCAGGAACGTTACCCCTGTGAAAGTCTGTGTACGCACATGTACGTACGCAGATAAAGGTCAGTTTTACAACCCTAACCCCCTCCAGTTAAATGTCAGCCCACTCTCACTCTCTGCCCTTGACATCCTGGCTACTAAGAGCGTGCCTGACATACAGCAGGTGCTTTTGTGGTCGATAGGAAAGCACTACCAGCCACACACACGTCCTGCGGTTTCTCTGGGCACACTGATCTAAAAAAGTTCCTACACAATATATTATCATAGACCCTCGGCAGCCCCCACCCCCTCGTGCCATCCCGGAGGAAAGTGGCCCCTCCGGCGTGGGGCAGCTCTCCCGCTCCTGCCCCACCCCTGCTTCTAGCTCTGCAGTCCAAGAGAATAATGCAAAGCCCTCTTCCAAGCCAACCCTAACGAGCCCAGACAAGGTCATGGGCTCCAGGCCCTTCCCTACCCCAGACCTTCCATATCTGAGGCCTGTCCAGTGATCCATGTGACCCTCCAGATGAAGTCTGACAGCTCATGTTGAGTTTCAAATCAAACTCCCAAACCCTTTTCAGAACAACTGCTGTCTCTCCATGCCTATCTGTCTTAAATTTCCGGATTTATTGTTTGTACCCAAGTGCAAGACTTCAAGGGGTGCTAGGAGGTGCCACAGTGCACAGAGCACTGGGCCCCAAGCATCAGGAAGGCTCATTCCCAAGTTCAGATCTGGCCCCAGACACTGACTAGCTTAGCTGTGTGACCCTGGGCAAGTCACTTCACCATGGGTGCCTGTTTCCTCATCTGTAAGATGAGTAGAGAAGGAAATGGCAACTCACTCCAGTATCTCTGCAAAGAAAACCCCGAATGGCTCATGAAGAGTCTGACAACCAAATAACCAAAAAACAACTTTACAGGGATTCCCACCAAATTTCATTTTATCAGATTCAGCCCAATGCTCTCATCTGTCCAGATCTTTTGAGGTCCTGACTGTCACTCACTATGTCCTCCTTCTCTCTCAGCTAGGTGTCCCCTGCAAACGTGATGAACATGGCATTCATTGCTTTATCCAAGTCATGGACAAAACTGTGAAGCAGTCCAGGACCCAGCCCAGATCCTGCGATATTCCCCTGGAGACCCCCTGCCATGCTCAAACTGAACAATTCACATGACTCAAAAGAAGAAATATGACAGGCCACCCCTGTCACCCTCTGGAGGGGGCAATTTCCCAGATCACATGGAAGATCCAAAGCTTTCAGACTTTTTCTATGCATTGATAATCGATAAAGATTTTTTCCCCCTTTCTTCTGTCTTCAAAAAAATACTAAATGTTAGGTAGGACAGCTCTCTGGAAAGGGGCAGGGAGGATACCCGAGAAAAACCCTAAGAGTGTAAAAATTAGAGAGAGCAATAAAAATGTTGGTTTTTTTAAAAAAGCAATTCCCCTTTTCAGTCATGCCAGCCAATGAGTTTTGAATCCCGCAGACTATGTTCTCATCTGAGCTGGTCCCTCCACCTTCTCCCTAAGAACAAGATCTTGGCTAAAATTGGGTCTGCTCAACCCCAGCATCCATTCTCCTCTCGCCCTCTAGTCCAGTGTTGTGCCCTAAAGGAAAAGGGGTGAGGCTAGCCCCCTTGTCCTTCCATGTTGATGCCCCATTCCACCTTGGATCTGCAGACACCAAAGTCGACTACCGCCTTGCAACCAGTAGGCTCTTAGCTGTTTCCTCCTCTTTTTAGAAAACTCCAATATGTGCCTCTCTCCCATCGTCCATGATCTTTCAGAAATTTCTGGCAGAGGCTTAGTCATCCCATCTGCCAGTCCCTCCAAGCCCTGAGGCTGCAGCTGCCTGGAGCCAGGGCATAGCGCACTGTCTCAGCCGGCTCCCCACTGAGCATTTCTGTTCTCACTTTCAAGGTAAGTGAAGCTTCATTTCAGCCTCACAGCCCTTCCCAGCCCGACCAACCTGCTCCACTTTATCACACACTCATTCAAGCAAAGTGTTCTTGCTCCCCATGCTCCACCTCCCACCGCCAAGCCTTTGCTAACTTGACCCCCAGGTCTGGAAGGCCCTTCATCCTCACCTTGTCCTCAGCTTTCTTCAAGGCTCAACTCAAGCATCCCCCACTTAGAGATGATCCTCCCACCAAAGCCTCCCAGAGCAGCTGGCATGCCTTCTCTTTATATTTACTCTGTCAGAACTGGCATACATATGTCCTTGTGGCCTTCTCCCAGGAGAATGGAGGAAGTGTCCTGCAAACAGGGACTAATTTAGTCTCTCTGTAGGGACACAGAGCAGACACAAAGTATAGGCAGCAACTCAATGAATATTTGATGGATTTAATCAAAGGAGTTACAAAACATTCAATTGTAAAGAACCATAAACACCTAATTTTTCCCCTATATTTCATTCACAAGCATAACTATAATATTTGTTGGAGGAGAAAAGGAAAAAAAAAGTCACCCTGGGTAAACAAAACTGTGTGTGTGGGCACATGCATTTATTAAGTGCTTACAATGAATCCAAAAACATATATGAAATCGTTCCTATGGACTAGACAATGTCTAAGTACTAGCACTATGGAGTAATTGGCCATCAATTACAGAAATATCCGGGGCAAGGGAAAGGGAGCTCAAAGGAGGAGGCCCTGAAGTTGGGAGGAAAGGGAGAAAGGCCTCATGCAGAAGACAGGAACAGGCTCCCTCCTACTGACTAGCTGCGCTGACTCGGCCAGAGGATTTTGCCCAGGTAGGCCAAAATGACATTTCCCAACATTATCTGCCATCTCTTTGCTAGTCTTATGTCTCACTAGGCACATTCAGAAAAAGCAAATGTCTACTATCTTCAAACTCACTTAACAAAACTTTTAAAGATAGACCTGGCCGATTCTGAAGGAAACTGGATGTACAAAAATGTTCAGCACAAAGGGAAGCAAAGGGAAAGCAGGACAGAAGTGATCCTCAGGGCCATCTGGTCCAACACACATTTTACCGGAGGGCAAGAAGGAAGCCCAGAGAGCAAGGAACTTGGCCAGGTCAGACAGGTCATAATCATCAGAAGAGTCAAATCCAGGCACTGACCCCAAATGTTTTTTCTTTTTTTAAATAAAAGGATTAATAACTGACCTTTATGCAAATCAGTGCTCAAGAGGAAACGCCTCCCTGCAGGTCCATGGGCTAACATCATCCTGTGCTCCACTCTAGGTTTATGACTTTGTGAAGTCCCCAATGGCATTTTCATTTAGTTCAGACACACTCTGAGGGAGCGCTGGGGACCCCAAGCTGGAGCCCACGACTCCAAAGGGAATGTTTGTAAACACTGGCACTCAGCAGGTAGGCCTCACTCTGGCAAGCCTGGCCAGTCTGTCCAGGGATGGACTGCCCACGCCAGAACCCACATCCAGGAGGTTCTCTTTCAGCCTACAAGGTTCTCACAGAGCCTGCTTGCCTCAGGCTAATCCTAAGAAAGAGACTCCCTGCTCCTTGCACAACCAGGGGAAGCATGGGGAGCTCAAAGGGCCCACAGTGGATCATGCCCAGGCACAGAGGAACAAGGCCAGAGAAGGCCCCTGATGTCTCCTCTGCCAAGAGAACAGGCAGGAGTTGGGGGCCCCCTCAGTGAATGAAGGAGTCTCTGGCAGCAGTACCCACTGATCCAGGCTCCCACAAAGAACAAAATAAGACGGTTCAAAGCAAATGCAAAAAAAAAAAAAAAGCCCACAACTTTCTCTGGGCCTCTGTCTTCTACCGCAAAATGGGAGGATTATGGTCCCTTCTCAGCTCTCCGAGTAACAGTTTTAGTTACATACCTATGGCAGAAAACAAGGTGCGCTTGTTAACTACTCCTGTGGCCAAAAATTGAAGTGCTGATTTCTTCAAGCCCTAATGCTCAGAAATACAATTCAAATGAAACAAATAAAAGACTGCTATTGGAATAGTATTACTACAATGAAGAATGCAAGACCCTTGGAAGACTTATCAACTGATATGGTCAGAAATAATTATAATATGAAAATAAAAGGCATCAAAACCTTTTTTTTAAGCCCTGCACAGATGTCGGTCTGTCCCTGCTATGTGCCCAAAGACTATGCAGCCTGCCGGCCTCCCTGTCTCTGCGGCACCCGCCCTTCCATATCACAGAGGCCCCACTGGTACTGATGGCACCTCCTTGTGACCGCCAAGGCAGCCTGCACTCTCCTTCACCTCCTATCTCTCTCTCTCTCATTCATTTCTCAACCTTCTAGGACATATAACCCAACACGACTAGACTAGAAATCCTCCCCTCTAAGTTACTAAAGGTTTTCTAATCACCAAATGTAACAGTTTGTCCCCATCCTCGATCTTCTCGACCTGTCTCATGTGTTGACAGTGCTGACCCCTCTCCCCTTTCCTCCCCTTCCCAGCTGCTCCCTTGGGTCCCATCCCACCTGTCTGTCAGCTAACTCTTTCTCAGGCTTCTCAGTCATCTCACATGGCCTCACAGCTCTGGCTTGGGTCCTCCTCTCTCCTAACTATCTTCAGTGACCTCACCCACAGTCACAGGTCTAATTATCACCTCCATGCAGGTAATGCTCAGATCCTTTTGTCCAATCACACTCATGACCACCTATCTAAGAGACATCCCAGAGTCCTCTCAAACTCAACACACCTCAATGAGCATTCCTTGTCTTTCAACCATCTTCTGCACATCCTTCTCTACCCATTATCCATTATCCACTTCCAGGCACCATACCCAGCTCCTGAAGCACCCACCCTGTGTCTCCACACAGCTTGCAGCTCCTTCCTTACTACCTCCTCATTTGTCTTTTTGCCTCAAGGCTCTTCAGAGAGAGACTCAAAATCCCAGGGGCTCCCAGTCTGGTCAGTCCAGAAAGGTCCCTCCAGCCTAGCCCAAAGTGACCCCGTGGGCGTCAGCAAACACTGATCCTCTTCCCACACTCAAGGGCCCTGCCAAAGAGATCCTCCCGCTGCTGCCCATGGGCCATCTTCATCCTCTCGTCTCCATGCTGGCTGTCCTTATCCTTGGAATGTCCAGACACCTTGCTTCTACCTCTCAAAATTCCCAAGTTCCTTCAAAATCAGCAAGTATTTATTGAGGACCTACCACATTTCAAGCACTGGGGATACAAGCACAAAGAAGGACATTATCCCTACTCACAGTCAAGAGACATTCAAATGGTAGTTCAGCTTAAGAAAAATGTAAACATAATAGAACATATTAATAGCAAAAATAATAAAAAATCACATAATATTGAGATGCTGAAAAACCATTCGACAAAATCCATTTCTGTTGGCGATATCCACTCCTACTAAAAATGCTAGAAAGCAAAGGAATAAATGGTTCTTTCTTTAACATGATGAGTAGTATAGATATAAAACCAAGAGTCAACATAATCTGTAATGTGGATAAACTGGAGGCCTTTCCAATAAGATGGGGGAGGGGGGGTAAAGCAAGGCTGTTCATTATTACCTTAACTAACACGGTGTTAGAAATGCTAACTCTAAAAATAAGACAAGAAAAAGACATTAAAAGTATAAACACAGGCAAAGAAAAACAAAAAAAGATAGAGAACCACTTAAGTGGCTTAAGAAGCCACAAGAAGATATAGGAAGAGAAATTCCATTCAAATTAAATATAGAGAGCATCGAATCACTTGTGAGTTATCTATCAAGATACACACAGGGACTATGCAAATGCAATTACTAATCACTCTTGACAACTCTGCAACGAAAATAACCCTCAACCAATTCAATGATCAACCACAATTCCAGGGGACCAATGACTAAAGTCTCCTAACTGAGAGGGCATGAACTCAAGATTCAAAATAAAAGGTCACTTATGGACATTCCAATGAGGGGAATTTCTTTTGCATGACTATTCCCATCTGTTACAAGGGTTTGGTTTTGTCTTTTCCAACAAGAGTAGAGGGTCCGAAGAACAGGAAAGAAATGCTTGTTAAGTTAAAAATTAAGAAAAAAGTTTTTTTTTTAAAAATCCCAGGAAGAAAAGTCAAGAAAATCTCAGCAATTCCAACTCAAAACTGATTTCCTTCAGCCCTGAGAGTGATTCTTTCATCAATGTGCAAGACGATATAGACATATGGATATAAATATATAAATAGATACAGAACAGCAAAGACACAGTGTACTTCCTTCACCTGGTTGGCAGCCAAGACATCAACAGGTGCTGCTGGCAACCATCGCCCCTAAGAATCCAGGGTCCCCATTATGTCATGTTCACAGCAGCACTTGGAAGGAAGTCTATTCTCCTTTTTTTTTATTATTTTGCATGTAGCTTTTTCTTCCATTTTTAAATTTATTTGTTTTCAGTTTTCAACAGTCACTTCCATAAGCTCCAAATTTTCTCCCCCTCCCTCCCCAGGAGGGCATGTAATCTTATCCTACTCTTTCTTTAATACATTATTGCAGGTGGCGCCAAGCTTGCAGGGTGATTGGAAGCTAACTCCTCCAAGAAGATCAAGAAAATGCACTAGTCTATATCTTGATGGAGAAATCCAGGAAAAAAACCAGGAATCATTTGTCCAGCCCAACTCAGCACAGAGAGACATAAAGAGAGATCTTCAGACCCCGGGGATAGGGCTGGGCCCAGAGTATGCCACACAGAGCACTCCAGGAAAAGCCTTTGCACCAGGACCCATATAGGAACACACCATTCTCCTCAATTTTATAGACAAGAAGAAGTAAGCTCACATCCACTGAATGTCATCCTGTCTTGTCAACAATCCAAAGCTGCTCCTACTAATACTGCATGGGTACAGATCAGAGAGGACGAGGATCTCAAAGGAATCAGAGTTTTGGACAACTCAAAGAAATGCTAAGAGCCATGGAGGGTCTAAGGAGGATCTAGCATCCTTCTGGGCACAATGGAGTAGAAAAGGGGCAAGCCAGGGGAGTAGCCAAAGAGAAAGATAAGAGATGGTCAGGTGAATACTGCACAAAATCTTCAAAGAATGAGAAAGAAGGCCTCAACACCTCTGCAAAAAGTTCATGATGATTACACAACACGACTATTATGGAAGTCATTTGCAAAACTACACAGATAGGGCCTATATTGAATTGCCTGCCTTCCCAAAGGGAATGGGTGGGGAGGGAGGGATGGGGAGAATTTGGAACTCAAGTTTTAGGAACAACTGTTTAGTATTGTTGTTGCTACTAGGAAATAAGACATACAGTTAAGGAGGAATAGAAAGTCATCTGGCCCTACAGGACAAAAGAGAAGATGGGGACAAGAGAAGGGAAGGATGACAGAAGAGAGGGCAGATTGGAGATAGGGAAAATTAGATTGCTCGGTGTATTGGGGTGGGGGGAGGGGATAAAAGGGGAGAAAAATTGGAACCCAAAATTTTGTGAAAATGAATGCAAAAAGTTAAATAAATAAATGGATGGATGGATGGATGAATAAATAAATAAATAAGTTCATGATGAGCCCAAGACTTTGGACCAGCAAGATCATGGGTCAATCAAAATACATGATAACCAAAGACCCTTCCGCAGCCCAGACCACGAGTTCATTTCTTGGACAATAGATTGTTCCCAACTCTAACTAGGACTGAACTCCAGAGATCCTCCTTCCTCTGCTTCCCTTCCGAGGTCACACCCTGAGCAGAGAAAGGATCAAAAACGTTAATGTGAAGAATTAATGGAAAGTTCCTTAGCTGAGTTCAACCTCATCACTTCAAAGAACAGTGAGGCCCAGGAGGGTGCAGGGATTCCTCCAAATCACAGAACCCCCAAAGTAGATACAAGGATAATGAGACAAAAAAGCAGTCCTCCTCAAACTGAGTAAGTCTGGTCTGGTGTCCTCTCCACTCAGTACCTTCCACCATGAGCAGCCACTCATCAACCCATTTCTGGTTACTTTGACAGCTGACACTCATGTAACACTTTCAGGTTTGCCAAGTGCTTTCTATAGTTTATCTCCTAAGCCAAATCACCCTGGGCTGCCCTCCTGGAAGCAGCACACCAGGGAGCTGAGGGATTGGGTCACAGTTAAGTAAGACAACTGTGTAAGCCTAGGATTACAGGCCTGGTGTCCAACCGCCTCACTTTGCAGATGAGGAGCCCAAGGAATCCAGGAAGGTGAGAGAATCTCAAGGTCACATAGCAAATAAGTGGCAAAGCTGAGATTCCAATCCAGGCCCTCTGTGCCATACTGCCAAGTACAGAGAAGAAATGGTGAGCTCTACTAAACACCACACTAAAAAAACCAGCCCCCACGCTTGCCTTCCCATCTACCTACACACACACACACACACACACACACACACACACATCAGGAAGGAACAAACCAGTTGGCTTTCACAAGGGATAATCTACACTAGATCATAACCTGGCCATCTGGTATTTGAGTGAGAGGCATTGCCAATACAGGATCCAGCTGCATTCCTTTCTGTTGATTATGAAAAAGCATGGGCTCTATTAGAACAAACAACCCTCTTCCAAAAAGGTGTCTCCTATCCCATCAGAATCACTGGTAATTCCTGGGCAGATGTGCCTGCAGCATAACCTTGTTCCATAGCCCTTTAATCGTAAGCAGGAGCCAAGGGGTAACCCCAGAAGACATCTGATGGCCAAAGGTGAATGCTCCCCACTGGGATGGAGGTTCAGTTCAAAATCCAAGTGGAAGAGGGCTTCTTAAGGACAGGCAGCAATTCCAGGTGGCTCTAGTCCATCAATGACATGGCAATGTTAGCAACAAACTCTTGAACCCAGCAGAGCCCTCTGGAAGAAAGCTGTGGCCCCTCATGAAAGACCAAGCACATCTACTGCCCAAATAATGATGCACAGTCAGACAGCTGCTGCCCACCAAGGTGCTTGTCCATCAAAATGTATCTACAGGACAGATGGAGGGCAGACTGGACCTAGAATGAAGAAGTCATGTATGCCAGGGGACCAGGCTGACTCCAGGCATTTGCCCAGCTGGACTTTAAAGGTCCCCAAGTGAAATCCATCATGCAGTCATCTGGCAATGGTCAAAGGGACAGGAATCTAAAATCTAGACACTATCTGGGGTGGGATCCTATAGGTTGACAGCGAAGGGGCTTCCCAAGTTTTCCCATCAAACGGGTGTTCATGTTCAAGGGCATCTATTCCTGGCCAAGGGATCCCGTTTATAAATGGCTCTGAGTCAAGAAGCAACATTTAACTAGCTTCTTCCTATCTCTTGACTAGAACCTATGAGTCCCTCAGAAAGAGCAAACTTGTGAAACATTTGTACTCCCCACCTCTGGAACAATCATTTTTATTTTTCACATCAGGAGCACAAGAACGAACCCTAAGTCTGGAAAACAACATGCCAAAAGCATCATTCAACAAATGTTGGATAGTCAACAGTTGGTTGACTGTTCTCCTAGCCCTGCCACACATGAGCCAGAAGATCGACTAAAGACCCTTGGCTGCTGCTGACTTGGCCGAAGCCTGGAAGCACCACTAATCACATTATCTTGAGGAATGCCTGGAAATAGGAGGAAAACTACCAGGCACTTTAAGCACAAGAAAGGGAAATCCTACTGGAAAGTTGATAATCCCACCTAGGAGCTTTTCAAGTGCAGCCCATTCATTGATAAGTGGAGTAAAACATAAACAACTAAAACTTGCAGTCAATAGGTTTCATTCTAACCTGCTTTTGAAAAAGCAAGGGGCAAATTCAAAAGTTTAGGGCTATGTACTTTTGCAACAGAAAAGGACTGATCCTAGCACCAAAAAAGGTTAGATACAAGGGTGAGGAAGCTGTGGCCTCGAGGCCACATGGGTCCTTCTAGGTCCTCAGGTGCAGCCTTTTGTCTGAGTTCAAGGTTTACAGAACAAATCCTTTTATGAAGGGAATTTCTTCTGAGAATGTTCCGGGTACTGGCAAAGGCAGAGAGAATGCCCAGAGTGGCAGAAAGATGGAAGGCCTTGCTCCTGGGACAGCCAGGAGAGCATGGGATAGGGAGAAAGGTGTAAAGAGACTGCAAAGGTAGGAGGGGGCAGGTTATGAAGAGCTTTGAAAACCAAACAGGATTTTGTATTTGATCCTAGAGGCAATAGGAAAACCAGAGTTCAAATGTGGCCTCAGACACATGCTGGCTGTGAGACCCTGCACAAGTCACTCCCCTGTCTGTCTCAGTTTGCTCTTTTTTAACATGGGGATAATAATATCATTGACCTCCCAGATTTGTTGTAAGGATCAAATGAGATTTTTCAAGGTGTTGTGAGCTAGCCAAACTTCAGTTGTAGACCCACCCAAGCCAAGGAAGCTTCCAGCTCAAGAATACACACACACCTTGAATGAAACAACACGCCTACTTGGGCTTTCGGCTCCAGCACAGCAAGGCCTTTTGCAGAGATTCCCTCTTCTCCTCCCTCTGACTCTCCTCCACCCCCATTCTCCTGGTCCAGTCAAAGGATCTCTTTCACTTTCAGTCATTCCCCACTCTCTCAAAGACAGCTTCAATTTCTCCCCATCTCCCAGCAACATGAATGTATCTGCCCCATCCTCAAACACCCCTCCCTTGGTCCAATCACCGTCAGTAGCTGTGATCTAAGCCCCTTCCCCCTCTCCTCTGAGGGAGCCTGCAATCGGTGCCTCTACTCCCCCTCACTCCTTTGCACTCCTGGCAGTCCAGCTAACAACCACATTTTTCAACAAAAACAGTTCTTCCCAAGATTGCCCATGATCTCTTGGTTGCCAAACCCAACGGCCTTTTCCCAATCCTCGTGCTTCCTGAGCTCGGTGTAATCCCCCTCTTCTCCCCAGATTCTCCTCCCCCACATCATCCCTGATAACCATAGGGGTCCCCGTCAGGACTCTGCCTAGGGCCTTCTCCCTCTATACCTGCAGGGGTCGTGACTCACAGCTTAAGAGGCGCTGCAGGGGCCATGAGTGGCCAAAGCTTCAGAAGCCCTGCTCCAAAAGCCTTCACTTGACCACCTCAGCAGCTTCCATCCCTGTGCAAGCGCTTCTCAGCTGTCTTTTGTTCAACCCTAATTTCTCTGACTTTCAGGTATGAATCTTCAACTGCCTTTTAGGAATCTCAAACTGGGTGTCAGAAAGACATCTTAGCGCATCCAAAGTGATCATCCTCCTTCCCCTCTTCCTCACCCACCCATCCCCAGCCAGCCTGCTGTCAAAGCCTGTCCATTTTACCTTCTATCCCCCACAGCCTTGCCATGGTGCAGGCCACTGGGGGGCACAGGAAGGGGGTGGGTCTCTCCCTGACTGTTTCTTAAAGTTCAGATCTGACCATATCACCACCATCCCTACCAAATAAACTCCAGAATCAGCTATTAGATCCTCTCTATACAGCATTCAAAGCCTTCCCTACCCAGGCTATGCCCCATCTTTCAGGTCAGCTTACATCTTACACTCCCCCCAAGTACTGCTGAACACAATGAAAGGACCTCCCAGAAGAGCCTCCATCTCCAGACTCTGGGTGTTTACTCAGGCGATTGTTTGGAAGGTTCTCCTTTCTCATCTTGGCCTCCCGGCTTCCTTCAATCTCTGGCAAAAACTCCATCTTCTATTGAAAGGTGTTCCTGAACGCCCTTATGCCAATGCCTTCCCCGGTGATTATCTTCAATTTATTCTGTATACAGCATGTCTTCACAGAGTCATGTGAATGATGACCTCCCCTCCGCCATCAGTCTGTGAACTCCTTGAGGGTAGGTCCTTCTCTTTATCCCCATTTCTTAGCGCAATGCCTGGCACACAGTAGGAGCTTAGTATACATTAAATGACTGACTGATTTATGCTCAAAAATACTGTCTAATGTTAAATTCAACAGATATAACTCAACAGGCAAATTATCTGTCTGCTCTTCTCCTCTGGCCATCCCCTGCGAGGGCTAGCTTCCCCCTCCTTCTCTCCCATGGCCCAGACTGCGCCCCAGCCCACATGGCGGGCCTTCATTGTGGCCAAATGGCCCGCCACATTGGATCAGATCCTAGCCACTCCAGCCAAACAGACCACAACAGTACCTATTACACACCTGCTGAAGGCCATGCAATGGGCACACCTGAAGCAGATCACATCTAACAGGGAAAGGCAAAAGTGCCCATGGGATGGGGCATGTTGACAAAGACCTCGAAAAGGAGTCCTCTGTCATCCTCAGAAATCTCTGGCCTGTGAAAACATACCCAGGTATTTCCCTAGCCTCATTTGGGGATGTAAGAAAACAGACCCCCTACAGTACTGTGGGTAGAGCAATGGTCCAGCCATGGGCCCAGAAAGCTCAGGAAAAGCATTCCTATGTACACAAAACATTTATAGGTGCTCTTTTTGTGGAAATGAAGGAATGCTCCTTAATTACTGGGGAAGAGCTTAGCAAACAGTGGGAAGAAAGGTCAGGGGGGAGGGCGTGCAGCGCTGGGGGATACACGGTCTTAGAGAAACCTGGGAAGGGAAGCGAGCAGATCAGGAAACCAATCGACACAGTAACCGCAATATGGCTGTCATCAACTGGGAAAGACTTGTAGTAACTCCGATCCACACAGGGGCCAACCGTAACTCCAAGGACTCCTGATGAAAAATGCTGCCCACCTCCAGCTGGAGCGTCGAACCTCTCACAAGGTACAACGAAGCAGGAGCTATTCTATTTTTTTACATTTAATTTCATTTTCTTTCCATGTGGTTAATTCAGACACAGTGTACGCCTGTATGTATCTGCAACAGGCACTACTTTTCCTGCCTTCCAGGTAGGGAGAAGGATCCCCACTTGGATCCAGCCATGCCCATCTGCATCTCCCTTCTTCTGAGATAAACTAACCAAAGCTCCTTCCTCTAGTCTCAAGAGTCAACTGACCTGCTGTCTCCAAAATCCCCAAGGATTACCCAACAGCCTTTTTAGTACTCAGCCAATAGAGAACTTACTAGCATCCTTCCCTCCTCCTCAAATTCTTCTCTATTCTCAACTTTCCTATCACTGTTGAGACTCCACCCTCTCTCCCAACTCACCTCCCCCATCACCGGCAGGCTCCCAACCTCAGGGCTATCTTCAACACTGCTCTCCCACTCGCCTCACATAATCAAGACATCTCCCCTCAAACTGCAATCACTCAAGCTCAGGCCCTCATCATCTTTCACCTCAGTTGTATCCAACTCTTGGTGACCCCATTTGGTGAAGGTGCTGGAGTGGTTTGCCATTTCCCTCTCCAGGTCATTTTACAGATGAGGAAACTGAGGAAAACAGGGTTAAGAGACTTACCCAGGGTCCTCCTGACTCCAGATACAACACGGTGCTCTATGCACTATAGCACCACCTAGCAGCCCTAGACCATGGCAATAACCTTTCTGCTCTGCTCTAGTCATTTTCCCAAAGTTCAAGGCCTCATGGGAAAAAAATGGGAAGCAAGTGGTTCCAGGAGTAACCCGATCTCAAACTATCCTACAAAGCCATAATCCTCGAAATCCCTTAGTACTGGTTGAGAAAGGAAGGCTGATCAGTGGGACAGGAAAAGGATATAACACAGAGAAACCAACAAACCCAGCAGCACAATGCTGGACCAACCCAGAGTCCCTGGGGTGCTAGTGAGGTGACCATCAGCATGGGCCCAAAAATACTGGGAAAATTGGAAAGCAGTCTGGTACAGACTTGGTGGACCCAACAGCTCATAACACACACCTCCCAAAACTCCAAATGGATACGTGATTTAGACATAAAGGGTGACATTATAAACAAGTCTGGGGAGCAAGGAAGAAATTCCCTTTCAGACCTATGGAAATGAGAGTAGTTCAGGACCAGACAAGGGATGGAAAAGATCACAGGAAATAAAGCAGATAGTGTTGAACACATAAAAAACTACACAAACAAAATCAGAAGATTAACTGGAGAAAAAAAACCTTTGGAGTAAGTTTCTCTGATTTAATGGTCTCATTTCCAAAATAATGAAATAAATGATTTAAATTTATAAGAAAGAGAGCCTTTCACCAAATGACAAATGGTCAAAAGATTTGAACATACAGTTCTCAAGAAAAGAAATTCAAGTTACCAACAGTTAGAAAAACATTCCAAATCACTCACAATTAGAGAAATGCAAATTAAAGCAACTCTGTGGCTCAGCTTCACACCCCTCTGATTGACAAAGTTAAAAAAAAGAGGAAAAAAAGAAAAATTGTGGAAGATACAGAAGACAGAGGGGCATTCATGAACTCCCGGAGTTGATAAGGAAGGAGCCGTTCAGCCGTCAGCACGTGCATTTACTGTCCCTGACCACACATTCCGTGTGCAATGGCTTTCTTCTTCCTTTACTCTAGGTGGAGTGGTGGCCAGAGAAAACCAAAATCTGAAAAGTTGATCCAGCCCAAAGAGTGACTGACCCTCTGCATACCTCTGACCCACTGAGAGCAAAGAGGTCTTCTGAACCCTCAACAAAGCTGGTGCCAACAGACTAGGGAATGGACAAAGTGAAGCACTGGAATATTACAGTGTCATTCGAAGGCTCTGATGACCTCAGAGAAGCAGAGGGAGGCAGGCATAGGCAAGGACACACCAGTCACCGCCACTCCTCCACTTATCCATGCATCTTCAGGTTAGACAGGCACAAGACGGACCAAGAGGGTCAGTACTTCTCCACAGGCTTCCCATTAGGTAGCAGAGAACAGTGGGGGCAAGGGCAGTCTCCAGAGGAGAAGGGGCAAAGAACTTCTGGCCAGGGGAGGTATCAGGAATGGCTCCCCCAAAGAGGATGCTCCAAATGCTCCAGGATCCTCTAAACGCATATGCTCCCCGGTGACTGACGAGTGGACAGACACATGGGCTGTAGGAACAAAAATATCTCAGTGCCAACACTCACACCAGCCATAAAACCAATGGAAGACAGTTCTGAGGTTCTCCTTCAAAAGGCAACAAGAAACATCACTGCACGGGATGCTCGGTTCCCTTGTATTACGGTGACCATGATAAGCATCTGCGAAAGACTCATTAAAAAGCATTGCTGGCAACACACCAACATGATGGAGAAACACTCCACTAAGAGCCAGAGAAGGTTCTCCAAATGAAACCCAGCTATGCTTCAAAGGGGAATAGTTTTGATGCAAAAATGGGTAAAAATGCATCAGCGTAGATCTGGAGGAAGGAATGAGACCAAAGCCCTCCTACTGACATCAAGAAGAACCTCGATCTTTTCCTTGAGGAAAGAGTCAAGTGGCATTTGGAGCAGCCACACTCACCACTGGGAACGTAGCTGATTCTAATGGAAAGGAACTCCTTTGGAGCCAGGTGGGTGACACGACAGACGTGTGTGAGCATGGAGCAAAATCAACGTCCAAAACAAAGAAAGAATGAAAATAAGATAGGGCACATGACCTCCAATCGAACCCAGGTGAATGAGGAGAAATGGAGGAAAGGGTAGACACTGACCCTGGAGAAGATCCCTCCACAAGGAATTTTAACTGCCTTGGCCTCAACTAGTACTAGTAAGGAACAAAGAGCCTGGAAAGCCATCTCAACCCGCAAATGCTTATCTTGCGGGCAAGGGCAGGATCTGTTTCAACAACATAAACTCCTCAGTCAATTCTAAGAGGGGCCTTGTGACCTAAGATGATCAACAGCACCGACTCATAAAAGTGAGGAATGATGCAGAAAAACACAAACTGACAAGAGGCTAGGCAAAATGATCCCCTGGGTATTTAAAGAGAAAGCTAAAAAGGAGCAAAAGGCAGGTAACCATGGAAGTTGGCCATAAAGGGACCACGGAGTCAGCACATCAGGACTCTGAGATCCTGCCCAGGGCCCGGCACCCTCAGTCACAACTTGGGCTGTAAAATGGGGATAAGGACGGCAGGGGCCTCCCTCCTGGGCTTCTGTGAGAATCAGAGAAGTGTGAAGCCCCGTAGTGGGCGCTGAGTGAAGTCAGCTGGTGTCCTCAAGTCCGACAAAGACCCAGGCTCCCCAAGTGCTGGGAAGGACAGGGATCTGAGGGCAGCAACGGCTCTGAGGCTGGGCCAGGGAAGCTGGGGGCGGGCTGGGCCGGGAAGGCTGGGGCTGGGGAGCCCAGGGCGGGCCGGGCCAGGGTGGCCCGGGGCGGGGGAGGCGAAACTGGTCCAACCTGACTGTCTGGGGTCTGGGATTCGAGAGGGAGGAGATGGTGATGGTGATGATGATGATGAAGAAGGCGCCCCCCAGGGGCCGGCGTGAGGAGGGGTGGGGGCAGACCCTGAGTCCAGTTTGGGAGACGTGAGCCTGGGGGTCGAGAGAGGGTCGGTGTGCGTGAAAAGAGCGCAGGACCGACAAGGCAGTGGAGCGGAGCAGGTCAGGACCCGAAGAGAGAGAGAGGGCAGTGGGAGCGAGGAAGGAGGGACGCGGGGTCCGCCGGGAGAGAAAGGGCTGGGAGGCCAGGAGGAGAGGCTGGAGCGGGTAAGTGGGGGGCTGCTGAGCCCAGAGGGGGGCCCAAGTCTACGTCTTGGGAGGCCGGAGGGCACAGCTGGAGGGGGTGGAGGCTGTCGCAAAAGCCGGTGACTAAGCGGGCCGCCCCCCCCGTGCCTCAGTTTCCCCCCTCCGGCCTCAGGTTCCTCTCTCCCGGCAATGGGGCCGCAGCCGCAGGCGGGGGGGGCCTCCCCCACTCCTCGGCCCGGGCTCACCCCTCGTCACCCGCAGCCCCCCACCCCGCGGAACCCCGCAAACAGCCGGCGGGCCTCTTACCCGTGGGTCGTCCAGGTCCCCGCCTCCTGCGCCCGCTCCGGCTCCGGCCGCCGTCCCTGGGCCCGCTTTGGCCCCGGTCGCGCGACTTTTAGAGGAACGCGTGCGGGACGAGATGAAGTGCCCGCCTCCGGGCCCGGCTGCTCCGCCGGCCCCCCCGCCGGCCCCTCCGGCCCCGGGCCCGGCCGCCTTCCCGCCCAGGAGGCGCAGAGCGCTCTTCCGGGTGTTCACCATGGCCGCCCCGCCCCGGCCCGGCCCGGCTCGCCTCGCTGCTCGGGCCCTCGGGCACTGGGCAGCAGCGCAGGCCCCAGCCCGGCCCGGCCCCGGCCCCGGCCCCGGCGGCGTCGCCTCGTCAGCGGCCTCGGGAGCGGCCCAGCGGAGCCGCCATCGCTCCCCTTTCTCTGGCGCGCGCGCTCCCGACGCTCGCGGGACAAGACGGGACGGGGCCCCGGGGGCGTGCGTGCGTGCGTAACGGCGTGCGGCGGCCCTGCGTGCGCGCCTGCGCCTGCGTCCGGGCGGGCTTGCGCGCGCAACAGATAGCGCGAAGAAAATGTGCGTGCGCGCTGCCTGCGTCGTGAGAGCCGTGCATGCGCGCCGGAGCCTCCCCTCCCCCCACCTTCCCGGAGACGCTCTAGGCCCGGAGCGGCTCGTCTCTATGGTGGTTGGAGGCCCCGGCCTGGCCAGGCTGACAGCTCTCAAACCCGAGGCCTCCCAGAGAGGCGAGAGAGGCAGCGGCCAAGGCGGGGCCCGGGGCAGGAGGAAGCAGCCAGAGGAAGCTGGACAGCTTGGGGTAAAGGTGTGGAGCCTGAGGCCCGGGAGAGGGACTCCTTCCCCACCCCAGCAGAGCCCTCGGCCTGAGTCTGCCCCGTGGGGCGCCCGACCCTAAGCAAGTTCTCAAGCTAACAGTGTAAAAGGGCCTCCCCCCAGGAGGCCCCAGCCTGTGCTGGAGATGCTCCCGGGTCGGGCGCAGGCTTCTTCTGCTTTATTGGCTCGTGACCTCTGCTGACTCCCTAGGGGAAAGGAACAAGTCCACAACCAGAGCTCATGCCAAGAGATTTATTGAAGTGTTCTGAGTGCAGGGTCCTTCCTGGTCCTTCCTTACCGTGGTCAACGCCTCAAAGGACTCTCTGGGACAGGGGGTCTTAACTGTTCTGGGTCAGGCAGTCTGGAGAAGCTTGGACCCCTTTTCAGAGCCCTGTCTCTAAATGCACAAAAGGAACGCATAGGGTTACAAAGGAAACCAATTCTGTGGAAATGTTATTATCAAAACATTTTTTGAAGACAAGTTCTTGGCCTGCCCTAGCCAAACCCTGGCCTGAGGGTTAGTAATCCAGTCACTTCTGATCTGACTTCTAAAAAGGGAGAAAGTGTGTCAAAAGACCCACCCACTCCCCTTCCAAACCCAACTGGCCCAACCCCACCACCCCAGGGCCCACTCCCTTCCCATTAGAAAGGGAGCTCCTTCCTTAGTGACTTAGTCCCTCCACTAGTCAGTGAAGCTTTAAGTGCCAACTAAGTGCTAGGCAAGTCCAGGGACACATGGGGCCTCCCCAATCCCAGCTCCTCTCTCCTCCCACTGCCATCATCCCCACTCTCTCCCAGTCTCCTACTGCCTACAGACAAGTCATATCTCCCCCATCACTCCTTCCATCCCTGCTACTGTTCCTTTTCTGGCTAACCTTGAGAAGGCTCCTCCCCCTCTCTCTGCTTACCTTTGGGCTTCCAACCTCATCCTTGCACCAAGAGTGACCATCAATCGTAGTTGCCTCACTGTCTTCCACCCCTCTCCAGCCTCAGACACTATCCATCATGATTTCCTCGAGGTGTTCAGAACATCCCACTCCCACCCCCCATTCTCCTCCCTCTCTGTCTGCCCTGCCTAACCATGGGGGTCCCCCGGCGCTCTGTCCTGTTCCTCTCCTCTTCTCCCTCTAGACCGCTTCCCTGGGGGATCTCCTCAGCTCCGTGGATTTGATGACCGTCTCCGAGTGGATGACTGCCCGATCTCCCTGTCCTGCCCCAACTTCTCCGCAGAGCTCTAGTCTCTCCTCCCCAACTGCCCATCAGACATCTCCAGCCAGATGTCCAGTAGACACATTGAAGCTCGACCTGAACACACCCGAGCTCCGCTCTGTCCCCCCACCGCCCCCGCCTGTCCTGGCCGCCCCTCTGGGTGCAGGCTCTCAGCCGGGGCATCCGCGGTTCCTCCCTCTGCTCCGCCCCCGCCCCCAATCTGGTCAGTTTCCAGGTCTGTCAGTTTCATGGGCTCCGCCTCCCTCCTCCCGGCCTTTCTCCCGGCCCGGCCCTGCCCAGAGCTGGAAGCCAAGCCCGGACTGGCCTGAGCCTGCGACCCGAAGGTCACCCCAGGCTCCTCTAGGCCTGAGCAGTCCTCAGGCGGGCCGGGCAGGAACCCGGGGACTGGAACCCAGAGGGGGACACCTCCCTCGCCCCGCCCCCGGCTCCCCGGGGGGTGCCCTGCCTCCGTCCCTCCCCCGCGGGGCTTGGCCCGGGCCTCCCGCGGGCTCGCTCCCGCCGTCGGGACTGCGCGCGCTCGTGCACGTCCAGCCCGGAACCCAGAGGGAGAGGAGGAGGAGGCAAAGTCAGGCCTGGAGGACCAGGTTGGAGAGTTAGGCAGGCGACCCGGCGGTGCAGACGCGCACGGCCGCGAGCAGGTGAGAGAGGAGACCTAGGGCAGAGGCCTGAACCCTGGGCCGACGTGACCTCGGAGGCAGAGGTGGGTGGGGAAGCTAGGGGGAGGGGAGAGGTCAGTGCTGGGTCCCAGGAGTGGGGTGGAGACTGTTTTCTGGGGTTCACTGGGTAGGTGAGCAGAGCCCTGCTGACCGCAGACTCTGTATGTGACCCGAGCCAGGAGTTGGGGAGGGGGTCCTTCCCAGGTTGCCTCCGAAGCTCCTGGGACCCTTCTTGCCCCTTCTGAGCTCACCAGCAAAGTCTGGGCAGGCCCCCTACCCCAGGGTGTCCCCGGACCTCCACCCCCAGGCTTCTTCCCCTGAGCTGTGCTTCCCTTCCTTCTTCTGTACCCTGCCCTGACAGGGGGATAGGGGAGGGAAATGGACCCCAAAGGAACCAGCCTGGGGAGGGCCCCCAAAAGAGGGCTGAGAAGGGTGGAGCCCAGCTCCGCCCATGCCATGGAGAGCCACAGGGGCAGTGAGACTCCAAGGATTGAGAAGACAGTGGAGATAGGGAAATCTGGTGTGAACTGTCAGCCTGTGAGCAGTGGGGAGGCAGGCCCTGGAAGCTAGAAAAGTGACCAGAGGGGTCAGAGGAAGTCTCTGAGGAGAGGAGATGATTTTGGGGGGAGGAAAGGGAGGGACATGGACAAGACCTCCAGCCAGGAACACCCAGGGAAGAGGAATAAGACCAGACCCTTGAGTGGCACCCTGTAGCATGGGGACCCTGGAGCAGCCTGGTCAGTTCTAGGCACCACGTTTGGGAACCCAGAGGAGGACACTGCAGCTCAGAAGGGCGGTGAGTTGGAAATCATAGGGCTATTCCAAGGACCTGGGGGTGTTTAGGGCTTTTGTGGGCCTGGCTGCCTGCACCCCTCCCCCATTTCCTCCTTTTTCATCTTTACCACTTTGGGTTCGGGAGAATAAGGAGAAACCCATGTGTTTTGAAATGAGTTTATTGCCACTTTGGGTTTTTCTGTCGCAGTCCTTGTCAAATACATTCCTTTCCCAGGGAGGCCTCACTTAAAACAATAGTCCCCTCTACCTTCCTGCAGCTTCTCACCCCCGTAGTTCCCCACCTTGGCCTTAAAGGAAAAGAGGTGCTCAGTCTCCTTTCTGGATCCTGGGGACTCTTTGTATGACTGGGGTCGCCATCAGCAGCGCCCTTCTCCTGACTCTGCTCCGCCCCCAGACCCTACCTGCTGCCTCTGTCCATGGTCCTCTAGGTTCTCCATAGCTCAGCCCTCAAAACCCTTCCCCCACTGACCCCAGTTACTTTGAGTCCTGCAGAAACAGTCTGTGCATCAGGGAGCTATGTGTCTTCTGAATCTTGAGGTCAGAGGGGAAGTGGAAGGGTGTGGGTCACTGTGGTCACTCCACCAACCCACAGCGGCTTCTGTCCTCTGACAGTGCGCTGGGTCTGATGGACCATGTCACTGCTATACTCGTGTCCACTTCCCTGATTTCTCTTCTGGTGGTCATTAGTAAGTTGGCTCGTCTTCTTCTAAGAAGTGTTGACCCCTTATCCATTGGGGATAGCTCTTGGACATATACATACTTGTGTATGCAGGCATCTACATATACTTATGAACATGTGTATACGCATGTGTGTATACCTTTGTATCTATATGGATGTGTATCTGCCTGTTTTACATTTCTGTTTTATGTTCTATTCATAGTAAATTTGTATTTACATTTTTTAATATTTGACATTTGTCCATATGTATCTTGGACAGCAAGCCCTTTTTACAGGTATTTGCAAAGATGTCTTTTCCACAGATGTCTATTTCCTTCTCATCTGAGGTGCATTGATTTTGTTGGTGTCAAACTTTTTAATTTCACATCATTGAAATTGTCTATTTTGGTTTAGAGTTCTTTGCCAATTGTTGCTCTGCCTTCCATGCTCTGATTTCTTTAAATCTAAAAATGCTTTTACTAGTACCTTGCCTAAATTTCCTCAAAGTATTTCATTAGATTAAATGAAATAACTATTTGCAAGATTCTCGGCAAATCTTACTCTAGATAAATGGTAGCCATTAACATTGTTATTAAGTCTCTCATGCTGTTCTTGGTGGGGGGGTGGGGGGGAGTGGGGAATAGGTGTGGACTAGCCCATAGATAATGTAACCTGATGAATGCTTGGGATGGCCAGACTCAAAGAGGAGTTAGTCACTCCATAAACACTTTGTAAGGCATTTTCTATGTGTGCCAAACGCTGCCTATGGGGGGAAATGCAAAAAAGAGGCAAAAGACATTCCCTCTGAGAGTTCACAATCTAAGGGGGAGACAAGCAAACAAATAGACCAATGTCTAGCTATGTAAAAGGAATAATTGGGTACAAGGATGTTTGGAGAAGACCAGCCCCCCCACCCCACCCCACCCCCAGCGTGAGGGCTGCCTTCCACCTTTAGTGTCCACCTGATTCACCCAACTCTCACCTCTGTCTCCAAGAAGCTGGTGCATGTGCAGCAACCACACCCCAGTAAACTGTCTCAGCAGATGGGCTGAACCAGACTGGAGGTGAGTGACAGACCTCAAACCCATTGATGACTTAGAGGAATGCTTGCCTCAAGCATGTGAAGACTTCACCCAGTAGGATAGGTGGATGAGAACAATCCCTTCCATCAGCCATAAAGGCAGCTTAAGCAGGAGCTATGGAGTGCTTAGAGCTTGGTCAGACATCAAAGACACCAGGGTGATCCAGTGCATCCTGGACCATCTCAGGTTCAGCCACTGGATTTCAATGACTCGGGAAGAGAGAGTGAGGCCAATGTTTTCAAGCAACTCTGCCTCACTTAAATCAAATTTGCGCACAAATCAAAGATACCACCCATAACGTTTTACCATTTTTACATATCTCAAAGTCCTTTGGCAACAGGCAAGTGATGAAGCAGCAGATACAGATATGCTGGGAGCTGGAGGCACAACCTTGCACACAGGTGGCCCAGCCTTTCACTGGAAGCAGTAGTGGGATTTGGCAGCCCCCTGGGTGGTGTCTAAGCAAGCTTTCTGAAGGATAACACTGCTTATAGCATGAGGAAGGGGCAAGAAAAGGTGCCCTAAAAATTGTCTGTTTCACCAAACCTAATCCTGACCTGCTTACCCTTTATCCCATCCTGTGGTTGAAACACACACACACACACACACACACACAAAATTTCAGCAAAGATGATTCCACTCACTATTGGCATATGGAATGTGTACACACTTAGAGACAACACAAAATCCAGTAGACCTGAAAGATGAGCAACTCTTGTGAGAGAACTCAGCTGCTATCACATCCCAACAGTAGCCCTGAGTGAAACAAGGCTGGCAAATGAGGGCCAGCTTACTAAAGCTGGAGCTGGATACACATTTTCTGGAGTGGCCACAGTGAAGGGGAGCACCATGAAGCTGGTGTAGGTTTTGGAATCAAAACTCATCTAGTCAACAAACTGATATGGCTGCCAAAGGAATGAATGACAGACTCATGAAAATACGATTGCCACTTTTCAGGAAAATGTTACACCACCATCATCAGTGCCTGTGCCCCCACCATGATGAACCATGGTGAAGTCAAAGAAAAGTTTTATGAAGACCTGGAGATCCTTATCATCAGTGTGCTAAAAGAGGACAAATTTATAATTCTAAGTGACTTTGGTGCTAGAGTAGGCTCAGACTACTGGACATGACAAGGAGTCCTAGGGAGGAGTGGAAACAGCAACAGCCATGGTCATTTACTGCTGAAGACTTGTGCATCACATGATCTCATCACCAACACTGTCTTCCATTTACCTAAACATAAAACTTCGTGGATGCACCCTCACAGCAAACGTTGGCATTTAATAGACTATGTGATTGTAAGAAGAAGAGACGACAAGATGTGAGAGTGACAAAGGCAATGTGTGGTTCAGAGCAGGGCTGATCATAGACTTGTCCTCTCTAAGCTAAATATTTGCATTCAACAAAAAAATCCGTGTCACCAAGGCAAAATGACTACCAGAAGAATTCATGTCAGCAGAGTGGATAACTTCTCTGAGCAAGAACAGTTTGTGGCTAATTTGGAGGGAAAGTTGAACCAACACAGTTGGCCACAGTGGAGCAGAAGAGGAGTGGGCAGTTTTCAGAGTCTTGGTGTATGGCCCTGCATCTGCTCATCTGGGTCAGAGCACTCACAAACACCAAGACTGGTGATGAAAATGATAAGGAAATTCAGAAGCTGTTCTGTGAAAAAACATGGATCCCACAGGATTTACCAGCAGGGTAGTTCATCCACCTCTAAGAAGGCAGCATTTAATTCCATCAAAACCAAAGTACAAGCAAAGCTCAGAGAGATGCAGGATTCCTGGCTCAGGAAGAAGGCAGATGAAATTCAGTTTTATGCTGATAGTAACAATCCAAAGAGCTTTTATGATTCCCTGAAAGATATTTATGGACCCAAAACCTATGGTGCATCACAACTACTCTGTGCTGATGGAGCCACATTGATTAGTGATGATGACGTGATCCTAGAGAGATGGGCTGAACACTTCCACTGTGTTCTCAACAGACCATCATCAATCAATGCTGAAGCCATTGACCATTTACCTCAGGTTGAAGTCAATCCCTCCTTAGCTGAACTTCCAACTGAAGAAGAGGTTCTGAGAGCCATTAGGCTCCTTTCATGTGGCAAATTACCTGGTGCTGATTCTATTCTAGCAGAGATTTACAAGATAGGGGGACCATTGCTCATACAAAAGCTGACTGGAATTTTCTGAGTTATATCATAAGAGGAGGCTACCTTCCCCTCTCCCCTAACCCAGGAGTTCAAGGATGCCTCCATTGTCCACTTCTATAATCGTAAAGGAAGTAAATTGTCCCATGACAGTCACAGGGGGGTCTCTCTCTTAGTCATTGCTGGCAAGATTTTTGCTAGAGTCCACCTTAATAGGCTGATCCTTCACCTGGAAGATGGGCATATACCTGAGAGCCTGTGTGGCTTCAGAAAGGACCTAGAAACCATCAATATGTTGTTTGCTGCCTGACGACTCCAGGAGAAATGCCAGGAGCAGAATAGAGCAGTACGCAATATTTGTAGCTGTGACCAAGGCCTTTGATTCGGTAAGTCATGAGGGCTTATGGAAAATTGCATCAAAATGTAAGTGCCTAGAGAACTTCATCAATATGTTACCCCAGTTTCACAACAGCATGCTTGGCCAGGTTCTGTACAATGAGTGATGCTCTCACGCTTTCCCACTCACCAGTGGAGTGAAACAAGGCTCTGTACTTGCTCCCATGCTTTTTTGCATGATGATTTCAACAGTGTTGTCAGATGCCTTTAATAAGGATGAACTTGGCATCAAGGTCAGCTACACTGGTGGTAAATTATTTAACTTGAAATGGCTACAAGCTAAGACTAAAGTCGAGGGAGAAGTTGTGTGACTTTTTGTTCACAAGTGATTGTGCACTCAGTCTAGCCTCTGTATGGTATTAGACTGACTACCACAGTGAAGGTCTGCGGAGCTGTTGTGCTGACCTCATTGTTGTATGCCTGTGAAACCTGGACAGTCTACCAGCGCCATGCCAGGAAACTGAATCACTTCCATTTAAACTGTCTTAGGAAGATTCTGATAAGAAACCAGACACTGAAATCCTTGCTTGACCTGGACTGCCAAGCATTCAAACTATGCTTCGGAGAGTGCAGTTCCAATGGGATGGCCACATTGTTGGAATGCCAAACACATATCTGCCTAAAAGACTGTTTTATGGAGAATTCACACTAGATAGGCACTGACATGGAGGTCAGAATAAATGATATAAGGACATTCTCAAGGTCTCTGTGAAGAACTTTGGAATTGATTGCACTGGCACAGATCACCCCGCATGGCATGTGCTGTATGAGCAAAGCAGAATTACAGTAGCTCAAAAGAAATGTGAGATGCAAACACCTAGCGCCATCTCCACTCCAAATATTCATATGGACTGTCTGTGCCTGACCTGTGAGCCTTCTGAGCTCCCGATCAGCCACAGGCAGACAACTGTAGCTCAACCCCAACAGACTCATGTCATTTAGGCCTCTTTGAGTATAATGGACAACAACCAGCCAATAAAGAGAGAGATCTGGAAAGACTTCCTGTAGAAGGTGGGATTTTAGTGGGGACTTAAAGGAAGCTAGGGAAAGCAGCAGGCAGAGACGAAGAGGGAGAGCATTCCAGGCATGGAGGCACAGTGTAAGAAGACTGAAAGGAAGTCATGAAAGGCTTTGAACACCAAGCAGAGCATTTTGTGTTTGATCCTGGAGGCCACAGGGAGCCCATGGAGTTCATCAAGCAGTAGGGTGACATATCAGACCTTCACTTTAGGAAAATCATGTTGTGCAGTCAAGAAGACCTGAGTTCAAATCCAGCCTTAGACAGTAACTATGTGACCCTGGTCTAACCCTGTTTGTCTCAGTTTCTTCAGCTCTTCAATGATCTGGAGAAGCAAGTGGCAGACCACTCCAGTATCTCTGCCAAGAAAACCCCAACTGGGTCACAGAGAGTTGGGCACACCTAAAACAACCCAAATGGCAGGGAGGGCTTGCTCCACCAGGGAAGAGCTCATCTCTTTCAGGCCCCTAACCCTTGGGGTCACCATCTTTGCACATCACTGAAGTTATTGAGTTGGTTCGAGTGTCAGAGGGTGGGGTGGACAAGGCTAATGAATCTGAATCATGGAGCAGTGGCCCAAAGGGGCCCTCACCTGCCAAGGTCAGATATTTGCTAGAAAAACCTGTGCATTGTTTGGGGTTGGATTATTGGCATGAGTGTTTTTCTTAAGTACATTAAAGGCTAGTTATAAATGGGTTTTTTCTTTTCTAAAGTTTCTCTCTCTCTCTCTCTCTCTCTCTCTCTCTCTCTCTCTCTCTCTCTCTCTCTCTCTCTCTCTCTCTCCCCCTCTCTCCCTCCCTCCCTCCCTCCCTCCCCTCCCATCCCCTCCCTCCATCCTCCCACTCTGATTAGGGTGTGGCTCATATTCAGGAATCAATCTGTAGACCGGTGGCCCAGTATTTAATGTGAGCTGGATCAGCACCATGGACAGCAAAATTGAGCTCTGGGGCTGCTGACAGCCGCAGGTCTCTCAGTTAGTGGTGGCCAGAGATGGTTTGGGGGGTGTGGAAAGGGGCTGGCTCTAGGGAGCCTGGATCCCTGCCATTAAGAGCCTATGACCTCTCCCAAGATTGGAGTTTTATTTCATAAGGTCCTGAGGGTCCCTGCTGTTGTCCTTCTGTACCCCCTCTGGTACTGCTGTATCCCAGGCACCCAGAGGGTGGCCCCTGTGTGACTCTCATTAGATCTGGGGTCCATGGAGACTCCCCTGGGAACTCATCCGTCTAGATTGCTGCATATTTTCTTGCTGGGACAGCTCTCCTCCTGCCTCTCCTAGTGTCTCCATCCACCCTCCCTCCCTCACCTGTGACCAGCTTACATTGTATTATCCCACTTGATCCCCCGAGCCCTACGAGGGCAGTGCTATTATTAGCCTGATTTCATCTAGTTTTTTTAATCTTGGCTTTTTAAACTTTTGTCTTCACCTCACCCTTATTTCTTAATGTATCCCTCCCTTCCCCTTCTCAGGGAGCCAACCCTTATAGCAAAGATTTTTAAAGGGAAAAAAGAGCACAATAACCCACAAGTCAGCTCTGTGTGGCCCCACGTTCTGAGTTCCTGACCCATAGTCCTACAGCCCTGGGAATAGGGGAGGAAAGTGTACTGTCCAAAGCCAGGTCCTCCAGATCCTCCCTGGAGATGGGACTTTCCTCGACATTTTGCTCCTGTCCCCTTCTCTCTTGGGGAAGTTCATCCCTTCCCTTTTGGAATTCGGCCCTAGGACTGCCTGGGATGTGAGTGCAAACCCTACTGCCCATCAGATCTGCTGGGAGAAGGGCCATCCCTTTGTCAGAGACTAGGGAAAATGACTTCATGAATGGAGTCTCCTTGAGGGCAGGGCCTGTGCTACTTTTGTATTTGAGAGAATTGGCACAGTGTAGGCCCTGAATCCACGCGGTGAGGACAGGAAGGTGAGAAAGGTATAAAGATATCCAGATACTTGCAGGCAGCAGAGGAGTGATGTGGACACCTGCCAGCGGTGTCTCAGGACACTGGCAAACAGTGTACAGGGACAACACGTGCCCTTCCTCCTAACCCCCTCCAGTACTCTCTGGGCCCGTCATTTGTCATCTTTGTCTGTCTGCTCCGTTCAGGGTTGTTTTCATTGGTGTTGCACTTACTGTTGGTATTTTGGAGCAATTTTTGCTATGTAATGGTTTGCAGTTCTTTTGAGAACTCTTCTCTGGTCTCTACACATCCCATGAATAAGGAGCCATGACTTGTGAATGTCAGTTCCAGTTCTGAGGGTCACCCAGACCTGCCTTGGGCAGGCTCCTCTGGTCTGCTCATCTCTGAGTCAGCTGCTTTTGGCTCATGGTGGGGACCTACTCTAGACCCTCCCTTTCCTCCCCAAGGTTGGACCCTGGCTCCTCCCCTGAGCTGCTGAGGCGGCGGCAGAGAGGCCTTTTGGAGTTACAGGTGTTTTTGTGAAATACCCCCAATAAAGCAAGTGATGTCCTTGAAGAGAAAAACAAAACCTTGTTTAAAAAAGACCTAGGGTCAGAGGGAGACTGAACTCCTTGAAGGCAGGGACTCTGCCTTCTGCCATTTAGCACAGGGTCTGCACATAGCACTTGACACTAGCTGGTGGGGGGATACAGACACAAAGCTAGGCACACACTTTCTAACTGAGGGAAACAACATGGCAGGGCTGGGAAGAGGGGTGGGCGCTGGAAGGAGAAAGGCTCCATCGATGGTGCATCTTTGCTCGCTTTTCAGGAACCAGAGCAGAGCTGGCTCGATTATGGTTTCATGATTGGAAAGGGCTGAAGGTAGAGGCTTAGGGGACTACCAGGGAGGGCCCATGCATAGTAGGCTATTCATACATGCTGTTGACTGTTGAGTGAGATAGGAAAGTAATCAGGAAAGGTCAAAGGTGGCAGTGGGCAGCTTCTGGACCAGCCCTTTTCAAAAAAAGAGTTTTTATAAGTTTAAAATTCTTATTGAGAGCTTTTATTTCATAGCACTTGGATTACTAATTTTATCTTTCCCATGCCCCAAGACTTGTCATTTGTAACAAAAAAATGAAAAAAGAAAGGGAGAGGGGAGGCATCTCTCAGGGTCTGTCTCTTGTATTCTCCACCAATCCCTCTGCTCTCCAGCAAAGCTGGAGGAGGAATGCGGCTGCACTTTGTTCAAAATGCACCCTCACTGATGCCTTTTCTTTCTCACATCTTCCTAGTTTTCCCCAGCATCCTCCACTGCTCCTCCCCAAGAGCTAGCCCCTAGAACAAACAAGATTTTAAAGAAAAAGAGAAAAAATTGCAAAACTCATTGATGCATTGAAAACCCATAGAGGGCCAAGCCAGGCTTGCTCTTGATAGGGCTGGAGCATCCACCTTGGATTTTTGGTGCGCCATCTTTCTTTCCATTCACATTGGATCATTGTCACTGGTAGAGCATTTTCTTGGCTCATCCCTCTGCATCCGTTCATACAGGTCCTCCTGAGATTTCTCTGTGTTCGTCACATGCACACCTCTGACAGCGAAGTCATGCACCACTGTAGTCATATGCCACAACTCATTTGCTCATTCTTCATGTCAGTTGGCATCTACCTTGTTTCCAGTTCTTAGCTATTACGTAAAGTGCTTCTATAAATATGTTGGTATATATATAAAGGAAACTTCTTATCTGGGTAGGAACCCCTAAGGAGCGGTGTCTGTGGCATCTTGGGTGATTTATTTGCATAATCCTAGAATGGTGACACTGTCACCACTCCACCAACAATGTAGCAGTGTGCCTGTCTCCCCCCACTCCCTCATCATTGATGGTTGCTAGGTCTTTGCCAATTTGCAGGGTGTGGTTTTGATGGGCATTTCTCTTGTTATTTATGATTGTGAATAGCTTTCAGTTCTTCCTGGCCCCTTCTCCACTGGGGAATGAACCACATAGATTGTGGCCCAAATGGCTGAGTAGGCTGCTGTGGCCTGTAGTTTCTCTTTTAACTTTGCAGCCGGGGCCAGCGGGATGAAAGACGTGGAAAAGCTGGAGGGCATCCGAGAAGACTGGTGAGTGAAGAAGGCTCCCCTTGGCCCAGGGCTCAGGTGTCCCCTCTGACACTGCAGGTCCTTCATCCTCCAGACTGACTGCAGCTCTGTCCTCTCTGTCCCAGGGATCATCGGCATCCTGGAAGAAGGCCCTGGGGGAGGGGTTTGAGAGGGACAGCTTACTTCTCCTTGCCTCAGTTTCCCCCATTTTAGGTTCTGTGACCTCTGAGGTCCCACCTCACTTAGATTCTGCTCATAACACAGAACATTTCAAAGGCTTTGGGGCTTGTGGAGAAAGGGGGAAGGGAAAACAGTAATCATTTGTATAATCCCTACTATGTGCCCAAAACTGTGCTAGCATTTTTTAGTTATGTTGTTTGAAGCTCATGGCAAACCTAGGAAATGGGTGCTTTATGATCCCCATTTTACAGTTGAGGAAACTGAGGCAGGCAGAAATGAAATGACTTGCCCAGCATCACACAGCTAGAAGGTCTCTAAGGCTGGACTTGAACTCGAGTCTTGCTGATTCTGGGCCCAACCCCATCTCTGGGGGTCTTTGGTCAATAAATAATGACAGCCACACTACTGTCCTTCCACCTTGATGGGGGCAGCTTCGCCCATCAGCCAGCAGAGGCTCTACCAAATGAAGTGTGGCCCTGGACCAGGCCATGAGAAATGAAGGCCTTTGAGTGCCGAGGACCCTCGAAGCCTGTGCCCCAGAGCCCCCCTCACTTTATGCGTCAAGTCCTGGTGCAGCACATTTACCCTTCCTCTACACAAAGTTCTAGATATCTGCTGTCTCCCCACCACAGTCACACACGACTGGCCAGAAGCAGTCACTTCCCCTTTACAGCCGTGTTCATCCATGGAGTCACAGGCCCAGGGGCCACCCTCCTCGGTGTCCCCTTGGGTACTCCCCAGAAACAGAGCTGTCTGTGATGGCCTGGACTGCCCTCTGGGTCAGTGGGGGTGGAATGGGGGGTTGCCAGAGAAGCTCTGTGGGGGAGAACCTCCTTGGGGCGGGCAGTGAGGCCATTGTCGCCTTCGGGGTCCTTGAGTGCTAAAAGGCTAAGCAGAGGGTTGGGGATGGGTGTGGGCAACTGGAGGCAGTGGGAAGCCCAGGCTGCCCAGACACTCATTTCCTTCCTCTCTTCCTTAGGGCTTGTGACTCGGGAGCTGAGGACCAGAGCCCCCATGGCGGCCAGGCCAAGGGCTGCGAGCTTTTCTTCGACAGCCTCCTAGAGGAGGCCCAGAAAGTCGAGGGCCCTGCCTCGGCAGAGAGGAGACAGGTGGGTCAGGGGTTGGTCCTGCCCTTTGCCCAGAGCTGAGAAGATGAAAGGAACAGTCTCACATCTGGGCTCAGAAATTCAGCTTCATAAGAACAGATGGGAGAGATATGGCAGAGAGACCTAATGGTGTGGAGGCTGGCAGTGGCAGCCCTGGGGTCTTCCCCGCTGAGCAAGGCTGGGGATCCCAGGCTGGAGAACTTTGTGGCCATCTCTCATCACTTCTGGGTGCCACACTTAGGTTGGATGCTCAATAGTCAGGTCAGGCCACATGAGGATGGATTGTGTGGAGAAGAGAGGACTCCCATGGTAGAACTGCATCCCATATTTGGGGGATCAGCCCCACCCTGCCTGGCCCCCAAGGGGCACATCGAGGCTTGAGGTCCTGAGTGAGAAGGCCTGCCTCAGGCCAGGTTGGGGGAGCTGTCCCAGGCGTGAATCGCCCTGTGTTGCTGCTAAGGTGTTCCCCAGCTTTGTGCCTGATGGGGGTGAACCCTGTGGTCTCAGTCACAGCCCAGACCATCAGGGAGTCACTGAGTTCCCACCTGTCACTGAAGTAGGAGCCCAGGGTCCAGCCAAGAGCCTGTAAGGGAGGGTAGTGCTTGGAAATTCCTGAGAAAGGACCTTGTCCTGGGGCTCCCTCTGCTTCCAGGGACCATGGTGATGCCAAAGCCAAGGGTGCCTCTCAGAAGCTCCCAGCAGAATGTCTTGGGTGCCTGCTGGTTCCTCAGGCTCTCCTTCTGGGTGCATCCTTGCAGGGGAGATGGCTGGGGGAGGGGCCTGCTGCCTGCCTCCATTTCCCTTGTGGGTCTTTTGCAGGCCGATGTGAGCATTGCACTGTGGAAGAATGGATTCACCGTGAATGATGAGTTCCACAGTTACCAGGACGGGGCCAGCCAGCAGTTCCTGAATGCCGTCAGGAAGGGGTGAGTGACCATGATGAACTATCCCCATTGGTGGATGTGTAGAGAGAGCTGGCCATCAGTCATGGGAAGGCATTAGTGATGTCAGAGCAGAGGAAAGGAAGGGAGCCTAAGAAGAATGAGATCCGTGGCTCAGCCTCCATCAAGGAGGCCCAGAGAAGGACAGGAGCAGGTCCTGGTCGAGTCTCACCAGAGGGATCTCTGCAGGGTACAGGAGCAATCTGGGCTGGCAGCCAGGCATGGGAGACTAGAAACTAGGGCCTGTGAGAAGGGGGAGCCAAAACAAGGTCAGAGTTGGCCTTGCACAGACCTGGTGATTGAGGGAGGGAGTGAAGGGCACCTGCCCCTGGATGCTGAAAGGGCTGTCAGTCCACGAAGCCAGAACCTCAGTCTCCCCGAGGATCCCAGCTGAAGGGAGATTGCTGTCCTTCCTGAGGCAGCTGGGGGGTGCCACAGTGCCTTTGGTGATGTTCTGGAGTCAAGGAGTCATGAGTTCAAATCCAGCCTCAGACACTCCCTTACTGTGTGACCTTGGGCTGCCTGCCTTGGTTTCCTCATCTGCAAAATGAGGTGGTGGGCCTCCAAGGCCCAGACATTGGCCTGCCTCCCATTCCACCCTTAGAGGCGCCTCCTAATAAGAATAACACAATAGCTCACATTGGGCCAGGCACCACTCCAAGTGCTTTTTGTCTGTTGTGAAGAAGGTGTTGCCATCCCCTAGGCAGGCAGCGGTGGGGTGGCTCCCCCAGGTCACTGACTGCCCTGGGCACTGGACTGCCACGAGCTGCCTGATGAGGAATTCCTCACAGGCAGAGCCAGGCCCTGTGCTGAGAACTAAGGACACCAACAGCTTGAAGTCTAATGGAGGCTACACATGCCCATGAATATGTACAAGCCAGCTGTATACTAGCAGATGATGAGCAGAGGGAAGGCCCTATACCTAAGAGGGGCAGGAAAGGCTTCCTGTGGGAGGGGCAATTTTAGGTGGGATGGAAAGGAAGCCAAACACACATTCTAGCAGGCGAAAGGCCGGGTCACTGGATTGGTGTGAAGTATAAGGAGACAGGCAGGGGAGAAGGCAGGGGATGGAGAGCTCTAAAGGCCAAGCAGAGCCTTGGGGTGTGTGTGGGGGGGAGGCTTTAGTATCTTCACAGGCTCCCCTTTGCCCAGAGCCCCTCCTCTCCCTGGTACAGACCCTCATCCCTCTCCCCTTTCCGGGGCTCTCTACCTCCAGTCTCTCCTCTGCTCATCCCTCCCCTCCTCATATTCCCCTTGAGCCAGGCTCACACCTCTGCTTCCAGGCTTGCTCCCTGGTGCCCTCTGGGCATGCTGTGCTCTGGCTCCACAGCCCCTAGGCCTTCCCTCCTCCCACTGTACTCGACCCCATCAAGTCTCTCATTTCACTGAAAGCCTGACCTGCCTCCTCCTGGGGTATAGCATCCTTTGCACCCAGGGCCTCCCAGAAGGACACAAGAGCAGTCCAGGCAGCACAGACTGGTCTACTTTTAACTCTTGGCATTTTCTTGGGTTCTGTTCTTCCCAAGAGAGCTGCCTTCGGAGCTACAAGGAATGTTCGACAAGGAGGAAGTAGATGTGAAAGTGGAGGATAAGAAGAAAGAGGTGTACATGTCTAAGAAGCCTGCTTTCCAGCCCTTCTCTGGGCTGGGCCACCGCCTGGGCAGGTAGGCAGGGCACAGCATGCCCTGGGGGACTCTACCCAGGGGCAGAGATGCCAGCTGCTCCTTTGTTCAACTTTAAATCAATGTGTACTTTGCCCTCCCTAGACAGCCACACCTTGTGCCCAAGAAAGAAATCACTAGTTGTCTTTGCGCAATTGCGGGTAGGGTCAGTACCTCTGCACACAGTGCCAAGGCCACTCGCTCTTGGTTGGTCCTATGGACTGAGGAGGGCAGAGTGGTGGGCATGCCTGCAGCCCCCACCCAAGGGCATGGTGTGCAGAGTTCTGGGGCTCACTGCATTTCTTCTCTCACAGTGCCACCCCAAGAATAGTTTCAAAGGTCAGCACCGGAGACTCTGGGAGCCCAAAGGCTCTCATCTCTGTCCCCTTGAACCCCTTGGAACCTATCACCAGTGTCCAGATCTGGCTAGCCAACGGGAAGAGGCTTGTGCAGAGATTCAACGTGTCTCACAGGTGTGTCTTCTGGGACAGATCTGGGCAGGGCAGGGCATGGGGCTCTGGATACTCTTTTATTTAGCTCAATGTGAGAGAGAATATACTGGCCCAAAAAAAAAAAAAAGAGCCCTTCACATAGTGGCTGAGGTGGCCTAGAAGCTGCTGCTCTGTAAGAAGATCTCAGCTTCTCACCAGAATTTGGAGTGTGAACCCCTCTACCACAGTCTCCATCCCACCTTCATGTGGTGTATTTATTTCACATCCCACCAACAGGGCTCTATTTCCCCCCCAGTATATTCACACCACCCCCACGAGGCCACCCCCCCGCCATGTTTTGTGTTCCCACCCCTCGACCCCAGTTCCATCCCCACACACACACCCCAGGGCTGCATCCCCGCTCATGCATGCATTCATTATTCTGAGGAAGCAAAGCTAAGCTCAAGAGAGGCTCCGCCACCACTGTGTTAGAGTCCAGAAAATGCCACTGACATTCTGTTGTTTCCATAGGAACCATCTCAGCTCCATCTGCCCTCTGAGAGACCCTATAAACATAATGGACCAAATTAATAAAATTAAAATCACATGATGATATCATTAGATACAAAGCTTTTGATAAGTGCCATGCATTCTTCTGTAACAACAAAAAGACCTCCTTAACTTGATAGATAGGTTGTCTACACCTAACCCCTGGCCAGCTAAGAATTGAGAAATGGGTAGACAACAGCACCCTTCTCTAGGAAGAAGATATTTCTTTAGGTGGCTCAGTTGTCTGTGTCTAAAACCACAAGCCAGCATTAGAGCTGATAGAGAAACAATAGAGGCCTTTCCAGTAAGACCAGGGGTAAAGTGCTTTAGACGTGCTAGCTGTAGCAGCAAGACAGGAGGAAATTAAGAGAATACACAGATTCAGCTAAAAAAGCAACCTGAAACAACTTCAGCGAAGAAACGGCATATAAAATAAGCCTGAACCCAGCCAGAAGAGATAAAAAGAGAAATCCATTCTGAAAACTGGAATATGTAAAATTTCTGGGAGTCTACCTCCCAAGACATACAGGAAGCACAAGTTGAAGACACTATTTATAGTAATAAAGATTGACCTAAATAATTAAAGGCAGTAAAATTGACAGGACCTAAATTAATGTACCATTCAGTGCCACACCAATCAAACAACTAAAGAATTACTTTCTAGAAATAGAAAAAAGAACTGTAACAGAATCCCTGGAGAAATTACCTGGTCAAGAACCTCAAGGGAAATAATGAAAAAAGCGGGAAGGAAAGGGGTCTAGCAGGGCACAATCTCCAACTACCACTACAAGGTAGTAACCATAGGTTAAAAGATAGGAACGTAGGTCCGTGGGACAAACTTGATGCATATTGTATAGAAACAAAGTAACCTCACTGCCTAGTTGGGGACCCATGTAATCCCCAACTTGTGGAGAAAAACCACACACCACCACCACCCAGCCCATAGGAAGACCAGTTGGCAGAAATTGGAGGTAGAACAAGATCTCTCACCATACACTTGTCAGCTCCAGGAGGATATCTGACCCAGAGGAAAGATCACACTGTCCACAAGCTGGAACAGAAGGAAAGGAGGACACATACTTTGCCACTGTGGACAAGAGGCATTGAGCAAAGAAAGATTAGAGAGGGCCACCAGAGAGAAAGTGGACAAACTCCCACACAAAACCAAAGCACGTAAAATCAGGGAGACTGGGGAGATCTTTGCAAAGCGTCTAGAGTAAAGGTCTGATATCCAGGGTCCATAAGGAGCCTCATGATTCAAAACAGAAGTGGCCAAAGGCAGCATTCAAAGGAAGTATCCAGGTTCTCAGCAGCCCTATGAAGTGGTGCTCCGGATCATTGAGATAAGAGAAGTGCCAGTCATCATCACCAACATCACAATGATCACTTTTATTTAGCACTTTAAGGTTAGCACACATTTCACATTTTCATTTGAACCTTGCAACATCCCTGGTTTACAGATAAGAAAACTAAGGTAGGTAGAACTGGTGACGCATCCAGAAGGACCCAGCCAGTCAGTGCCTGAGTCCTGAATCTGCCGCACCACTTGGCTGCCTCTGACATCCTACCTCCTACTTATCAGATTGATAAAGGCCAGGCACAGAAAAGGAGAAGGCCACATGTTAGGGGAAGGGCTGGAGGGAAAACAGGTCCATGATGGGTTTGCTTTGTCTGACTATATCTGTGGTTACAAGGTCTGGTTTTCTTTTTTGTTGGGGGGAGGTGGGAAGGGGGAGACCCTTTAAGTGAAAGAAAAAAAAGAAAAGGAAACTGTTGAAGAAGCCAGCCAGAAACACTGGCTCCTGAACAGAGAGGGATTCAGAAAGAAACAGGTGAGCAGCTTTGGAAAGAAGTGTTGGACTGGATTTGGTTATTTTTGAGCAACCATGTTGGAGATTCATGGTTTCAGGCACCAATCCTCTATTTCTGTTCCTCCTGTGCAGACAGAGATGCCCTTCTTTGGGGATATTTATCACATTCAGAATCACTAGACATTTTTTAAGCCCAGAGTAGGGATGCAGTTTCAACTCAATTCCACATTTACTAAGCCTCTACTATGTGCCAGGCACTGTGATGGGTATTGTAGATAGGGAGACCAAAATGAAATCTTCCCTGACCCCAGGGAGCTTGCATTCTGTTAAGGAAGGGGGATCATTTGGGTGCGATTGAGTGAATACAAGGTGGGAAGGGGAAGTTCTCAGAACGGGTTGGGGGCGGGCATCAGGACGGATGTGGCATAGGTAGCACCTGACCTGAGGCTTGAAGGCAGACCAGGATTCCAAGAGAGAGGGATCAGGAATGAGGGGTGAGATACAGAGAAGGTTTGAGGAAGGAAAAGAGGGAAGCTGAGCTCGCCCTAGCAGGCAGCTTGGACCTCGGCCTTTGAAGAAGGGCAGCTGGGTGGGGAAAGGACGGGACTTAATGTGACCCAGTGCTGGGAGCGGATGAGTCTTCAGAGCGCTTGTTAATTCTGAGTCCTCACTCACCAGGGTGAGCCACGTCCGAGACTTCATCACGAAATATGAAGGCTCCCAAAGGAATCGGCCCTTCACCCTGGTCACTGCTCTTCCTGCCCTCAAGCTGCTGGATGACACCCTCACACTTGAGGAGGCAGAGCTGCAGAATGCTGTGGTCATCCAGAGACGTCAGACCACGCAGGCCACCTTCCATGGCCTGTCCTAGCCCTGACGCTGGACAGCCTATCTTGAGTGACCCCCAGACGAAGGGCTTGGGGGCTCAGGGATTTGGGTGTGCAGTGAGTGGGAGGTAGAACACTGCCCTTCTCCTGCACTGACTGTAGGAGTAATGCTCCTGCCTCTTTCAAACGAAATTTGAGCATGAGCCAGCTGCCTTGTGGGCTTGTTGGTAGGTCAGCCTTTTCCTCCCCAAGATCTGATCTCAGTCTGGGAGCCGAGTGGTGGCTGCTCCGGCATCCTCAGGAGCAGTGGCATGTTGATGTGGACAATGTGTATCTTAGATCTGGTTTATTCTGCAAATGACATTTCTTAGAAGTTGTAGATGCTTCATCCTCTCCCCCTGGGCCTCTTCCTCTGCTAGATGCAGGGTGGTAACTGAAGCTCCCTGTGGTATCCAGCTGGTGACTCTCTACCCCCTCTGGTACTTCACTGAAGGGCTTTCCCTCTGCCTGCCTTTGTCTGGAGCTCTAAGTGATGCAGATGCCAAGCACCCTGAGGTCCTTGTGTTCTTTATGTGGTGATACTGAATGGAAGTGATTGAATCCGAGTAAGGAGCAGGAGATAAGCACAGATAAATGGGTCTAGGGTGAGGGTGAGCCCCACATCTGGGAGGGCAAATCCACGCATCCCACCTGGTGCAGGCTACATCCTGCTCCCCTTTGCATGTCTGTGGTCAAGACTCGTACTTGGATCCCAGGAAAATGCTGCAAATAAAACACAAGACCTGGGAGAAAGTAAATCCTGTACCATGCATGCAGCAGGGCTGCCCCTCCACTGGATTTTTTGGGAGTGATGGGGCCCAGCGACCAGTGGGGACTCCTCCCACCCACCACCACCACTACCACCTCTAGGAAATCATCAGGAGAGCTGCGCATTATCCCTGACATTTTAGGATAGCCACTACTTAGAAGGCAAAGCAGTTGGAAATGGCAGTGACACCCAGCCACCAAACACACCTGTCCCAGATCCCTCAGAAGAGGAAGGGAGGCTTAGCCTCTGCTGATGTTTACTTTCCTCAGGGATGTGGAGGAGGCTGCTTTATTGGAGGACTGCCCTCTCCACCATATCCTCAGCCCCAACAGTTGCCCCCGTGCCCTGCCCAGCCTCTTATGTCCCTTCTCAGCATTGGCAGAATGCCTGGGGGATGGCCAGCTGCTCCCTCAGGAGAAGGAAGGGGCATCCACGTGGTGGGTGCTACCAGAATCCAAGAGGAGGAGGGACCTGGCCTCTTGGGCAGAAACTGACCTTTTGGGAACTGTGGAGACTGCTCCTGATGTGCATCATGTCAGAATCTCTCAGGGATGAGAATTGCCCATCTCTGTCCTGGAAGCTACTAGATGGTGGCTTGGAAAGCTTTTCTGAAGGATGATTGTGAGGAATTATCCTGACCTTGGACTGTTAAGAGGAGAGGGAGTTTCCACCGCTCTGGGGCAGGACTCATAGCAGCATGCTGGTCCACAGACCCTGCACCAGGGGTTCAGTGGCTGCATCCTTCGAGTCTGACAGATAGAGCAGCAAGACCCAGTCATTGAGTATGAGTTCTGCTGCCAGTCTGATGGTGAGTGGCAAGGAGCTGACTTCAGTGCCTTAAATCATTTAGGACAATTCATTGCGAAGGGGCCGGGATTGTTCCCTTAAGTTGGAAATATTGGAAACAATCTGTGTGTGTGTGTTTCTGAGAACGCAGTGACATGTAGCCATGGCTTCCCCCTGTCCTTAGCATTGCAACATGCAACTCCATGTTTTAAATAAACTTAGAAAAATCGTAAAGTATTTCTGTCAACACTGGGACAGAAAAGGGCCTGGGTTCCAGGTCTAGCTGGCTGGGGGGGGTGGGGGAGGGACATGGGGAAACCGACTGCTCCCTCTTGGAGACTATGATAGAGACCAAGAAGACAGCCAGACATGATCTGATGGGTGATCGGGATTGGGGGGCAGCACATTTGAGAGAGCCCCTTAGAATAATGCTTCAGTGGGGAGAAGAAATACCAAGAATGAAATTGTAAAAACCCAATGGGGAAGAATAATTCCAATGAAGAGGGGAAAGGATGATCCAAGTACAGGGATAGATGTGGACATACAGAGAATTCACCAACCACCTTAGATTTTCAAAAGAAACATGCAAAGGATGAAAGTGGGGCCAAGAAGTGACCACCAGGAGGGCAGGTCCTATACATGCAATGACTCTAGATAAGCTACTGTTGTGGGGGAGACCAAAAAAACCACAACAAAAAACAAATTAGATTCTTTTTTCTGTGTTGGGAGAAAAGAGGCAGGAAGAAAGGCTAGGACCATACCTTGGGGTGGACAGAATGATGGTAACTGCTCCATGTTGTTGGACTCTTGTTTTCTCTAGGAGAGAGATAGTAAATGACAGAAAGGAATGACTAAGGGAGTCCCAAGAAGCCAGGAGAATTGCTTTGGATCAATTTCTGGGTCCTGGGCCAGAGGAAGGACATCCTCGAGCACAGAAAGAATGAGGCAGGGGGGTGACTTAGCTCCAGTAGTGACACACATCTGAAAGATCATGGAAAATAGGAGAGCCACATAGGTACTGGAAAAGGGCAAATGTCTTCATTTTTAAGGGGGAGAGGGAATGAGAACAAAATCTGGACCTTGACTTTGATTCTTGGGAAAATTCTAGAACTAAGGAAATCCCTTGGCCAACTTTCAAGTGCCATTGGGGCATTCACATGGTGAATTAAAATATATCAAGCACTGCCTGGAAATTATCCCTCATATCCCTCTGAAGCAGAGATGCCTGACACCATTATCCCCATGTTACAGGGGAGGAAACTGAGGGCAGGAGGGGGAGTGGCTGGCCCAGTTTGTCTGGGGTGGGATTTGAACTCAGGATGATTTGCTATTCATGTGAATCACTAGAGTTATGTGTCATCCTCAGACATGGATTCTCCTTCCAGGTCACCCTGCAGGGAAGGTTCATCCCCATCAATCCTGGAGTTCCAAAAGTGGCCCCACCAGGGAGGGGCACAGTTGCTTTTGGCCCCCATTGAGTTTTTTTGGGTTTCCCAGAGTTTGGAATTCCCAAGGAGCTGAAGGGGCAGTGACATGGGGTACCCAAGAAGAAGGGCCAATGGGTCCGACCGCTCAGGAGAGAAGAGTACAGGCTGGTGTCTCCAACATCTCCATCCATCCTTGGCTGTCCTTAGCCATCCTTAAGTTCAGGCTTCATCAATCAGGTGTCTAAGAAAGAAATGCCTATCAAACTAAGCTTTCATGAACCTGGCAGGGTCGCCATCCCCATGAAACAAAGGGAGCATGATCCTCTCCATAGCTCCAACGACCACCTGATAGGATGGCCCCACCTCTGCCTGAAGCTTCCCCCCCCAAAGGGGCAGCTCAGCATCCCTTCCCTCCATTGTTCGTAGCTTCTGCCCTGTGGCGCCAAACAGTGTGAGAGGCATGATTTAGCTCTCAGACTCCAAGACCAGAATGCCAGCATCTACCCCCAGGATATGATGCATCTCCACGACAGGTTTTTGGGCATTCTTCAGCTCCTCAATCTCCCCAAAATGAAGCACCTAGAACCGAAGGTGGTACCGCAGATGTGACCTGAGCAGGACACCCAATTACTCCTACATCCTCAACTCTACCTCTCTGTAGCCCAGGATCCCCTCGGGTTTGGGCTGCCACATTTCAAGGTAGACATGCTCATTTTAGTTCTCTAGGAAGTTCCAACATGACCATCTACCCATCCAGGGCTCCACTCACCATCCATTTCAAGTCTAAGCACCTACTGTATGCCAGCATTGTATGACAGGTGATGGAGAATACAAAGAAAGACAAATGGCAGTAAGTGCCCTCAAGGAGCTCCCAGTCTAATGAGGAAGAGAGCACAGAAGCAACATAAAATCAGGCAAAGTTGGAGACAATCAGCTGAGGGGAGGCGCAACAGGTAAGAGAGTTTCGAGGAGGAAGCATCTGTGCACCAGGCTGTGCTAATGCTACAAATCTGATCTCGCTTGACCCTCAGCCACCCTGGGATATAGGTGCTGTTACTATCCCTATTTTCCAATCAAGGAAACTGAGGCAGACAGAGGGCAAATAACTAGCCCAGCATCACCCAGCTAGCATCGCTGAGGCATCCATCCCAGGACTGGACCAAATTCTGTCTCTCACTTCACCCCCGAATCTACAGGGAGGAAACTTAAGGCCAGAAAAGGAAAGATCTGCCAAAGCCACACACCCGGGCCAGATAGCTCTGGGATCTGAAAACGCCCCAGAACCACCCCTGACAGCCTCCTCCGCTTCAGCGCACACTGGGGAGTTCTCCAGCCCCCTCCTGCTCCACCCTCTCCAGCCCAGCCCCAAAGCTGCAGCTCTAGAAGAGGAGCTGGTGTTCCAGCTGGCAGCAGTGGCGGCTGGATGGCAACTTCCACGCAAGACCCCGGCCCCCAGACCCTAGAGAACAGGGAGGATTCCCCTCAGGTGAGGACAGGGAGGGCTGGGACAGGAGTCCAGGGTCGGGAAAGCGGATCAGAGTCTGCGCCAGCTTCCTCCTGGCCAGTTTGCAGCTGCTGGGGGAATTCAGGGCCACCAGAGGCTGCCCTCCTGACGCTCCGACGTGGTCTCTAGGCTGAAATCAACTTTCTGGTCCCAGCCTCGCCAAGACTTGTGAGGCGCACCTCTTCTCTTGCAGCCAGCGCTGTCCAGCACTGGCTTCACCTGCTGGTCCCTCCCAGCTGCCCCTCAGCCTTTACTCCAAGTTTTCCTGCCCCGACTGCCCTAGGGGGTTTCCTCCAGTCTAACAGGGACGAGCTGGCCTGCCCACCATGACTTGGCTTTCCTGGGGCTCTGGGGAAGTGCGAGGGTGGGAGCTGCGAGATAAGCTCCTATCTGGGGCGCAGGGAGGGAGCCTAAGGCCTGCTGGGTGGAGCCAGTCGCTGCTCCCTGCTGCCCCTCAGCTCCTCCCTGTTCCCTCAGGGCTGGGCTTCCCTAGGCAGCCCCTAATAGCTTCTCTGGAGTCCCCTGGAAGGGAAGGGTGGTAGGACAGGCTGGACTGCCCCTACAGCCTGTCTGAGTGGGCATCCAGCCTCTAGGGGGGCCCCTGCCTGGCCTGGGATCTCACTACACCCACACATATTCTCATACACACCGTGAGTGGTAGCAACATTAGACAGAAGAGGGGCTGTCGCAGCTAGAAAAGTGGCCTCTTGGTCTTGGAGAGTTTGGTGAGGTTCCAGGGAGATAGTGAGAGCAAGGGCCGGAGTCCTAGGACCCTGGGCCCGAGACTCAGCTACGGCCATTGCTCAATCTTGGAGGCTTTCCTCCCTGATCTAGTTTGCTGTGTCCCATGGATTCAGCACTAAATGCCTGCTGTGTTCCAGACTCAGGCGACAAAGGTAAGAGTGAAACAGTCTGTTGCCCTCAGGGAGTATCTTCTAGAGTAATCAGGAGTTCCCAAAACAGGAAATACAAGAGATCTGAAGAGCACTTACAGTCTGTACTTGGCCCTGAAGTGCTTGGTCAGTCCATGGGACACTGCACAGGTTTGAAGTACCTCCCCTGGGGCTGGGGTAGTGACCACTCTCTGCCCCTTGTTTCTGGCATTGTCTCCAGAAGGTCCCTCCTCTGAGGGCTTGAGTCACACAGAAGATGAGTCTGTCTCTGGTGGCAGACATGGGTGTCAGGAGTTCGAGGGCTGCACTGTGAGAGAGATCTCAGGTCAGCACCCAGGAGCTAGTCTTGAAGAGTTCAGTGACCAAGACATCCTGCTGCCTTCCCATCCAGGAGCCCTTGTGGAGAGTGAGCAGCCCCCTACCTGAGTCCCTGGCCCCAGGGGCCCCAGTTGCCTAACCATCCATGGGCTTCTGCCAGGACTCACGAGGCAACTGTCCCTTAAGCCCCATCCTGTCTCTTCGCTCAGGGATCTCTGAGATGGCAGGCACCTCTATACCATCCCCATGGGGGTCTCCCACCTCTGCTTGAAGTTCTCTGGGGAGGGGGAGCCCTGCACCTCCCAAGGCAGCCCCTTCCTGATATCCATCCCACAGGGGCTGCTTGGTATCTTCCCCAACCCCTGCCCCTGGGTCTGCCCCACCTCCAAGTAGCCAGGCTAATCTGTGGTCCCAGGCGAGCTCAGGTACCATATCCCCCAAGTGTTCTCTCTCCCCTTGGTCCCCCAGCATCTCTAGGCACCAGGTCTCCTCCTAACTCCCAAGTCTGACTGTAGCACCCCTGAAGTCCTTCCCCAGGGGACATGCAGCAGCTCCCTGAGGGCAGGGGCCTAGTGCTCCTTTGTAGCCCCAAAGCCCAGCCCGGCTTAGCAAGCAGCCTTGTGGATAGTGGAAAGGCTCAGTGTCCCCCTCTGCTCTTGATGGCCTCCAAAGTCCCTTCTAGTGTCTGAGATTCCACGATGGGGGAGGGGGCTAAGGGAACACTTGTCTTTCCCCAGGGCAGTCCTGCTGGCCATCTCTCTGTGATTTCTAAGTTCTGTTACAGCATTGGGGGGACCCCTAACCAGGCAGCCTCCAGTGCAGCAGCCTTCTACCTGCAGCTCTTCCTGCTGGATGTGGCCAGGGTGAGACCCTCCTCCCTCCCCCTAGCTAGAGCAGCCTCCTGGGGCTGGGGCTGGTCTAGGTTTGACAGCTGGGTGTGGGCACGTGGGGGGATGGGCCTCTGGCTACAAAGATGGAGCTGCCCTGTACTCACTTCTCTTCTGTGGTCCCAGATCCCCGCAGCTCAAGCCTCACTTGTACTGTTTGTGGGTAAGCTCTTGGGGGCTGCGGCTGACCCTGCAGCTGGATTCATCATCAGTCGGAGCCCATGGACTCGCCTGGGCCGCCTCACACCCTGGTGAGCCCCAGCAAGTCAGGCATCCTTGGGATCATGGACATGGGCAGCATCAGTGTGACTGCTGCCTATGGGAGCAGCCCATGGGCCCAGGAAGAGGGGGGAGGCAGTGGCCATTCCTGAGGGGGCCAGAGAGACAGAGGAGGGGGAGGCAAGAGTCATTCCTGAAGGGGCCAGAGGCTGGGCTCACCCCTTTCCTGCCCTCTGCTCCGCTTCAGGATCCTGGGCTGCTCACCATTCCTGGCCCTCACCTACTTCTTCCTGTGGTTCCTGCCCCCCATCGCCCATCTCCGGGGTCTCTGGTACGGAGCTTTCTATGGCATCTTTCAGGCCCTCTCCACGGTGAGTCCCTCTCCTGCTGTCTGGTGCCTGCCCACTGCCCCACCCTGGGCCTCTGACCTCATCACTCACTGCCACAGAGGGGCAAGGCAGGAAGATGGCTGTCCAAAGGGACCAAGGCCCTTCTCTGTCGCTGACTTGTCTTCTTCTTCCAGCTGCTCCAGGTCCCCTACTCTGCCCTCACTATGTTTCTCACTCAGGATCAGCAGGAGAGAGATTCAGCAACGGCCTACCGTGAGTCAGGAGGTGCCCAGGCCCCTCTTTGGGTGTCTCAGAGACTCGGAAAATTAGCCTGGGCAAGCATCACAGCCAGTCAGTCAAGAAAGGATTATTAGGTGCCTAGTGTGTGCCAAACACTAGAAATGCAAAGAAAAGCAAAGGGCAGCCCTGTCCTTGGGGCCATGCTGGGGAGGAGGGGTCTAGGTCCTAAAGGGCTTAGAAGGCCAGATGGAGGGCTTTGTCTTGGCAGCCCCTGGAGCTTACTGAGTAGGGGGTGGTGTGGTCAGACCTGCACTTTAGGAAAAGTTGCTTGGGTGGGTGAATGGAAGGCAGCCAGGAGTGGGGAGAGACTGAGGCAGGCAGAACCCCCCCCTAGACTGAGGGGATGAGGGTCTGCACCAGGGTGGGGACAGGGACAGAGGGAGAAGGGAAAGTGTGAGAGAAGTGATGGAGAAGTAACAGTGACAGGCTTGGGAGGTGGTGAACAGGGGCTCTCCAGCCCCTTGTGGTGACCCTACCCCCGCCCCACCCAGGGATGACCATGGAGATGGTTGGGACATTGACTGGAGCCACGGTTCATGGCCTCATTGTGGCCGATGCTCACAAGGCCCCCAGATGCCCTGAGGCCAACCTCACTGACCCTCTTCCATCTCTGGTCTCCAGTGTGTCCCCCCACCAGGTGAGACCCAGCCTGCTAGGGCCCCCTCTCAGTCAGACAAAGACCTTCACTAACTGGAAGTCAGAGGGCCTTTTCTGAGGGGAGAGGGAGGGCCTCCCAAAGGGACCTGCTGGGGAAAGCTGGGGGGGTCTCCAGAGCCTTCCAGCCAGGCCACTTGTGACCATGTGATTCCCACAGAGCCAGCTTTACATGATTGCTGCTGGGGTCATCGCAGGAACCTATCCCCTGTGCGCGACCCTGCTTGCCCTGGGGACCACTGAGAAAGATGGTGACTGAGGATGGGAGTGGGGTTTGGGGGGCTCCTCTGAGGCAGGTCCCCTTCTAACATCACCCCAATATCCATGTGTGGCCTTCAGATCTCTATATCCTTGAGCAGCAGAGGGTCGCCTTCTTCCGGGGGCTCGGCCACACCCTCCAGCATCAGCCATACCAAAAGCTTGTAGCATCCTTCCTGTTCATCTCTGCTGCTGTCCAGGTAACTCCAACCACATGGCTTCTGTTCCTGGGGTTGTCCCACTGGCCCTCAGAGAGCCCCAAGATAGGGGGAAGGCGCTAGTCAACCCCTGAAAGGTTCAGGAGGGACATCATGGAAATGCAGGTAGAGCCTGGGGGATGGGCGTGGGGGTGGGTGCTGAGGCACCACAAACTATGGCTAAGGGCACACTTGTGGCCTCAGCATTCCTGGGGACTGGGGACAGTCCTTGAGCAGGAGTAGGTCAAATGTGGGCTGCCCAAAGTCTCCAGACTCCTGCCACCCTCCAGGGACAGTCGGTGCCCAAGTCATTTATAATGATGGGAGCCTTCTGTGGCATGACCCAGTACCCACTGAGCCTGGCAAAGGCACCTACCACACTTTGGGGAGAGCCCTAGCGAGGATGCCCAACCCACATTGATAGGAGCACTTAGCCATGGTCTCCTTCCAACATGCCCTCCCTCTAAAGAAAGCGTTCCCAGAAAATCAGGACAGCCGCCCAAGGCCTTGTGCCATGACATGAACAAGTCGCTAAGGCCTGCTACCTGTGGAGCACTGTGCCAGAGCTGGGGGCCGTCTCTGCCTCATGAGAGTTCAGTCATCTATAGTAACCAGTGCCTGCCCACCCAGAGCAGAGGTCAGGGAATGTGGCCTCCAATGTGAACTGCCCAAAGAGTGGGGGGAGGCAGTGGGTTTGGGGTCAGGACACTGGCCCCAGATCCTCTCCAGGCAAGTCTCCCTGGTTCTTGGGGGCCAACGACCTTGGGACCACCCAACATCCACCATTCCCCCTTTCTCTACAGGTTCAGCAGAACTATCTCGTCCTGTTCTGCACCCATGCAGCTCCCCTGCGTAGCCACGTGCAGAGTCTGGTGCTGCTGGTGCTGGTGAGGGGGCCAGCACTGGGCAGGGTGGCCACAGGCCCTGGGTGGGGGCAGAGGCCTGGATCTTCATTCTTGGCCCTCGGGATGGAGTGGAGATCCCTAGCAGTGGAGATGACAGCCTGGTCCCCCTCATCCAGGTGGCAGCTGTCCTGAGCACCCCATTCTGGGAGTGGTTCCTGCACAGAGTCGGGAAGAAGGCAGCGGCCTGTGGGATCGGAGTATGCAAGGGCAGCAGGGTCTAGGCCAGGCTGAGGGTGGGAGGCGGCCTACGGCATGGGGGGGGGGGGTGCGTGAGGGCAGCAGGGCCATGCTGATGCTGGAGAGGGCAGCCTCTGACAGGCTCCCCTTTCCTTTCTGCAGGCGATGGTACCCTCCGCACTCCTGTTGGCAGCAGCCCCCACTGTCCCTGTGGCCTACGCTGTGGCCTTCGTGTCAGGCACCAGCATCGCAGTGGCCTCACTGCTGCCCTGGTAGGTGACCCGAGACAAGGACCCTCCCTGTGGGGGAGGGGAGCCCTTTGAGAGGAACAGGGAAGCTTGAGGAAGGACTGATCTGAACCCGTCCCCTGCCCATTTCCCCATCCTCCTCTCCATCCCCCTTCCTTCCCCCACCTCCCTTCTTATCCCACCCTCTCTCCTCCCCCATCCCACCCCCTCCCCTGCCTTGTCGGGGGTCACAAACAGTATTTGGGGGGGCGGGTTTTGTACCTAGGTCCATGCTGCCAGACGTTGTGGATGACTTCAGACTCCACAAGCTTCCTCTCAAGGGCTTGGAGACCATCTTTTACTCCTCCTATGTCTTCTTCACCAAACTGTCAGGGGCTGCAGCTCTGAGCATCTCCACCCTGAGCTTGGAGTAAGTGACCAGCGGCAGGGGAGGGAGGGACGGGGGCGGGGGTGCGGGGGCCCAATGACAGCGGGCATCCTGCCCAGGGGCCGTGTCTAGCCTTGGATTCCAGGGGGAGCGGGCGTCCTGCTCAGGGGCCATGTCTAGCCTTGGGGTCCAGGGGGAGCTGGCCAGGCTGGAGGGTCTGAGAAGACCACGCTCCCTCTCCTGGGGCTGGAGGGATCTCTCAGCTGCTCCCATTTCTGGGATGGTTGAGTCATCCCTGCTGATCCTGCCTGTTGGCTCCCTGTGTGCCCACTGGGCAGGCCCACAGCCTGCTAAGATTTGACCTCATTTGACCCTTATGACAAACTCTGGGAGGTAAGTTCTCTGATTTTTCCCATTTTACAGATAAGGAAACTGGAGCCCAGAGAGGCTAGGTTACTTAGCCAGAGTCCCACAGCCAGGGAGACTCTGAGTATGCTCAGCGATCCTGTCATTGGTTCCCCCTGTCCCTCCCCCACTTTTCTTCAGCCTATAGGCCTGGTGTTTCCTATCAGCCATGAAGGCCCAGAACAAGTTCTCCACATGAGGTCTAACAAGGGCAGAGGAGGGCAGGATCATCACTTTCTGCATCTATTTTGAATGAATGACTGATGTCTATTCACATGGAGTTTGCTGCCCACTCAGACCCCAAGATCTTTTTCATATACTTCTGATAATGTGCTCCCTTGCCCCCATCCTGTCCTTATAAATTTAATTTTTTGGACCCAAGTGCAAGTCTTACATTGGTGCCTCTTGGTGCCCATAGATCCACCCCACAGCTCCAGCAGGTTTAGATTCTTGGACTTCATGGCTCTGCCATCCAGGGTATTAGCCCTACTTCCAGGCTGTGTGTCCTCTGCAAATCTGATTAATGTGCCCTCAATGCCTTCTTCCAAGTCGCTGATTAATGTTAAATAGGCCAAAGGGAAACAAACATTTATATAGCCTGGATTCCGTCAGGAAAGTGCTAGGCATTTTACAATGATGACCTCATTTGATTCTCACTACAACCCTGCAAGGCAGGTGCTGTTATTACTCACATTTTATAGCTGAGTAAACTGAGGCAGACAGACGTAAAGCAACTTGCCCAGGTCACCTAGCTGGTCATCGTCTGAGATTTGAATTCAGGTCTCCAGGCTCCAGGCCCAGGACTCTGGGCGCTCCCTACATACCTCTAAATGATACCTGGTCCATCCCTGAGGTAATTCTTCCCAAACTGGAGTCGCACCATCACTGACTCAGCAGTCACATAGGGTGTGTCCATTTCTCCAGCTCCAATTACCATCATTGGTTCCATGTCTATCCACCTTGTCCACAAGGATAGTGTGAGACAGTTGAGTGTCTGCTGAAATCCAGGGGCGATCAATATCCTCTAGTTTTCCCAGGTGGCCCACAGAGAGTGTGACAGGATGGCTAATGTTTGGGGCTCAGAGGCAACTTCAGACATTCACCATTAGGTACTGGCCAGGTTACTTGTCTTGTATTTTCCCATCTGGAAAATGAAGGTGATGATGCTTTGGCTATGCCTTGCAGACTTTTCAGTATGGTAAAAATGGGAGGGAGGATGGTGTCAGACATCCCTGATGGGAGCTCATTCTTTCCAGGATGGGACCTCACCCAGGGCAGTTCAGCAGTGGGGCATCCTTGCTCATCATAGGGACTAACTTTCCTTTAACTGTTTAGGTTCCATCCTTTCAATTTCCAGATCCCTTGTCTTTGCCAGAGGGAAGCAAGCCTTCCTTCTCTGGGGGCTCCACCCCCAAGCAATGTCCTCCTCTCTCCTTGGATCCTCCTCAGAGAGGCAGCCTGGCCGGGTCTGGTCACTAAGGAGCTGGCCATGGATGAGGAAACCCTGCCTCAGACCATCCTGGCAGGTCCTTTCACCTCCCACTGCCCCCAGGAAACTTTTGAGACTGAGTTTGGAGAAGCTTTGGAGAAACTTTTGAGACTGGACTTTGGAGAACCTGCTTGGGGGGCAGGGATGCAAGCAGTCTGATCTGGTTCCTATCATTTAAGAAGTGTCCCTTGCTGGCCAGAGCTCCTGTTGAACTCGACCCCACTTCTGGCCTCTGCCCTTGCTATCTACCCTCACTTCCATCTTGTGAATATCCACAGTGACCAGTGAGCTCCCTGTGCATACACATCAGTCGGTTTAGACAACTTCCTCTTCTCCTGCTCCCTGTGTCTTCAGGATTTCATTCTTGAGCATCTCCTACCCCAGAGGGCTGACTTTACCTGAAGAATCTGAGTCTCTGGGTCCTGGGAAGATAGCTTTCCCCACATCAGTGGTACTTCTGGGGCTGTGTCCTGGTTTTTCCCTCCTCTATCAAGAACTCTGGGATAGAGTGCTCATTACAACAGGATTCCCATATCAGCAACCATATAGGGAGAAATAGGATTTCTCCTATTAATTCATCCACCTCTTGAGGGATGAAATTATTAGTAAGATAAGTCAGTGTGTTATTAATTGTGCTTCCTTTGGCAAAAGTTAGGAAAGGGATTTAGGGAGGGAGAGAGAGAGGAGGAGGAAGAGTGGGAAGAGAGAGGAGGGAGAGAGAGAAAGAGAAAGAAGGGGAGGGGGAGAGAGAGAGGGGGAGGAGAGAGAGAAGGAAGAGGAGGAGGGGGCGGGGAGGGGAAGAAAGGAGAGAGCTAGGAGGAAGACAGGGAAGGAGAGGGAGAAAAGAGGGGAGGAGAAAGAGAGAACCCGCCTCAGCAGATGTCTGGATAAGCGAAGTTCCCTATCACTCCTAATGGATGCGTCTGTACCAGGCCCGGGATCTTCTTCCCAAACTTTTCATCTATATTTTTCTTATGTCCAAATGGCTGTGTGTTCTCCTTCAGTGCCAAAATCAATTTTCCATTTCTCTCCCCGGTGTATACCTCCTCTGGTTCCTGGATCTTCTCACAGGGATATATTTTATCGAGATAAAATGTTTCCCTGTGGGTTCCTCTCTTATTTCTTTGGAATAAGTCTAGCCATCCAGAGCTCTATGCCAGCCTTCAGGGCTAACCCCCAAATCTCAGTGAGATGCCTGTGAGGTCTGATTTGTCTCCTGGGGTTAGAGCCATGAGTGCATGTGCGCTTGGGCTCAGACCCTCAAAGGGCATGGGTTTTATGAGATTTTGTCTCAGGTTTGCAGGGTACGAGTCTGGTGCTTGTAAGCAGTCCGACAAGGTGGTCATCGTGCTCTCAGTCTTAATTGGCGCTGTCCCCACCACCATGGTCCTGATAGGTCTGGGCATTCTGTCTGTGTACCCCATCACTGAGCAGCGGCGCCGGGAGATTGCCCACAGGCTGGAGATGCTGAGGTGAGAACACCAAGAGACACGTTCATGGATATATGAACTCAGGCACACACAAGTACATGTGCATGAGTTCAGGGGAGAAGACTTGTCCTGCTGACTCTAGAGCCAGGGAGAATTCAGGGCAACTCCAGTAGGATTTCTTTGATTCCTCTTACTATGGACCAGGCACTGAACATACAAGGACAAAAGTGGAGCAGCTACTGCTGCCCACCAGTAGCTGGCATCCTCCTGGCAGTGGCCACTTAGGTATCAGATCAGTAAGTACAGAATGGACACAGAATAATTCTGATAATGGAGGGGGAGGGAGCACTGACCATGGGAACAATCAGATAGGGCTTCTTGGAAGAGGGGCCACTTGAGCTGAGCCAGGCAGGAATTAGGGATTCCAAGAGGAAGAGTATTCTGGACATGGCAGACAGCCAGTGCAAATGTATAGAGGTGGGAGATGTGATGTTGCCTAGGGAGTCTGTCAAGTTTACTGAGTAGGGGAATGATGACGTTAGAGTTTGTCTCCACATTATCTCTCATACACAGAGGATATCCATGAAAAGTTGATCAACTGGGTTAAAGGTAGTTGAGGGTTGAAGGTTGAATCCTCAGAAATGGCCATGGGATCAAGCCAGTAAGAGATCACTGGTACCATCAGAGAGAACGTCTTTTAAGTGAACAATGAGATTGGAGGCTGGTTTGCCCAGGGCTAATAAGTGGGAAAAAGGAGAGCTAAACCTGGGTGTATGCCTGAGAAAGCACTGACTGTGGCCTGTCTCACCCCTTTTCCCCCACCCCTGCCTTGCCTCTGCCTCCTTTCCTCCCCTGCCCTCAAGGAGCTCATGAGCTAAGGAAGGCGGCAGCATGTGATTATCTCTTTTTAAGAAAGGTGGGGGTAAATTGTGGACAATCTTGTGGGGAGGACCAAGAAAGTGGAGTTCTGAGCTGAGTCTTAAAGAAAGACAGGGAAGCCGAAAGGCAAGGAAGACAAGGGAAAGTGGTCCAGGCTTGAGGAGCCAAAAGATGGCCTGTATTACCTAGATTATGAGCTGCAGACCCTGCACTGGGGGTGTTCTCAACAGTGATGGGGAGATGAGGAAGGGTCAGGGTTTGGGGAGAGCCATAGTGAAGTGAGTTTGGGGCAAAGAGATCTAAAGATGTCTACATGCCATCCGATCTGAAACGTCCGGTATCAGAGAACTTTGGCCTGGATGAGTAGATTCTGGAATCTTCTGCATAGGAGATAATAATCCATGGGAGCAGACAAGTGAAGGCATCTAGAGGAAGAGGAGCAGAGGACCCAAGACATAGTCCCGAGGGACACCTGTGGTCAGAGGGCGTGGGCTAGAGGAAGATCCAGCCCAGGACACAGAGGAGGAGTGGTCAGGAGGTTAGGAGAACCAGGAGACAAGGTGTCCTGAAGACCTAGAGGGAGAAGAGAGGATCCTGCAGGGTCAGAGGCCACAGAGACGTCAAGGAGCGTGAGGATGGAGGAAAGGCCATTGGGTCTGACAGCTAAGAGGTCATTGGTCACTTTGGAGAGAACAGTGTTGAAAGCCAATTGATTATATGGTAGTGAGAGGAGAGAAAGTGGAGGCACTCTGTAGATGGCCTTTTCAAGTTTGGTCATGACAGGGGAGAAATATGGGTCACAGGGGATGGTGATGTCCAGTGAGTGTTTCTTTAGGATTTGGCAGCCCTGGACATAGCCATAGGCAGCAGTGTGGGAGACAACTGTCATGGATGGACTGAAAATGAAAGAGAGAGGAGTGTCTAAAGTAGCCTTCATCTAGAAGAGATGAGGGGGAGTCAGAGAGGACCTGGTTTTGGCAAGAGAGGGGTTGTCTTTTTCTCTGGACTTGGAGCAAACAGTGTTTAGGGTGAGGTGGAGGTGGGGGCAATGGCAGCCCCCTCCTGTAAGCAGGAACCATTTCCCATGCTCTGCTTTCTTCTCCCTCTCACAGGAAGGAGGGGCCCATGTTCAGTAATGCCAATTCCAGTGATGCCCAGAGTGGAACAGCTTCTCTGGCCACAAGTTCCTGAGCCCAGCCCAGCAGTGCCAAACCTAGCAAAGGTCTCAGAGTCCAGCTCCCAGCTTGAGTTCTGCTGGGTTTTAAGGAGGAATTAGGGCCAGGTATTTGAAACGGGAAGGTAATCCCAGGCCAATGCCCATGCTGGACAATGTTGTGGGGCCTGCCAGCCTGTGGTCAGATCCAGAACTCCCAGGCACACGGAGAGTTGCTGCCCAACTCCTGGCCGAAGACAGAAGGACATTTCTTTTTTTATTTTATTTTATTTGTTTTCAGTGTTCTACAATCACTTCCATATATCTTAGATTTTTCCCTTCCCTCCCCCCGCTTTCCCCCTACCTCTCCACTCCCTCCCTGAGATGGCATACAGTTTTATATAGGTTCTACACATACTTCCTATTAAATACATTTTAGCCTTAGTCATGTTGCATTGAAGAATTAAAATGAATGGGAGAAATCATAAAACAAACCAAAACATAATACAAAAGAAAATAATCTACTTCCTTCTGTGATCGAATTCCATAGTTCTTTCCCTGGATGTGGAAGGCATTTTGCCTTAAGAGATCATAGGGAATTATTTAAGTCCTTGCATCGCAATGGAGTACTAAGTCTACCAGGAAAATTCCTCACACACTGTGGTTGTTGCTGTGTACAAAGTTCTCCTGGTTCTGCTCCTTTCACTTAGTATCAGTTCATGTAAGTCTTTCCAGGCCTCTCTGAAATCTTCCTGTTCATCATTTCTTATACCACAATAGTATTTCATTACATTCATATACCACAATTTATTCAGCCATTCCCCAATTGATGGACATCCCCTTGATTTCCAGTTTTTGGCCACTGCAAAGAGAGCTGCTATAAATGTTTTTATATACGTGGAATCCTTTCCCATTTTTATGCTCTCTTGGGGATACAGTCCTAAAAGTGATATTGCTGTGTCAAAGGATATGCATATTTTTGTGGCCCTTTGGGCATAGTTCCAAATTGCTCTCCAGAATGACCGGATGAGCTCACTGCTCCACCAACAATGAATTAGTGTTCCAACTCTCCCATATCTTCTCCAACATTTATCGTCTTCCTGTTTTGTCATGTTAGCCAATTTGATAGGTATGATGTGGTATCTCAGAGGGTTTCATCTCTCTAATCAATAGTGATTTCGAGCATTTTTTCACATGACTATAGATATCTTTAATTTCTTCCTCTGAAAACTTCCTATTCATATCCTTTGACCATTTATCAATTGGGCAATGACTTGTACTCTTGTACACTTGACTCGGTTCTCTATATATTTTAGAAATGAGGCCTTTATCACAGACATTAGTTGCAAAAATTCTTTGCCAGTTTTCCACTTTCCTCCTAATCTTGGTTGCATTGGGTTTGTTCATGCAAAAACTTTTCAATTTAATATAATCAATATTATCCATTTTGCATTTCATAATGTTCTCTATCTCTTGTTTGGTCAAAAATTTCTCCATTCTCCATAAATCTGACAAATACTCTATTCCTTGCTCCCCTAATTTGTTTAGAGTATCAATCTTTATACCTAGATCATGTATCCATTTGGACTTTATTCTTGTGCATGGTGTCAAGTTTTGGTCTATGCTCAGTTTCTGCCACACTGTTATCCAGTTTTCCCAGCAATTTTTGTCAAACAGTGAGTTCTTATCCCAAAAGTTGGGGTCCTTGGGTTTATCAAACAGTAGATTGCTATATTCATTGACTACTGTGTCTTGGGTACCTAACATATTCCACTGGTCTACCCTTCTGTTTCTTAGCCAGTACCAAGTGGTTTTGATAATTGCTGATTTATAATACAATTTGAGATCTGGTAGGGCTAGGCCACCTTCCTTAGCATTTGTTTTCACTTCATGCCAGGATCTCCCCCATTTATCCTTAATGTAACTTGTTTTGTATATTGTTGTTTGGGTATCCCCCCTCCCTATTATATGATAAGCTCCTCACAGGTAGGAACTGTCTTTTCCCTCTTTTGTATCCCTGTGTCCAGCACACAGTAGGTGCTTAATAAATGTTTATTGATTGATTACCTACCAAAGGTCAGCAGGGTCCTAATTGCTTTTCTCAGATTTTAGAAAGGCAGAAGCCACAGCTTTGCAGGAACTGAAGCAGATGGGGCTGTGCGTGTGCACACACCCCAAGAGCACACCATTAAAAGGTGGGCATGACCTTTTCTGATTTAAAAAAAGGAAAAGTGGATTGATGTTGCAGCAGGTACAGTCTCTATCATGTAGGCTGGGCTCACTTTTCTTAGTGGGTCTTGTAGGACAAGGACTGAGATCACTGACCTTGCTGCCTGGAGCCCTAAAGTGCAAATGTCTTCCTTCCCTCCAGAAGGCCCTGGCTGAATCAATGCTGTGTCCTTGGTGAATATCCTTTCCCCTACTCTCTGCTGGATCGTCTACAAGGAGCTAATTTCCTCCTAATTCAGAACCTGAGGTTCTAGACCCACTGAGTCAGCCCTTGGCTACACAGATGCTACCTCTTTCTTTTCTTTTTTTACTTTCCTTCTTTTTTAAAATTAATTTATTTTAAACTTAAATACAAAATAAGAAAAGAAAAATGGCATTGCCATGTGTACAGCAGAATATCAGAGGATTCAAAATATACAGCAAAAAATTTCCATTTCCAGAAAGCCTACATAATAAATACTTTGTGCTGTGCTCAGGACTGTCCTTCTCTTTGCTTCCTTGTAACTTCTCTTTTGTTTGTTCTGCACTTTTCACTTCATCCTTTTTTTTCCTCCTTCTTCCTCCCTACCCGCCACCCCAAGGCTACAATTAAGCATTGAAATATGCAGACACACACACACATGCACACACACACGTATATACCTGCACACACATACATGCACATGTATACATACACTATACATATACACATATGGATACAACATACACACAAACATATGTATATGTACACATACTTAGATATCTATAATCATACTCATATATAGACATATACTTTCATATACATCTAAGACCATAGTGTCCTTGTCTGTCCTCTGTCTCTCTGAGTATGGACAACAACTTCCTTCATAGGTCCAAGTCTTTCCATATTTTTCTAAGTCTACCAACTCATCATTTCCTACACCACAACAATATTCCAAACTTATACTGTCTAGTTACACACAATATTGATTAATATGGCTGAGGTAGTGTAGTTTTCCTATTTTTCTCTTTTAATTAAGTCTATTTTAGCTTGAACTTTACCTGAGATGATGATTACTACCCCTCTTTTATTCCCCTTAATTCTACTCCTAATCTTTATGTTTGTGTGTATCTCTTATATCCTATTTCTCCTGACTCCTCTATTTTACTTCTACTGCCTACCTTGCCCTCCTATTACTTAACCTACCTTCCCTACAAAGATCCCTCCCTTATCTTCTTCCCCTTCCCTATCCTCTTAGCCTTTTATTTCTTTCTGAATTAAGAAGACTTTTATACTTTTCTAGATACATATATATATATATATATATATATATATTTCCCTCTTGAACCCATTCCCAATGAGAATACAGTTCCAAAACTACCAGCCCTCCTCCCCCATCTTATCCTTCTGTATCCATTCTTCTTCTTGTACCTCATTTGTGTAAAAGTTACTCTTTTTACCTTTTGCTAAAAAGTTTACTTTTTAGTATAGCATCATTCTCAACTCTATTCAAATCTTTCTTTTGAACTACCCAATTACTAATAACAATCTTAAACATACAGTTTACATTTCTTCATATAAAAAGTAAACTCTGTCCTTATTGAGTCCCTTGTAATTGGTCTTTGATATTTACCTTATATTTCTCTTGACTCTCACATGTCAAATTTTCTATTGATTTCAAGTCTTTCTGCAACAAAATCCTGAACGTCTGGCAATTTGTTGAATGTCCACTTTTTTTCATCCAGGATTATACTTAACTTTGCAATATATGATACTTTTAGCCACAATTCCAATTCTTTTGCTCTTTTATATATTAGTGTTCCAAAACCTGCGGTCTTTTAGTGTTGCCACTGCTAGGTCTTGTGTAATTCTAATTGTGACTCTGCCATATTTGAGTCATTTTTTTCTTGTTGCGCATAGTATTTTTAGCTTGAGTTGGGGGCTTCAGAATCTATAATATTCCTTGTGTTTTCCTCATAGGATCTTTTCAGGTGGTGATTCAAGTGCATTTTTTTTGATTTCTACTTCTCATCCTTATTCTAATCCCTCTAACAATTAAAAAAAAACCATTTCTTATATTGTTGTTTCAAGATTCTTTTTTTGATTATAGTTTTCAGGTAGTCCAATTATTATAATGTTTTCTCTTTTTGATCTTCTCTCCAGATCAGCTGTTTTCCTTATAAAATGTTTCACTTTCTTTTCTATTTTTTCATTCTTTACATTTTGTCTTACTATTTCTTAGTCTCTTATACCTTTGCTGGCTTCCCCTCACACAGTTCTGATTTCCAAGGAGTAACTTTCTTCCTTAAGATTCCAGATCTCCTTTACAGGTTGGTTGACTTTCTTTTCATAATCTTCTTGTTTGTCTTGGATTGTTCTTTTTTTAAAAAATTTCCTCAGTCTCTCTCATTTGATTTTTAAAGTCTTTCAAAAAGTTGTTCTATGAATTCTTTTCAGGAAGATGACCATTTGACCTTACTCTCTGGGGTAGCAGAGGCCTGTTTTTTGCTTCAATATTGTCTTCTGAAGATGAACCCATCTTCTCTATTCCCATAGTAATGTTCTATGATTTTGCCTATTCATTTTTTTAATTTTTAGCAGTTTATTATTGTAATCACCTCTAGTCCTGGCATATGGGGGATGATGCTGCTTGCCTCAGATACTCCTTCAGGTCTCCCCTCTGTCTTGGAAGTAAAACCAAGAACTCTGCTCTCCTGTAAGTGCCCACAGTCAGTGCATCCCCACCCCATTGCTTCTGCACTCACCAGAGGTGAGCTGGTTCCTTCTGGCCCAGGGCCCTGTCGCAGCAGTACACCTGGGTCTGGTGTCCCTTATCAGTGGAAGTTCCCTCAATCTTCCCCCACCCAAGTTCATGGGACTGAGGCTGAGGTGACATCCAGTCCCAGCTAGCCCCAGGACCCACCACTTGATGTTTCAGCAGAACTAGCCTGGAGGTGTTTATTCTTTACAGAGACCAAATCTCTTTTCTGGTTGTCCCAGGAGGACCAGGATTCTGTCCCAATTCTTTTTACCACTGTACATTCACCCTGAGGCACTGTTTTGTCTTGTTTGTGGGGGAAATCTGGAGAGTTTGGGATTTTCTGACCTACCCTGCCATCTTCCCAGAATCCTCTCAGAGATGTCACTTATTTATGAAATCATGATCATTTCCAAATGTAACCTCCTTCTCTGCAACATACAAAAATGTATGCTTCCAATATTTAATTAAGTGCTTAACGTCTGCTGGCATGGTGCAGGGTGCAGGAGACAAAGACAAGCCAGCAAGACAGTCCCTACCCTCGGGAAGCTTATCATTCTAATAGGGGAAGATGACACATAAAAGAACATGAAATGGGGAAGGAAGGAGGGAGAGGGAGAATACCCAGGGGAGTCAAAGCAACTGGCAAAGAAGTGGAAAGTCCAGAGATCGAGTCATGCCCGGAGTAAGTGAACAAGGTGGTCAAAGCTAAGGATTCACCAGTCAGAAGAGAAGAGGAAGATCACTGGCCTGAGTGTTCAGTCTGGCCTGAGGCACAGGGGTAGGGGGAGGTCCTGTAACAGGGAAAAAACATTCAGCAAAACCCCCTGACAACAGCCATGGAGCCTGCAGCTCCATCAAGAGGAGGGAGGCATGCTTCCTCACATGCTCTTCAGAACATCAGACTGCTGAACCGAGTCTGCGCTCTGATGTTCGGAGGGGTCTTTTCAGTGTCATCTTCCCCCCAGCTCTGCTCACTTCACCCTGCATCAGGTCATACAAGTCATCCCAGGGACCTCATGTCTTAGGATCCATTCCTATATTGTCATTCGTTTGGCCATTCCTTAATCAGTAGGTACTCAAGGCATGCTTTTAGTCATTCTCTCTGTGAAACCTGCATTTTCAAACTGTAGGCGCCCCTCAGGGTTCTGTCCTGAATTCTCTGCTCCTTCTATCCTACTTCATTTGGTGACCTCGTAAGCTTCCGTAAGTTTAGTGACTACCCATGCTTATGATTCTTAAATCTACTCAGTCTTTCATCTTCAACTGTCTTTCAGTTATCTCCAACTAGACATCCAGGAGACATCTTAAACTCAATGTGTCCAAAATAGAAATCATGAGCATTCCCTCTAACCTCATCCACATGCTACTACCTTCACTACCACTGGAGGGAGCACCACCCTCCTCCCAGTCCCTCAGGCTCCCAACCTAATAGTCACCCTGGGCACCTCACCATCTCTCACCACCTCTTCCAATATAGTGCCCAAGGCTGTCAATTTCACCTCTCCACCATCTCTGGCCAATTTCACCTCTGCAGCATCCTTTGGGGATGCCCTCTTCTCTCTTCTACACTTGTCTCTCACCCTGGTGCACACCCTCATCACCTCATGCCTGTGATGGGGTGCTTGGATGCATGTACTTGGGCCCCAATTCTAAAATCACTTTTCTATTTGGGAGTCACATTTCTCTCTAGCCTCAGAATACTGTCTCAGAAGGTTTCCCACCCCCACCCCCACCCAGGGACACAGCCTGTCCTATCTCCCTTCCTGCTATAGTAGCCAGCTGCACCTATAGAACTCATTGGTTTGAACCAGCTGTGTACTGAACTGGCTGTGTACTGGGTCATGGTGATATTTACTGCTCACTGACCAATCATACATATTCTAGACTTAGACATACCTATTCTCCCTTATATTGTCTTGTCTAGTAAGACACTGACAAGAAAAATGGTTTTTCCTGGTCAGCCCTGACCATTGGTTGACTTAGTGAAGTTTCAGGCCTAAAATCACACCCTCAGGTAGCCCCACCTTGGGCTGTTTCCCAATGAATTTTGGGTAAAATACCTGCACAGTAGATGCCAAAAGTGCATGTTCCTTTAAGAACTGACCACTTCTTAACCACTCCCTAATCCCAACCCAAACACCTAGTTAGCATATTTGGCACAAGTGATACTACAGAATATCCTATATAAATTTTCCCTGTACTCCTTTAAGGTGCAAGTTCGCTAAGAACTCTCGCCTGCTGAAAAGCGTAATAAATACCTTTACCTTGACTTCAGCAATGCTTGAGTTCGAGAATTCTCCAGATGACCTGCCCCTGGCACCCTGGTCTTTGTGGGGGTCTCACAACCCCTTTCCAGGCCTCATCGCCTGGACTACTGCAATAGTTGCTGGAGGATTTGCTGTCCTCAAGGAGGATTTGCTGTCCTCAAGGCTCCCCCCCACTCCAATGCATCCTCCAATTAACCACCAAAGTGATTTCCTAAAGCACAGGTCTGACCATGTCACTCCCCTACTCAATAGTGGTTCCCTATGTTCTCCAGACACAAATGCAAATTCCTCCCTGTCAAAGCCCCCCATTACCCGGTTTTCTCCATCCTTTACAATTTAAAAGCTTTTCCTGCTTCCCCTTAAAGCTAGTTACTTTCTTCTGAGATTTATGCCCTGTTTACCTTGTATGGATCTTGTTTGTACAGTCATTGTCATGTAGTCTCCCCCATTAGACACTAAGCTCCTTGAAGGCAGGGGCTGTTACAGGGCCCTTAGCACATGACTGGCACATAGAAGGTGCTTAATAAATGCTTCTGACTGGCTGGCTCACTAGTGATGTTTCCCAGTGGGTCTGAGGAGAGGCAGGAGACATTATTCATAGAATTCCAGGAACTGTTTCTTGGACTCTCCAGAGCTTAAGGCTAACCACGGGGCCTGCCATTCCCTTATTGTCTCCATTTGAGGGTATAATCTAGACCAAATAGGGGTTACTACGCCCGACCTCTGTCCTGGGCCACACGAGACTCACCAGCTGAAAAGAAAGCAAGTCCTGGGGGTAGGTTATTAGAGAAAATTGGCTCAGTCATCTTTCCAGGTATCATGGCTGGGCTGGTCCCACCCTTAGTCTCAGGCCTTTCTTCCATTGGCCAGATGTTATGGTTCAGGAAGGCTAGTAAACTTGATCTTGCTTCCTGGGAGGAATCCTGGGGTGTTCCAAACTAGGTCCATAGCAGCAGGTTAGTGAATTGGGGAGATTTTACTCACGAGTTTACTGACCCAGGAATGCTGAGCTGTGCCATGTTCTGTGACTCATGCCAGTAAAGGGTTAGCACAGATGTGTGGGACAGATAAGAGCTGCAGATCTCCTGGGGAGGGAGACTCTCAAATATCAGGGAGATATCAGATAGCAGAGAGAGAAAGGATGTTTGACCATGAGGCAGGGAAATTTCCTGAACATGGGAAGGTTGGAGGTCTGCCTGGGCACTGAGAGGGTCTGGGTGACTAGGCATCCCTTTCAGGCCCCTGAACCATACAGTGATATGTAAATCCCATACTTAGGTCAAGTTCCCAGCATACAAATTCTTAAACAAGTTGGTTCCAATTAGCCCCACCATTCCAGTATCACAGGCCTAGGCTGGAAGGGCTTTTAGGTGCCATCTAATCACCTTCTCATTTTGAAGAGTAGAAAACTGAGGCCCCAAGGTCTAAGAGGTAATGACCTGCCCAGCTTCCTTGAAGTACTCACTGAAACATGATGGCATGCTTGCCCAGGTTCTGGATAATAAACAATACTCTCATGCCTTCCTATTCACCAATGGAGTGAAACAGGGCTGTATGCTTGATTCCATGCTTTTTAGCATGATGTTTTCAGCCATGTTGATAAATGCTTTCAACGAGGATGAACACGGCATCCAGGTCAGCTACTGTACTGATGCTAAATTCTTCAATTTGAAAAGGCTACAAACCAAGACCAAAGTGGAGGGAGGGTTGGTGCATGATTTTCTGTTTGCAAATGACTGCACTCAATGCAGCCTCTGAAGCTGAGAGGCAACAAAGTGTGGATCAGTTCTCTGCTGCTTGTGCTAATTTTGGCCTAATAACACCAAGAAAGCACAGGTGCTCCATCAGCCACCACCACACCATCCATACATGGAACCATCGGTTACAACAAATGGAGAAGTTTTGAATGCTGTGGATAAGAGCACTTACCTTGGTAGTGTACTTTCCAGGGATCTACACATTGACAATGAGGTTGATACACACATTGCCAGAGCTAGCTCAGTGTTTGGGAGGCTCCAAACAAAGTTTTGGGAGAGAAGAGGTATTAGACTGACTACTAGACTGAAGGTCTAGAGAGCTGTTGTGCTGACCTCATTGTTGTGAAATTGATGTCCATGTGAAACCTGGACAGTCTACCAGCGCCATGCTAGGAAACTGAATCGCTTCCATTTGAACTGTTTTAGGAAGGTTCTGAGAATCACCTGGCAGGATAAGGTACCAGACACTGAAGTCCTTGCTCAAGCTGAACTGCCAAGCATTCAAACTATGCTTCAGAGAGCGCAACTCCGATGGGCTGGCCATGTTGTTTGAATGCAAAATGTATGCTTGTCAAAAAGACTATTTTATGGAGAACTCACATGGGGCAGGCAATCGTGGTCAGGAGAAGTGATACAAGGACACTCTCAAGGTTTCTCTTAAGAACTCTGGATTTGACTGTGCAACATAGGAGACACTGGCACAGGACCATTCAGCATGGCGTGCCCACATCAGGAAGGGTGCTGTGTTCTATGAGCAAAGCAGAATTGAGACAGCACAAAGTAAACAGAGGATGTGAAAATTTGGGATATCCACCCCAAATATTCACACGGACTCTCTGTGCCCAACCTATGGAAGAGCATTCTGAGCTTGTATTGGTCTGATCAGCCACAGTCGAACACATTGAAATTTCACTTTAAAATGGTGATGTCACCATTTCCCCTACAGTATCCTGCTTTGTTGGTATTTGCATGCTGACTTCCCCATTGAACTGTGAGATTCTTGAGGGCTGGGCCTGAGGTCTTTGTATCTCTAACTCTTGGTACAGTCCCTTGAAAATGGAAAGCACTCAATGCTACTGACTGATGGACTGATTGTCTCCATGCTCTCCTTTATAACCAGCTTTGGACCTAATGAGAAGGGAGATTATTGGGAGAATCAGCAGGTTTGGCACCCTTTAGGCAAAAGCTTCCTTCTCTCTCCAGGCCCTTGGGAGATGTGGGTCACTCACCACGTAGGTGTGGGTAGGCCTCCTCATTAGGGCAGGGGCCAGGGAACATTTATGGAATACTCACTTAGAACAGACATTATTTTTATTAATCAAACTAAAGAAATAAAAATTTATTTTAACAAGCATAATCTAAAGCATGATACAAGAATTTAGATTTTAAAAATAAGATGGCAGCACACAAGAAATCAAAAAAGCCAATGTTTTTGGAGACAGAAGGGTTTGGCACCTGCTCTCTGCTCTCCTGCCCATACCCTCTGTCATTTTGTTCCCCAAGGTGGAGATGGCCAGGGGTGGCGGCCTACCTCAGGAAGGACCCCAGAGCACAATCTCCCAACTATCCACCTGTCTCAGGCTTTAAACCCTCACATTCAGATTCATTCAGACAAGAGAAAGCTGAGTGCCTTTCAAGACAGGGTAAAAAGCCCAGGGAGCATCGGTGAGTCCCAGGTTTTATCAGATGCAGACCCCTAGCTTCTCTGTAAGTGTCCTAGGCCAGTGGCACAGACGGGACCAAGTTTGGGAAGAGGTGAAAGTCCCCTATACCAGCCCAGGGTAGTCTCCCACACACACAGCATGTCCTTGTAGAGGGCTTAGAAGCTTTCCTTCACCCTCACTCTTCACCAGATTTGGCTGCCACCAGCTCAAACAATAGCCCCTATCACCCCTTCCTTCTCTCTCCTACAGGGGCCCAGCATACTTACAGGCTCTTCTACATCGTCCTATCAGAGACAAGGGGTAGGGAATCTGGCCACCTTTGTCAGAACACTGGAGAGTAGAATGCTGCACCCTGAGGGAGGAAGGGGAAGAGGCACCTGTACCATTAGAGCTTGAAAGTTGAGTTCAAGGCTCTTCCTGGGATGTCCTCTTGAGCTGGCTGCTCTGAGGAGGGCAGAGGTCATGCTTAGGGGTGCTACTACAAGAAGAGGAAAGAATTCTTGCTATCTTCCCAGGCCCTGGATCCACAAGAACTTGCCCATTCTGGTCAACCTGGAGGCCTCCTGATGCCAGAGGGCAGCATCACTCATGAAAGGTTTGGGGAAGAACCAGGAGTCTCCAGGAGTATGGGCTGGAGGTTGAGGAGGAAAATGGACTTGAGGTGGACAACTGACCAAGATGGTGTTCTGAGAATGGAGTTTAGGTTTCTAGACCACAGCTTAAAATATAAAAGTGACAGACTCCTGGCCTGAAACGGCTGGCAAACAGATGGCAATTGCCAAGTAATTGACAACTCTATTTTAAAAATATCTCTAAAATAAAATGGGCAAAGGGGAAGAGAAGGCTCCCTCTGGACACCCATCAAAGTAGACAATATGGGGAGGAGCTGCCCCATAGCAGGAACAGCAGTCAAGATACCCAGAAATTCATGGGTAACAAAATCCAAGAAAGGAGGCAGTGAGAAACCTCCAGGTTCCAAATACGTAAGAAGAGCAGGAGGTCCTATCAGCAAATAGAATACACTCAGGAGGAAACCCTAGGACCTGCCTGGTGGGAGGAGAATCCTATAGACTGGGAAACATGGATGGGGAAATGTAAAGGTCACTGAGATGGCAGAAAGTAGAGGAAACACGGCAGCCAGAGGTGGAGCCATGGGCCCCCATCATCATCCTGGTATCTGATGGAGCTAGCCTCCTCCTCCCTCCTACCTTTCCTCCTTTCCTTCTCCCTTCCTCCCTCCCTCTCTCCTTCCATTTCTCCCAAAAGCATACTCCACTCCCAATCAATCCTTCCTGGACTTGCCATGGGATAATTTCATCCTTTAACAGGCAAAGGAAACAACAAGGGCAACAGGGAGGAAAGAGGGAGGTGCCCCAAAATGGAATTCTGAGGTCCCAGAAGGAAACAGTTTTGATGAAGAGTTAGAATGGGATTCATACCAATGTAGCTGCAAAGGGAACTCCCCAAGACCTGCTGATTTCACCTCTGCAGTGCCCTGAGTTGATTTCTCCTCAGACAGGCCCCCTCCTCTGCCCAGCGGCACCCTGGCACAGGCCCTCATCCCCGAGGTGGGCAGGGGAGGGGGTTCTGCCTGCCTCACGCCTTCCCCGCTGCAGGTGCCAAAGGGATTTTCCTAAAGGACAGAGAGTGGAGTGCCCTGTGCTTTTCACCTCCAGAAGCAAATTACAAAGCGCCCTGTTTGGCCTTTAAAACCCTTCCATAACCTGCCTCTCCCCCCACTCTCCCCACGGCCTCATACTCTTCCAGCCTGTGACCATGGCCTTGTGGCTGATCCAGGAATAAGACATGACATCTCCTGACACCGGACCTTTGCCCAGGCTGTCCGTTCTACCTGGAATTCTCTTCTGCCTCTCAGAATCCAGAGTTCCCCTCAAAATCTTGGCTCACCTCTCCCCCAGAATTTGCTGGTCTTCATTGTGTGTTCATTCCCATATGTGGTGTCCCCAGGGGCTGCAAGCACCCTGAAGGCTTGGACCGTTGTTTTTCTCCTTGCATTTCCAGGTCAAGCACAGTGCCTAGTACATTTCAATGTAGGGCAGACCTACTACATGCCTACTATGTGCTAGGCACTGGGATGAGCTTTCACAAATTCTCACAACCACCCTGGGAGGGAGGTACTGTTAGGATCCCCATTTTAGAGGTGAGGAATCTGAGGCAGACAGTGGTGATAACTAGTTAGGTAGTGTTTGAGGTCAGATTGGAGCTCGGGGCTCTCTGGCTCCTAAGCTTTGGGGGCCCCTTACACCCCCTATAGCAGCCACCGACAGGGGTGGGGGAGGGGAGAAGAGACTCAGATGCCTTGGTGGTGGCAGCAGAAGAGTCACCAGACTTTATGGTTCTGTCTCTTGGCAAAGTGATGCCAGGCCCTGGTCAGTCCTGTCTGTCCCAGGAAGCTCAGACGTCTGGAGCCCCAGAACAGCCTTGCCAAGGGGTGGGTGGGTGGATATCAGCTCAGGTGCAAATGCCCGCTCAGCGCACAGCAAAGGGAGACCAATTTACTAGGTGGGGGAGCCCTGCCCACCGCCTCTCCCATCGCGGATGGTGATTTCCTGGGAGTCCGAGAATGTTAGTGGGATGAAGCCCTCCCTGTCCGCAGAAAGGAGGATCCAGAAGGAGCCTAGAATTTCAAGAGAGGGGGGTCAGAGGCCGGGGGTGGGCGCCCTTCCCCATAGCTGCCCCCTCCCCCGTTTGCTCCTGGCCCAGGGGCTCCAGCAGGGCTCAGTGGGAGCCAAGGGGATGTGACAGGGAGGGCAGGGTCCAGGGTGCAGAGCGTGATCTGCAGAAGCGACCCCACTTCCGCTGAGGGGAAGGGCAAGGGTAGGTTCTGCTTTCAAAGACATGGCTGTTAGTCAGATGCCCCATTCTCAGGTCAGAGCCCAGCTTGGCGCCCCTTGGGATCCCGTCTACAAACATGCCTGTGCCAGGCAGCACCCACAACAACAAAGGAACGTCTTGCCCGCAGACAGCTCCCCTTCCCCAGCGCCTGCCTTTGCTTTTTAGTTGAATCTCTAGCATTTCCAAGTATATCACCATATTGTCTGTAAGAAGAGTGTTTTGCTTCAGCACCCATTCTGACTCCTCTGATTCTTTTTCTTCTCTGCTAGCATTTCTAATGCAACACGAAGTCATACCGAAGGTAACAGGAATCACAATACAATATTGGGTAATATTGATAATGGACAACCTTGTTTCAGTCCTGAATCTACTGGGAAGACTTCTAGCTTTAGCCCCATTACGAACAAGGCAGATGCTTCTCGTGTCCTTTTAAGGAAAAATTCATTTATACCTATGCTTTATGTCCATTTTTAATAGGAATGGGTACTGTGCTTTCTATAATTTTTTTTCTGCATCTATTGATACAATCACACAATTTGTTATTGATATAATTAGTTATGTTAATAGTTATCCTTATGTTAAAAGCATCCCTGCACCCCTGGTATAAACTCCACTTGGTCACAATGAATATAATCTTTGTGATAGACTGTTGTAGTCTCCTGGCTAGCATTTCCTTTAGGTTTTTTGTGTCAATATTCATTAATGAAATTTGCCTACAGTTTTTTTTTCTTTGTTTTGGCTCTTCCTGGTTTAGGTCTAAGCACCATATTTATTTTATAAAAGGAGTTTAGTGGGACTCCTTCTTTACCTATTATTCCAAATAACTTATTTTATATTAGAATTAGTTGATCTTTAAATGTTTGGTAGAATTTACTTGCAAAAATCTGTCTGGTCCTGATGCTTTTTTCTTAGGAAGCTCATTTATAGCCTGTCCAATTTCTTTTTTCTAAAATAGGTTTATTTTCATATTCTATTTCCTCTTCTGTTAATTTAGGTAGTTTGCACATTTTTTAAGTATTCTTCCACTCAAATTGTTATATTTATTGGCATATAATTGGGCAAAATAACTCCTAATAATGGCTTTGATTTCATCTTCATTAGTGACTAACGACTCCACTTTTAATTCTAGGGATTTGGTTTTCTTTTCTCTCTCTTCTAATCAATTAACCGAAGATTTATCTATTTTGTTGGGTTTTTTCTTCACAAAAACCAACTTCTAGATTTATTTATTAATTCAATGTTTGTCTTACACTCAGCTTTGTTAATCTCGTCTTTAATTTTTAGGACTTCCAACCTGTTGTTTAATTGGGGATTTTAAATTTGCTTGTTTTTTAATTTAGTTTTTAATTGCACACCCAATTCATCGTTTCTTTCTCGGTTTTATGGATGCAAGCATTTAGAGATAAACTGTCCTCTGCTGCTTTTGCTGCATCCTATGGATTCTGGTACCTTGTCTCATTCGTGCCATGGTCTTCAAGGAAATTACTGATTATTTTGATGACCTTCACAATTAGGTCATTTTGTCTCCACTTAACTTCTAATCTGTATTTCCACAGTCCAAACCTGCCTCTTTCTGTCAGGGCATCACCTTCCTCCTGTGTCTCTGGCTCTGAATGCCAGCATCATCCCTCACGTTCCCTTATGCTGCACATCCAATAACTGCAGCCCTGTGCCTTGTCCACCTCCCCAACACTTCCTACTTCTGGCCCTTCTTCCAGCCACATAGCCATCCCCTCATGACCTCCCATGGAAGATAATTAGAGGGCCTCTTCACTGAGCTTCCCACTGCAGACTGTGCTTTGATCAGTCGCCCAAGTAACTTTCCTTAACAGACCTGTCATAGCCCCAAACACACCCATCCAGTGTCTCCTGACTACCTCAAGAATCGAATGCAGACTCCTCTGTTCAGTTTTGAGTGTCCTGCAGCAGCTGGTCACCTCCTTCTGTGGTCCATGGCAATGCCCTTATCCCGTCTTTGTCAGAATCCACCTTCTTCAGGAAAGTTTCTTGATCCCTTGCAAACCACTAGGACCCTCCCTCCTGAACAGCTATGTCTACTGGATGACCACTTGAATGTAGGTTTATCTCTCTAATTGTGACCTATGCAGTACTTGGGAACCACGTACCACACATGTATATGCACACACACTTTTCCCCACAAACTTCGTGTCAGATAAAGTCTATCCCAGTGGGGATCCCAGAAACATCCCCAGCCCCAGACTGACTTACCGTGCTGCATCTCCACCAGAGAGAGGCCAAATGCCTGCTGAACCATCTGGAGGCGCACCTTGCCATCACAGAGAAGGATTGCTCTCTTGTCTACCATGGGCCCTGTGGGGGATGGCTTCTTCGAGCCCAAGAACAAAATCTGTTACCTGACAATAAACACCACAAGGCTGGGTCTCCTCTTCCTCCTCCATGGCACCATCACCAACTCACTGCAGGTCACAAAAGCCTTGGTGCCAGGGCTAGGGAATTCCCCCCTCCCTGGGCAACAAGCAGCCCAGGCCAGGTAGGGGCAACCTCTGATCTCAATAAGAGTCCCAAACTTCAGCCTATGCCTGGGAACAGACTGGGGAACCCAGAATGAGGAGAGGACAAGTAAGTCACAGACATCTGGAAACAGTGGTAAAGGCAATAAAGATAAAAGATAAGGATTTCTAAAAATTAACTTAAAACATTTAAGCCATTTTTTGACACAAAAAACTTTAACTTTTTTTATGGAAATGACACTACAAAAAGACAATAAAAAAAAAATGACTTGAAAGAATATTTTCCCTCCTCAGAAGAACATGCCCCATCTTCTCCACAGGCTCCTTCCCAGTCCCTCCTTGCCTTGCCTCCCTCCTCCCCTTCCCCCCCCCACCAGGACAGCACTCAGAGATTTGCTCTCCACCCTACCCCCCCCCCCCCATGCAGGAAAACTCTTAGGGATTCGCTTAGAGATTTGGGTGAGGGGGTATTCTGCCAGAACTACATAGGGCTGATCAAACTTGTTGACCACAGGCAGCAGGGCAGATAAGGGGGCAGCCTGGGGGGCCACGGGCCCACCTGCATCAGGACGAATCCTTCAGCTTTGATCAGACATAGCTTCCTCTTTGCAAGAAAGCTTCTGTTCTTTTCCAGTTGAAGTAAAGAAGAAAGGGTAAAGACAGTGCATTCTATAACCTAATGTTTTTTCTCATGCTAGTCCAATGGGAATGGTCTTTTTTTTAATGTAAAAAAAACCCAACCTATCTAATATTTCAGATTTAAACAGTTTCTCAAATAGTTAAGAATAAGCATGCAATAAAATGATATCCATGAAGTACTTTGCAAATGTTAAAGTACTATATTTAAGTGCTATGCTGTAATCTGCATTGGTGGAGGGAGTTCTCACATGGGGAGTGCTAACCTCCACCACAGGACTGGATCCAAAAACTAGGAGGAGCTCTTCTCCCAGGCTTCTAGACAAGTTCAAGGCTCCTCGAGATGCTGGCTTCAGGGGGATGGGCTGGGGACCTCCCAAGTCACAGACACTGGATCTGAGAACTGAGGATTCACCCCAAAGAAACTAGACTTACAAGGTTCAAAAAGGACTTCCAATTAAAATGTGCATTTCTGCATTCTGTCCAATGATTAAAGAAACGAACAGGGAAAAATTATTAAGATGACACCCTAACTAGGACAGACAATGCAATCAGTCTTACTGAGTCACAAATTTAAATAACAGAATAAATGATCATTCCAAATCAATAATTGAAGCAAAATCCCAATCAGAGGGGACCAGAACCAGATTTTTAAAGCTAACCCAACCCCACTCATGGTGGGTTCTGGAGGGCAGGGGTCTGGGGAGAGTGGAGGCCACTCTCAGTTACCTGGCACGTGATGAGAAGAAAAGATGGGTCTTGAGACAGCGGGTAAGTGCTGAGGGGGGACGGCAGTGGTAGCTGCCCCTGCAGAAGGTCTATGAGCTCTGAGAGACGCTGGTGGAGGCCCTTGAAGCTCTCACACAGCCTCTCCAGTGTCCCACACAGCTGGCTTTCCTCCTTTTCCTTCATGGAGACTGTGCCCTGGGGAAATCTCAGGGGTTCATGTATCAGGTGGTGATGGGTCTTGGGTGAGCTTGGCCTGGCCTCAGAGCTGAGCTGAGCTGGGGACTGGGAGCCAGATGCAGCCTCCAGCCCTTCCAGAGAGACAGTGGTGGCACTGGGGGTTGGAGTGGGCTTGCTCAGTTGAGTGGTACTGGGTCTGGGGCTCAGGACCTGTGGGACCACCGTGATTTCCTCTATCAGGGTCTTTCCACTGGCCAGAGACTGCATGGTGAGGTCCCCAGGGACGAGGAGCTCCCTCATCTGGGGGTAGGAGATGGGGCAAGGATGCTCCCCTGGATTCCTCTTACTGGCCATGCCCAGCATCATGCTGGTGTTGCAGAAATCTCGCTGGCTCCAGGCAGATTTCCAGGAAGGCTCTCCCTCAAACGTGACTTCCCTGACCACTAAGCGAATGGTGTACCTGTCAGACTTGGAGGAGGGGAGGAAAGTGGAGTCCGTGACCTTCTGCTTCCCTACCAAAATCAGGAGAAGTTTGTCTGACAAGAAGCAGATGCCCTTGGGCCTCTCACAGGTCTCCAGTCGGATGCACTGGACCTCTGGCACTAAGGAGGGGCTCAGGGAATAAATCAGAATGATGTGGCATGTGTTGGAGGCCACAGCTGCCACTTGAGACTTGGGATCAAACGCCAGCAGGTCTGGGACCAGAATGCCAGGGATGCCCACCTTCCGAGTAGTGGTGACCATTCTATCAAAGGTCACCAAGATCAAATGGGAGGAGTCCTGGCCAGCTCCAGATAGGCAGCCCTTCTCTTGGAGGTGGAAGATTGAGCCCAAATCACGTCCATGGCTCCTGGACAGCATCGGAGTGACGTCCAAGGAGTCCAGGGAGGAAGACGAGAAGGAAGGAGATGAGGAGGATGGCTCTGAGTTAGGGGACACTTTCCCAGGGTCCATAGAGGGCTCCTCTGAGATGGCAGCCAGGGACGAGGGCGAGTTGTGTGTCTCTTCTGCAGCTGACATCTCAAAGGTCTCTATCGAGTGCAGACTACAGATCTTGTCCAGCGGGAGCTCAGTTGCCACCGCAATCTGCACATCCACAGTGGCCAGCACAGAGCAGATGTGACTGCCCACCTCAAACACTGGGCAGAAAGAGCACGCATGCAGAGTCTTCTGGGAGTCATCCCACATGAATGAATGCAGGGCACTGCCTACCGCCACCACCAGCCTCTGGCCATCAAGGGTCCAGCATGCACAGTGAACAAAGCCCTGGACTTTGACCAGGTCAGCCTTCACCCGGGAGTTGTCACAGTGCACCGAGTGGAGGACGGAGACATCACGGCTGGTGAGCACAGTCAGGATTGCCTTCTGGGGGTGCCACACACAGCCCTGAGGGAGCACGGGGAAGGGTTCCCCGATCTCACAAGTCTGGGATACCAGCAGCCTGCTTCTCTCTGAAAGACTCGAGCACAACCGCCACACGGTGACATGTTTCTTGTGCTGTATTGCTAGCAGGGTGGGGCTGCCCGCCACCCCTGGGGGACCCCAAGACAGCCCATGCACGTGCTCAAACTGGCCCATGATCCTCGAGTCCCCAAATTTGGGCTCTGTGTTTTGCAGATGCAGTGCCGTCAGGACAACTTGCTTCCCATCAGTCCAAGCGATGCCATGCACAGGATGGATTGCCTGGTACAGGGCATTGAGGCCAGTCCTGAGAAGCTTGCCCTTCCCTAAGTCCATCCTTTCTGTTAGAAGGTACCTGAAATCACAGAGAAGACCAACAGTGAAGACCCCAAAACTCAGGGGCAGAGAGACCTTCCCCCTTCCCTGTTTAGCCCTCTGATCCCTAGGCCTTGCCCCTTGTTCTGTGGTTGAGTGACCCTGGGCAAGTCCCTGCAAGACCAGTGGTACCAAAATCCAACAGAAGCAAGGAAGACTCCATAAAGTCACACATTAATAACATGATCTATGTTCTAATGCAGCTTTATTTATTTCCCAGTTACATTGAGGGCTGACTACATGTCTGACGCCTCCGTATCGGTCTCTTCTGGCTCCAAAGCCAAGCTTGCTCATGACTTGCCAGCAAGCTTTCTGTTAGCACTAAAGCATAGCTAGAGTCCCAAACCTGGAGCCCTCAGCATGCAGCCACCTTGGCAAGGGACCTCAGCAGTCGCTGCAGACAACAGGCAGGCGTCTCCTTTTACCGATCATTTATTCACCCTAACTCCAAATGTGGAGACATCAGAAAGAAAGAAACTGCTTGCCAGAGCAGAGGGTTGGACAAAAGTCCCTGGTCCCTTGGGAAGCATTTATTATGAAAAAACAGTTCCCTGGTCTTACCTTAAGGGCCCAGGTGCATACTACGGGTTCGCCTGCCACATAGTAGTCAGCTAATTTCCATTAGGTGGATATTGTGAAATGTTGAATATCACATTACTATAGGCAAAAGAAAATATATCATTGTCTCAGATAAGGGTGTGGCTTTCCTAGCACTAGTAATATAGTCACAAAACCCTAAGCCTTCTTCTTCCACACACCACTCTAGCAGAGGGAAGACTGAACCCATAAGCCTGTTGGCTTTCCAGCCTGGCACCATCTTCAACATTCAGTATGGAACATAGAACCAGAGAAGAGGCTGCATCCCTCATTCAAGGGGAAGGCAGGAGCCTGGCCAACCCTGGCAGGAGGCCTTCAAGTCTCAGAATTTCTCTTGTCACCCATCCCTAACCCACACTCATTATCCTCCCTGCCCCACTCCAGGCCTCAGTTTTCTCATCCGTAACATAGGGATCCCAACAGTAACTACCCCAAAGAGCTGCTGTAAGGATCTAGTGAGATATTTGTAAAAGTGCTTAGCTATTCCCCTCCTCCACCTCCCTACATCACTCTATGGTGTCTTGAACAATTTTTCTTCCTTAAATTTTCTTTTTTTAAAAAAAATTATGAACTTAACAAATATCAACAAACTTGAACATTTCGATACACAAAGAACAGAGGAGTATTTATTGTCTAAAAAACTCACCTCCAATTGTGTGGGTTTTTTAAAGTGTATGTCAGTCAATGCAAAAGCATATATAAAGTGTCCACTATCAGGCACTGTGCTAAGTGCTAAAAATAAGAAAAAGAGTCAAAAGACAGTCCCTGTCCTGGATGAACAGCCGAGTGGGGAGACAATATGTAAACACTGTGCACACAAGCTATGGACAGGATGGATAAGAAATGAACGGAGGGAAGGTACTAGGATAAAGGGGGCTGGGGAAGCCATCCAGGAGGCCAGGAGGCAGAGAAAAGGAGCGACAGTGCTTCAGGTATGGAGCACAGCCAGGGCAGTGTCACACAGTGAGGATGAGGTGTGAGAAATCCTGGAAAAGGAGGAGGAGTCTTGGAATGCCAACAGAAGCTTTTGTATGGAATCCTGGCACTGAGGCAAAGCCAGTGGAGTTTGCTGAGTAGGGGGTGCCCTGGTCAGATCTGTGTTTTAGGAAAATCCCTTAGATGGCTGATTAGAGGAACTGGTAAGGGGAGAGCCTGGGGGCAGGCAGAGCTGTGACTACTGCCACAGTCCAGAGGGAGGTAAAACTGAGTCCAAGGCATCTGCTGAGATGGTCAAAGTGAGAAGGCCCCTACAGCCTCTATCTATCTGGTGGCAAAGGGCACTCACAAATCACTGCTTATGGTGGTATGAAAGGGGGAGCCCCTTCTCAGCCATGACGCCTCTCTCCTCAATATGCCTGGGCACAGAGGAGAGACCTGCCAAACACTGCTACAGTTGGGGATGCTTTGGGACAGTCCCCCAGAATAGTCATTGTCTTCTAAGACTCGTCCAGGCAACCCCTGAATGACCATAACCGGGGCCAAACTCAGAGGACATGAGGAGGTGAGCTGCTCCATCTGACCAGGGCCATGCCTGACTCACCAGTCACAGAGGAGCCTCATGCCCCATTCAATGCCATTCAACTGAATCCGGCATTAAGTCTCCCTCTCCCGCCGCTGGGACGTGGTCTCCGCTAGACTGAGGTTACTCTGTAACCACATGAGAAAGTGGATACAAAGTTAGCTCTTCTGGAGGTAGAGTGCGACCAATCCTGGGGGCTGGAGGTGGGAAAAGACCTTTGGAAGCAGGGGGCCCTTGGGCTAAGAATTAAAGAGAATGAGGGGCTCCAAGAGGCAGGGGTGAGGAAGAAGGGGTTCTAAGCACCCACTATGTGCCAGAAAAAAGGTCCAACAAGGCAGGTCGACTGACGGGCACTAGTAGGAGCCTGGACAAGGTGTCCCGCTTCTTTGGCCCTCCAGGATGGATTCATGGTTCTCAAAATACTTTCCTCGTGGTTAGCTCCGCCCAACAAGTGGCAGAACTGAAATGAACCCCCAGCTCCACACCCAGTTCTGGCAGAAAGAGAGACCAGGCGCCAGCCCGAGGTGGGGTGGAGGCGGGGCAGCAGCAGCACTGGGGCCCTCCCAGATACTCACTCAGACCTCGGGTCCTAGGGGGAGGGCAGCCCTCCTCCGGAAGGATACAGGCAACAGCGATCAGATGAGTATGTGCCTATGCTGAGGCTCCAGCGGCCGAACGCACAGGACACGAAGGCTCTGCAAATTGTCTGGGGTGCTTGGTACGGGGACCCCGCTACATGATGTTCTGGGATTGCTGTTCCAACCACCCTGGAAGGCCAGCCCGGCCCCGCCCCCAGCACGAGGACAGTCAGGCCCCGCCCTGGACTGGAGAATAGTCAAGCCCCGCCCCCGCAGGGAGAAGTCAGGCCCCGCCCCACGGAGGACAATCAGGTCCCATCCCCGGAGGGAGGATGGTCCCAAGTCTCGCCCTCCCACTTCACCATTCAGGGTGAGAAGCCAGCCCCTCCTCCCTTTCCCGGAGGGTGGTCGGGCATGGGGATTTAGGTCTGGGGCGGTCCACGCAGGCTCCATTCCGGACCCAGCACAGAATCTCTATGGGGGCTCTCCTGGCCATTGTGCATGTATGGAGGCAAACCGGCCCTCTTAGGGCATGAGCCGCTGGGACACCTAGAGTAATGAGACCCATGCTTGAGATGGGGTTCTGGCCCATTGTGCCTTGTTTGGGCATCTCTAAGGGGATGTACTAGTACTAGTACATCTAGTACTCTGTGAGATTTGGGATACCATGGTATTGTAAATGGCGATTTTACTGGGTCAGTGGAAGGGTGTAGGGGAAGGAGCTTGTCTATATCACACACTACAACCTCAAAACCAGCCGGACCTTGACCTTGCAAGGCTGCTGAAGGGGTACCAGGCCTCTTTGACCTCCCTGGTTACTTCCCAGGACCAGTGTATGGCTCAATGAAGAAGGCCTTCTTGCTTAGGATGGTTCAGCCAATTCTGTGTAGGTCCTAGGTTCCCCTTCCCAATCCCAACTGCACCAGAGAGGACTGGCTACTGACCCAGAAGAGTCAGGTCTTTTGGAGGATGGAAAACTAGCTCTTAGGAATTTCCCATAAACAGTGGGAAGAAGTAGGTACCCTCCCGCATCCCTACTGTTCATCTTATGCACCAGCATGAGTCAGCATCTTGGGTTCCTGGCTATCTTTTGTGTGTGTGGTGTGTGTGTGTGTGTGTGTGTTTTAATTGTGAACACAGATAACCAAAAGCAATCCTGAGAAGGAATGTGGGGGATGGGGGTGGGAGGTATTGGAGGAGCCCGGCAGTCTGAGATTATTTGAGTTTTCAGTGATCCAGAGCAAGAGTTCCTTAGAGCTAGCTTTGTTCAGGGAGGTTCCCCAGGGAAGTACTAAAAGCATCGTGTTGGGTTTTGGAGAGATGATTGTTAAATTTTCAGTGTGAGCATGTACTCTCAGAAAGTGGAAAACCACAAACCAGGGCCTGATTTATGTGTTCATCCTTTGTTGCCAAAGAAGGCCATGTCATCAGAGAAGTGATGACATGACTTGGACTTGACTGTGTTTTTGAGTGAGGGAGGGCTGTGTAGGTGACCAGCCTCACTTTCCCTCCACAGTCATCTGAATCCATTGACAAGATATTCATCAGGATGACTGGAAATGACCCAGGATGAGGCAATTGGGGTTAAGTGACTTGCCCAAGGTCACACAGCTAGTGAGTGTCAAGCATCTGAGGTGAGATTTGAACACAAGTCCTCCTGACTCCTGCATTGGTGCTCTATCTGCTGCACCACTTAGCTGCCCCAGGGACTGATTTACTGTTTTGAAGAAAGTGATGGAAAACTGTTAATACACACTTAACTTAGAAGTGTGTCGAAAACACATTTCTCTCTCCTTCCCAAGAACCTGCTGTTAAATATTTACAAGCACAGCCCTGCCTGAAAAAGAATACCCAGCAGGTGGATAACCCAAATCTGAGGAGGCCAGAAGAGACCTTGCAGAAGGGACACAGACGCCAGCAGTCTTACAAAATATATCGTGTTCTGAGACTTTAAGCACCCAGCTTCTGGGGGTATGTAAGGGCAGCTACGTTACTGCTCTTAAATCTTCATGGCCAGGAAATAAATAGCTGTCCTATATGATTTTCTTTGTCCATTGAGTCTCTTTAAAGGGAGGGGAAGGAATAAGCATCTAAGTGCCTACTATGTGCCAGGCACTGTGCCCTGTAACGTTTTACAAATGTTACCTCTTCTGATCTTTACAATAACCCGAAGAGGTTGCTACTGTTGTTATCCCAATTTTACAGCAGAGGAAACTGAGGCCGACTGAAGTTAAGAGATTTGTCCAGGGTAACACAGCTATTGAGTGTCTGAGGCTGAATTTGAACTCAGGTCTTCCCAACTCCAGGGCCAGAACCCTAGAGAGGAGCCAAATGTCCTTAGGGGAGTCTTTGAAGGTCAGGCCCTGCAAGGCTCCAGAGCAGAGGGGCCCTTTGTGGGATGGGTGAGGGGATAGTCCAGGTGCTCTGGAACTAGCAGGAGTCATGTGTGCATATGTATGTGGGATGTGTGTATATATTTATGCACATGTGTGTGCATGTGCATGTGGGGGTATGTGCGGTGCATGTATATGTATATGCATGCGCATGCATGTGTGTACATGCATGTGGGGTGTGTGTGTGTGTGACAGAAATGCTTCTGGAGCATCTGTCCTACTAGGCAGGGTCACAGGCCTGAAATAGGCCCTCATCCTTCCATTTGCAGCACCTTTCCCTAATGTATTGGCCCTGTCCTTGCACCCCTCAGCTCCAATTTCAGTTGATTCCCCTATTTGACAAATCTGATTGGCTCAGGCTGGCATACAAAGCCTTCCACAGCGTGGCTGCAAGCAGCCTTTTCTCTCAGGATTTCCCTTTAGTTCCAGCAAAATAGGGAGTCTCTCTCTTTTCTGTCCCCTTTCATGAGCTCACCCCCTTCCCAGACCCTATCTCTGCAGGCCCAAGTCTTTCCTACCCTTCAGTCATGACTCCTCTCCCCAGCATGGCAGGAATCAATCCTCCTCCTACTTTTCAGAAGCCTTTTCTTATTCCCTCTGGAGTGAATACTTTCTTCATACCCCCCTGGACAGTAGGGCTTAAAATTCATGTCTGTTTGCTATCCCCAATATGAGGCACCAAGTTTTCGCAATTGGGAATACACAAATATTCTGCATTTCATTCTTTAAAAGCCATCTTGGAGAGACAGAAGGGCTGCTGGATGTGAAGCTGAGAAGTGTGGGATCAGTGCTTCTTGTATTCTGGAGCCCAGGTCTCTCATCTACAGAGAGTGTTAAATTGGACGACCATAAGGCTCCCTCCCAGTTGTCTATCCCAGGGACAGACAGCAAGGGGGCAGGGCACTGGGGCCTGCCTCAGGGTGGATCTTGTGACCCAACCCGTGAGGGCTGCTGATATGAGGCTTATCTGTGAGACTGCTACCATCCTGGAAGGCTGAGTTTCCTTTAATAGCATCAGTGAGAAAGCCTCTGCAGCCACCCTTGGGGGAGGGGGCAGGAGAGCTGGGCAGGGCAGGGAAAAGGGCTCACTGGCGGCTTTTAAGCCAAGATGGTCAGCTCCTGCCCTCATCCTGCAGCTCGGGATTCTGAAACCTGGACAAGAAATGGAGCCAAGAGTGGCCTGCTCCACTTGGGCAGCGCCTTGAGGTTGACAAAGCACTTCCCTCTCAGTAAGACCCGGTCCAAGGGGCCAGGCCGATCCCGACCTCGAGTGGCTAACTGGGGCTGGTCCCAGGGGCAGGATGGGGATGTGCAGGCCCCCACAATGTCTACCCCATGCCCACCTCGCTGCCAGGCTGCAGCCACGTGTGGCACGTCTGCTCTCCCCCCTCCTCAGGCAGTGCATCCCTGCTCCCCCAAGGCTGTGATGCTGGGGGGCCGGGGCGGGGAGGGAGCGCCAGACCCGCCTCTCCGGGCTCCAGGGGCGGGGGGAAACGCCGCATTGGCCGCGGCCGGCGGCTGGGGCGGAGTCCTCGAGGCCGGCCGGCAGCAGCAGCTGCGGTGGCGGTGGCCCCAGAAGCAGAGACCCTGGCCGGGGAGGACGGGCCGCGATGGGCGTGGAGATCGAGACAATCTCCCCGGGAGACGGTGCGTCCGGGGGCACGGGGGAGGAGAGGAGAAAGAGGAGGGAGAAGGGAGAAGGGGGGGAGAGGAGGAGGAGGGGGGGGAGGGGGGAGGGAGAAGGGGGACAGGATCACCTGGAGGAGGGAGAGCCAAAGGATGAGAGGGGAGGGGAGGAGGACCAGGACGAGGGGGGAACGGGGGTGGGGGGATGGAGAGGAGGAGGAGGAAGAGGGGGATAGGGGGGTAGAAGGGAGGGAGGAGAAGGAAGAGGAAGAGGATGGTGCCCGGGGAGGCCAGGCAGACCCTGGCCTTGCTACAGGCTCAGGGCTCTAAAGGAGCTTCAGAGGAGCCCATGGCCAAAGTTTAGCTTGCCCCCATGCACCCACTCCATTCAGGATGCAGATTGCCTCCCACCCCCATCTCATCCCACTGATCCCCAGAGGAGAGGGTTCTGGCTTACCGACAGGTCCCCTACCTCTGGTGACCTTATGCTCAGCCCAGACTGAGGGCCATCCTTTGTCTCCCCACAGGAAGGACATTTCCCAAGAAGGGCCAGACCTGTGTGGTGCACTACACAGGTAGGTGGACCTCTGGGTGTGTGAGGGCTCTACCAATAGGCTTTGCTTGATGGCCTTACAGTGAGGGGAGCTCAGATACTGTCTCCTGGGCCCTGTCCCTGTCTCCCATCATAGGGCCATAGTCCTGAAGTAGAAGGGACCTTGAAGGCCATCTAGCGCACAGCCCCATTACAGCATAGAAAGCTGAATTTGAACTCCAGTCCAGAGTTCCTGCCTGGATCCCTCTCTCTTCTAGTTACAGAACTGGGCTGCCAGAGCCAGAAAGGCAGGCCCCGAGCCTGGGGATGCACTCGCCCCCAACCTAGGCTGTGGAGATTTCTGAGCCCATAGCCAGGGGATGAAGCCAACATAACCAGCTCATTTAAGGGCAGCAGAGAAGAGGCACTCCCTCTCTCCTTCCTTTTTTTTTTTTTTTAAATGGCTAATTGCGTAGGATTTAAAAAAAAAAAATCACAGACATTTCTTGATTTCTTCCTATCCCTAATCCTACCCCAGATCAATGGGTTTGGGGAAAAATAGTATGAGTTCATTTTTGGACAGGCTAAATTTGGGATATTTCCAAGACTCCCAGTTTCAAATGCCTCACAGGCAGCCCAGGAGACCCCTTAGTGCTGGAAGTATGCTTGGAAACTGAGTCCATGGGAGTGGATGGGGTCACGGAGAGTGTGTGCAGAGGACAGCAGGGCCTGGGGTGCGGGGTGGATCCAGCAAAGGAGACAAAGGAGGAGCTGGCCAGCTAGGAGAAGAACCAGGAGAGTAAGGCTGAAGGAGCGGCAAGTGTCAAGACTGGAGACTGAGGACTGAGAAAAGGCCACTTGGGAGAGAACAGCTTTCAGTGCCATGAGGCTAGAGTCAGACCATCACCATCTTCTGATAGAAGAGTGAAAAAAAGCAAAGGCAGCAAGTGTAGACAGCTTTGTAAAATGCCTAAGGAGCTAACCTTCTCTGATGGTGCCAAGGGGAAGGTGATGAGCAGGCAGGAGGAAGCACCCACTGCATGTACTGGACCCTTTCAATGCCCCTTTCCCCCTGCTTCACAGTGGAGGAAACTGAGGGAGAAAGTGGAGCTGTGGGCAGTTTATCCATCTTTTTGGGGCCAACATTCAGTGCCTTCATTTGTTTCCTGCATTTTGGTGGTAGCCAAGGTCTCCTGGCTTTGCTGGTGGCATCCCACATTGCCCCCAAAATGTTTCCTGGCTTCCCTTATGCTGGTCATTTTTCATGGTTATGCCCCCCACCCATAGGTACCCACCTGACTTCCTGGGTTTGGCTGCCTTCCCAAAGAGATGCCCTGAATATCTTGGGTCCATAGGGCCTTCTTCTCAACACTCACCTCCTTGGAAGTAGAATTACTAGTCCAAGGGTACAAGCAGCCTAGTCTTTAGGAGGCTGGGACAGGTCAGAGTGTAAGCACACCATATTATAAAGAAAAACTGCTCTGTAGGTCACACTATATCCCTCAGCCTCCTGCTACCCAATGGGCCCAAGGGCCAACCCTGGAAGGCCAGTGTTTTCCTCAGAACCTCCTCAGATTGACTAATGCAGATGACTCTTCAGGCCTCAGAAACAGTCAGACCCGCAAGTATATCAGATAAGCTGGCAAAAGCTTCTGTTCTGAATATGGAAACCAGGAGGGCAGAGTTTGGCTCTGCACCCTGACCTCAGAGCCTCTGGCAAGTCTGTCACCGTGGGCCTGGAATGTCTAAAGGCAGATACTCACTTCTCAGGAAGTGACCAAGGGGACCTTCTGACTCTAAAAAGGGCAGAAGTCCTGAGATGGTGGAGTGAGAAAAGTTGTGCCTCAAGGGCCCATAATGCAGGTCTTTGTTGCCTTTCCCCTCTCCCTTTCTCACCCAGATCCTGGTCCATTTTGGTAATAAGAGGTCAACCCTCTCAATAGAGAATGGACAAAAACCACACCAAGTAGCAGGCTTGCCCTTGGAGTGACACTTCTGGGTAACTTTTAGGATGACCTCAAAGAAGTCTCCACTTAGACTAAGGGCCAGGCTCTGGGAGTAGCCCTGAGGAAACAGGATGAACCAGTGCCTGCCCCCAAGGGGCTTCCAGCCTGCACAGAGCAGAGGATTCCACTGTAGACCAGGAAGAGTAATGGGCCTGGAGAACCCAGGGAGGGCAAGAAGCCAGTAGGGGTCAGCAGGGCAGGTATTGTGGCCTCTGATAACAGCCTCCTTTCTGGCTTTATTCCACACTCTCCTGGTCCTCTAAGGATCAGAGCATGGGCACTAAACAATCAATGCCTGGGGGGCCTGGGGTCCTCAGCTGAGCAGGTCAAGGTGAAAGGACAGTGACCTCAGGGAGCATCAAGTATGTGAAAGAGCAGGGGTAAAGGGTGAGGGGTAGAGGCAAGGCCCACTGGGGAAACAGGAGCAGGGTGCGGTGTGAGAAGAGGGGCCTGAACTCAGTGTCAAAGGTGATGCCGAGGTTCTGAGCCAGATGATGGAAGTTGGCAGTGCCCTCCAGAGAGACAGGGAAGTTGGGCAAGGCCAAGGGAACAGTGAATACAGATAATCTGAGAGCTAGGAGTGGCCTCAGGATCCTCCCACAAATGGGCACAGGGGTGCCCTCCTCCAATCCTCCCAGGGTGGCTTGGACAAGCCTGGAAGCACAGAGGTTTAGCTCATCCAACATCCATAGCTCCCTCTGGGGGATACTCTTAACTTCTAAACCCAGGACTCTTCCACTAATCCATAGTGCTTTCTGGTGTGTTTGGATGCCTACCATAGTGTCCCATGGTCCTCTGGGTCACCACTGGTCATTGATTCAGCTTATGCCCATCATATTGCACCATGGTCCTTTGGGTCACCTATAGTGCTGTCTCTTTGGAAATCACATCCCATGACCTGTGGCATCCTTAAAACAATATGTGTAGAAAAGATGTGCTTTTGTGTGAGTGACTTGAGACCTCTGAAAACGTGGATTTTTCAAATCATGCACCCCAGTATCCTCTGAGGAATCTTTTATGTTGTAAATACATGCATGAGAGACACCTTCAAGATTTCTCTTATTTTGCCAAGTTCAGCGACTGTGGGATAACCAGCAACCTACAGCACATCCACTTTCCAGTCATCTGTATGGGACAGGTGTGATGCCCCACATCTGCGCCTGCCTATCTGTTCCCATCTCATTAAGGCAGACACTGTCACAGGCATTGTGAAGAGAGGATACAGAGGTCTGCAAGGGCGGATCTCTTCTATTTCCCCCCTCTCTGGTCTCTTCTATCTCAAGGAATCATCACCTTTAAAATTGGCTCATTTTCCAAGGTCAGTGGCTGGTGGACACTCTCACAATTTCTCAGTAGATCTTTTCATTTTCATACTTTTCATTCCTCCATTTGGTGCTTAGATCTGTATCCTAACTACTCAACTGTACACAAATATCAGGCTTTGAAATTACATCCCACTACACAGCTCCCATGGCAGTATCTGACACCTGAACAAAGTAGCACCCAGCACAAACCATCCTGCCTTTGAGTAAAGGCCTCCAGCCACGGGAAGGAGGCCTGTGGCAAAGTTCCCTTTGGGAGTCTTCCAGCCTTCTGGTCCTAGGCTTGGAGGCCAGAAGAACAAGTGATATTCCCCCTCAGGAGGGCCCGGCTTGCCATGCTTATTCCCGGATCCTTCAGTTAGTTCTCTGACATGGTCACCCTCCTCCAGGCAGTGTCCTGCTAACCAGCCTTCTTCTTAACTCTCTGAGCCCAGAAGTGGACTCGGTGCTCTAGGTGGGGTCCGGCCTGACCAGGGCAAAGTCAAGCAGCTCTTTCCCTCCCTGCTTCTCAACTCCTTTCCTCTATTAGTGCCGCCAAAGATGGCATTTGATTTTTGACTGCCCAGTTGCATTGCTGAGTTCACATCCATGCAGACCTGCAGATTCTTTTCAGACAAACTGGTATCTAGTGGCTTCGTTATTTGCTGTCTGTTCAGAAAAAGGCCAATTTAATTTTTTGTGGTGTTCAGAATTTTCTGTGTGCAAGGACTTCAAACCCTGTTCTTGAAAAAGCATCCCTAAGACCAGGGCAGGAGTATTCATGAGCCACAGGCCCCCCCATTCCCTTTATCATAAGCCAGTGTTTTCAAACTATTGTTGCCCACTTCCCCACCAACAACACAGAGAATCAGGAGCATCTCCACATGCACACAGAGCTTAGAAAGCGGGTCAAGTTCTTTGGATTGTTCCTTAGTTTTTCTGCCCATGGCCGATGCTGAGCCTCAGGTCCATGTGCCCATATCCACAATGCACACAGCTATAGAAAATGTCCACAGCTCCTGGGACCAAGCACATGATGGCAGCTTTGGAGGAAGCTGTGAGTCATGACTTATTTACCTGTACCCTACTTGGTTTCGTTCACTGTGAGGACACAGCATGCATGAAAGCACACAGTGAACCGTTGCTATGTGCCAAGCTCTAGGGACATAAAGGAATGGACTGGGTTTGGGGGATCTGGTCAGGCAGCCCCTGCCACTCAGTGGGAGCTCTGGGATGCTTTGCCTGAGGGCCCACCTGTGCCCACTGTCCCCGGACAGGGAAAAGGCTGCCCCTTTCTCACTGTCTTTTTGCACAGGTGACCACCTGTTCTCCCTGTATAGCCTTGGAGGGGTCAAGCAGCAGAGGAGGGTTGTGGAGGTCACGCTGTCTGCCCCTCCTATGCTTTTACCCACTAACCTAGGGCCTGAAGGGATGTCCCCATCCTCTGCCCTCCTGTTGGGCAGGTGAGGTTTGGTGATCAGGGAGGTGATCAAATGTCATCTGTGGAGCTCCCTGCTAGTCTGGGGAAGACCAATCAATGAGGCAGCTCTTAAAGTGTCCAGGCAACATTGGTGTCATGATTACAGGGCTCTACGTTGGGGACTCTCACACATTCTATTCACTCAAGGTCTACATAAGGTCAAACTTCGTGGGACAGAGAGCACCCCACCAGGATTATGGTCATGTTTTCCAGGTCTCCATCTCAGAGTCCTCCTCCACCATGGGCCAGGAGTCTGGAAGGAGCCCTTGTATACAGTCAGTATGAAATGGGTCTCCCTGCAGCCTAGGATCGGTGCTGGCCTATGGGAAATGTGGCTCCTGCTTTTCAGGGCCTAGTATACAGCACGCAATTAATCCATGCTTCTTGATGGATTATCCCTTTTCCATTTCTCCATCATTAAGGAAAGCACAGGAAGTGTTCAAGATACGTAGCCTCTGGGCTCCTGGATGGAGTCCGTGAGCACCATGAATTATTCACCAGAGTGGTTTGAGTCTGGACTGCAGGGGCTAACTCTGTATACCTTAGGGCAATGGGTCTAAGCTGGGGAACCCTCTGACCTGCCCTGAGGACTCAGACCCTGGAAGTGGCCATCACTTCCTCCACCAAAGAGAAGGAGGGAAGAGAGGAGAGTAGAAGAAGGGGAGGGCTCTTAGCTTCCCCTCAGACCCAGGGCTGATACTAATCTAATGTCTTGGCAGGAATGCTCCAGAATGGGAAGAAATTTGATTCCTCCAGAGACAGAAATAAGCCTTTCAGGTTCAAGATTGGCAGACAAGAAGTGATCAAGGGGTTTGAAGAAGGTACTGCCCAGGTAAGGCACTTGAGGTGATTGAGGGTGGCAGCCTTGTGCGCTGCTACCTGCTCCTCACCGAGTTACTTAGAAGTGCCATAATGACCTCCTCGTTCCTGAGACCCCTGTCTTTGACCCCTGGGGCTTTCCCCAGCAGCTGTTATGGAGGAGAAAGAATCTGGAATGTAGAAAGGAACAGGGGAGCTGAGCTGGCATGCGGGGGGCACCAACTGGTGTGTGCCCTGGGCTGTGGGCAGCTGCAGTTCCCACTTACTCTCCCCTGGTCACTATCCTGAAGGAGAAGGAACTCCATAAATGTGGGGAAAGGGGCAGTTGGATCCTTGGGGGGAGACACCCACAACCCCACTTTGTCGTCTCTTATCTCAACCTGGGACTTTCCCCTTTTCCTTCCTCTCTGCCCCCACACCTGTCAGATGAGCCTGGGTCAGAGGGCGAAGCTGACCTGCACTCCCGACGTGGCATACGGCACCACAGGGCACCCGGGAGTCATCCCTGCCAATGCTACCCTCATCTTTGATGTGGAGCTGCTCAGGTTAGAGTGAGCGCAGGTGTGCAGCGCGCTGCCCCGGCTGCTCGCACCCTCTCCCCTTTCCCGGGATGGTCCGCAGCCCCCAGCGCTTCCCATTCCAAGCTCATGCCAGTGATGTCTGCCTTCATCAGTGTGCCCGCGTGTCCGGTCCTGCGCTGACCAGCTTCTTGCTTTGAGGAAACGCCTGTGGGGACCATCCTCCAACTGGACGTTGTCTTTACCTTGCATGTGATAGCGCACGTGTGCGCGTGCTTTTTATTTACGAAGCAAAAACGTCTGCGCTGCCTTACTAGTCCCACCCCAGGAGCGGCGGAAGCCCATCCCCCTGCCCGGAGACATGCGAAATAAAGGGTAGTCCAAGCCCCGGTGCTCGCCTCTCTCGGAAGGGGGAAGGGGGAAGGCAGGCCCCGAGTTCTCAGGGAGGGGTGGGGGCTGCCTGCTGTTGTGGCCTCCCGGCACCCTGGCCTCCCCTCTGCACAACGAAGCCCTTCGCAGCTCCCGAGGGCTAGTGAGGCCCCTTCGAGGCTGGGCACCCGGGCAGGCGGCCAGTAAACACCGACTAGGCACACACCATGCGGCTGGAAACGTGCTGACCACTGACGCACGGGGGTGGCAGGCGGTCTCCCGGAGCCAGGTACGGACGCGGTGAGAATTATTAACAAGAAATGGTGCAGGGGCGAAGGCTTCCTGCGCAAGGCGGTCCCGGAGGCCCAAGGAGGGCCTCTGTCCCTCCCGGGTCTCTGGGCTTTCGTCTATAAACGTCCCTACCCTGGACAAGCGAGAGGAAAGGGCTCGGCCCCCGGCCCGGACGGCTGTGTGACCCTGGGCCAGTCACCTCACGGGTCTGGGGCAAAGGGCTCGGCCTGGGCACGGGCGCCCCTCCCCCGTCCCCCTCGGCTCTGGATCCGCCCCGCCCGGAGGCTCCGGCTCAGGTCCTTGGGGCACCGAGTTACACAAGGGCCAGGGGGCAGCCGGCATACAGCAGGCGCTTAATCCAGGTTGGCTCCTCGGGCCTTCTAAATACAGAGCTTCCCGCCACCGGGAGGTCCGGGCGAGGCGTGACCCGGCAGACCATGCGCTCATGTCGCCATTCAGAGCCGCGGCCTGGGCCGGGCCGGCGCCCCGCCCCCCACGCGCCGGAAGTGACGCCAAACCCGCCCGGAAGTAGGTGATGCCGCGCGCTTCCGCCTCACTCACCCACACCGGACAGCGCTCCTAGGGCCGCGAAGTCCGCGGACTGTCGGCCAGAGCTTGGCAGGGCAGGGGACGCAACTCCGGCTCTGGGAGATCTCGAATCCAGGCCTTGCACCTGCGCCGCTCTCCGCGGCGGTCACTTCCGCTTTCTCGCGTAGCGCCCGGAAGTGACGTTTTCTGCGCGCGCGGAGGGTCACGTGGCGCGCCTCCCGTTTTTCCGGCGCACGCGCAGTCGGGAGGGTTGGTTCCTCTCCGCGCCAGAAGTTGATGGGACAGACTGAGGCTGTGGACGCTGGGCACCCTGGCCCTCCTTCTCCCTGGGCTGGGGTCCGAATGATCCTGGGGTCGTCACCCTCACGTGGGCGGGGCCGAGAGGCCGCCGTCCGGGGTCCTCGTAAGGGACCAGTGAGGACTGCAGCAGTCCGGGGGCTCGGGAAGGCCTAGCGCGCCCGCTCGGACTCGGGCTAACGTATCTGGAGGCGGCGCCCCGGGGCGAGGTGAGAAGGCCTTCTGCCTGCCCCGGCGTGGTCTTGAGATCTGGATGAGATCCGGAGGCGGCTCCTGTAGACGCTGCGCCGTCAGAGCCCCCCGCCTCGCGGAGAAGGGGTGTGTGAGGCCCAGACACAGAATGGACCGCAGCAGATACCGCCGGACAGGGGCTCGGGGTGTGTGAAGTCTGTCCGACAGGAGGAGACGAAGTTAGAGAAGGGCGGATGGAGCACGTGCGGAGAAGGGGGAGCAGGCACGGCCGCCCCCCGAACGTGGCATGAGAGCAAGGACACGGAAAATGGGAGGGGAGCAGCGGCTGTGACCCCCGAGTCTGTCTGAACTAGGATCGTGCTAACCCTCACCCCAGATGACCGGGGGGGCTGGCTCCATCACAACCCTGATCATCCCGTTAAGGCTGCCACTTACTTTGAACCATTGGGCACAGGGAGACCTGCCACTGATAATCAACAGATTGGATTCCCCGTGGAGACATGCGAAAGGATGGCATCCTGCCGAGAGCAGGTTGGGGGGAAGGGGGAAAGCAAGGAGCCTTTTTCACTTCTAAGGCAAAAAGTTAGTGAGCTTCATTGCCAGACTGCAAGAAGCAGGGGCTAAGTCCGTGGGAGAAGTGAATGGACAGATGTAGTCATTAAACAGGTAATTAGTTTGGCCAAAAGGCCATGACAGGGGTGAGGAAAGGCCTGAGCCTACAGGAAATGACTTCCAGGTCTGAGCAGGTAGGCCCCAGCAGAAGTCTTTGTTCAGGCCTTCTGCAGGGCCGCCTTTTCTAAGCCCACTTGTCCTAAGTGTGCAAAACCCGAACATTTCAAGAAGGAATGCTGGCAGAATCAGAAAGGCAAACCTAGGACAAGGGAAAGGAGTCATGGACCAAACATAAAAAACCAGGACGTTGGGCCTCGGAATGTAGGGGGCCGTTAAACGGCCAGGCCAGCACACCTGGGGGCCTTGTGACTGGGAATACAGGAGCCCGACAGGCCACCCAGAATTGGAGGAGACGATATGCCGAGCTGGCTGCAATCCGTCCTGCTTCAGGATTATAATAAAGTGTGCAGGTGATTTGCGCACATACTACTGTGGAAGTGCCGGTTATAGAAAATGACTAGACGGATGGAGGACATGCTGGCTTGCTCACCTCCACTCCTGCTAATGAATATTCAGGTCTGTTACCTTTCACAGTGCTCATTTAAGGAAAAATTTCTAAAATACTGTGTGGGATAAAAGGATCCTCACTCAAAATCTTAAATAAATGAAGAAGCTTCTCAATAAGAACAGAAAGAAAAGCATTTATTACAATTCTCGAGGAAGGGACATCTTTCCACCAGGTCAGGGAACCTGGTGAGGGAGGCAACTTACAGAAATAGAAGCACAATTTTTATACCCTAAAACAGAGAATCCCACCTCCCCATTATCCCACCTCTGCATTGGCTGGGAGGTGGACGAAGTACTAGACAAACCCCGGGAAATTTTCACCTTTCCCAACACAATTACTTCATCCAATACCTAATTTAACTGCTGATGTGGCTTTAGAAAAGAGGGGAGGTGGAGAAGTGGGAACTTGTAGTGTTGATGCGGCAGCAATACAACAAACAAAGGGGAGATTCGAGTAACTTCGAAGTTTCGACTACAGCCCACAGCACTTTCACAAAGAAAGCTGGTAGCTGGTAAGGGAGGGTTGGGGTGGGGGAGACCAACTGACTGTCCACAAGCACTGGATACCTGAAAGGTATCTGGGGAGAGGCCTTATGGAAGAGAAATTTTCCCCATAATTTTATTATGAAAAGTCTTCACAATCTCCTTATCTTACCCAATACCCATGGTAAATACAAACACAGAGACAGTATATATAGACAAAAGTCAGGCTGTAGCTCAGATTATTCTTTTCCCATCTGGACACAAGATGGCCATGTTTACCACAGAGAACACCCCCCAGAAACCAGTGCTCTCCATGAATCTCAGAGGTAATAATTTCATAGGACTTATAGACACGGGCTGATAAGACAGTTATCCCTGAGGAGCAATGGCCACTCCATTGGCCAACACAATCGGCCTATACTCATAAAATTGGAATAGGGGGAAGCAGAATATGGAAGTGGCTCAAAAATACCTTACATGGAGTTGTGAAGGAAAAACAGGAAGGATGCGGCCCTACGTGGTTAAAGGGTTGCCAATAATACTTTGGGGAAGACACATTTTGCAACAACTGGGTGTGCACTTGACCACGGATTTTTAGGATGGGCTGCTGTTGAGGGAGAGAGGTACATCACCCCTCCAGCCATTCAATGGAGGAATGATGTGCCTATATGGACAGAACAGTGGCCCGAGTCAGGAAAAGATCCAGACCTTAGAGGAAATAATCCAGGAACAACTTTGCAATGATCATATAGAACCAAGCACTAGCCCATGAAATTCTCCAATTTTCTGTATAAAAAAGAAATCAGGCAAGTGGAGAATGTTAACAGATCTCCAAAAAGTTAATGAGTCTATGTATAGTATGGGGGCCCTTCAACCAGGACTCCCGTCTTCAAATATGATACCAAAAGAACAGCCTTTATGGGTGATTGATATTAAAGACTGCTTTTATTTGATTCCCATAAGAAAAGAAGATGCAGTAAGGTTTGCATTTTCACTGCCATCTGTTAATTTTGGTCGACCAGCTCTGAGGTATCAGTAGAAGGTCCTCCCACAAGGAATGAAAAATAGCCCAACCATTTGTCAGTATATGTAGACAAAATTTTACAACCTATCAGGAAAAATACCATGGAGCCACAATTATTCACTATGTGGATGACATACTGGCCTCTCACCCAGACTGTAGTGTTTTGGAGGATATGCTCAGAGATACCACAGGAGCCCTGAGCAGATGTAAGTTGCCAATAGCTCCTGAGAAAATACAAAGAACTCCTCCATTTAACTACTTAGGATATCAATTAGAAGCCAGCCATGTTCAGCAGAAAAAAATGCCCACTTTAGATATTAGTAAAATAAGAACATTAAATCAATTTCAGAAATTCATAGGCGACATCCAGTGGATCAGACCAAAGTTGGGCATTCCCAATCATGTTATGCAACCATTATATGATTTATTAAGAGGGGATTCTGACCTTCAATCCCCTAGGGAATAGACACCAGAGGCAAAAGAGACAGTTAAGAAAATACAATCAGCATTGATTCAGAAACAGACTGTGTGCTTTAATCCATCAACAATAATGGAAATATCAATTATTGAGACTCCTGACACCCACAGCTGTTATATATCAGGGGACAGAAATTATAGAATATAATTACTTACCAACTTCAAAAAAGAAGACCCTCACAAAATACATCACATTAATAGCACAGTTAGAAGAGCCAGGGAAAGAGCTAGAGGTCATATATGTCTATGACCATGGAACAAATCCAGGAATGTATCAAGGAGGAAGTTGATTGGCAGATAATAGCAAGCAGTCCTTTTCAGCACGGGTCTCCACCGCTGTGGGGAAAAATATATCAAAATTGGCCGTGGAAATTTCCCTCAATATTGCAGTCACAACCAGTACTGGGATATAATGTGTTTACAGAGGAAACAAAAAATAACAAAGCCTCAGTCTATGTACCAAAGTTGAATATTTTGAATGTGTACAACACCCCTTTTCAATCCACACAACAGAATGAACTTTACGCAGTCGTCCAAGCATGCAAAATACCTCACCCTCTTAATATTCTTACTGACAGCCACTATGTGCAAGGACTAGTGAGAGGGATAGAAACTGCAATAATAAGATCTGGAGAAGACAATATTGTACAGCTGCTGCAAGAGTTAACAGATAAGATTAGAAACAAGCAGTGTTCTCTCTATTGCACGTATATAAGATCACACACCTCAAGGCAATCACATCGCAGATCAAGCACTATCATTCCCGTCCTTGAGGCTAAAAAAGCACATGACAAATTTCATCTATCCGTTAATTCTCTTAGACATCTATACAATCTCAAAAGACATGAAGCCAGGAACATAGTCAAAAGTTGTACACAGTGCATCCCTTTCCAACCTATTCAGCATAGTCAGGCTTCCAGTCCTTGAGGGGAATGGCCCAGTAAGCTGTGGCAGATGGATGTTACTCCTGTTTCAAGTTTTGGAAAACAACATGTTCATGTTTGTGTAGATACATTTTCAGGATTCGTCATGGCCACCCCCTTGAGAGGGGAGGCAGTAAAACATGTTAGGAGTCATTTGTTAAGTTGCTTTTCACACCATGGGGTGTCACAAACCATAACAACAGAGAATGGTCTAGCATATACTTCTAAAGTATTTCAGACATTCTATGCAGAATTTTCAATCACACTTATCTCTAGGATACTCTGTAACCCCCAGGGACAAGCCATTGTTGAACATGCCAACAGAACAATTAAAACCTACCTACAAAAACAAAAAGGGGGAGAAATTTGTAATGCAAACAAATTAAACACAGTTGTGTACACGATAAATTATTTGAAATTTGATGCAGACGGGGTATCTCCAGCCATGAAATATTTGGTACCTAATGGATCTCGAGTATCAAATGTCACAAAATCTGTGCTTGTCCATGCATGAGACAAAGAAACAGTAACATGGAAAGACCATGAAGGGAAATGGCATGGGCCAGATAGGGTAATAATGAAAGGGCCAGGTTTTCTTTGTGTTTCCACAGGAAATGGACCTGGAGGCAGCTGTCGATGGATTCCTGAAAGAAATGCGAGAGTTGTCAGCAATGGGGAATCCGAATCATCGAACAAGGAGGAGGAGACCATCAAGAAAGAAAAGGACACGACCCACTCAGAGAAAGGCTGAAAAGGCAATTGGTGCAACTTCTAGCTGTGTTAACCATCTTATTGTTGCAGGCCGGTGTAGCTACTGGTGCCTCCATAAGGGCACAGGAACAGGAAGAACACAATGATGGGCCTTTGTACCAGAACCACTTTGGGTTAGAGTAGTTACCTGGGGGGAAAAGATTCCCAAAATGGTATGGCATGGAAATTTATCGATATTCCTGGGCAAAGAGTTTGTTGCTAACATCATGGTCAGCCTCACAGGTCTTGCCTCTACACCCCCCCATTTGTCTTACGCCAACCCCTGGGCTCATCCCTACCGGAATCTGTAGCCTTGACCAGTGTGTACCTGGGAGCCTCCCTCTAGTTCCCATAAATTACACCATACACTTCGAAACGGACTGCCCAAGACAGCATTGGGTTGAGTTAGATACTTGGGGACTCCAGGGGCAAGAATGGGACAATACAACTTCAAAGAGGTGACCAAGGCAAAAATGTGTCTTTGCGACCACTCTGATTATAAGGGGCCATCATTTCCCGAAATTCATGGAATATGACACCGGAATTGTAACACCTTACTTTGCAGTCATGGCATAATGTTTCCTATACCAGTGACTCTTATCTCCAAGGCTTCCCAGCTCTAATGTGGACAAGTGAAACAGGACAATCAACTCCAGGAATATGGAAGGTTACTATGGGAATCGGAGGCATCAGTAACTATTCTTTCAAAGACACATATGTCTCTCTTACCACTCAGAACTTACAAACCAGGATATGCTTGGGAGCTCAATATGCATTTAAGTATGTGGGGCCAAAAGATAGTTCTGCTTTCATTAACTAGACAAACGGAAAATTTAATGTAACATGTATCAGTTGTATGGTAGCAGAATGCGTTGGACCTAAAACAAGGACATGTTTTCATGATAACCAGGCCATGCTATGCACTTACAGTAGACAAAAGGATGGTTGCCAATCATATATTCAGTGAAATAGAGTAGATATGATGATGTAGTGATAAGAACAAAAAGATGTATCAGCTGTGTGATATTGGGAGTAAGTTTGCTTGTTAGCTTAATTACTTCCTCAATTTCCTTAGCTATGTCTGTATCTAATGCAAAAAATGAAATTGTACAAGCTGATTCTATGGAAAAGCTTGCGAGGAATGTTTCTCTAGGCTTTCCAGAACAAAGCAAGATTGATCAGGATTTTTATATGGCTATTTAAGAATCAAGGGTGCCATTGTGGCTGTAGGAGATGAAGGCGATAGGACAGAGTTTCGCCAAAGACTAACGCATGATTACCGACGGGATTATTTGTGTGTTTCAAATTCTCTATATAATCAGTGATTACAACCGGCAGAGAATCAAGACAATTCCAATCTTACTCTAGAAATTAATGATCTATATAATTTGGCAAAGAGAACACATGATGCAGCCGATCACTTGTCAATACCCAGCACACTGGATCATCTCCTAACAGGTCTAGCACCAGCTGCTCTTAGCCTTCCTATTGTTGTATGTGTTGCTCCTTTCATTTTTTGCACATTCTTTCGAGTGCTCAATAGTGCATTGGACACTGAGGCTCCAAACCTGGAGGACTCAATATCAAAACAAAAAGGGGGAATTGTAAGGGACTGTTGAGGACCATAGCAGTCCAAGGGGCTAGGGAAGGCCTAATAAGCCCGCCTGCCCAGACCTTTGGGCTAACTTAGCTGGCTTGGTTCTCTGGATGCTTGTGACACTTCTACAGAACTTCCTGGTAAGAGCACACAGAGTACAAGCATACACACACCTAGATGACCTTTGTAATGATTGGCTAAAAGGGCTTGTGCATGAGCTAGCCATGCTGAACCGCATATAAGGCTTGTACTTGCATTTAATAAACGGAGCTTTCACCATCTGTCTCCTGCCTCATCACTGCATGCCTGAGATTGAGATGTCCTGCTGGTCCGGGGTCTCTCCACCGAGCCGGCCAAAGCAGGTCCTGGATACCAGGACCCAGAGCCCCTTGGCCAGGGAGGTTCCTCCAGCCCCCCTGGACCCTCCCCACACACACACCTTATGTGATCCCATCTCTAGGTTCAGTGTCAGGCACAGGCTGTATTTGGAGGGTGTGAGTCTGGGCCCCAGGAAGGTTAAGGAGGGTGTTAAGGGCAGAGACAGGTGAGCAAGCCAGGGAGAGAAGGAGCTCTCCAGCCCTGGGAGCACAGCAGGGCAGTCCCTTTGCCCTGGGCAGACCTCGTATACAGGCTTGGGTTCAGCCCTGGGCACCAGTTTTAAACGCTCAGCATGGCATGCCCACATCACACGGCACAAATGCAGGATGCGCAGATTTGGAGTATTCACCCCAAATGTTCACACCGACTCTGTGCCCAACCTGTGGCAAGGCATTCCAAGCTCCAACCAACCAGTTAAGCATCTACATTGTCTGTCACGGTATTAAGTGCTAGGGATACAAAGATAGGCCAGACCCTGCACCACCACCCCACCCAGGACAGGAGAGCTCACGGTCTACAAACTTCTTTTCAGAGTCCTGGGGCCATGAAGAGGAAGTAGTTGGTGCTTGGAGAGGAAGGAAGCCAAGGAAAGGGGATTCTGACAGGGAGGAGGTGGGAGAGCAGCATTCAGGACACCACAGGGGCTCCTTGCCCATCAGAGGGCCACCATCCCAACAACCTACCCTCTAAAGTCCCACCTCTAGATCAATCTTCCATCTCAGACCTTGGCTTTATTGAGGTCTGGGAACCATGAGGTTTGGGTGCTTGGGACCCCAAAATACCTGCAGTCCTGTCACATAAATTTGACTAAAGACTTCTTCCAGCCAAAGTGAAAGTTTATTAAAGATTCACCATACAGGGTCGACTCTTAAGCCTAACCATTTGTGACACTTGTATTGACAAGCTGGCCAGAGAGAATCTCAGCTAGACAGAGTCAGAGATGGATTGAACCTGAGCGCCTTTATGGTGGCAAAATGGAATTTATACATAGTCAGACCGAGGGAAAAATCTAGAGGTGGCCTAGTAATCCGGGAGCATATAGTTGAGACTGGGGCAAATAGTGATGGCACCAAAGGTGGGAAACAGCTGGAGGCTGGTAGGTATTAGACAATGGAGGGCTGGGGTGGGAAGTAATCAATGGTGGGTCAGACTAGGTTAAGGGTAACAGATGTGAGTATGAAAGGCCAGATTTAAGTGGGAAGACTCCAGGGAGTTCCCAGTCTGAACCCCATCAGATTCTCTCCAATTCTTCTTGGAGGCAAAAACTAAAAGACATTTAAAAACCAGACCACCTAGAGACCAGGCTCCTCACAATAAGCATCCCTCAGTCTCTGGCCTGGATGTGCCAAGAGACAGTATGGGGGTCTCCCAGACTTGAGGCACCTCCCCCTCTGCTATCTGTCTTCCATCAAGGCTGTTAAGGTGATTCCTCTTCTAGGAATCCTGCCCCACCCCTGGCTCTTAACAAATACCCAGGGAGCAGCACTGGGAAACCTTTAGAAGATCCTGTCTCCTGTGAAGAGGTTTGGTAAAGTTGGAACACTTGGAGAAAGGGCTGACCAGCTCTTCCAAAAGCTGACATCTGGGAAGTGCTGGGCCAGACTTCAGCAAAGGATGCCTCACAGGACGCATCCCTTGTGAAAAACTAGTTATTAGTCACTTACTGGTTGCTAGGCAGGGTGAGGGGATATGACCACAATGCAGGACCCACACCAGGGGCTGATCTTCACCACAGTCTTGGGGGATTAGCTCCGTTATTGTGCCATTTTACAGAGGGGGAAACAGAGGCAGAGGTTCAGTGGCTTGCCCAAGGTCCCACCACAGGAAATGTCTGAGGCTAGATTTGAGTTCAGGTCTTCTCCAGGCCCAGCTCCTGGGGTCCTGTGTAGCTCCCTAGATGTCTCTAGGGGGGATAATTAGGAACTCTGGAATGTGCCCAGGTCATCTCCCCATGTCACAGGAGTGCGCTGACTCAGGCTCCCCTGCCCTGGAGCATGTGTTTGAGGCCAAGTCCTCCTGGCTTCCACTCTGGTCCAGAGGGAGAAGAGAAGAAGGTCCAGGGCCTGGGATGGGGTTGCAGGTGGAGACAGCAGAGACCACATCAGGTTGTATGTTACTCCACAGACCCCAGCCAGGGGCCTTTATTTGCCAAACCTCCTGCAGAGGGCATGATGCCCTCAGCTGGGGCACAAAGAGCAACTCTGAGAAAGAGCAGCAGAGTCCAGGGACAAAGGTTCTGCAGACTGGGGGTCACAGCCAGTCCAAAGAGGGTCCTGAAGGAGGGGCGGGTGGGGGGAGGGGTCCCTCACTTGGGCGGGTCCGTGTTGATGCCGTATTTCTCCTTCAGCAGCTTCAGCTGCTCCTCCTTCTTCTTCGTGTCCATCTTCTGGAAAGCCTGGAGAGAGACCCCGTGTAAGCCTGCTTGTGCCCGCAGGGGCATGGCTGTGATCCCATCTGCCCCCAGGACAGCTGTGAGCCCCCACCTAGTGATCCCCTGCCCAGTCCCCCAACATGGGTGTGACCCCCTCCATCTGTCCCCCCACTCAGCATGGCTGTGACCCTCCCATCTCCCCCCCCAGCATGGCTGTGGCCCCCCAAGGGCTTGTCCCTGCCCATCCCCTCTCCCCCAGGAGGGCTGTGCCCCCAGCCCCGCACCCGGTTGGCATTGTAGTAGAGCACCACGAGGTAGCGGTTGCACACGTTGAACCCCGACAGGTGGTCGCAGGCATTCTTGGCGTCGAAGATGTCCTCGTAGACCACGTAGGCCGTGCCACGGGTTTCAGGGGTGTTCCCGCTGGGGGATGGGGGGATGGAGAAGTGGGGTGGTGAGGATGGGGGGAGGGGCACCCCCAGCCTGCACGGCCCCCTCCTCGCCTCCCCGCACGGTCCCGCCCCCCCCTCCCCTACACTCGGCCTCTCCCCCCCTCTTCCCCCAACACTCACACTCGGATCTGGCGGATGGGCCCGTACTTGCCGAAGATGTCGTACATCTCCTCGGCCGTGATCTTATATGGCAGGTTGCGGATGTAGAGGATGCGGTTCACCTCAGGCGGTAGCCGGATCTGGGGGGAGGGGAGGGTACCCGGTGAGGGGTCGGGGCTCGCGGGAGGGGGGAGGGGAACGAGCGGGAGGGGGGGGAGGGGAACGAGCGCACGGGGGAGGGGCCGGGGCTCGCGGGAGGGGGGAGGGGACGAGCGCGCGGGGGAGGGGCCCGGGCTCGCACTCACGTTCGCGCGTTTGGCCGCTTGCATCGCCATGGCGGCGGCGGGGGTGGGGGCTCGGGCCGGGGCCGGGTCGGGTCGGTCGGAGCCGGAATTCGGGTCCGCTCACTCCCGCTTCTGCTTCTTCCTCCGTCTTCCTTTTCCTCGCCGAGGACGCGCCGAAATCTAACGGGACTTCCGGTTTCCGCCGAGTCCGGAAGCACAGGCTCCCAGGAAGTCCCGCCTCCCCGCATGCGCAGATGGCCGACTCCGCCCCCACATCCGGAGCTCCGCCCTTGGGTGAGGAGGCCCTTTAGTAGTGGGTGGAGTGTGAGGGCAGCGTGAGCCGAGCGTGCAAAGGCGCGGAGGCTAGAGAATGGAAAATGTATACGGGGTGCAGGAAGAATGTATTGTGTGAGCCCATAAAAAAAAGATGGGAAGCGGGGCGAGGTGACGAGGGGCCCCTGCAGGCCGTGGGGAGCCATTGCAGTTCATGTTCTGTCAGGGGTTACTTTGTATCTATTTGTGTCCGCCTGCCCCGCCCCCCACCAGAAGCAAGTCCGGCCGAAGAGGGGAGGGGCCCTTAATCCTCCGCCCCTCCCCCCCAGGCATGCAGCAGGCTCTCAGGCCGATCCCCGGGTCTTTACTGGGAGCGCGTGTCCAGATCTCCCGCCCTGCGGGGGTGGGCGGGGGCCTTCCTGCGGGGCCTGGTGCCGAGGAGTACCCCCGCGGTGACCAGGCCGGGGCCGCGTCTGCAGATCTTCGGGTTCCGGTTTTTTTCTTCGGAATTCAGGGCGCTGCCTCCCTCAGCTGACGGAATGGGGCTGCACGGCCCCTCCCCCTCTCCTCATCCCCACCCCCGCACCACCCCCACTCCCCGCACGGCCCCTCCCCTTGGTTAAAGTGTCTGCTGACCCTCGAAAGCTGCTTTCCTTTTATGGGTGTTGGGGTGCTTGCTGCTTCCCATGGGGTCCTGCCAGAGCAGCCTCCCTCTCCACCCAAGCTCTGCCTGGAAAGCTTTTGGGGGGCAAGAAGACACGAGGCGGGTGCTGGGGGACCAGGTGGTTTATTGTGCCACCTCCAGGACAATCTTGCCCAGGTTCCGGTTCTGCTCCATGTACACGTGGGCCTGTGCCACCTGCTTCAGGGGGTAGACGCTGTCCACCACAGGCTGCAGCACGCCCGGCTCATCCTGGGCAAAGTGAGGCAGGATCCGCTGGGTGAAGGCTGCCACCAGCTCTGCTTTGTACTGATGGGCAGAAGACAGGAGAGCCTGGCGTGAAGTAAGGTCAGGATGCTTGGCCACCTCCCACTGCAATGGCCCATGCGCTGACCAAGCCCCCCATTCCCCAGCTTGTCTGGAGGCAGGAGAAAACCTTTGGAAGGACACGCTGAGAGTCGAGCGGTACTGAGCACCGCGCCAGGGTTACCAGGAACCAGCCCTTGCCCCTTGTCTCCATAGCTCACGAGACCCCTGGTAACCCCGAGTGCCCACCCCTGACCTGCACCCCAGCTCCCTACAAGTCCTTGTACCCTTGATTCTAACAGGCTGCTCAGGTGGAGCTCTGTGGGGAATGCCTGGACCATAAAACCTATTCATTCTAGGAAGAGGGTCCCAGGTAGCTGTACAGACTTAGTGGGGAACCCAGCCTCAGAGAACACAAGGCCCGGCAGCCCAGGCTCTGGAAGCTACATCCTTGGTCCTCTGGTACAGAGAGCCGCCACACTCCCTGGCACTTGCCTTCTTGTCCCGGGATCTCAGCAGGCTTGTGAGGAGACTCCCTCGCTTAGCCAGAAGCTTGGAGAGGAGCTGGCCATGGACCTCTGCCCCCCCCAGCAAGCCGTACAGCACCCAGCGGCCATCCTGGGCCAAGCAAGCCAGGTTCTTCTCCCAGTAAGACCCACCAACGCAGTCTAGAATCAGGTTGGCTCCAGCACCTGGGGGAGGGTTCAGAGGGTGGCCATCCAACTTGGGCTGAAGGGATGCTCAGTCCCAGACAGCAGCTGCCCCAGGAGGTCCAGGAGAGCAGCCAGAGGAGACAGACTGCATCCCTTGGTGCTGGCCTGGCCAAAGTTCCAACATTCTCTCCGACAGCTGGCCTGATGCTTCAGAGGATGCTTCCTAGCCCAGGAGCAGCCTACAAGTAGGCCAGGGCAGCTGAGGCTTCCACGGCACTGCCCCTGGACTGTCTATACCTCAGTAGTCTTCTAGTGGAAAAGGGGCTGAGCTGTGAGGGTGCTGGGGGTCCCCAGCCACTCTGTGAATCACTGGCTTGCCTTGGAAAGGCCAGCCCCTCACTCCAAGCTTGCTTGGACCACAGATCACAGACTATATCTCCAGAGCAGGGCCCCAAACCCAGACAAAGCTCTGGTTCCCTGTGCCCAAAGAGATTTTGAAGGCTTCACCATATGGTGGCATCAGAGATTTTGTAGAGGGAGTGGGTGAATGGATGGATGGATGGATGGATGGATGGATGGTTAGAAGAGCACACCCACAGGTGTCTGGCATCAGCTCCAGGCCTTGGTAGCCAGACCTACACAGCTGCGCCTGGGAACACCTTTGGCTGAATCTTGAAGACTGGCCAGAGGACCCTGGTGCCCTGGGTGCCTCGAGGACCTCAGCTTGCCCTCGTTGGCCACATCTGTAACTCCTGCTCAGTAGCCCTGGGAAGCCAGGGAAGATCCTTACCCTTAGTGAACTCCAGCACTGCCTCTGAAAAATCCCTTTCCTTGTAGTTGAAGCCGGCAGCAGCCCCAAGCTTTTCTGCTGTCTTAATTTTGTCCAGAGACCCAGCGGTGACCAAAGGAATGGCCCCAGCCTGGCGAACCAACTGGACGGCCGCTGTGCCCACGCCACTGGATCCAGCATGGACCAGCACTGTCTCGCCAGCCTTAACTTGGCCTGCAACAGACAATCCATGAGGCAGATCCCGGCCTCCTGCTCCTTTCCTCTCTGACCTCAACCTCAGTGCCTCTGGAAAGCTTAGAAACAAGGCAGCAGGCAGGTACTCACCTAACCTAGGGGTTAAAGGACCTCCCCCATTCATGTACATGTCTCACCAATAAAATGGAAGCTGGAAGCCAGGCAGGCAGAGGTTAATGACTTGGTCAGTAAGTGTCAGAAGTTAGATTAGAATTGAAGTCTTCCTCACTCCACTGAACTGCCTCTAACTGGCCTTAGGCAAGTCCCAAAGAGGTCTGTTGTGTTCCTGGGGCATGTATCCAAGTCATTATTAAAAAAAACTTCCTGTGACTGGCAAAAGGGATGCCTCCTATCCATTCCTGGTGGTTGGCATGGGCATCAAGCCAGTCAATTTTAACAATCAAGGTCAACCAGGACGGAGCTTTAAGAAAGGGAAGGCCTGAGCTAGGCAGACACACAGATGATGTTGCCTTACCTTAATCCCCAGTGAGGGCAGGCACATGGGAGGAAACACAAAACTTAGGAAGGGAATGTGTGGTCAAGAAGATGGTAGCTGTGGATGGGACTTGGCCTCCAGGACACATGTGGCCCACTAGGTCCTCAAGTGTGGTTCTCTGACCGAGGCCAAGTTTTACAGAACAAATCATTTTATTAAGGGGATTTGTTCTGTGAAATTTGGATTCAGCGTGCCCACACACCCTCCTATGCTGGCCACTGCCACAAAGGAGGATCAATCACGGGTGAGACCCACAAAATTCAGCGGAAACAAAATTTGAGAAACAAGAGGCTGGTGATTGCTCTAAATGGACCAGACTGAGGATCAAGGCACAGGGCAGAGTGTCAGAGCTCAAGGGTGTGGGGTAGGGGGTGATGACTGACCACAGCTCCATCCCACTTTGCTTGTTTTCTCTGTCAGAAGACTGCCAGGAATGTGCTGTGTGGCCTGGGGTGAGGCATGACCCCTCTGTTTCATCCTCTTGTCTCTGAGGTTTCTACTTGTCTCTCCCCACCCCCAACCTTACTCTGACTCCCCAGCATGAGTCCTCCTTGGGCTGGTCAGATGGGACTCCTCCCTGGTTCTTACACTGTGCTGTGTGGTCCCTCCAAATTCTGCATCCCCCTCCAGGAAACTCCCCTTCTCTCTCCACATAGGAGGTGTGGGTAAACTGAGCCACCCACAGCAGCAATCCTGGAGAAAGACACTGACAGGCAGAGATCTGGGTCCTAGCACAGAAATCCAAGGCTGCTGGTCCAACCTGGACCTGAACAGGAATCCTCCAGAATGGGATGGCCTTCCTTTTCAGGAGCCAGTCACAATTTGAACCCTACAAATGACTGTTGGGAATGTAACTTAACAAAGGCTCCCAGAGCTTGCTGGTGGCTGGAGCTCCCTCCCCAGGCCCAGGAGAAGATGCAGAAGCCTAATTTTGCTTCCTCACCTATGAGATGGAGCAGCTGGAAGGCTGTGAGCCAGGCCTCAGGGATGGCTGCGGCCTGGATGAGAGTCAGTCCCTTAGGAACAGGCATGAGGTGACTTTCTGGGACCGTGACATACTCTGCCTGTCCTCCCCCAGCAAGCAGAGCCATTACTGGGTGCCCTGGTTTCCATGGCCCCTGGCAGCCAGGACCAACTTCAGCCACGTGGCCAGATGCCTCCAGGCCCAGGATGTCACTGGCTCCCATAGGTGGGTTATACTGGCCTTGCCGCTGTGGAGAGAGTGCAAAAGCATCACAGGAGGTATTTCTGTGGGCAAGGTCACTTACAGAGACCACCAGAAGTGACTGCCAGATCTAGCTGACAGGGATCTCTCAAAGTATAGAGTCCAACTCCTTCATTTGACAAGTAGGGAAACAGAGGCCCCCAATGAGTCAGTGACAGGACTGGTTTAGAATCTAGGCCTCCCATTGATCAGAAGGTGAATCTTTTCCAGAATGCCTGTGAAACAGATGCCCTGCCCCTTCCACTGTGGCCCTGCCTGTTCCACTGTGGCCCCGCCTGTTCCACTGGGGCCCTGGCCAAGGTTCCTCAGCCAGGACATGACTACACTGAAAATCCTAAACTCTCTGCCTTGCAAGGTAATTGTCTAAAAACATAACCAGTCCTCACTGTCCCGGGCAGGGCAGCAGCAAAGGCCCTGAGTGACATACCCAAGCCCCTTTCATACCTGCAGCACATCAGCCCTATTCAGAGCGCTGGCAGCCACCTTCACAAGGACCTCTCCTGGGCCTGGCTCTGGCTTGGCCACCTCTTTCAGGTAAAGGTTTTCTGGGCCCCCAGGCTGGTCAAAATGGACAGCTAACATGCTGCCTCCGCTTCCACCACCTGTGCATGTGGAGACAGTGAGACCAGACAGCAATGCAGATAAAAAGAAGGGAGGGAGGCACTGTTCTCTCCTCTTCCTTCCCTCCCTGAAGGTCCCAGCCCTGGTCCAGCCCTTCCTAAGGGACAAGCTTGTGTTGTCCAAAAGCACTTTAGATTGTCAGCCCAGTTATCCAAGGAGGCTGACTCAGGGGCCCTAGGTTCCCAGCTTGCAATAGGGCTGCCCATACCACCTGCCTCCCACTCCCAGAACCTCAGCTCCTAGTTTATGGTTCACACAGAAACTCCTTTGCCATTTGTTAACCACTTATGGTAGGCCAGCTAACCCTGGAGAGGCAGACTGTCCAAGGTCAAGGAAGAAAGGCCAAGCTGAGGGCTGATGTGCCTGAGGCTGCCCCTAGTTTGAGGCAGTCATGGTCCCAGAGTCAGCCCCCACCCCAGGAGGAGTGGAAGTCTGGTGATTCCTGAGCAAAGGACAGGGTCGCACCTTGTCAGCCTTGTCTGGGGAAGAGCACTGTGTCAGTGATTGCAAACTCAGTATGAGTCAGCACTTTGATATGGCGCCCAGACTCCTCGTGGGCTCTTGGATTGCACTGAGAGAGAATGGCATGGCCCCCCATGCCTGCTGCCCTGGTCCCCCATGCCTGCTGCCCTGGTCCAGTCACACTGGGAGCACTGTGCTGAGCTCTGGCAGCGCTGCTTAAGACCTTGTAAAAGGTTAGTGTCTGCAGAAGGACAACTTTGGCAAGGGGCCATGAATTCATATGGAGCTAAGTGGGAAGAACTATGAATGTTTAGTCTGGAGAAGAAACAATTCTGGTGGTAACTGCTCAGCCTGTGGGAGAGGGTAGACTTTCCTTGTTTGGTCCCAAAGAGGAAAACCAGGAGAAATGAGGAGGAGGGGAGGGGAAGACAGACAGACAGAGACAGACAGAATTTCACAACTTTAAAAAGGCTTATTCAGAATGAAAGTGTCAAGCCATTGGACAGATGGGCAAAGTGAATGAAGGACTAACCTTTGGAAATTACCAGTTGAATGAATCCAGTAACAGCGGCAGACACCCCACACCTTTAGGAGGTGATGGAGCCAGCCAAAAGATAAATGGGAATGAAATACCAGGGCTAACCAGAATATTGTAAGCCCACCAGATTCAGGGAGAACAAATTAAATAGGGTTCTATGCCAAGAAATGCTGGCCTCTCTGAATGTCCCATAGTCATCATCTGGAAGCTGGTGGAACAGTGTGACGCCTGCCTGAGCCCTAAGTGCCTCCTCCCCGGCCTGGGACCTCGCAGTAGTGTCTGGGACCCGGCCGGGCCGGGCGGGGGTCACTCTCCTCCGGGAGTCTCAGCATGACCCCTATAGGATACTCTCTAGGAGCTGGAGCCGTCTTCAATGGAGGGCTGCTGCTCGATAATCGGGTAAATTGCTTCTGTCCCACGTGGAGGGGTGTAGGCGGCGAGTAACTGGCTAGTGCCCAGTTAGGGGCAAGGGGATGGGCAGACCCAGGGCGTGGCGAGCCCCAAGAACTGGCAGCTGGGCAGGGGCGCGGTCAGAGGGGTCCCACCTGTGCCCAAGACCCTGGGGGGGAGGCTGTGGGAGGAGGCTGGAGAGAGGAGAGCTTCCAAAGCGCCTCCCGCGGCTGCCTCTGTTTCCCCACTTCGCCTCGCCCTGAATCTTAGCCCTCTGCCCTCGCAGCTCCTACCTGTATGGTCCAGGCCGCGGAAGTGTGGGCAGAGGCGGTGAGATGGCACGGCGCGTGCAGGGCGCGGGGCAGAAAGGCTAGGGGCGGGGTGGGTCCGCCTGGCCCCGCCTGGCTCTGGAGGGAGGACCTGGGAGAGGGAGGAGGGGAGGGGACGGCCTCCTTCTCAGGTTCTGCCCCCTTTGTGGTCTAGAGGAACACAGGCCACAAAGCTCCCCGTACTCGGCTCCGGCTCCGCCACTCCGCTGCCAGCTAGCCCAGCCTTCAATGCCACCAACGCTGCCAGGTCGGCCCCGGAACCCAGGACGAAGCAGAGGCGGGTGCTCGGAGCCTGGAGGTCCGGGCAGTGAGGACGGGGAAGGCTTGCAGCCCTGCCCTCTGACTCCCAGCTGGCCTGAGGCTTTGCTGCTTGACTGCTGGACAGCTCTACCCGCATGGTGGGGGAGTCGGAAAAGTCTAAGGGGAAGTCCCCCGCCCCGAAACTTGTCTGGCAGAGGAGGGTTCCACCATCTTCGCAGTCACTCAGGCTGACAGCCTGTCTCATCCCCTTCCAATGTGTAGTCAAGGCCAGTTCTTTGCTACACCACTCCAATATCCCCAGGGATGTATGGGGTGCTCCGGGGGAGTGGCACCTCTAGCGTGAGGACTGTTCATCCACCTTTGGCTTCCACTTAATTTACCCAACTCTCACCTGTCACTTCAATAAACTAGGAAGACCAGTGGCCACGCTGGCTAGGGGAACCATCTTGGCAAATGGCCAAACTAGGTTAAGTGAGTCCCTTGGTAAGTGAGTCCCTTGGTGAGTCCGGGGGATGTCTTCCCCAACCATGTGGAGACTTTCCCTGCAGGATGAAGCCGAAGGCAGCTGAGGCAGGCACTGGGGAATGCTTAGAGTGGAAAGGAGATTTATACAAGAGATGTCATGGAGGTAGAAATGACAGGGTCTGACAGTGAGGAGTCAAAGGTGATGCTGAGGAAGTAGCCCCAGGGATCAGGCAGCTGAATTCGATTCTAGGGGAAAGCTTATGAGTTCTCATCTGGGCTCCAGTTTGAGATGCTTACAGCACATCCAGTTTGAGATATCAAAGAGCTGGCGATGCAGGACTGGTTTACATAGGATACATACCTCTCTACCTAGGGTCCTTGGGGGCCTACGAGGTCACTAAATGAGAGGGTAATGGGACACAGGAGGACCAAACACAGAACCTTCGAGGCCACCCATGCTAAAGCAGAGCACATGGAAAGGGAACTGGGAAGGAGTGATCCTGTAAATAGCCACAAAACATAAGAGTATTGAATCCAAAGACTTTCAACACATATTTTTGGGGAGAGCTGAATTGAGCTGGAAGAAGCCTCCCTAACCCTACATGCACAAACCATGAAATTGAGCCTCCGATGCCACCTGCCAACCAAGGTTACAAGAGTTTCCTGGGCACCTAGCACAAGCAAAACATTGGCCTGCATCATGTGGCTGATCATGAAGGGCCTCAGAATGGCACAGATCTGAGCAGCGATGGCCCAGCCTCTTCCTAAAGACCTCCAAGGATGGAGAACTGGCCACCTCCAAGGCTGCCCCTTTTCCCTATGGCATAGACCCACCTCACTGCAATGCTCCCGGCTTCCCCATCTTAGGTCTTCTAGACAATCAGGCTGCTCTTGCTTACCCAGTCTTTTCCAGGCTAAACATTCTCTGTCTCTTTACTCTTCTCCTGGCCCATGAAGTTTCCAGCTGAGCCCAAGCAGCAGGCAGGACACACTGGCTCTTGTGAGCCCTGGTGCCAGAGGTTCTGCTACCCACAGTGAAACAGCACAGAAGATGGGGAAAAGATTTATTTGGCTTTGAAGGACACTGAGAGCCAAGATTCAAGCTTCCCAGGCCTGGCTGGCACATGGAGGCAGGTCACAGGGTGGCACAGAAAGATATCCAGGGCAACATGAAGGCTTGATGATAACTGCAGTTCCTACTCTCTCAAGGGTGGACAATGGCCCCTCCCCATGCCCCAGGTTGAGGGCCCTTCTGGACAGTTCCCAAATGAATCTACTCCAGGGGTGCGGGGGTGGGGTGGTGTTCCATCGTGACTCCTTCAGGAAATAAATCTGTCCCAAGTTTGAGAGATACATGTTAACCTATGCTCCTACTACTCATCTACAGGCCCTTCCAGTATGACCAAGGAGGGACAGTGTTCAGGGCAAAGCCCCTTACAGAAACAGCAGCAGCAATCATGAGGCCAGGGGAAACAACCTGGTACCCTCTTTGCTCCTTATCCAAAGTGCCCCAGAGTCTGGGGCCAGGAAGCCCTGGAGTGGTGAGGATCCTCTCCCTTGGAAGAAAGAGTTGGCTCCTCCAGGCCTGGCCTCCAAGCCCTCTGAATCAGCATCCAAGGTCTTTCTTCTTCAAGGTAAAGGCTGCTTATTTCTCCAGGAATACTCAAGACCTGACTCTGACCCTACACAGTCTAAGACCAGCCCTAATCCAGTCCTTAACCTCAACTGTGATCTTGACCTTGGATAGTCTAAATTGTCAACCCTAATATCATCCCTAATCCTGATCTTGACCCTAAACAGTCCAAGCTATTAATCATATCACCTACCCTAGTCCTGGCTCTGACCCCAACCCTGATCCTGACCTTTAACCCTGGACAGTCTAGGATGTTAATGCTAACCCAAACCTACTTCTGAACCTGGACAGGACCTCTGCCATAATACAGACCCTGACTGTGACCCTGCATAGCATAGTCTATTACTCATGACCCCAACCCATCCTCTATGGAAATCTCTTGTTTTTTTCTTAAGACAGATGAGGTTTTCGGTCTTCTGAGTGAATTAACTTCCCTTCTTTCTCAAGTAGTCACCTAGGAGAAAACAAGAGAGATGTTCTGACCTGGGCTGTGGGCAGGGATTGAGGAAACCTGGCCTTCATCTCAGATGGGCCCTGAGGGAACCAGGACCCTGCAATTCAGTTCTGGGCAGAAGCCTGGGCAAGGGTCAGGTGCTATCTGAGGGTCACTGTGGTGTGAGGCCAGGACACTCAGAGGTGAGAGAGGAGACCTCTGTGAGGCTGAGGACAGGATGAAGAAAGCAGCTAAAATCTGCCTCATCCCCCAAGCCACAAAAGTCAGCATCCACTGGGCTTTGGACAGAACTTGATTTCAGGACACTGGAAGCAGCCTGCCAAAACCGAAGCTCCCTTCATCGCCTTCTCCTGCTCAAGAATCTTCCAGGGCGCCCTGATGCCTCACCTGTTTGGTTTTTTTTGATGCTGTCTGTAGGTTGGGGCCTGCTTAGCTGGGATGTCATCCCCCTCCTCCTCACCTCAGAGGTCATCTGCTTCCAAAGGCCTTTTCAGATTCTCCCCTACTCAGACTCTTACACCCCTCTGGGAGTGTCCTGAAGACCTGTTGGTAGCAGTGGACTGCAAACTTTCCCCTTCGGCCAGAAAGAGAGGTGAGAGTCCCACCCTCCTGTGCCCTGCCCAGGCCTAGTGGAGAGGACTGGAGTCAGGTCAGGGCACTGTGGTTTAAGGACACTAATAAACTGGATAAACTGATAAACTGGAGGGGGACCTGGATGAGGAAAGGCCCAGGGTTCATGAAAGGAATGGTTACGAGCCTAGAGAAAACTGGGAGGGCAAGAACACCCCAAAGTATGTGTTGGGCTATCGTGTGTGCTCCATGAGCCCAGCAGGCAGAACCAGGTGCAAAACCTCTCCCAGTATGCAGGGAGTGAGCTCCCCTTCACAGAAGTCTTCAGGATGCTGGACAATCCCTTGTCAGGAAGTGGTAGAGACAGGTAGGGGCTGGGCTCAGTAGCCACTGATTTCCCTTTTAGCTCTTGGATTATGTGAAACAGTGGAGTAATCCTGGACACTGGGGGGACACAGATCAGTAAGTCCAGGGAGTGGCGTGGTCTCCATGAGAGGAGGGAGTGTTCTAGGCCTGGCGCAAGGCCTGCAGGGAGATGGGGAGGGTTGGGCCAAGGACTATGAAGCAGCTGGAGGCAGCCTGGGCAGGGTCTCCAACACCTGGCTGAGGAGGCTCTAGGGGCCACTGAAGGCCAATGAGCAAAGGAAGGACAGTTTGGCAACCACGTACTGATCAATGACCATGGCCAACCTGAAGCTATACAAACGTCAACAATTAGGAATAGATCTCTGAGAGCCGCAGACATCTGCCGGCATGGGGTCCCTTACCCAGCTTCTCAACAGCCTCCACGCACACGCTGGCATACATGTCCTCCCTATAGGTGGCCACCAGGAGGTAGAGATTGGTCTGAACGACCACCAGTCCCGTGTTGTTCTAGGGGGAAGCAGAGAAGATGCTGAAGGACTTGGTGGGATGAAAGCTCTAAGGGGAAAAGCACCAATCCTGAACCTACTGCCCCAGACACCGGGTAGAGCCAGAGCTTAGCCCAAAGTGTGAGGGAGGAAACGCGTTTTATTCTCGCTCTATCTTTGAAGTAACTATACTTTTGTAAAGGTTAATTAAAGTTAAGTAGTTAGTTACAGGGAACAGGGGCATGTGGCCTGTGGTACCTAACTGGGGGGAACACAGCTGAAGGGGTCTCCAGAGCCCTAACCTGTGTGCTCTAGCCCCACTCTCCAGGCCAGGCCTACAACATCTCCCCTCCAGAGGAGTACCTCAGGTGGGCATAGGAGCCAGTCCTGAATGGATACACACATCATCCTACTTCTAGCCCAGTCCTCGTAGCCATTAACTGTGGAGTAGTGGCTATCCCCACTGATTGTTAACCAACTGCCTCCCACAGGATAGACATGCCAGACTACCTGGAGTAGCAGGCAGGGCACTCTGAGAGAACAAAGAGGCAGCTCATGCCCAGCAAGTCAAACTATCCCATAGCCTGGCCCCCATCTCCCCTCACACCCTGAACCCAAGAACCTTGGGAATGGTCAGGCTTCCCTCCCAGTGCCTGTGGCTATCATCCTGGGAGCTGCTTCTGAGGACCCAGGAAGGAATGTTGCCACAGTCCTTGGCCCTCTCTGATGTCTCAACCTCAGAAACTGCTGTGTAACTTTATCAGTGAGGAGGCCTGACTGGCAGCTTTGCCCCTGCCCCCAAGGGGTTCACTGCCAGCCCTCCTGACCTCTATCCTGCCACTGGACCCAATGACTGTGGGGTAGAGTGAGACTGCTGACTTTGCCCAACTCGTCCAGTGTCCTCCAGGGGATGTGCACCAGAGCCCATGACTGAAAGTTTGACCTCCCAGGGCAGCAGTTGTCCAGTCCTATCTCTGGTTCCAGCAGTGCAGTCAGTTCTGCTTAGATGTTATTCCATTGTGTATATAGCTTCCTGGGCTCAGATCACTCCTCTTTATCAGTTCTCAGAAGTCTGTCCATGTTTCTTGGGATCTAGCATGTTCAGGGATTATAGCGCACAAGTCGTCTCATTCATGGACCACAATCTAGCTGGCCATTCGGCTTTCGATGGGATTCTTGGCTACCACAGAAAGCATGGCTCTGAGCACCATGGTCTATGTGAGCCTTGTTCAGAAGGGACTGGGGCACCAGTCCAAGTATTTTAAATCTGTAGTGTCCTCAGAAACATGGCCCACAGCATACAAGAGCAGCAGAGGGCACCACTGTGTGCAGAGTGCTGGGCCTGGAGTCAGGAGGCCTGAATTCAAATCTATCCTCAGACACTTCTGAGAGAGGAGACCCTGGGCGAGTCACTTCCTCTGTTGCCTTAGTTTCCTCACCTGCAGAATAGGGATGATCTTACCACTTACCTCATGGGGCTGCTAGGAGGCTCAGATAAGAGAACTTTTGTAGAAAGTGTTTAGCAGAGTGCCTGGCACACAGTAGGTGCTTAATAAACGTGTTCCCTCCCTCCTCTCCTTCCCTAGATCACCAGGCACAGGAAGAGTCCAGGGATAGGATCTGGTCTCTCTGACAGATTTCCCATCTCCCAAGAGAATCTGCAGACGCCACAGCTTTGGCTGCCAGGGACACAGCTGCCCTTCAGAGCTGACTCCTCCAAAAGGCATCAGATGCCTCCACTTTCTCTCTGACTCTCTTTTGAACCCCTTACAATCCAGATTTGGACCTCCTCATTCCACCAGAACAGTTCTCTCCAAAGCCACCAATGATCTCTTTGTTGCCAAATCCAATGGCCTTTTCTCAGTCCTCATCCTTCCTGACCTCTCCGAGGTCCTAGACACTGTCAGTCACTCCCTCCTCTTGGACACTCTCTTCTCCCTAGGTTTTCAGTACAACCTGCCCCTCCCCACGGTTCTCCTCCTTCCTCTTGGGCCTCTCCTCCTCTGTCTCCTTTGCTGGATCCTCCTCCAGGTCACACCCTCTAACCATGGCTGTCCCTCAGATTCTGTCCTAGACCCTCTCCTCTTCTCCCTCTAGACCACTTTCCTGGGGGATCTCCTCAGCATGGATTTATTGACAGTCTCTGTGCTGAGGACTCTCAGATCTCCTATCCTGCCCCGTCCTCTCTGCTGATCTCCAACTGCCTTCAGACAGGACATCCAATAGACATCTGAAACCCAACATGCCCAAAACAGAACTCATGACCTTACCCCTAACCCAATCTCTCCCATCTTCTTAGATGTCCTATCAATGTAGAGGGCAACAACACCCCCCTCCCAGTCCTTCAGGCTCCCGACCTAGGAGTCCTCCTGGGCTCCTCACTCTCTCACCCCCCGCCCCAGATCCAATATGGTGCCAAGGTCTGTCAATGTCACCTTGGCAGCATCTCTTGGACACACCCTCTGACCCTGCCCCCAGCCTGGTGCAGACCCTCAACTCCTTATGCCTGGACTATGGCAGTAGCCTGGGGTGGGTCTACCAGCCTCAGTCTCTCCCCGTTCCAGTCTTTCCTCCATTCAGCCACTGAAGGGATCTTCTAAAATCACAAGTCTGATCCTATCCTAGCCTACTGAATAAACTGCAGTGGCTCCCTATGGCCTCCAGAAACCAACACAAAATGCTTTGTTTGGCTTTCAAAGCCCTTCAAAATGTTGCCCCCTCCTACAGTTCCAGTCTTCTTAAAACTCACTCCTCAGTATTCTCTGACTCAGTGATCCCAGCATCCTGGCTGTCCCAAAAATAAGACTCCCCATCTCTGGACTCTGGACATGCTCTCTGGCCCTCCCTCAAGTCTGGAAAGCTTTCCCTCCTCCTCTCTGGCTTCCTTCAAGTCCCTACTAAAGTCCTACCTCCTCCAGGAAGCCCTCCCCAACCCCTCTTCATTCCAGTGTCCTCCCTCTGCTCCTTATTGCTTATTTATCCTATTTCTATCTATTGTTTTCTATCTACTTAATTACATTGATCTACCTCATTAAAGTATGGGCTGAGGGCTTTTCTTTATCCTCTCAGACTTAGCCCAGTGCTTGGAGCACAGTAGGTGCTTCAGAAATGCTCACTGGCTCATTGACTGACAGACTGGTTCTTCCCTCTGCTCCTGCCCACCCTCAGGAATAGGCCTAGCAAAGCCTGCACACAGACTCATATCTAAGACAGAGAAGAAACTGCTCCAATTTAGAAGAACAAGAGTCATTCCCTAATACGTAAGTGGTCCAAGTGTATGAACTGGGAGTTTCTAAAGAAGAAATGCAAAGTATCAACAGTCTTTTGAAAAAGAGGCTCCAAATCACTCATAATTAGAGGCAAGTCAATTAAACCATCTCACATCCATCAGACTGATGGCCTTCATCAGTAAGGCTGTGGGAAAACCAGGCCACTGATTTCCCTGTAGGAACTGGGAACTGGTCCAGCTGTCCTGTTTCATTCCTAGCAATGTGATTCCTAGGTAGAGCTCAAAGATCAGAGACAGAGGTAAGGGGGCTGGAAGAATGAGGATGTTTATAGCAGCTCTTCTCACAGGAATCTCAACCTGGAACTGAGGAGGGGTGGGGTGGCCCATCGACTGGGCAATGGCTAGTCAACTGATGTATATGAACAGGATGGGATGGCACTGTGCCATAAGCAAGTATGACGGGCATAGTTTCAGAGAAATCTGGGAAGACTTGTATGAACTGATGCAAAGGGAAGAACACTGAACCAGTAGAACATTTTGTAAAACAAACAAACACACCCCCAAACCAGATAACCTTCAGAGTTGTGAAGCCACGCAACACTAAAAAGTGAAGAACCCTCTGCCCAGCACAATGACCTCAGCTTTGAGGGCTGGATGCCAGACTGCCAATGAGGAAACCCGCAGCCTGTCTCCTGACCAAGAGGGGATGGACTTAGGCTGCAGGTCAAGGGAGGGACTTTGCTTTGCTTGACTAAGAGAACTTACTTTTTCCTCTTTTCAGTAGGGATAGGGATAGAGTTCCCATCACCCCCCAAAGTAAAAGAAAAGAGAAAACAGAGTCATTGAAGCAGTTTAAAATGCCTTGGACAGAAGGAAGCAGAGGCCACAGGACAACCATGAAAATCCCAGGCTGGATTTCTCTCCTTAAAAAGAAAAGAAAGCTGCCCATTCCAGAGATTCACAGTTTCATCTAAAATCCACCTTTCCCGTTCTCATGTCTGTGAAAGCACACATTTTATTTGATGTTTGCTCAGTTCAAATTAAAGTAAAAAGAACACGCTTGACAGTCAAAGCTGTCAGGGGTTAATAACGGCCCCACATCAAACCAAGCGAGTGACTCTTTCATTTCTTGGTGAAGATGCCAAAAGGAGAAGCCCACTCCTATGACTTGTGAAGCTGGAGACAGGTCCAACCAAAGCACTTCGGAATTAGGGGAATAAAACAGCAGAACTGTGTGTGCCCTGTGGCCTACAGATTCCACCACTAGACATACATCCCAAGCAGCAATGCCCTGCCAGTCTCTGGCCCCCACCTTCTGCAGACATCAAATCTATGCTTACAGAATATTGCAGACAAGGTCCAATTGTTGCTTTGATGTGTCATTGTCTTTGCTGCTTTCTTTCCCCTTTTATTTTTAATCTTTAAAATCCTTTGTTAAAATGAATGGCTCTTTGGGATGGGAGAGGAGGAAGGATACAGTTGATATAAAACCAAAAGATATCCATAAAACATTTTTACAAGAAGGATTTCCTCCCTGCCCCAACTGTTTGCTCTGCCTCTTCTCCCCTCTCAGAGGACATTCCTCAACATGCCATGTGTCCATTGGAATGGCCTGTGGCTGTGGTGTAAGGCTTCTCCCAGCTCCTCCCATGGTCCCCGGCCTCTCAGCCACACACCTTCTTGGCATAAAGTGAGCGCTCATCTGCCCTCACACACTTGTAGTCCTTCTCCCTGAAGTACAAGCCATCCCTTCGCACTTGAAGAGGGTTCTTGGAGAATCCGTTCACAAGGACACGGATGTCGCTGGGTGATATCTGCAGTTATTAGACAGGGCAAAAGAGGGGAAGGGGAGAAGCGGTGATGGAGTGCCTCCTATGCAGCAGGCACTGGGCTATGGGCTGGACAAACATTACCTCACATTGATCCTCACAACCACTCTGGGAGACAGGGGCTATTCTGAACCTCATCGGACAGTTGAAGAAACTGAGGCAGAAGGAGTTCAGTGACTTGCCCAGGGTCACCCAAGTATTCACTGTCTGAGGCTGAATTTGAACTCAGGTCTTCCTGATTCCAGACCCCTTGCTCTGTGCAGCCTCAGAAAATTCTCTGTGCTGGCACTAAGCCTTCTTGTCCCCAACCTTCTTTTCTTACATTAAACCCTGGTGAGGACACCAGGATAGTCCGCTCATGCATCCTGATGATGGCGGCATTGTCCACGTGCTTGGTGCCCAGGAGGGACTCCAACAGCAGATTCTGCACATTGCTCATTCTTGGGCAGCTCTGGCCTTTGGAAGATCTATGAACAAGAGACGAAAATGAATGGATTTTTAAAAGCACCTATTATGCACCTACTATGTGCAAAAGCAGCACAGACCTCCCTGCCACCTTTATAGATCATATTGTTAGCATGAAGGAGCATCACCCCTGTAAAATGGAGGAGTACAAGACTCCACTCAGCCAGGAGAAGGGGGTGGCATAGGGATGAGTGAGATGAGGAGATTGTGAAGACTTTTCATAATAAAAATATGGGGAATATGGTATTTTCTACATTAAATTTCTTTTCCATAAAGCTTCTCTCCCTGGATAACTGAGTTTCAGGAATCCAGGGCTTGTGAGCAGTCAGTTGCCCTCCACACCCTTCTTTCTTTGTGATAGTGCTGTGGACTACAGCTGAAACTTGGAAGTTACTCAAATCTCCCCTTTGTTTGTTATACTGTTGCCATATCAACACTACCAGCTCCCCCTTTTCCCCCTCCCTTCCTTTCTTCTTCAGTTATAGAAAAGCCACATCAGCAGTTAAGTTAGGTATTAAATTAGGTAGTTGTGTTGGGATAGGTGAATATTTCCCAGGGTTTGTCTAGTTTTTTTGCACTTAGATTGTAAGCCTGCCTCCCAGCCAATGGAGAAATGGGATAGTGGGGAGGTGGGATTCTCTGTGTTCGGGTAGATAATGGTGTTTCATCCTTTGTAAATTGCCTCCTTCCATCAGATTAGCCTGGTCTTGGTGGAGAGATGCCGCTTTCTAGCGAGAATTGTAATAAATCATTTTCTGTTCTTATCGAGAAGCCTCTTCATTTATTTAAAATTTTGAGTAAGGGTCTTTTATCCCATACAGGGAGATAACTCACACCAAAGGCTATGACTATGTGACCCCTACATGTCCTTCCCCAGAGAATCCCAGACCCTGCTTCAATTGGCCTTACAATAAATTTTTTCACTTGAGTGGAAGACAGTTTTAGTGTGGGAATTCATTCCAGGCGGATGCTGCCCTATATCCTGACATCCTTAGGGTCCCAGCACCCCTACATTGTCTCCGACTGCAAACCTATCCTGAATTTGAAACCTATTCAGACCTCCAGCTGTGGCTAGTAAAAAGCCCACAGACAGAGTTTCTAGGTAATTAATGATCAATTTAGAAATCGGGGTAGTAAATAACGAGTCTATGATCAGTAACCAACGATAAAACCATGAGGATCATCAAATGCTTAAATGCCTTTAAAAATATGGGTACCCTTGACAGGCAGAAATCAGCTCCGATGGGTGAACAATTAATGAGGGCGTGGATGAGGTGAGCCAAAAGCATTCAGCGTCTCCTCCTGGGAACTTGCCTTGATACACAGACTCAGTTGCCTCCAGCTATCTGGACTGCTATCCAAGCAGCACGGGGAAAGAGATCGATGTGGGGTCCCAGAGCCGGGTGCTTTTAGGGCTGGAATTCACCTAGATTAGATTCTATTTACACTTGAATCAGAAATAAACTCTCCCAGTAGGGTGGGGCCCACTTACGAGAGGGGAAAGTTCCAGGAGGATTAGGCCAATCTCATCATCTACCCAGTCCTTCAGAGGCTGACTAACCTACAAGCACTGGTCCCTAAATGAGGAAAAAAAGGGGGGGAAACCTCAATTTTAACTTAATAATTGTTATTAATATAGTGTGGAAATAGTCATTTTCTCAGCCATACCTCCTCGATTTTGTAAAGATTTTAAAAAATCCAAATTTAACACTTCACTTCTATCCATTTTAAGCTCCATCTTACTTGTTTTGGTTAAGGTCTTTCTGGATTCTAATTGTGTTCACCAACATCTTAGCTTTTCTTTCTATCTTTACATCATCTGCTACCCTCTATGCCTTTATCTAAGTCTTTGATAAAAATATTTAACAGAACAGGGAGCAGAGATTCCTGTAGCAAGCTACTAGAGATCTCCTCTGGCCACATCTCTATGGAGCCATTAATTCTGTTAGTAGAGTTGGACCATGACTATATCATCCCCTATCTCTCCATCTTCTCCATAAAAATATCATGAGATGCTTTTTGGAAAGCTTGTTAAAATCTAGATAAACTCAATCTACAAAGAGGGGGGAAAAACCTATTAATGAAAGAAGTGAAGTGAGTCTGGCTTGCCCTGTCCTTGGTGAAGCCATGCTGGCTCCTCTCTCCAATGGGCCGTCCTAGCGTGTTCTTGGGCACCAATTCCAGCCCAAATGTCTTGTTGGCTTTGCCCTTTGCTAACCTCCAGGCCTCCCTTCTCACTTCTTCGGGTCTTTCCTGATGGGGGCTGCTCTTCCAGGACCAAGATAGCCAGGCTCGGTCCTCCTATCTTCCTATCTGTCTTGTCCCTTCCAGGACAATATTCATCCTCCTTTATGGAGAAATCAGAAACAAAATCGTGCAGTCCAGGCTTCTTTCATCCAATTGCTAGTTATGTCTTCAGTCACTATAAACAAAAGTCTGATCCCTTCTCCATCCCTCCTTTTTCTCTCACCCTGCACTTCCTTCCCTCAGCAGCTTCAGGTCATTCTAAGCTTGAGCATTTCTGACACTCTTTTTTACAGGACTGTGGCAAACCTTTAAAAATAATAAAATTTTATTTTGTTTTATTGATTACATGTAAAAACAATTTTTAATATTTTTTTTTAAGTTTTGCATTCTAAATCACCTCCCTCCCTCTCTCTCTGCTCCATCCCCCTCCTGGGGACTGTAAACAATTTGATAGAGGTTATACATTTGTTACCACGCGTAAGCCCCCACCCCCAGGCTCATATCCACCCCAGCCCACCTATATCTAGTCCTTTCACTCCGGCCCCAGGCCCACCCCACTTACTCTTCCTTAATCCCACTCAGATCCTTTCACTGTCCCTTTTGTATATGAGTCAGTACCATCCTCATCAATTACCAGGTTCACTAGGATCCCTGCCTGCTTCTATTGGCTACATAAACTTTGCCATCTGACTGGAAGAGGTTTGAGTGTATGAATTCTTGACAGGCAATTCTACCTGGAACCCTGACATTTCTGGATATACAGCAAGCCCAAACCATGTAATTGCCATATTAGTCATGTTACAAAAGAAAACACAGGAAAAAAAAAGGTCCATAAAGACAGAGAGAAAAGCAGTACGGTTTGATCTGGATTCAGAGTCCATCAGTTCTTTCTCTGGATGTGGACAGCATTTTTCATCATGAGGCCTTTGGAGTAGTCTTCAGTTATTATCTTTCTGAGAAAGGCGAGGTCATTCACAGTTGCTCATTGTACAACGTTGCTGTTACTGTGGGCAGCGTTCTCCTGGTTCAGCTTATTGATGATTAATGCGCTTAATTCAGCTCATTATGTTGCACGTCAATCTTTGCAATTTTTCTGAAGGTGTCCGGCTCATCATTTCTTATACCCAGCAGTATTCCATTACAATCATATCCTACAACTTGTTCAGCCATTCCCCAATTGATGGGCATCCCCTCAATTTCTAATTCTTGCCCACCACAAAAAAAGTGGCTATAAATGTTTTCATACAAATAGGTCCTTTCCCCCTTTAAAAAATCTCTTTGGGATGTAGACCTAGCACTGGTATTGTTGGACAAAAGGGTAGTGCACAGTTTTGTAGCCCTTTGAGCATAATTCCAAACTGCTCTATAGAATGGTTAGATCAGTTCCCAACTCCACCAACAATGAATTGGTGTTCCAATTTTGCCACATCTCCTTATCATTTTCTTTTTCTGTCACATTAGCTAATTTGATAGTTATGAGGTGGTACTTTAGCATCGTTTTAATTTGCATTTCTCTAATTAGTAGTGACTTAGGGCATTTTTTCATATGACTAGAGACAGCTTTGATTTCTTCCTATGAAAAGTGCTTGTTCATATCAATTAGGGAAGCCTTGAATTCTTATAAATTTGACATAGTTTTCCATATATTTTAGAAATAAGTCCTTTACTTTCCTGCTTTCTCTCTTAACTACAGCAGTTTTGTTTGGGTAAAAGCTTTTAAATTTAATATAGTCAAAATTGTCCATTTTATATCTTATCTCATGTTTGGTCATATATCCTTCCCTTATCTATAGATCTGACAGGTAAACTATTCCATTGTCTCCAAATTTGCTTATGCTATCACCCTTTATGACTAAATCATGTACCCACTGTGACCTTATCTTGGTAAATGATGTAAAGTGCTGCTTTATATCTAGTTTCTGTCATGCTGTTTTCACAGCAATTTCTATCACATAGTGAGTTCTTTTGTTTCAATTAAATTATTTTATTTGTTTTCAGTATTCTGCAATCACTTCTATATATATCTTAGATTTTTTCCCCCTTCCTTCCCCTCCATCCCCCCCTCCCCACTGCCTCCCTGAGACAGTATACAATCTTATATAGGTTCCACACATACATTCCTATTAAATACATTTTCACCTTTACTCATGTTGCATAGAAGGAATTAAAGTGAAAGGGAAAAAACCATACAAATACAAAACAAAACATAATACAAAAGAAAATGGTCTGCTTCATTCTGCAATCCAGTTTCACAGTTCTTTCTCTGGATGTGGAAGGCATTTTGCCTCAAGAGTCCACTGGGAATTTTTTAAGTCCTTGCATTGCAATGAAATACTAAGTCTACCAGAAAAATTCCTCACACATTGTGATTGTTACTGTGTACAAAGTTCTCGTGGTTCTGCTCCTTTCACTCAGTTCATATAAGTCCTTCCAGGCCTCTCTGAAGTCTTCCTGTTCATCATTTCTTATAGTACAACAGTATTCCATTATATTCATATACCACAATTTGTTCAGTCATTCCCCAATTAATAGGCATCCCCTTGATTTCCAGTTTTTGGCCAGCACAAAGGGAGCTGTTGTAAATATTTTTGTAAATGTGGGACTCTTTCCCATTTCTTTGATCTCCCAGTCCCAGAAGCAATATTGCTGGGTAAAAGTGTATGCATATTTTTGTAGCCCATTGGGCATAGTTCCAAATTGCTCTCCACAATGATTGGATCATCTCACAGTTCCACTAACAATGAATTAGTGTTCCAACCCTCCCACATCTTCTCCAACATTTATCATCTTCCTGCTTTGTCATGTTAGCCAATCTGATAGATGTGATGTGGTACCACAGAGTTATTTTGATTTGCATCTCTCTAATCAATAGTGATTTAGAGCATTTTTTCATATAACTATAGATAGCTTTAATTCTTTCCTCTGAAAACTGTCTGTTCATATCCTTTGATCATTTATGAATTGGCATAGTGAGTTCTTTTTTAAAAAAAGCTTGGGTCTTTGGGTTCATCACACACCAGATTACTCTGGTCATTTACTACTCTGTCTTGTGTACCTCATCTATTCCACTGACCCACCACTCTATTTCTTAGCCAATACCAGATTGTTTTGATGAATGCCACTTTGGACTTCTGGGAGGCAAGATGGTGGAGTAAACAGGAAATCATCCAAACTCTCCCATATTCACCTCCAAAAAATAATAAAATAACAATCCCAAATGAATTCTGGAATAGCAGAACTAGCAAAAAGACAGGGTGAAACAATTTTCTAGCCCATAAAATTTGGAATGTTGGGAGGAAAGGTCTGCCTCACTCAGATAAAAGGGAAGGACAAGACTAGTACAGGAACCATCCCAGAAAGCCATCAGCATGCCCTGCATCAGCAAACCAGTGGGAAATCCTGAGCCTCATGTGCCTGGGCATAGCACTGGGAGGACAGGCAGATGCAAGCCCCATGACCCCTATGTGCCTTAGCACAGAACCAGGTAAGCTGCCAGACCCCTGTGGCCTCCTGCAGTACCAGCAACCCTCCATTCCCTCAGCCTAGCAGCAGGCACGAGGGTCCCCTGTATGTGTCTCAGGATAGTACCAGTGCAGGACCAGGCAAACAGCCAGGGCCTGCAATCCCGGACACAAGAAGATTGAGGCAGTGACCCTTTCATGCTAGGAATTTAAAATTATAAAGAAAGGGAAAAGGCTGAAAAAGATGAGCAAAAAACAGAAAAAGGAATCTGACCATAGAAAGTTATGGTGACAGGGAAGATCAAGATACAAACTCAGAAGAAGGCATCAACATCAAAAAACCCAAATAAAAATGGGAGTCGAACTTAAGCTCAGAAGGAGCTCAAGAAAGAGTTTAAAAATCAAATAAGAAAGGCAAAAGAAGAATTGGGAAAAAAAATGAGAGTGATACAAGAGAATCACAAAACAAGAATCAAGAGCTTGGAAAAGGGAAAAAAAATGCCTTAAAAAGAACTGGCCAAATGGAAAAGAAAATGCAAAAATCCACCAAAGTAAACAAGTAGAACTGGCCAAATGGAAAAGGAAATAGAAAAAGTCACTGATGAAAGCAACTCCTTAAAAAGTAGGATTGGAAAAATGGTAAAAGATGTACAAAAAAAAACTAAGGAAAATAATTCCTTAAAAATTAGAAGTTCTCAAGAGAAGCAAATGACTCTATGAGACATCAAGAATCAATCACACAAAATTGAAATGATAAACAATAGAAGAAAATGTAAAACAGCCTATTGGATGAACAACTGACCTGGAAAATAGATCCAGGAGAGATAATGTCAGAATCATTGGCCTACCTGAAAGAAATAATCAAAAAGAGAACTTGAACTTCAAGAAATTATCAAAGAAAACTGCCTTTATATCTTAGAACCAGATAGTAAAGTTGGTTGGTTGGTTGTTGTCCTTTGTCTTTGAAGAGGACCAAAATGACATCACCATGATAAAATGAAATTTCAGTGTGTCCAACTGTGGCTGATCAAACCCATATGAGCTCTACCACAAGTTGGGCACAGATAGTCTGTGTGAATACTTGGGGTGGATATCCCAAATTTGCACATCCTGCATTTACTTTGTGCTATCTCAATTCTGCTTTGTTAAAAGAGCACAGCACCCTTTCTGATGTGGGCATGCCACACTGAGTAGTCCTGTGCCAGTGTCTCCCATGTTGTACAGTCAAAACCAAAGTTCTTGAGACCTTGAGAGTGTCCTTGTATTGCTTCTTCTGACCACCATGTGATTGCCTACCCCATGTGAGTTCTCCATAAAATAGTCTTTCTGGCAAGCATATCTTTTGCTCTCAAACAATGTGGCCAGCCCATTGGAGTTGCGCTCTCTGAAGCATAGTTCGAATATTTGGCAGTTCAGCTTGAGCAAGGACTTCAGTGTCTGGTACCTTATCCTGCCAGGTGATCCTCAGAATGTTCCTAAGACAGTTCAGATGGAAGCCATTCAGTTTCCAGGCATGGCGCTGGTACACTGTCCATGTTTCACAAGCATATAACAATGAGGCCAGCACAACGGCTCTATAGACCTTCAGTCTGGTAGTCAGCCTAATACCTCTTCTTTCCCAAACTTTCCTTCTGAGCCTCTCAAACACTGAGATAGCTCTGGCAATGCTGCATCAACCTCACTGTCAATGTGTGCATCCCTGGAAAGTATACTACCAAGGTAACTGAATTTATCCACAGCATCCAAAACTTCTCCATTTGTTGTAACTAATGGTTCCATGTATAGATGGTGTGGTGGTGGCTGATGCAGCACCTATGTTTTCTCGGTATTAATTATTAGGCCATCAAAAGCAAAGTACAAACAAAGCTTAGAGAGATGCAGGATTCCTGTCTCAGTAAGAAGGCAGATGAAATTCAGTTTTATGCTAATAGTAACAATCCAAAGTGCTTTTATGATTCCCTGAAAGCTATTTATGGACCAAAAACCTATGGTGCATCACAACTACTCAGTGCTGATGGAACCACATTGATTAGTGATAAGGATATGATCTTAGAGAGATGGGCTGAACATTTCCATAGTGTTCTCAACAGACCATCATCAATCAATGCTGAGGCCATTAACTGTTTACCTCAAGTTGAAGTCAATCCCTCCTTACTTGAACTTTCAACTGAAGAAGAGGTTTTGAGGGCCATTAGGCTCCTTTTATGTGGCAAAGTGCCTGGTGCTTATTCTATTGCAGCTGAGATTTACAAGGCAGGGGGACGATAGCTCATGGAAAACTTGACTGAAATTTTCCAGGTTATATGGCAAGAGGAGGTTATCCCCCAGGAGTTTAAGGATGCTTCCACTGTCCATCTCTACAAAGGTAAAGGGAATAGATTTTCCTGTGACAATCACAGGAGGATCTCTCTCTTAGTCACTGCCGAAAAAATTCTTGCTAGAGTTCTCCTTAATATACTTATCCTTCACCTGGAAGATGGCCATATACCTGAGAGCCAATGTGACTTCAGAAAGGGCAGAAGAACAGTCTATCTGGTGTTTGCTGCCTGACAACTCCAGGAGAAATGCCAGGAGCAGAACAGAGGTCTGTACACAATATTTATAGATATGACCAAGGTCTTTGACACTGTTAGTCATGAGGGCTTATGGAAAATTATGTCAAAATTTGGTTGCCCAGAGAAGTTCATCAATATTGTACATCAATTTCATGATGGCATATTTGCCTTGGTTCTAGATAATGGACAATGCTCTCATGCCTTTCTAGTCATTAATGGAGTGAAACAGGACTGTGTGTTTGCTCCCATGCTTTTTAGCATGATGTTTCAGCCATGTTGTCAAATGTTTTCAATGAGGATGAACATGGCATCAAGGTCAACTACTGTACTGATGGTAAGTTCTTCAATTTGAAAAGGCTACAAGCCAAGACCAAAGTGGAGGGGGTGTTGTATGATTTTCTGTTTGCAGATGATTGTGCACTCAATGCAGCCTCTGAAATTGAGATGCAACAAAGCATGGATCAATTCTCCACTGCCTGTGCTAATTTTGATCCAATAATTAACACCAAGAGGTTAAAGTAGACATTGAAAGAATCCACCAATCACTTTTGGAAGGAAATCTCCAAAAGAAAACTCCCAGTAACAATACAACCAAATTCTAGAACTTCCAGGTCAAGAAAAAAATATTGCAAGCAGCCAGAAAGAAACAACTCAAATATTGGGGGGCCACAATCAGGATTACACAGGACTTAGCAGCTGCAAGGATCAGAGGTCATGGAATATGATATTCTGGAAGGCAAAGAAATTAGGACTGCAACAAAGAATCACCTACCTAGTGAAAATGAATATGATTTTTTAAGGGAAAAAAATGGTCATTCAATGAAATGGAAGCTTTCAAGAGGAGAAGACAAAAAAGAGCAAAACAAAAAAATAATAGATTTTCAACATCAAGACTCAAAAAAAGCATAAAAAGGTAAAAAAGGAAAGAGACAATATAAGGAATTCAATAAGGTTAAACTGTTTACATTCCTACATGGGAAGATACTTCTCACTCTTAAGAATTTATCACTATTAACACAGAAGGAGTGTACAAAGACAGAGGGTGTGAGTATAAGGTAAACTGGAAAGGATGCTGTTAAAAATTAATTAAGAGGTGAGAAAGTGGATTATATTGAGAGCAGAAGGAAGGGAGAACACAGAAACCATATGATCATCTCCAAAGATGCAGAAAAAGCTTTTGACAAAATGGGCCCCCATTACTATTAAAAACAGAGGACAGAGAACAAGCATAAAGGGAGAATCTTTAAAATGCTAAGCTGCGTCTATCTAAAAGCATCAGCAAGCATTATCTGTAATGGGGATCACCTAAATGTCTTCTCAAAAAGAACAGGGTGAAAGAAGGATGCCCATCATCATCACTACTATTCCACATCATACTAGCAACTTTAACTATACCCATAAGAGAAAAAAAAAGAAATGGAAGAAAATAGAATAGGCAATGAGGAAACAAAACCATCACTCAGTGGTATGTTAGGATACGATGGTACACTTAGAGAATCCTGGAGAATCAATTAAAAAACTACTTGAAATAATCAACAACTTTAGCAAAGATGAAGGATGTACATTAATCTCACATAAATCATCAGAATTTTTATATATGACCAACAAAGCCCAGCAAAGTAAAAGCAAGGACCCTGACACATCCAGGATGGCCTGCTATCAGAGGTTCTTAGATTTGCATTTATAAAAGGAAAGGCAACTTTTGAGGGGTCAACAATTATTTTAATCAAGCCTATATATATATATATCTCATTCACCTAATTCAGGGAAAAAGTCAACACCCTGAACTTTAGAGAAAATGCAGAGAAATAAAGATGAGCCAATAGACAGGGCTTCCAACTGTCTGATCATACCTCACAAATCAACAGACAGATAATTGTCTGACCATACATACATAGTTACCAGAGAGAGAGAAGTAGCAACATTTGGGTTTTCAAAGCAAGGGGCTCCTTATTGGCTGCCCAGAGTCTCCTCTGGACAAACAAACACTTTCAATCAGTAAGACCCAAAGTAAAACCTCACCTCAGAGTATATATACACTTTTCAGAGCCAGAGGGCATCACAACCCTTGAAAACCAGTGCCTCATTAACAAATCTAACAAATCTACAAATCTTTACTAAAGAAATTCCCCTTAATAGGCAGGTCCATCAATGGGTGGGGATAGGCAGGCCCATCAATGGGTGGGAAGATCTTTAATCTCATTAGCATTACAAGCAGCAAGATAATGAAAGAGAAATTCCATTTAAAATAGCTTTAAACAATATAAAATACTTGGGAGCCTGCCTGCCAAGACAAACCCAGGAATTATCTTCTCACACAAATAAAGTCAGATTTAAACAACTGGAAAAGAGAAATTATTTGTGGGTAGACCAAGACAATATAATAAAAATGACAATTCTGACTAAGCAAATTTTCTTATTAAGTGCCACACTAGTCAAACTACCAAAGATTATTTTAGAGAGCTGGAAAAAATAACAACAAAATTAATCTGAAAGAACAAAAGGTCAAGAATATCAAGGGAATTAGTGAAAAAAAAATCAAAGGCAGGCAGGCTGGCAGCACCAGCTCACATCAAGACTATCCGGTGCTGGCTATGAAACAGGGCGGTGGATCAACGGAACAGGCTACTTACGCAAGACACAGCAGGGAATGAGGGTCGTAAGCTCATGTCTGAAAAACACAAAGACTCCAACTTCTGGGACAACTCGCTAATTGGCCAAAACTGCTGAGAAAACTGGAAAACAATATGGCAGAAACTAGGTACAGACCAACCCCTTCCATTGTACACCAAAATAAGGTCAAAGTGGGTCCATGATTTAGGCATGAAGGTCCATGATTAGACATAAAGACATGATTTACCATAAAGAAATCAGGAGAGCAAGGAATCATTTACTTGTCAGATCTATGGAAGAATTGATGATGACCTCTTTGTGATACAGTTTGAGATCTACTATGGATAGGTCATTTCCTTCCCTTAACAGGATTTTTACTGAGTCATTAACCTCACAATGCTGGGGGTGCACAAAGCAGGCTTAGAGATGGGAGTGTGAGTAATCAAGGGGTTTAATTAATCAAGTTCTGAGTGAGGAATGCTTTTCTGGCTGAAGTAAAAGCACAGGTTATATACCTAAATCACGGGTGGGGAAGGAGGGGGCAAGGTAAACTATGAACAGTCTTTTAGTGATTTCCCTCAAGAAAGCCACAAACTCCCACAACACAACAAGTCTAGAATTGGGTCTTTGGGAGTTGTGACCGCCTTCCTTAGAGTGCACAACTAGAGTTCTGTGACAGGAAGCCGTTCTACAATCTTTGATTCTTTTCCCTGAAGGTCCAGTGATTGTGAGTGTTGTCAGTTTTGATTAATCAGTTTAAGCTGCATTGTGAGCTCTGACTCCCAAGCCAGAGAGGTAGCTCTTGAAAAAATTAAATTTGTATACTCATTACACATATCGTATCAATTAATATGAAAACTGTAATTCCCTTCTTGGCCTCATAGAGTCATGAGCTTCCACTTGCTCAATTCCAATTTTTAAGGAATCATTTTCCAATGAGCTTTAGTAAATCCTTTTCCATTTGGACAATTCTGCTTTTTAAGGATTTGTTTCCTTAGGTGAATTTTCCAAGCTGCTGCCTTTTCCCATGATTCTCTTGTATAACTCTCATTTCTTTTCCCACTTTTTCTTCTGCCTCTTTTACTTGGTTTTGAGAATCCTTTTTGAGCTCTTCCAGGAGGACTTTCTGGGCTTGAGAGCAATTCCTATCTCCCCCTGAGGCTTCCCATGAAGGCATTTTGACACTGTTGCCCACTTCTGAGTTTGTGTTTTGCTCTTTCCTGCCACCATACAAGCTTTCTCTGGTCAGGAATTTTTTGTTTTGTTTTTTGCTCATTCCCTAGCCTATATCAGAACTTTTAAAGTTGAGCATTGTCCCAAGCTTGTCCACTGGGGGCCAGGGGCCCATTCCCTGGCTTACTGGGGCTCTGGGGCTTATGGCTCACCTCTTGTGCTGGGCTGGTCTAGCCTGCTCTCACCTGTTGCACCCAGGCTTTGGAGGAGCTGGAGGCCTCTCAGCCAGTCAGCTGTGTTGTGGAGCTGGGCCACTGGGCCTCCTTGGTTCATCTGTGCTGGGGCTGGACTCTCCTTTTACCTGAGTGAGACAGACCTTTTGTGCAGTCCCTCTTGGTTGTATTGGGCTGGAAAATTGTTTCACTCCATCTTGTTGTGGGTTCTGCCACTCCAGAATTCATTTTCAGGCTTGATTTAGAGTTGTTTTGAAATTGGGGAGAGCTCAGGGATCTTCAGCCTGTTCTCCACCATCTCATCTCCATCTCTGAGGAGTTAATTTCTCTAAGATACAATTGCATCCTTTTAATTTTCCAAATTAACAGCATTTCTTATACAACAGCTTCCCGAAAATCCCAATAAGAAAAATTAGAAAAGCATAATAAGTATGTAAACAATGTTACAGATTTTAAACATGAAACAAAATAGTTAAATGACATTAATTCATTTGAATCTATTTCTAAGTTTATCTCACATGGAAAAATTACTTCATCCATCTATCAATTTTCACACTCTAGCTTGATTACATTCATAAAAGAATAATTTTGATCTAATTAAAATTTGTATTCTTACAGTTCCTAAACATATCACCTTACTTCTAAATCTGAAGTGTATTTTGCTTTCAGGTCTGATCTACCTGTACAGGGTCAGACATCCCAGTTGCTACTATGGGCCTTTCAATGAGCCCCCAGTCCAATCTAGATCAGGAGAAACTCAGTTCAATCCAATCTCAATTTACAGTTACAAATGGTCTACAGAATCCAAAGGCCATTTACTGCCAGCATCTCAAAATACATTCTTTCTACTTTCTGTTAGTCTGGTGATCACCTTTATCTTGGCAGCCTTTCTTCTGGGAAGGGGGAGGGAGGGCAGGAGAGGGTGAAGAGATGGGGGAGGAGGAACTCTCAGACATGCCCAGCCTGGACTGGAGTTGAGAAGCTCCTGGGAGGAGCTGGGAGGAATGCTGGGGCATTCCAGCAGTAAAGTCATTTCCTGTGATTTGAGGCATTCCTTGTGAATGAGGAGTGGGGAGGCGAGGCAAGCACAGTCCTGAGGTCCTGGCCTTGGGTGTGATTGGAGGGAAGGGCTCATCCTGGGGGTTGGACAAGATGGGGCTCTTGGGAGGTGGAGGACCTTCCCAGAAAGGGCTGGCTGAAGCAGGAATCCCTGCAGCTGAGATTTCTGCTTTCTGGAAACCAGCTCTGTAGGTGCAGGTTCCAGGTGGGTCAGAACCAGGTCCTGCCTTCTGCTGGCTGTGGGTGCCATTGGGTCTCATCCTCCTCATATGACCTCATGGTGAGTGTCCTCTAGGTCCACCGGGAGCATGCCTGCCTCCCTGCCTGGCTACTGGTCCAGCTGCCCACCCCTAACTCTTTTCCAAACCCCTAATCACTTCCCCAATTGTCCAGGATCACCTTCCCAGATTCCCCATTGAGTCACACTTTCCCAAACTTCAGACTTTGTCCATAGAGACCCAGAAGTCCTGCTTCCAGCCTTCCTATCAGGACCCAGGTGTGTCCTGTTCTCCCTGCCCCCAACTTTGAGTTAGAGATTCAGTTGTCCTGCTTTCAGACCCAGCCCCATCTGGGATCCCAAACCCCCTCTGCCTCTTGGGTCTCTGTAGAACAATGGGGGAGGGAGCAGAAAAAAGGGAGAAGGGATGGAACCAAGATGGTGGAGTAAAAGCAAGGCATTGCTTGAGCTCTTCGCCCAACCTCTCTAAATACCTGTAAAAAAATGACAAGGACATGGAATATGATATTCCAGAGGTCAAAGGAGCTAGGATTATAACCAAGAATCACCCAGAAAAACTGAGTATAATATTTCAGGGGGGAAAATGGAGATTCAATGAAATAGAGGACTTTTAAGCACTCTTGATGAAAAGAATACAAAATATGACTTTCAAATACAAAAATCAAGAGAAGCATGAAAAGGTAAACGGGAAAGAAAAGCCTTAAGGAACTCATTAAAGTTGAACTATTTACATTCCTGCTTGGAAATATGTTATTTGTAACTCATGAGATCTTTTTAAGTATTAGAGTAGTAACTCATGAGATCTTTTTAAGTATTAGAGTAGTTAGAGGGAATATTTTATATATATATATATATATATATATATATATATATATATATATATATATATATATATATATAGACTTAGGGCACAGGGTGAATTGAATGGGGTAAATTATCTCACATAAAAGTGGCAAGAAAAAGCTTTTACAATAGAAGGGGAGGAGGGGGGGAGGTAAGAGGGAAAGAGTGAACCAACTCCCATTGGATATGGCATAAAGAAGGAATAACATACATACTCAATTGGATATGGAAATCTATCTTACCATACTGGAAAGTAGAGGGGAAGGGGATGGGGGGATGATAGAAGGGAGGGAAAATGGGAGGAGGGGGTAATCAGAAGTAAACTCCCCCTTTTGGGAAGGGGCAGGGTCAAAAGAGAAAATAGAATAAATGGGGAGCAGGATAGGATGGAGAAAAATACAGTTAGTCTTTCACAACATGACTGTTATGGAAGTATTTAGCATGATTACACATGTATAACCTAAATCGATTGCTTTCCTTCTCAATGGGGGTGAGTGGGAAGGGAGAGAATTTGGAATTCAAAGTTTTTAAAAACAAATGTTAAAAATTGGTTTTACATGACACTGGGAAATAAGGCATACAGGCAATGGGGTATAGAAATCTATCTTGCCCTACAAGAAAATAGAGGGAATGGAGAGAAAAGAAGTGGTGGGATGATAGAAGGGAGGGCAGATTGGGGGAAGGAGTAATCAGAATGCATGATGTCTTGGGGTGGGGGGGAAGGGAGAGATGGGGAGAAACTTTGGAACTCAAAATCTTGTGGAAAAAATGTTGAAAACTAAAAATAAATTAATTTTAAAAAAGATAACAGCAAAAAAAAAAAAAGAACAGAGGGAGGAAAGTAGTCTTTTGTTCTGTTCAGACCATCTTTATTCCCAAGCCTGACCCTCCCTGCTGCCTCCCTCACCCTGTAGGTTGGAGTCTGCCCTAAGGACAGGACCAGGGTCTTTGTAACACCTGTGGGGCCTCACCTGTAAATCCCTGTAGGTCAGCCTCTTGCCTAGGAAGAAAAGGGAAGGACATATACCCCTGGGTCCTTCTCCCTCCCAAGCTCAGTCTGCAGAGGGCAAAAGCCTGGCCCAAGCACGGAGCCCAGAGCCAGAGGGAATGGCCCTTGGGAGCCACAACCCACACCATCCAGCTGAGTGTCATCCATCCACAGACTTGACCAACCTCAGGCATGTAAGCCATAAGACCATCTGGAAAGCTGGCCATGCCTTCCTGAAGGTGGATCTTTCCTTTACCAAAATGGGCATAAAATTCTCAGTTTCTTTAGCATAAAACTGCATAATATGTTCCGATTATCCTTTTAATTTCTTTCGTCTTGCTGTGATTTTACCTTTCTCATTTGCTATTTTATTGATCTGATTTTCTGCTCTCTTTTAATCACATTAGCTAATTAGGAGTTTTTTCAACTTTTGCTTCCTTCTTGTTTTGTGGATTTTCATTTCCTATCCTCTCTTTTGTTTTCTGGGGGAGGAATCTGCCTTGGCAGAGATTCTAGCTTTTCCATTCCCTTAGTCTGGCAATTCACAGAAGATAATGCACAAAAGAAGGTTGACAAAGGGTGGGGGTGGGGAGAAGGTCTCACCTGAGGGACCTGGTGAGAAAGGAGTAGATGGCTGAGGTGAGCTTCAACCTTCAAAGGAGGCTTAGTGTTCATGATCTCACTCCATGGAGGGCTAAGAAGTAAAGAGGTTTGGAAGAGCTTCTGTTGGGTGTGAGTTAGCAGATCAATTGGAAATCCATCAATAAACACAGGCGCTCCATCAGCCACCACCACACCATGCATACATGGAACTATTGGTTACAACAAATGGAGAAGTTTTGAATGCTGTGGAGAAGTTCACTTACCTTTGTAGTGTATTTTCCAGTGATGTACACATTGACAATATGGTTGATGCACACATTGCCAGAGCTACCTCAGAAGGAAAGTTTGGGAGAGAAGAGGTATTAGACTGACTACCAGACTGAAAGTCTACAGAGCCATTGTGCTGACCTCATTGTCGCATGCTTGTGAAACCTGGACAGTGTACCAGCGCCCTGCCAGGAAACTGAATGGCTTCCATTTGAACTGTCTTAGGAACATTCTGAGGATCACCTGGCAGGATAAGGTACCAGACACTGAAGTCCTTGCTTGAGCTGAACTGCCAAGTATTCAAACTATGCTTCAAAGAGTGCAACTCAGATGGACTGGCCACATTGAATGTAAAATGTATGCTTGCCAAAAAGACTACTTTATGGAGAACTGCATGGGGCAGGCGATCACATGGTGGCCAGAAGAAGCAATACAGCACTCTCAAGGTCTCTCTCAAGAGCTTTAAATTTGATTGTGCAACATGGGAGACACTGGTACAGGACTGCTCAGCATGGCATGCCCATATTAGAAAGGGTGTTATGCTCTACAAGTAAAGCAGAATTGAGACAGCACAAAGTAAGGATAGGATGTGCAAATTTGGGATATCCACCCCAAATGTTCACACGGACCATCTGTGCCCATCTTGTGGTAGAGCATTCCGAGCTCATGTTGGTCTGATCGGTCATAGTCGGACACACTGAGATTTCACTTTATCATGGTGATGTCATTGTGGTCCTCTTCGAGAACGGAGGACAACAACCAACCAACTCTAAGGGACTACAAACGAGGAAAGATTTATTTATTCTTGGGAATCTCAAAAAATGTTAAAGAATAATAAATTCCTCAATTGTTCCAAAGTAAAATAATAAAATAAAGAAATGAAAGGTGGAATATGAGCTTTTTCTTAGACCTTCAAGTCAACACATATTTATTAAGTGCCTGCTGCATGCCAGGCCCTTGGGGTAAGCATTGGGACCATAAGGAAATGAACAGAAGTCCCCAGCTTTCCTGCATTTCACAGTCTGGTGGAGGAGATGACACTCCAACCCCTATGTAGAAACCTCAGCTGGCAAGACAGTGAAGGTTCTAAAGTGAAGGAAGACTGGGAAAGACTTATTGTGGAAGGGGGTTTATAGTTGGGGCTTCAGGAGAGCAAGGATGAGCATTCTAGGCACAAGGGAGAGAGAAAAATCCAGGGAGTAGAAGGTGGAATGTCCTATTCATAGAACCGAAAGGAGGCCCACACCACTGCACTACATCATATATGGGGGGGTGGTGTGGGGGTGGGTAGAGATAGGGTTAAAAAAAAAGACTGGAAGAATAGGGGAGGTTAAGGTCATGAAGTGTTTTAGAAGCCCTACATAGACTTTTACATTGGATTCTTTTGCTGGAAGTCAGAGGAGGTTGTTGAGTGGGAGTGACATGGTCAAGTGAGAGTTTTAGGAAGATGAACTTGACACCTAGGTTGAGCATTAACTGCACAGGAGCCGGTGTGTGTGTGTGTGTGTGTGTGTGTGTGTGTGTGTGTGTGTGTGTGTGTGTGTGTGTGTGTGTGTGTGTGTGTCGGGGAGGGGGCGGGGGGGGAGATTGAGGCAGCCACAGAACAACCAGAAGGCTCTGAAATACCTCAAGTGTGAGGTGATTGGGGCCTGAACCAAGACAGCCAGAGTGCTAGGACAGCAGGAGTGTATAGGAGAGAGGTCACACAGCTAGGATCATGGGACATAGCAATAGATTGAACATACGAGTTAGGGAGGTCAACGCGTGAGAGTTGATGAGGAGAGCATGACACTTTGTCTCTGAGCCTCGAGGATGCCTCAGATAACATTAGGAACATAGATAGATGGGAGGGTGGGAGGAGAGAGAATGGGTTTCATTTTGCATGAATTAAAAGGAGGACTAGGAGAGAGCAGTGTCACCAAAACTTCGAGAGTATGAAGAAAAATGGAGTGACTGACAGTGGCAAAGCCTGCGGAGAAGCCACGAAGAGCTAGCATCAAGAAAAGGCTGTCAAATTCAGCAATTTCAGTATTATTATTAATTTTAGAGAAATAAGTTTCAGTAAAACAGTGAATTTGGGAGTCAGACTGCAGAGTTTCAAAGAAAGCAGAGGAAAGAAGCTGCAGACTCCTGTTGTAAATGGCCATCTCTAGCTGTTTGGCCATGAAATGGAACAAAGATTTTGGACATCTCAGGGTGATGCGTGGTTCATGCAGGGTGTTTTGAGAGAAATGGTTTTATTTGTGACAATAGGAAAGGAGTCTTTAGTATGGAAGAGAGTAAATATTAGTGAAAAAAATGCAGATACTAAGGGAAGAATGTACTAAGGAATGGGATGGGATTATTTGCAGACATAAAGAGATTTACTTTAGCAAGCAACAGGATCACCTTTTATCTGCACTGAGGCCAAAAAGGAAAAGAAGGCACCTGAGTGATGTGAGGCAAAGAGAATTACAGAGTTCTTGATAAACGTCCAGTTTTTTTTTTCAGTGAAATAGAAGGCCAAGTTCCTAAGTGAGAAGGTGTGGATGGGGGTGTGAGGAGAAGACAACAAGCCATAAGGGACTGCTGCTGCTGTGGTGAGCTGGCACGGGGATGTAGTTTGGGAGATGTCAAAGGATGGCCACAATGAGGGCGCTGTTGAGATGAGGCAGCCTAAATGTGTAGTGGACCCAGGCAGTGTGGTTTCATGATTTTCCCACTCTCATCCAGCAGCACATGAGTAGGGGTGAAGGCTGCTGCTTTACTTGAAAGTAATTCAAGGCTAAGCCCAAGTTCCCTTCCTGATATCTGTGGCTCAATCTCTGTCCCATTCCTGGAGAATCATTGACCAGGTCCATGGAAGTAACTACCTCCTCTGTTTAGGAAGCTGGGAGATAGAGATGTGAAAGTGTCCCCTGGTATGAGACCCTCAGGAGCGTAGAAAGAAGCCTCTGTGATTTTCAGTGTTGTGTCTGGTCAGGTTTCCCAAGTCACAAAGGTGACTACTTAGAGGTGAGTGGGTGTAAGAAAGAGAGAGAGCCATGACTGAAGCCAGAACGCAAATCTGACTAGGAGAGAGCTGGAAGGCAGGGGTTGAGATAGAGGTTGCAGCCTGCTGTCAGCCCTGAGTCCAGTCAGGCAATCAGTAAAGATTAAGCACCTTGTGTTTTAGGCACCGTGCTGAGCTCTGCAGGTCCAAAGCAAGGCATAAGGAGGTTTCTACTGTCAGGGAGCTCCCAATACAGTACATAAACATGGGGATAGTTGGAGAAGAAGCAACAGAAAATGAACCTCTCTCAGCTGATTGACTTGAAAACATTGTTTTAAATGCTAATATATTTAGTTCAACAGGGAAATGACAGGGTACAAGGAATGAGGATAATAACAGCCTGAGGAGAGAATTAAGGAGGGAATAGCCTTAATCCAGCCCCTGCACTGCGCCATGCACTTCATGAATATTATAGGATTGGATAGCTCCAAAAAACCCGAGGAATTAGGTGCTGTTATTATGCCTATCTTAGAGATGCAGAAACAGGGGCAAAAGAAAGTCCTGGGACCTCCCTAGGGTCACAGTATCCGAAAGTCTTCCTGACTTGAGGTCCAGCATTCCAGCCACTGCACCACCACAATATCATGGAAATGTGCACACATATATGAGGTGGAAAATGGGAGAATTGGACATGCTCTCTTGCTGAGTGACAGAATTTTTTTTCTTTTTAGCTCCCCAACCCATCAACAAAATGAGTTACTATATAAAAGAATTATTTTTCTATCAGCTCATGTTAAGTCATGTGTTAAATAATAAATGTGCTTGAAGATCAATTGCACATATTACTTTGTTTATTTTTAAACAATATTTATATATTAAAACAACCTTTGTAAGGACAGAATTTCTTCAGACATAACTTTTTCTACCACTGGCAAACTAGCTATGTTCTCACCGAAACCCTCCTAAATGCTTAACCCATGCTGCTGACCAGATAGAAGAAGAGTGATATAAGTGGAAGATAAATTCAAATCAGAAAACAACCTTAGCATGGCAACGAATGACACTTTCAATTCTGTTTTTATAGAAGAATTGTGGTGGTCCATGAAGGTGCCATGACGACCTCTACTGTGCATGTCTAGCAACCATGGCTTTCAAAGAGCCTGGGATCTCTGCTACAAGAATGCAAAGTCAAGAACATCTTGATCTGATAATTACTGCTTTGATGAGATGCAATTACAAGGTAACTCAGAAATGAGAAAACCACCTTGGCACAGTTGCAGCCAGGAAGTGACGGTCTGTGCCTGCCTGGGACCATTTGCACATGAATGTCCACCCTTCCAGGATGTTTGGAAACAATTCGATGTCAAGTTGACAAACAGAAAGAATGCGCTGCATTTAGCTGGAAGCAGTCAGAGTGTGAAGTGCGTCATAGGCCTGACTAGGACAGTCCAGAATCACTGTGGAAAGAAACCTGTTGCTGCAGTTTAAACAGGCACCTGCTTGTTGTCTCAGAGGAAAAGTATCTTTGTAACAAAACTGGGTCATTATTTATTGTTGAAGAGGTCATTAAGAAATTTTTAGCTCAAATCCCTCAGACCATTGTCTTGAACCTCCAAGAGTTTTGGGAACTACTAAATGAAAGAGGACTAGTGTCGTCCCCTTCTGCTGTCCCCTTCCTCACGAGAGGAAGATGGATTCATGTTCCTGTAGGAGACACATTTTCAGACATGGGAAATAATGTTCGCTTTTTAAAAATTGTGTTTATTCCAGGAATTTTATTATTTTTATTTTAGTGAGTAGAGGCATTTAAATATAATTTTAAAAAAGAAATAAGTAATGGCTATCCCCAAAATGGAATGGGCCAGACAAAAATATCTTATGCATCAGATAAACACAAACAGCAACAGAAAGATAAGATTGAAAATAATCACCAGGAAGTTACAGAATACTCAGAGATACGACAGATCATGAAATAATATTTAGTATATTGGACCAAATGGCATAGCATATGTGAAAAAAACTGAAAATGTAGGTAGTTGTGTTTACCTTTCATTCTGGAAGAGGACGTGACATCAGGATGATGACATGACTTGCGCTCGACTTTGACTTGCGTGAGGGAGGCCGTGCCAGGCCACCAACCTCACTTTCTTCTCCTGAGCCATCTGGGTGCAGTGGCCAGATATTCATCAGGATGGCTGGAGATGGCCTGGGATGCAATGGGAGACCCTGGCCCTTTAAACTAAGGTCCTATAGCATTCTCACTTTGAGTAAGATACCAAAAATATTGGCAGTGAAAGTAAAAAGGAAAGATTGAAAGTGGAGACAATCTGTCAGTACTGTGGACAGAGCATGCCCAGTCATGGGTCTAGTCTCAGTTGCTGAGATTTGGGTCAAATCACTCAGCCATTCTGAGTCATGAATGTAATAAGAATGCCTATTGTAATGTAATAAGAACGCTCTACTGTGATTGTGTGTGAAGTTCTTTGTAAATTAAATTATCCTTGGATATAAGCTAATGGCATTTTCAAATGGTTGATTCTCCCTTCTTAAGTTTGAAGACTTTTTTTTTGCTTGGGGAAAGAGAATGTAAATTAGCTTACGTTCTGCCAATGGAGGGAAGGGGAAATAATGATATATGTGTCTGTGTGTGTATGTTTTATTGCTTATTTCTTTCAGAAGGACAGATCAGACTGGAAGTGAAGGAGACTCCTGCAGACCTAAACCTGTCTGTGGAAGAAACTCAGAAACAAAGATTCATGCATGATGGTCCCTGTGACTTCATGGGGAAAGAAATCTGTGCTCTGCTTCAGGGAATCCATACTGGAGAGAAACTTTATGAATGTAATCACTGTAATAAAGTCTACAGGCAGCAATCATCTCTCACCATAAAAATATTCAAACTCAAGAAAAACATGAGTGTCATGAATGTGGTAAAGCCTTTAGTGAAGACTTTTAATAGACATCAAAAAATGCACACTGGAGAGAAATCTTAAGAATGTAATTATTATGGGAAAATTTCTCAGAAGAGACAGAAACTTTCTGGACCTCACAGAATTCACACTGAAGAGAAAACTTATGAATATAATCAATGTGGAAAAACTTTTAGAATCAGGTCCACTCTTAATCTACATTGGATAATCCACATTGTAGAGAAATCTTATGAATGTAATCAATGTAGAAAGATTCTTACATAGAGGCGCAGTCTTATTGAACATCAGATAATCCACACTGGAGAGAAATCTTATAAATGTAATCAACGTGGAAATCGTTTTGGACAGAGGCACAACTTTACTGTGAATCAGAAAATCCACAATAGAGAGAAACCTTATGTAATCAATGTGGTAAAGTCTTTGTGATAAGTCAAGCCTTAGTTCCTATCAGAGAATTCATACTAGATAGAATTATTATCTACAAGGCAGCTTATGGCTCAGTGGATAGAACACTGGGCCTGGAGTCAGGAAGACCTGAGTTCAAATCCAGCCTCAGATACTTCCTAGCTGTGTGACCCTGAGGAAGTCATTATCTCTGATTCCCTGACAGAATGGATCCTCTGGAGAAGGACACGGCAGACCACTCCAGTATCTGCCATGACTGCAACAACTGAATGACAAGAAAGAATACTTGTCACTGACACAAATAAGGAAAGGTAAAATGGAGAACAGAGCTTCTCAGACAACAGAAGACTCACTCTGAGAATAGACCATTTATGGACTCAATGTGAGAAAGCCTTCAGCCAGAACAGATATCATTGGAGGACTCATACTAGGAAGAAATCTTATGAATGAACTCCATGGGGACACACCTTTCTCTGGAAGATGGGGGGAACTCAAAATCTAGTGGAAATGAATGTTGAAAACTAAAAATTAATAAATTGTAAAAAATATTTACAAAAATATAAACTGCCTAGATTAGCAGGAGCAAATAGAATATCTAAAGAAATCTATTTTTAAAAAAGAAATTGAAAAGAACATAAATGAGCTTCCTAAGAAAAAAGCACTAGGATCAAATGAGTTTACAAGTGAATTCTACCAAAAATTTGAAGACTCAACTGATTCCAATACTAAATAAATTTAGGGTTAAATTAGGGTTAATTTAGGGTTAAATTATTTGGAATAACAAGCAAAGAAAGTGTCCTACCCAACTCCTTTTATGAAACAAATATGATATTGATACCTAAACTATGAAGAGAAAAAACAGAGAAAGGAAATTATAGAGCAATTTCACTAATGAATATAGATGCAAAAATCCTAAATAATATATTAGAAACATTTTACACTGGGAACAAAATTTCAACCAGAAATGCAGGGATGAATATCATTGACTGTCAATAATATAAGTAACAAATTTCTATGATCATATCAATAGATGCAGAAAACACTTTTGGCAAAACACAATCCATCCCTTTTAAAAACATTTGAAAGCATAGTTATAAAAATATTTGTCCTTAAAATGATAAGGAACATCTAACTAAAACCACCAGCAAGCATTATTTGTAGTGGGGATAAGGTAGACGCTTTCCCAGTAAGATCAGGAGAGACACAAGGGTGCTCGTTATCACCAAAATTATTCAGTACTGCTTTAGAACTGCTAGCAATAGCAATAAGAAAAGGAAAAAATAGAAGGAATCAGAATTGGCAATGAGGTAATAAAATCATCTCTTTTTGCAGATGATGGGATGATAAACTTGGAAAATCCTAAAGTCTCAACGAAAACGTTAGTTGAAATAACTTTAGCAAAATAGCAGGATATAAAGTAAATCTATACAAATCCTCAGCATTCCTATATATCACCAACAAAACACTGCAAGAAGAGATAGTAACAGATACTCCATTTTAAAACAACTCTAGACAGTATAAATACCAGAGAGTACACCTGCCAAAACAAACTCAGGAACTATATGAACAAAACTATTTAAAAACAACATTTTATACAAATAAAATCAGATTTAAATAACTGGAGAAATAGTCATTGTGCATGGATAGGGCCAATATAATTAAAATGACAATTTTACATAAAGGTGCGTGTGTCTTTAATTCCATTCCATTTAAATTACCAAAAAAATTATTTTGCTGAGTTAAAAAAATAACAAAATTTATTTGGAAGAAAAAAGATCAAGAATATCAAAGAAACTAATGAAAAATGCAAAGGAAGGAGGCTGAGCAGACCGGATCTTAAACGATATTATACAACAACAATCATCAAAACTCTGGTACAGCTAAGAAATGGATATGTAGATCAGGAGAACAGAGTAGATATACAATTTACAGCAGCAAATAACTGTAGTAACCTTGTGTTGACAAGTGTAAAGATTTAAGTTTGGGGGATAAGAATTTATTATTTGGTAAAAATTGTTCAGAAATCTGGTAAGTCCTTTGGCAGAAACTGGACGTGGACAAGTATCTTACACCACTTACCTAGGTTAAGTTCAAAATGGATATGACCAAGATATAAAGAGAGATATTATAAGAAAATCAACAGAACATGGAATAGATTACTTATCAGACTTGTGGACAGGTGAATAATTTATGAATAAATGAGATAGCAGTGTGAGGTGTAAAATGCATAATTTGGATTACTTTAATTTTTTTTTGTATGAATAAAACCAAGTAGCCAGAAGGAGAGCAGAAAATAGGTGGGAAAATTTTATAGAAGTTTGCCCAGATAAAGGTCTCATATCTCAAATTTATAAAGAGTTTTGTCAAATCTAGAAGAATACAATTCATTCCCCCAATTGATGACTGGTCAAAGGATAAGAACAGGTAGTTTTCCAAAGAAAAATTGAAGACATTTGTAGCTATATGAAAAAGTGCTCTAAATCATTATTGATTAGAGAAATGCAAATTAAAGAAACCTTGAGGTATTTTATACCCATCAGATTGGCTAAAATGATTGAAGGGGAAAGTACTAAGTGTTGGAGGATATGTGGAAAAACTGGAACACTAATTCACTGGTGGTGGAACTTCCAACCTTTTTGGAAAGCAATCTGGAATTCTGCCCAAAGATTTATTAAACTGTCTATGCCCTTTGACCCAGCAATACCACTTATTAGGTCTATTTCTCAAGATGATTAGGGAAAAAAGGAAAAGAACCTATGTTCTACAATATTGAAAGCAACTCTCTTTATGGTGGCAAAGAACTAGAAATTGCACGGATTCCCATCAGTCAGGGAATGCCTAAAGAAGTAATATATGATTGTGATGGAATATTCCTTTGCTATGAGAAACTACAAGCTGGTTGATGTAGAAAAACATGGAAAGACTTGAATGAAATAATGAGGAGTGAAATGAACAGAAAGGTCTTTTGCTCCTCTTCATGCCTCACCATTTATTCCATTCTATCTATTCCTTTTCTCTCCCCATGTGCACTCCTCCTCCTCATACCTTAATTTTATTTGGATATCGTTCCATCACAGTCAACTTAAACTCATGCCTTCTATCTATGTATACTCCTTCTAACTGCCTTACTAGTGATAAAGTCCCTAAGAGTCACAAGTATCATTTTCCCTTGTAGGAATGCAAACCATTTAACCTTATTGAATCCCTTTTGTTTTCCTTCCCATTTACCTTTCTATGCTTCTCTTGAATCTTGTATTTGAAAATAAAATCTATTCAGCTGTTTTTTTCATCAAGAATGCTTGACAGTCCTATAATTCTTTCAATACCCACTCCCATCCCTGATAGACTACATTCAGTTTCACTGGGGAAGATCATTCTCAGCTGTAATGCTAGCTCCTTAACTTTCCAGAATATCACATTCCAAGCTTCCTATACTGTGAGGGAGACGCTGCCAAATCTTATGTGATCCTGACTGTGGTCCATAATATTTTAATTGCTTCTTTCTGTTTGCTTGTAATATTTTCTCTTTAACTTGGGAGATCTGGAATGTAGTTATAATATTCTAGGGAGTTTTCATTTTGGTATCTCTTTCAGGAGGGGATTCTTTTAATTTCTGTCAGCCTCTGGTTGTAGACTATCAGAGCAGTTTTCCTTGAATATTTCTTGAAAGATGATGTCTAAGCTCTTTTAAAAATTTTTGTTTGATCATGTCTTCTAGGTAGTCCAATAATTCTTAATTTCTCCTAAATCTATTTTCCTGATCAGTTGTTTTTCCAGTGTAATATTTTACATTTTCTTCTATTTTTCTCTTTTTTGATTTTGTTTTCTTGTTTCTTGGTGTCTCATGGAGTCATTAACTTCCACTTGCCCCATTTTAATTTTTAAGGAATTTTTTCTTCAGGGAGCTTTTGTAACTCATTTTCTATTTAGATAATTCTACTTTTTAAGGAGTGCTTTTATTCAGTGAATTTTCATACAGCTTTTTCCATTTTTGGTGCTTTCTTTACCAAACTATTACCTCTTTCTTTATGATTTTCTTGCATCACTTTCATTTCTTTTCCCAATTTTTCTTCTATTTCTCTTACTTGATTTTTAAAATCCTTTTTGAGTTCTTCCTGGAGTTCTTTTTGGGCCTGATACCAATTCACATTTTTCTTTTTTAAAAATTTTTTAAAAAAATTAATTAGTTTTCAGTTTTCAACAATCACTTCCATATGTTTTAAATTTTCTCCCCCTCCTTCCCACCTCTTCCCCCCAAGATGGAATGCAACATTTTTCTTTAAATTTTGCATGGAGCCACTGTGACATCAGTGTCCTCTTTTGAGTTTGTGTTTTAATGTTTCCTGTCACCATAGTAACTTTTAATGGTCGGGTTCTTTTTTTTTTTTTTTTTGCTCCTATTTCATGACTTTTCACTTTATGTTAAAGTTGGGTTTTGCTCTTGGCATTTAGGGGTCAGTGTTCCAAGCTTCTTGTGCCAGAGGTATAAGACCAATGCTGGTTTGCTGGGGGTTGGTCTGCTGCTGACTTGCCTGAGTACCACCTGTACTGGACTGTTTTCCTCTTTTACCTGAGTGAGACCAAACTTTCCTTTCTACTTCATAAGTTATACTGGGTTGGAAAATTGCTTCACACCATCCTCTTGTTGGTTCTGCCACTCCTGAATTCATTTTGAGGGATTCATTTATAGTTGTGTGGAGGTGGATTTGGGAGAGTTCAGATGACTTCCTGTCTTTCTTCACCACCTTGCTTCCGTCCCCCATTGAGGAACTTCTTAAAATGAGGAAGCCTCCTGTCCCATACTCTTAGTTTGGTCTTAGTTACCTGCCTTATTTCCACCTTGTGTATAATTCTGCATAAAATCTCACTTGATTGTAGAAAGTTTCTTATGCATCCACATTGGTTATTTCAGGCAAATCCATTTTTCCCTCCTTTTCTTCTCACGAAGTCATTAAATATCAAAATATATGTTGACTTAGTTTGGAGGATCTTACATTCTTCATGTGATTTCTCTATCTCTTCATCTTCCATAACAGATATTGGTAATGAGCTGCAATTGTTTCTGGGGTCTTTTTCCGAAGAGATATCACAAGTACTATAACATATGAAAAACAGGATCCCATGAGATTTTGTTTCTTGTGGATTTCAGACTGAGGAAATTCACTTATGGCCAATCCTTTGTGCTCCTCTCCAAGGAGCTATCCTTCCATTTAGCATTAACTTCCTTTTGTTATCGGCCTCATCTATACCTAGAATGTTAGCAATGGCGTGATTCACCTTCTCTGCTGACGTCCACTCCTTTGTCGTTGGACAAAGATTTCCCATTGAGAGTTCCAGCATCCAACTTAAAGTTTATAAATGGTCTAAGTCTAAAAAAATTTGTTGTTCTTAGTTCTCTCTCTCTCTCCCTCCTTCCCTCCCTTTCCCTCCATACCTCTCTCTCTCACTCCACCTCTCCCAGCTTTCATATTTCTTTAATGGAAACTACAATGTGACTATCTGTTTAAGAGATGACAGAATCTTCAGGGCAACTAGTAGCACAATGGACAGAGTGCCACACCAGTAGACAGGAAAATCTGAGGTCAAATCCGGCCTTAGATACTTGATAGCGGTATGACCCTAGGCAAGTCACTTCATCCTGTGTGCCCCAGTTTTCTCATCTGTAAAATGAGCTGGAGAAGGAGATGGTGAACCATTCCAGTGTGTTTGCTAAGAAAACTCCAAAATGGAATCATGAAGAGTTGGATAAGCCTGAAAACTGAACAACAAGACTCTTCATTATGAATTAACTGCCATGGCTAAGAAGCTTTAAAAAGTCTCTTTCCTGAGAAAATGAGTCTACGGAGGCATTTCTTCAGTGGGAGACTGTGACTGCCATCTTAAGAAAGCTGAATGGTGAGACTCTTTCCAGAGATCAAGAGGAGTCAGCAATTAAAGTGACGGTTACATAATGACTCTGTTGTGACACTTGTTACTGCAAGACACTGCTGCAAAATTAACCGTCTCTGTATTGTTTGTTACGCTATTGATAGACCGCATCAATGTTTACCTAAGCCGATAAGACTAGGGAGGTTGATACTGAGAAAGGGAGAGGAATAAGGAAATGAGTCTTTAGCAAGAAAAGAGATAGCCAGGTGGTGTCATGTGCACAGCTTTGCGAGTTCAAATCCAGCCTCCAACACTTCCTAGTGGTGTGACAGTAGGCAAGCCATTTCACCCTGTAGTTTCCTCATCTATAAAATGAGTTGGAGAAGGAAATGGCAAACCACTTGGAGTTTCTGCCAAGAAAACCCCAAATGAGGTCACAAAGCTGGAACAGTTAACAATAAAAGCAAAAGAGAGGCCTGAAAACCACACCGAGGTAAGTTGTGGGAGCATTCTCCTAAGAAGCCATTATATTTACAGAGAGGTCTAAATAAACATACACATACATATAAAATCGCAATGATTCATATTATAATTATACAATATACATGTTATATTTTATATGTGTGTATGTACACATATGTATACATAAACACACACTTCAAATATTGATGAAATTAACTTATATAGTGATTGCATATATATAACCTACTTAAAATTCTTACATTTCTGGGAGGGGCCAAGGGAGGAAGGGAGTTAGACTATTTGGAATTCAATTTTTTTTAAATGAAGGTTTAAAATTGTCTTTACATGTCACTGGAAAAAACAAAATACTATTAAAAAAAGAAAAGAAATTAACTCATAATGGGGACTTGAGAACTTGTTTACATAATTAATTTAAGTAAATTTAAAAATAAGTGTTAATTGATGTCTTTTATTTTTTACACCACCATAATTTCCCCTTGTATCCCTTCCCTTCCCCTTGCTGAAAGCCATCTCCTATAACAAATCGTTTTGTTTTTAAAAAGAACAAGGAAACTGCACAGCTGAGCAATACTTTGAAAAAGTTCTAAAATGTATGCAGTGTGTACCACCTTCTACAATGAACTTATGAGGGAATCCAATAATCTAATTACATTAAATTTCCTGAGAATATGCCCAGTTTCATTTTACTTTGGCTTCTCCTGGTACTGAGACTTCCAATATAGGTGACCTTCATGAACTGAATGAATGTAGTTTTGGTTTCTGGAAGAAGAGGTTCAGCTAAGCCAATGAATTATGAACTTCTGTTCCGCTCTCCTGAGATCAGGATTTTCTGCATTGGGAGGTGGGTCCAAGGGGATGTGGGGCAGGGACAACCAAACTGACTCACGCACCATGGTTGCTGTTCAACTTCAATTTTTAAATCCAATTAAAGAGAAGTTTATTTTCTCTTTTGCTCACCTCCTCACCCTACACTGAAAGATAAGAAAAAACCCAAACCCTGGTAACAAATCTGTCCAGACAAAGCACAAATTCCCACACTGGGCACATGCAAAAGCCTGTGCCTCCTGCTCTAGGAGCGCAAACCCTCCCTTAGGAAAGGGAGCATGGATCACCAGAAGTCTCCGGAACAGCAGCCTGGCACTGCAGTGATGAATCTAACGTCTTTTGGAAGTTGTTATCACGCTAGGCATCTGCTGGTCTGCTCACTTCATACACATGCCCAGGTTTCTCTAAAACTGCCCCTTCATCGCTTCTTGCATCTCCTTGGTACTTTGTTAATGTGTTCAGTCATTTCCTCTGCTCAGCCCCAGTATCACTGACCAGCGATGCTGCCTCATTCCAACAGCAATGACCAACCACACTAACTAGTCCCAGCATAAGTTGGTTAATAAATGAATACATTTTAAAATGAATGGAGTGCTTGCTCTGCACCAAGACTGTGCTTAGCACTGGAGACATTCCCCACTCTCCAAGAATTGACTCTGTAGTGGGGGAGAGAGTATCTTGGGAAGGTTTCAGCTGCCATGCAAATGGAAGCCCCATTGGCCAAAGGGAGCAAAGCAGATGGTCAAGCCTTATCACCACACAAATCTACGAGAAAGAGAAACTGAGGCACAAATTCCAAGCATGATCAATTTATTAGCAAGGCTAGCAATTTTCAATAGAGTGAGATCCCAAGCCCCTCCATGGCCAGGGCTACTTCTGGCAATCAGAGCAGTTTTTTATACAGTTGGTTACTTAAGGTCCAGCAATGCAAGCCAAGCTAAGACGGAATCTATCTATGAGAAAGTGAATTAGAAGCTATGCAACTTCCTTCATCACCATGACTTATGAAAGGGGCTCTCTAGAATCTACAGCAATGGGGGAAAAGCAGAGCTGAACAACATTCTCTGGAACATCTACCAGAGCCCTCTCCTCCCTTCCTGCCTCTCTAGGCTGCCACCCAGAGGAGCTGCTCCAGCCTGTCCAATCAAGTCTAAATCCCACCCCTAAGGACTGACTCCAGTGACTAGATACAATCCTCGATCAATAATTGCTAAACGATACAGAATGAAATGGAGCATCAATGTCCGATTTCACAGCTCCTTTCACATCATTTCCATCGATCAAATGATATTCCTTTCTAATGCTGAGTCATTTGGCAGGGCCAAGCTCTTTGGGTAGCTGTAGGTTCTGCATGGGAGGGGTGGGCAAGGAGCGAGCATACTAGCAATAACTAAACTGGCTAGTGCCAAAATCGCTGAGCAGTCCCCAGCAACACTGACCAATGGCACTGAGTAGTCTCAGATCTCTGAACGATGGACCGACCATTCCAAGCTACACTGACCAACAGCACTGCCCAGTACGCAGAAGCTGGGGCAGCTAGGTAGTCCAGGAGAACGAGTTCGAAACTGATCTTGGACACTGACCAGCAGTGTGATCTTGGGCAAATCACTTAATGGTTATTTGCCTCTGTTTCCTCAACTGTAAAATGGAAATAATAACAGTACCTATTTGTAAGGGAATTGCCAACCCCCAGCCTCTTGGACGGCATTCAGTAGTCATGACTCAGGTAAACTGAGGGGAGACTGGTAAGGCATGAACAAGCTGGCGCTGGGAGGAAGGGTTCCACCCCTGTTTTGCTCAAGACTATTTTCCCAGGCTTTCCAGAGAACAAAGAAGCCCAAAATGTTTTTCTTTCTTGTGGCTACGGGTCCACACTGGGCAGTCCTGGTTTAAGGTAAATTACTTCCTTATAAGGGCAAACTAATTGGTGATAGGTTCACTTAGAGCACTGGTGTCAGAGAAGAGATAAAAGCACTGCTCACTGCTTGAATAAACGGAGTTCTTATTATCTTGTCTCCAGCCTCAGTCATTGCTTACAGCTAAACTTCCCCAGGGCCTACAGGCCTCTGCTGGTCAGATAAGCCTGTGGGCCCAAGACATCGGGCTCAGACTCCCGGGGTCCCTAACACCTATTTCCAAAGGTTACTGTGAGAATTAAGAAAGTATTTGTAAGTTGTGTAGCACACTGCTTAAGTAGTTAAGCGCTATGTAAATACTTAATCTCTTCCTCTTGCCCTGAGTAGGTTTAACAGCAGCGAACCATCTTTCAAACTGTATTTTCCCAGTACAAACTGACCCGTGTTACTTACCAGTGCTGACAGTTATCCAATGTCAGTGACTAGTCCCAACAGCACTGCTCAATGACGCTGACCAATCTTAACAACACTGACCAATAGAAAAGACCAGATCCAACCGGGCTGACCAATGGCACGGAGCCGTCCCAACCACTGTTGAAAGAGAATTTTTTAAAAGAGCTAAGAGTAGTTCCTTAAAAGTTGACATTGGCTATGTGATATCTTAGCACACACTTCGGGGAAAGGTTAAAGTAAGATGTCTCTTCTTCAGGATCTCATTTTACCAGAGGATTCTAGGAAGCAGTCCCTTTGCACCCTGGGCCCCGATCCGCGCTCACTGACAGATTCCAGATAAACTCGGCTGGGTCTAGGGAGTGCCTGAGGCAACATTGTTTAACTTTGTAACAAGGTGATGTAACTGGCGGGATGAGTCAGTGAGCACGCCGCGCTGCGGGCGCGGGTACACTGCCCTTTACCTGTCAGTCTGGCCGCTGGCCGGAAGGACCTGGACCGCCCGATGTTGTGGTCCGGTCCAAACAGACTGGCCAGTGTCACTTGTCCAATCGAGACCACGCTGACCAGACCCAACGATGAGACCAGTGGTTTTATCCAACATACACAAACTGACCCAGGGAACTTGTTTACCGAGCCTACCCGCGCTACCCAACGGGAACGTTCGGCCTATTAGAGCTGACCAATGGGGTCGCTCGGGGTACCGGCATCTCTGACCAATGGCACACGTGTGCCCTGAGAGGCGGGACAGCTCACGCCCTGCCCGCCCCTCCGCCTCAGCACTTGGGCCGGCCCGTCCTCCCCTCTCTCCGGAGCACATGGGCTGGTCCAAGCCCCTACTGTTCCATTGGTTGCTTCTGGGCCGGTCGTCAAGGGCGCGAACAAAGCCCGCCCACGGTTCCCATGGAAACAGCTGGGGACGCCGACCACGCGGACAACGAGGGGCGAGACACAGAGGGCCGCCTACTAGGACCGGCAGGTCCGGGCTGCGGGGACAAGGCGCGAGGCCGCGAGTCACGCTCGGACCGGCCGGGCCGGGGTCGCCGGGAGTCAGCCGGCACCCATTGGCTGGAGCGGGTGCCATTCCGGGTCCTCCGGGACATGCCCGGCCCTGGTCACCATGGAGATGGGGGGCGGGACAGCGAGAAGGGGCCGCCGGGTAATGGAGTCAGTCCGGCGCCGCGGAAGAAGACGCCGCGTGAGGGAGGGCTGGGCAGCGCCGCGTCCTATTCGCTGCGGAAGGCGCCCGACCGGAAGGAGGGACTCCTCTTGTCGCCTTGGCGACCGGCGGGGCGGGCTGAGGAGCCAAGCCGGCCCAGAGGGCGGGGCGGCCTCTGCTCTCTGCGGCCTCTCGGGGCCCCGCCCCTCTCCCTGGCCTCGAGATGCCCGCGCCCGACCACCAGGAGCTTTTCTAGAGTGCCTCCTGCTGGCCAGGCGGGGCCCGGGCAGGGTTTGAGAGAGGGAGATCCAAGCGAAAAGCCCCAGGTTTCCGGGAGAGGCCAGCGGCCAGCCCAGGTGGGTGTGCGCCCGCCCAGGCCGCGCCATTCGTTCGTTCGTTCCTGCAGCTTCTCACCTATAAGGGCATCCATCCATCCATCCATCCATCCATCCACTCATTCATCCATCCATCCATCCATCCATCCATCCATTCATTCACTCATTCATCATCCATCCATCCATTCATCCTTCCATTCATTCATTCATTCATCCATCCATTCTTTCCTTCATCCATCCATCTATCCATCCATCCATCCATTCACTCATTCATCCATCCACTCATCCATCCATCCATCCATCCACTCATCCATCCATCCATTCACTCATTCATCTATCCACTCATCCATCCATCCATCCATTCATTCACTCATTCATCCATCCACTCACCCATCCATCCATGCATCCATTCATCCATTCACTCATTCATCCATCCATCCATCCATCCACTCATTCATCCATTCATTCATTCCTTCATCCATCCACTCATTCATTCATCCATCCATCCATCCATTCACTCATTCATCCATCCATCCATTTATCCATTCATTCATTCATCCATCCATTCACTCATTCTTCCATCCATTCAGTCCTTCATCCATCTATTCACTCATTCATCCATCCACTCACTCATTCATCCATCCACTCATCCATCCATCCATCCATCCACTCATTCATTCATCCATTCCTTCATCCATCCACTCATTCATTCATTCATCCATCCATCCATTCACTCATCCATCCATCCATCCTTTCATCCATTCATTCATCCATCCATTCACTCATTCATCCATCCATTCTTTCCTTCATCCATCCATCTATCCATCCATCCATCCATTCACTCATTCATCCATCCACTCATCCATCCATCCATCCATCCATTCATCCATCCATCCATTCACTCATTCATCCATCCACTCACCCATCCATCCATCCATTCATCCATCCATCCATTCACTCATTCATCCATCCACTCATCCATCCATCCATCCATCCATTCACTCATTCATCCATCCACTCTTCCATCCATCCATCCATCCATTCATTCACTCACTCATTCACCATCCACTCACGCATCCATCCATCCATTCACTCATTCATCCATCCACTCACCCACCCACCCATCCATCCATCCATCCACTCATTCATTCATCCATTCCTTCATCCATCCACTCATTCATCCATCCATTCATCCATTCATTCACTCATTCATCTATCCACTCATCCATCCATCCATCCATCCATTCATTCACTCATCCATCCATCCATCCATCCATCCATTCATCCATCCATTCATTCACTCATTCATCCATCCATCCATCTACTCACCCATCCATCCATCCATCCACTCATTCACTCATCCATTCCTTCATCCATCCACTCATTCATCCATCCATTCATGAATCCATTCATTCATTCATTCCTTCATCCATCCACTCACCCATCCATCCATTCATTCATTCATCCATACATTCCTTCATCCATCCATCCATCCATTCACTCATTCATCAAGCCACTCATCCATCCATCCATGCATCCATCCATCCATCCATCCACCCATTCATTCATCCATCCATCCATTCATCCATCCATTCATTCACTCATTCATCCATCCATCCATCTACTCACCCATCCTTCCATCCATCCATCCACTCATTCACTCATTCATTCCTTCATCCATCCACTCACCCATCCATCCATTCATTCATCCATCCATCCATTCCTTCATCCATTCATCCATCCATCCATTCACTCATTCATCAAGCCACTCATCCATCCCTTCATCCATCCATCCATTCATTCACTCATCCATCCATCTATCCACTCATCCATCCATCCACTCATCCATCCATCCATCCATTCATCCATCCATTCACTCATTCATCTATCCACTCACCCACCCACCCATCCATCCATCCATCCATCCATCCATCCATCCATCCACTCGTTCATTCATCCATCCCTTCATCCATCCACTCATTCATCCATCCATTCATGATTCCATCCATTCATCCATTCATTCACTCATTCATCTATCCATCATCCATCCATCCATCCATCCATTCATTCATCCATCCATGCATCCATCCATTCATCTATCCATTCATTCACTCATTCATCCATCCATCCATTTACTCACCCATCCATCCATCCATCCATCCATCCATCCATTCATTCATTCATGTGGGTACTCATTTATAAGAGCGTTCCTTCCTTTATTTTTCATCCATTTATGTGTTCATTCATTTATTCTTGCATGTATCCATTTATAAGAGCATTCCTTCCTTTTATTCATTGTTCATTCACTTGTTCATTCATTCATTCATCCATTCATTTGTTCACTCATTCATGTGGGTATCCCTTTATAAAAAACTTTGATTTCTCCGCTGTTTCCTTCCTTTCTTCATTCATTCATGCATCCACACAAGTATGAATATAGGGGTATCCATTCATTCATTCATTCGGTCATTCATCCATCTACCTATTCATTCATTCATGCAAGTATTCATTTATGAGGATATTCAGTTATTCTGCCATTCATTTGTGCATACAAGCTTTTAGAACTTGTTCCATGCCCTGAGGCAGTTAATGGGGGGACCCGAAGGTACTTTTTATTAAGCCCTTACTATGTACCAGGGAATAAAAGCCAAAGACAGTCCCTGCCATTAAAGAGCTCCCAGTCTACTGAGGGAGACAGCCAGCAATCAATCATGTACAAACAAGATGTAGACAGGATAGCACATCATCTGCCAAGGGAAGACACTAACATTAAGGGGGGTTCAGAAAAGACTTCTGTAGAAGGTAAGATTTTAATTGGGGATTACAAGAATCCAGGAGGAGGTGGAGAAACTGGGAGGCAGATTTTGTTTCCTTTATGTCTCTCCCCAACCCCCCAACCCTGCAATGCTTAGCAAACAATCAGCATTTAATAAAAGCTTGTCAGTTGATTAATTTTACTTATCTGTCTGCCTCTTTTTCACACCAGATTAGAAGCTCTTGGAAGGCAGGACCTGTTTTCATTTTTGTTATGGTAACGCCACCCCTGTGCCTTGCTTAGTGTTGGGCATATCCCAGGTGTTTGTGAAGAGGTGAAGGCTGGTATATAGACAGAGAAGTTGTCTGTACAGGGATGATGACAGCCCATGGGAGTGGATAAGATTACAGAGACATGCTGAGAGAAATTTCTGAGTGAGGAACATAGTTTATCTCAGGATGGACAAAGGTTCATTCTTCGGAGTGGGGGGAGGGGGAGGGGGATACTCTCAGGAGGGGAGGAAATTCTCTTCAAGCACATGGAACCTCAGGATGGACCCCAGCCCCAAGATAGGACTACTGAGTCTGACTCAGGAGAGATGCACTGTTTCCCTCCCCCTGCCCACTTTTGAAATGATGTCACATGTACTCTATGTCCCCTTGAACTCTTCTGGGACCCTGTTGGTATTGCGGACAGCTTTCAGGAGGGTGCTGGAAAGGCCAGTTGTGGACAGGCTGTTTCCTTTATCCTGTTCTCTCCTCTCTAAGGGATGATGGTCAGTGTGTTGGGTTCTGGGAGAATATGCACCATGTTCCAGCCTACCCTTACCCCATCTGAGCTGACTGACTGCGGGGTGGGATGGCTGATGTTGGTTTTCATGAAAATACTCCACCTCTGGACTCTGGCAAACAACTGTGGCTGGCTCTTGTGGGTAGCGTCCCCAGTGGCAGGAATCAATTCTTAATGAAAGTTTTTCTCATGGGACAGGTCAGAATTCTTGGGGTTTCAGAACATGAAGACTCAGAGAGTTTTCGAAGCCCACCAGGTAAGAAGTCTCATGTTATTAGGGCATCCATCTGGGTGGTTGTGTTCAGTGTGGATGCTACCTTCTTTTTTTTTTTCTGCCTGCTTTACTATCAGGTCATTCCTCAAATTCATGTTTTCTTATGGCCCAATAATGGCAAGCAATAGGCATCTTCTATTGTGTGTTTAGTGTATGCCAGGCACTGTGTTAAGTGCCTGCTATGCCAGCTCCACCCTCTGGGAAGGCAGCCAGGCCAGGATGAACTTTGGCCCTTCTGGACCTCTCTCCAAAAGGGAGGCCTCAGCCCCTGGGGGGGGCGGGGCAAGGGAGCAAGGGAGAGAGGAAGGTGACTCTCTCCCTGTGTTGTTTCAGTTGCTCCTTAATGGGAGGGTGCCTGCTGCAGAGGTCATGATGCCATTTACCCACTCTCAAGTGACCCCAGACCACAGTGACACAGCAGGACATCTTTCCATCTATACTGTTGCTGCACCACCCCTTTCCCACCTCTTACTGACCATGGCTTTAGGAAAGGGGGAGGTGACTGACTGTCCAGTGGCACTACCCTCCAATCCCTGTGAATGCTCCCTGTCTCCTCCCATCAGAATGCAAGTTCCTTGGAGGGAGGGCCCCCAATACCCATGTTTGTGTTTCCAGGACCGGGCGCAGACAGCAGCTTCAGAAATGCTTACTGAATGACCGCCTGCAGGGTCTATGCCCAGTGATGGGATTGAAGGGGAGAGACAATGGATTCACACTTCTGGCAGGTTCCAGATCAGTTTTTCTGGACAGTTGAGCCAATTCCCAGCTCCAGTAAGAGTGGATTATTGTACTGCCTTCCCACAGCCCCTCTGACATGGACTTTCCCAACCTTTCATGACCTTTGCCAGTTTTCTGGGCATGGGGTCAGACCTCAGAATTGCTCCAATTTGCTTTTCTAAGATTGTTGTTTATGTTGGGGGCATTTCCCCAGAGAGCGGCTGAGAATGTGGGGCTTTTTGCTCCTATTCTTTGGCCCCTTTTCTATTGGGAATAGGGGTCTTCACCTTATATATTGATGTGTCCATTCTCGGCAGAGATGACCGATGGAAAGAAACCCTATTTGTCCCCTGGAGGGCTACACAATGTCCTCGGATGTCTCCTTTGTGTTTTGGGATGGTCAACGCCCCCTCCACTTCCCACCCCCCAGACCTTTAACCAACTTTCTTGTTTTTTCCTATAACTTTATTTAAAGACATGGCCTTTTACATGCTGGTCAGTTGGTGAGACACTGATCTGAACCTGATGCCCCTCCCCCTGACACCCTCCCTGTCTCCTCATGGTGACTAATGCGGGCAGAATTGTGGGGCTCTTTCTGGTCTCAGAGGTTGCCGTAATATCCATTTTTGTGCCACGATTTCAGCTTTCTTTTCTTCTGTAGTTTGGGATCTGGCAGGGAGGGGCTACCTGCATTCCTACTGATTTTTCTTTTTCATTATTTCCCCAGAAATTCTTTACCTTCTCTTCCTCTCAGTGAAGGCCTTCATTTATTTATTTATACTGGCTCTTGAGTTCTTTGTTGGTATAGCACTCGATCCGTGGATGCTCTGGTAGCTGTCATCATTTTTACCACATCGGCACAGCCCAGCCACGAACACGGAATGTTAAGCTTTCTTCTGTTTCTACAAAGACTGTTTTGTAGTTGTATTTATGTGAATCCTGAGTGTGCCATGGGGTCAGCGCAGCTCCAGTACGGGAGCACTGGCATCAAGTAGCGACGTTCCAGACCAGCCGTGCCCCTTCCCCTGGGTTGTGTCCCCTGCCTTCCTTCCCCCTTGTATCTCCGGTGCGCTCCAGAGCTCTGCCAGAGGAGCGACCATTCAGCCCCGCGCCCGGCCACTCAGCTGGCTGCAAACAGTCCGCGGTTAATTAGGTGGAGGAAGCTGTCCAAGTGGGAGGGAAGGGAAGGGGGAAACATTTATTAAGCACCTGCTGTGTGCCTCACGGCGTTATGCATTTTGCGAGGATCATGTCTTTGGGAGGTGAGTGTTACATAGAGCTCCATTTTACAGAACAGGAAGGTGAGGGATCTCGCCCAAGGTCTACGAAGTTCCTGAGGCTCAATTTGAGCTCAGGTCTTCCTGACCCCGGACAAGTCGCAGTGCCATCTGCGCCTCGGTTCCCTCACCTCTCAAAGGGGAGTCTGGACGAGAGTTCTGACTCTGTGTGGTGGCGCCTCTCCTTTGCAGAGTCTCTGCTGTGTGTGACCACAGTGAAGACGGACTTGAGGGGCACAGACTCCCAGACACAGAGAAGCTCCAAAGGGTGCCCTGAAGCCCCAGACGTGCCCTTTGCGGAGGTATGGAGCAGGGTGGCCCCCGGAAGCATTAGACAATTTGAGGTGAATTTGGTTAGATGACATGCCGCGGATGGCGGCCTCAGGAGGACAGAGATCTGACCCTGGGGCGAGGGTGGTGGAAACCTCTGGAGGAGCGGGATGCTGCCCCCTCTTCCGAGCCTGCGTGACCCCGACCTCTTCCACCCTCCCCAGGATCCAAGAGTGCCTCTCCTTCTCGGGGGCCGGGGCTCCCCTATCTCCAGAGTTCGAGGCCGGCCTTACTAACGACCCACTGGACATCTCCAAATGGAGAGCGGCATGTCTGAAGCCGAGCACATCGCCTTTGTCCTCCCTCCCCATTACCTTCTCCTCTCGTCCTCACCCCTTCTGTCCTTGAACTCGACCTCCCCAGGAACGCTCAGTTGCGCCCCTCTCCACTCATGCTGTGGTCACCCTGGACGGTGGGGACAGCCCTCAAACCCATCGTCCACACTGCTGCCAAAGTGACCAGCTGAGGGCACTGACCAGGCCACCTCCCTGAAGCTTCTCTTTCAAACAGGGGGTAGATCAAAGGATCACAGACTGAGCCCTGGAAGAGACACCTGCAGTTACCTGGTCTCACCCACCTGTCCCCATGATCACCAGGCCTTCCCTGCTCCACCCCAGAGTCCCTCACTGGATTCTGGGTGTCTATCCCCACTGGGTCTCTCCTTCTCCAGGACCTCTCACCCCCAACCCCCCCGGACAGTCTCCAGACTTTCTAAAGGAGGTGCCCAGAACTGAACAGAGGACTCCAGATGAGTTCTGCTGGGGCAGAAAGCTGGGTCTCTCCTAACACCACCCAAGACTGTGAATGGTTTTGGTTGAATGGCTGGGAGATGGGCTTTCTTTTGGCTGTTCCATCATATGAGGTTCATTTTCAGTTCCCTGAAGCCTCCCCTCTGTTGTCTGATGCTATTTCCCTCTTTGACTAGACCTGAAGTCCATTGAGCGTGACCCTCCACTTTCCCTGCAGGGTCAGGACCCCTCCCAACCTGAGGCCTCCTCCCTTCCTTGATGCAAGTCGGAGGCCCTCAGTTCCAGTGGCCATTGCCTCATCTTCATGACCTCAGAGGGTCCTGGCTTCCTCATTCCTACTGCAGACCCTACTCAGCCTATGCTGACATTGAACTGTTCATGGCAAATCTTTGGGCCCAGCCATTTACTAGGCTGTGAATTGATGCCACTGGGAGGTTTGTGTCTCTGGTTCCTTTTGTGGATATTGTCTCCTATGAATTTATGAGTGTCCCAAATCCAAGCTTGGAAGGAACTTCAGAGACATTTTACAGAGAAGAAAACTGAGGCCCAGGGAATTAAGTGATCTGTCCAAGGTCTACAGGACATAGGTAGAAGAGGCAGAATTTGATTTGTGTCCAGTGGCATTCCCTGGCCCTAGGTTGCCCCTCCCCCAATCCATGATGGATTTGCACAGAACTTCTCAAGAAGGTGTCTGTGTCACTTCTCTTTTAGACCTTAGTGAAGGACGATATTGATGCTGCTGTCGAGGTCATCTTGTGCAGAGAGAACTACATCATAAAGGTGAGCAACAGCATGGTGGCCAGCCTGGGAATGGGCCCCCCACTCTTGTCACCTTGTCCATATCCACAAGTACTCTGGGACTATCCTATGACTGTACATTGTCAAGCAGTATGGTTTGGGGATAAGAAGCTGGTCTTAGAGACAGGAAGCCCTGGATTCAGGTCCCATCTCTAACCCCTCCTGGATGGGTGACCCTGGAGAAGTCCCATGATTTCTCTGCCTTCTGGACAGCTAAGATGCTTGAGTTTCAAAGGAAGCCTTTACCTTTGGCCAGCTCTATGACCTTGGACGTATCCTAACATTTTCTCTCCTTTGAAGTATTTGGAGTTGGGTTTTGTGAGCTCTTAACTGTGGTTCTTTTGTCTCTTTTTTTCTGGCTGCTCTTATTTCCTGGGGTTTTTGGTGTACCTTCCTTTGGGAGGTGGCTGCTGGATTCTTTCCATCTTCCTCTTGTTCTCTGGGCTGAGCGGTCTGGGCAGCTTCCTTTGGTGATTTCCTGCCATTTCTGTTTGGTCACACAGCTTGTGGAGAATTCCAAGGTTTTTGATTTCCCTCCCCCATGGCTATTTCCCAGGTCTGTTATTTTTGATATGAAAGATACCTCAGAGTTTCTTCTGTTATTTCAGTCTTTTGATTTTATTCATTATTTCTTTTTGCCTCTTGAATTACCAAAGGCTCGCTGTCCCATTCTGCTTTTCAGGGAATCCATCCCTGGGGGAGGTTTTCTACTTTTCAAGAAGCTCCTCACCAGTCCAACCAAGATAGCCTTCCTAATGCACTGATGCATCCTCCTCAACCCCTGACCACCCCAAGCACAAGTAAAACTGATTCTCCTTTATATGATTTTATTCATCCCCACATAAACTTCCATACAACTACATTTTCTTGAAAAGATATGTTTTTTCCCCCCATTATTTTAACCTTTTTCTTGCACTGCCCAGGTAACAAGTTCAAAAATCACTTTTGAAGAGGAACTGGTGCCAAAATGGCAGAGTAAAGGCAGGGACTCACCCAAAGTCTCACAAATTCCTCACAACTTTAAGCCAATACCTCAAACTGAATTATGGAATGACAGAATCAATCAAAAATCAGGGTGAAACACTTTTCCTGCCCTATACAACTTAAAAGGTCAGCAGGAAAGTTCTTACTCACTGGGATGAGAGTATAGCACAGTCTGGCACAGGCAGTGACCCCAGTAGGAGGCCTTGGGAGCATGTAACTCTCACTCCACAGATGGCAAGGGGGTCAGACAACTGGTCAAAAGGAGATTTGCAGGGGACCCTTTGCTGGCACTGGGTGCAGGACTCTATGTGGCTCCAGGTCAGAGTCCTAGGGTGAGAAGGTATACTAGCAGGAGTGGGGACCATTCATAGCTCCAGAGCAGAAAGGAGAGCTTGTAGTCACTGACAGACTAGAGCTTAAGCCAGGAGAGCAGTGACCACACCTTTCCTTGGACAAGACCACTTTGGAAGAACTGAAAACTTAAAAGTCTCCAGAACTAGCTCTAAAAACAGATGCATAAAAAACTTGAAGCCTGGGATAATGCATCCCCACCCTCACCCCAGGAGCAGAGCCCAGATTTTAAAAATCAAGAAATCCCCTGGAAAAAGAAGTAAACAACAACGATATAAAGAACCTGAACATAGAAAGTTACTGTGGTGACAGATCAGGTTACTATGGGAAGATCAAGATACAAACTCAGAAGAAGATAATGAAATAAAACAGCTATATACAAGGCCTCAAAGCAAAATGTGAATTGGACACAAGCCCCAAAAGGAATTCTAAGGAGAGATCAAAAAGATTTTAAAAATCAAATAAAAGAGAGTAAGGAAAATCTGGGGAAAGAAATGAGAGTGATGCAGTCAAGAGCTTGGTAAAAGAGGCACAAAATATACTGAAGGAAATAACACCTTAAGAAGCAGAATTGGCCAACTGGGAAAAGGAGGTTCAAAAGCTCCCTGAAGAAAATGATTCTTCAAAAATTAGAAGTGGACAAGTGGAAGCCAATAACTCCATGAGACATTAAGAAACAATAAAACAAAATCAAAATTGAATAATTGAAACATAGAAGAAAATGTGAAATATCTTATTGGAAAGACAACTGACCTGGAAAATAGATCAAAGAGAGATCAAGAATTATTGGACTACCTGGAAGTCACGATTTTAAAAAAAGAGCTTAAACATTATATTTCAAGAAATTATCAAGGAAAGCTTCCCTGGTGTCCTAGAACCAGAGAGTAAAATAGAAATTGCAACTGATCCACAGATCACCTCTTGAAAGAGATCCCAAAATGAAAACTGCTAGGAATATTTATAGCTAAATTCCAGAGCTCCCAAGTGAAGAAGAAAATTCTGCAGGCAGCCAGAAAGAAACAATTCAAATGCTGCGGAACCATAGCCAGGATCACACAAGATTTAGCAGCTTCTTCATTAAAGGTCTGGAGAGCTTGGAATATGATATTCCCAAAGACAAAGGAGTTGGGATTATAAGTAAGAATCACCTACCCAGGAAAATTGAATATAATCCTTCAGGGGGAAAGTTGGACATTGAATGAATCAAAAGATTTTTAAGCATTCCTGGTGAAAAGATCAGAGCTAAATAGAAAATTTTACTTTCAAATATAAGACTCAAGAGAAGCATAAAAAGTAAACATGACAGAGTAATCATAAGGTATTATAAAAGGTTAAACTCTACATTCTTATATGAGAAGATGATACCTGTAACTCCTAATAACTTTATGATTATTAGGGCAGCTAGAAAAAGTGCATCCATTTAGCGTTAGGGCATTGGGGGTGAGTTGACTATGGTGGGATGATTTCAAAAAAATAAAAATGAGGGGTGGGAAAGTGGAATGCACTGAGAAAAGGGGATTAGGAAAGATAGAAATGGGGGAGATTATGTCACATAAAAGAGGTGTGCAATTAAGACTTTTTATAGTAGAGGGGAAAATAGAGGTGGGGGGCAATGCTGGAATCTTGCTCTCATTGGAATTGGTTCAAAGAGAGGAGACTATATGTACACGTTCAGTTGTCTATAAAAGTATCTCAATAGGGAACAGAAGGAGAAAGGGATAAGAAAAAGGGAGGGGGTAATAAAAGGGAGGGCAGATAAAAGAAGGCAGTGGTCAGAAGCAAAACAGACTTTTGAGGAGGGACAGAGTAAGTGAAAAGAGAAAGTTGGTTAAACAGAGGGAAAATAGAATGGAGAGAAAAGAAAATAATATCTATCTAAAACCACCATCAAGCATTATCTGTAATGAGAACAAGTCAGAAGCCTTCCCAGTAACATCAGGAGTAAAGTAAGGATGCCCACTATTACCACTATTATTCAATATTACACTAGAAAAGCTAGCCAAAGCAATGAGAAGAAATAGAAAATGAAAGAATTAGAATAGGAAATGAGAAAACAAAACTATCACTCTTTGCAGATGATTTGAAGGTATACTTAGAGGATCCTAGAGAATCAACTAAAAAGTGAATTAATTAGCAACTTCAGAAAAGTTGCAGGATAGAAATAAGTCCACAAAACCCATCAGCATTTCTATATATAACCAATAAAGTCCAGCAGTAAGAGATGGAAAGAGAAATTCCATTTAAAATGACAGTAGATGATATAAAATACCTGGGAGTCTACCTACCAAGACAAATCCAGGAACTATATGAACACAATCATAAAACACTTTTCACATAAATGAAGTCAGATCTTAACAACTGGAAAAATACTCATTGCTCAGGATAGGCTGAGCCAATATAATAAAAATCGCAATTCTACCTAAATTAATTTACTTATGCAGTACCATATCAAACAACCAAAGAAACTATTTTATAGGGCTAGAAAAAATAAGATTTGTTTGGAGGAATAAAAGGTCAAAACTATCAAGGAGATCAATGAAAAAAATGTGAAGGAAAGCAGCCTAGCTATACCAGATCTCAAAGTATGTTACAAAGCTACAGTCTAGTGCTGGCTAAAAAAATAAAAATGGTGAACCAGTGGAATAGATGAGGTATGCAATACTTAAATAGTAAGTGACTATGGTAATCTACATGTGATAAACCCGGAGACTCCAGCTTTTGGGACAAGAACTGTTTGCAGGGAAAACTGGAAAGCAGCTTGACAGAAACTATGTAGAGACCAACATCTCACACAGTATACCAATATAAGGTCAAAATGGGCCCATGATTTAGAGCTAAAGGGTGATACTGTAAGTAAATTAGTTTAGCTGACACATCTATAGATGAGGTAAGGCTTTATGACAAAATGAGACAGGGAGCATTATGAGATATAAAATGGATAAGTTTGATTACATTAAATCTGAAAGGGTTTTCTTAGAAACAAAACCAATGCAGTCAAGACTAAAAGGAAAGCAGGAAACTGGGAAAAATTTTTACAGTAAGTTTCTCTGATAAAGGTCTCATTTCTCAAATATATAGAAAAATGAATCAAATTATAGAAATATGGATCATTCTCCAATTGATAAATGGCCAAAGGATAGGAACAAAAAGTTTTAGATGAAGAAATCAAAGCTATCTATACTCATGTTAAAAAATATTCTAAATCATTATTGTTTGGAGAAATGCAAATTAAAACAACTCTGAGGTACCATCCATCACACACTCATCATATTGGCTATTATGACAGAAAAAGGAAATGACAAATGTTGGTGAGGATGTGAAAAAATTGGGACACTGATACACTGTTAGTGGAATTATGAGCTGATCCAACCATTCTGGACAGCAATTTGGTACTATACCCAAAGGTCTATAACACTGCATATCCTTTCACCTGCAATAGTACTACTGAGTCTACATCTCAAAGAGATCAAAGGAAAAGGAAAAGGACCTATGTGCACAAAAATATTTATAGTAATTCTTTTCATGATGATTAAGAATTAAAAATTGAGGAAATATCCATCAGTTGGGGAATGGCTGAACAAGTTGTGGCATATGATTGTGATAGAAAACTATTATGTTATAAGAAATTATGAGTAGGATGGTTTCAGAAAAACCTGGGAAGACTTATATGAACTGATGCAAAGTGAGGAGAGTGGAACCAGGAGAACATTGTATACAGGAACAGCAACACTGTACAATGCTGAACTGTGAATGGCTTAGCTATTCTTAGCAATACAATGATCTGAGATTGTTCCAAAGGTCTCATGATAAAAAAATACTATCCACCTCCAGGGAAAAAGCTGATGGAGTCTGAATGCAGATTGAAGCATATTTTTTTCTTTATTTTTCTTCTTTTGGGGGAGGAGCCTTTTTTTTTGGTAACCTGGTCAATATAGAAATGTTTTGCATCACTGCATATGTATATATGTAAATAATCTATATCAAATTGTTTGCCTTCTCGAGGAGGGAGAGAAAGAATGTTGAACTCCAAATTTAGCAAAATGAATGTTAAAAACTGTTTTTACATGTAATTGAGAAAGAATCGCCTTCTGGCCCCTGCCTTTCACCTCTTTTTTCATTATCCTTTACTTTTGGGGTTCAATTTATGCATCTGAATTTTTGAAAGGGAGGCAAGGAGAGTGTTAGGTTATATAGTCAAAGGACTTGGGTTTGAATACTGTACTGTGGTTTTGAGCAAAATCACTTATGAGTCTCAGCTTCCTCATAAGTAAAATAAAGGAGTTGGACTGGATGATTTCCAGCTTCATTATTTTTATTCCATTATTTTGAATATTATTTCACTTCTTAGGCCTTGCTTTTTCATTTACACCAGATACGACCTAAGACCTACAACTTTCTTATCACTTCCTTTTAGAATGTAATCCTTAAATTCTTCATTCATTACTTGTATTTAATTCTAGATTCCACAGTTGCAATTTTCACCTCTTTGATCAATGTGCATGTCAAAGGCACTGCTCAACTCTGAATTTCTCAGGAAGAAACAGTTAAATTTTCTGATCTTTTTGAAGATCTCATGATACAATATGTTAAATTGCAGGATTATCAGTTTTGCAGTGTCCATTAATATCTCTTTGATTTTTGGCACAGCACATTTCGGGTGTGTCTTTCATTTTCTAAATCATTGTTGAATAGTCTTACACATTGATTTAGCCCTTTTTGAGCATGTGAATTGCTTCTTCTTGGCTGCTTGTAGGATTTTCTCTTTGATACTGCGGTTTAGGAACTTAATAAAATTAATTAAATTAAACCTCAGCTTCCTCCCTATTGGCAAGCTGTGGATTCCAGGTGCATTCTGCTGTGCATTTTCAAGACTTTCAGGTTGCTGGGAGCTTTGGGGGGTAGGGGGTGGGGTAGAAGTGTTCATGGTTTCCCAGAATACAGTATGAAACCTCCTGGTTTCTTCACATTTTTTTTCTGAGATAACTATAATCGTCTCATTATCTCATAATTGTCTCAAAACCCTTTGGTTTTGGTTTATAAAGAGCTAAAATCTTCCACTTTTATTGTTGACATTTTTCCCTCGTTTGTTTTTCCATCTCTTATTCTTTTAAGGCCTGCACCTCTCCCTTCCTTACAGAGCCTACTGCTTCCCTGAAATTCTTTTGAAGTTCTTGGTCTTATTTCCAGTCTTTTGATGCAGATTTTCCTTGAGATTCTGAGGCACTCTGAAGTTCTCTGGGTATGTCCCTTTTCTCTTGTAGGGGCCCATTTGGTGCTGCCATGTTACTTCTCCTGGCTGGCATTTCTTCTTGTTTTCATTTACCTATTAGTACTCATACACTGTACTGGGGACCTTTTTGCCCCAGAAGTCATTTATTCTAGCTTTTTAGTAGTTTCATGCACGATTCTTTTCTTCGGAACAGTTGTTGCCATTTTAAGTTGCTACAGAGGAACTGGGCCTAGCCAAAGGAACTCCCGCACCCAACTCTTTTGGGAGACACTCTTCTCTACAGGAAGGCTTCTGAATATCCTCCAAACCTTTGGCATCTTTCATTTTATAATTCTGGACCAGAATTTTATACCCCCTCCTCCCAAGCCTTGCTATGCTCACTGCTGACTGCCCCCAAATCCCCCAGTCTCCCTGATATGTTGCCTAGACTTGGAGATCTTGCCAAACACTAACAATGAGGGATTCCTCTCAGAGTGGGATGAGTGGACTGCCCCTCCTGGAGGTTTTCAAGATCTCAGGACACTTGTTAGGTAGGTGGTAGATGGATTCTTCTTCACAGATGACTTGGAAGTGCAGTCCAGATCCAGAAGCCTGTGATTCTGTGTGTTCTTCATAGGGTCTTTTCTACCACTTCATCCCCTGCCCACAACACGGGTGCACCTTTGTTCTTACTCTCCCAATGAGGATGCCCAGTGTCATAGCCAATCACCCCATGAAGCAGCATTGCCTGTTGCCTTTAGGTATGAGCTGGACTTTGCCTGTTCCAGTAGAATTCCAGGGGCTTGCCTTGCTTTGGTTGCCTCATCCCCAATTCTTGTGATTTCATTCACAATAGGAACGTCTACCTGTACATGATTCTGTTTAACAGGTGATTTGACTGGGTTCACTGTTGGACAAGAACCTCACATTTAGAACAGTGACAACTGCTAATGAATACTCATAGACAGAGGGTCACTTGTAAGTCCTCTCAGGTTTGCTGTCCACCAGTCTGGTACTGCCATTGTGGAAGCTGAGGGTGCCACCCAGGGGGGAGGGATGTTTTATATGTTTCCTAGTTTCTGAATGGACATGGGCAAAGAATTCATTGCCTTGTGGTTGGTGGCCTGGTAAAGGAGCCTTAGTCAGTCCCAGACTGTAAGTCCCACCAGTCCCTGAGCAGGAGAGGATTAAAAGCAGCTTGGTCACTCCATCTCATCTCCCACTCTCCACGTGATTCAGCCCAATTTCTTCATTCTTGGCAATGCTGGGTTCAGCCCTCCTGTGCAAGGTACAGACCTCAATGGCTAGACATGGGTAGTAGGTGTTTCTGCTTTGCTTTGCAAACCCTGGAGAAAGGGAGGATCTCGAGCCACTTTGCATCTTAATTGTTGAAAAAAATTTCAAAAATGATTGTTGAATTTTTGTTTTGTTAAAATCTTGGAAAAAATGGTTTTGGGGAGCAAACATATGGCTGTTTTCTTGTTGGGCCCTTGGCTCTCCCACTTGGACTAGGCAAGAATAAGGTGGTCAAACAGAGCAGCAGGGACCATCTTCACTACAGAAAGAATAGGTTGAAGTAAGATGGATCTGAGGTTAGTAATGGAAAGGACAACTGAGGATGGGGAGTGAGATTTAGGAATGAGTTTCCAGAGAAGTCCAGGGAGGCTTTCTCATCAGATATCTACAGAAAGGAGTGTGTCCTGGGTCTGAAGAGAGAGGACCCACTTTGGCTTCACAGTCTCTTCTCTTTAGGAAGAATGGTTGTGAACGATGGTGGGAGGGCATCATGGCTTAGATGAGAGGAAACAAATGAGGTTGTCTCTTGGAGCAAAAGCCCTCATTTGTCTGTTCTGTGCAACTTTCCCCCAGGAATTGGACAAGTATTTGCAGCGCCAAGATTTTTTAAATTCAAGAAGAAAGGAGATGCTACACAAGAGATGGGTGGAGAATGTCGCCTGTCCTCTCCAGCAGAAAATCATCGACAAAGTTGGTTCCCCCAAGGAGATCCAGAAGAGGAAGCGTCTGGAGTTGGACGGTTATTTGCGATTCAGGAATGCTACGGTACTGAGCTCTGGTTCTGCCCATAGGGGAGACAGTGGCCCCATTCTTTGGGGAGCACTCCCTGAAGCAGGAGCTCAAGGCATAGAAATGAACCCCTAGTTTCCGTACTCATTCTCTGGGGTTCAGGTTTACCAAGAAACTGTATCCCATTTCTGAATGTGGGCATCTGTTTCAGTGGGGCCCAGGCCCAAACTGATCTGAGTGCCAGACCCTGGTGTTGTCTCCCATGAAGGAGACTCCACGGCAGCCTCTTGAGGAGGCTGGTCTGGCAAGGGAAGCTAGTAGCTCTGGTCCTTAATGTCCTTCCTTTTCATGGCTAGACAAGTTCATTCAGGGCCAAAAGAGATGGAGATGAGAGAGAGAGAGAGAGAGAGAGAGAGAGAGAGAGAGAGAGAGAGAGAGAGAGAGAGAGAGAGAGAGAGAGAGAGAGAGGAGACAGAGATTGAGAGACACACACAGAGTGAACATGAGTCCTGGGGACACAAGTAATTCCATTCAGTTCAATTATGTGTAGAAGTGATATTTTTTTTTCCCAGAAGTGCAGAGTATGACCATTCTGATTCATAGTCCAGAAAGCACCTATGCATTTATTAAGCAGCTGTGGTATGCAAGGCATACAAAGAAAGGCACCTGCTTTGGGAGTTTTGTCATCTCTGGGGATAAGAGGGAAGACGCCATGTGTACCAAGGGGGTCAGAGTCCTCAACTATGAAATGAGGGCCAGACCCCCACCCTTGTCATTTTATGGTTTTGTGCTAACAAAATTCTAGAACTCATTAAAGTGATGGTTTCTGAACCTGCAGAAAGAGAAACCCCAGAAGCCAGCACGGACTCACCCAAAGACAGGTGACAAGAGCATGCCTTTCCTTTTGCTTCTAGTGGGGCGAACTAACCTGATTGATCAGGGCTTGTGGAGGACAGAGTGAATGTAGACTGGGAAGCAGTTAGAGGGAAGGGACTTTGATTTCTGACCCACGTTTGAAGGATAGGAATGGAAGGTTCTTGGCCAGTTCACCAAATGAAAGAACAAGGGTGTTTCCCTTGAGTCTTCTCAAACTGGGAAGGAAGAGTGAGAGAGGAAACCATCGATGCTCATTTCTCCATGGTGACTGACAGCTCACAGGCAGGTGAGAACCGGAAGAAGGGCAGGGACACAAGGCTGGGTTGAAGCCAGGGGCTCCTGATGGTTGTGTGTGAAATCTCCTAGCCTTGTGAGGAAATCTGGCCTCTTGGCTATCACAGGGACTTGTAGTGAGACCCATGAGAGGAGGCAGAATTTGCTCAAAAGTAGCAGAAAAGGCCAAAGTATGTGCTTGTGGTGGACAGGAAAGACAGTCTGGGGCTGGAGGATGCTACTGACCCCCAGGACAGAACATCTGGTCTAACAAGGACCGAGATCCCAAGGCTGGCCCCTGGCAGAACAGCAGTAAGGGAGGGTGCTCCAGGCAGCTCAAGAGATGCCTATTGGTGCCTGCAACTTGCCAAAAAGCAGAGCAGTTAATAATTTCTGGATCTGATCATTTCATTCTGCAAAAGTTAGTCACCAACATTTGTGAAGTGTTTACTGTGTATCAGTCATTTAGAGGGTTCACTGTAGCCTGGGCCCCCTGGCAGGCTGGGCTGCTCCACAGCAGCTCTGGTGTGACCCTGAGGGCTGGTGGGCAGTTGTCTGGTCCTGGCCTTCATGATTCCCTGCTGGCGTGCTCTTCATTGATTGTCTATACAGCTTTTAGAAAACATAGCAAGGATAGCAGTGTGAAATGTGCTCCCGGAGTCTGTGAAAGGGGGTGCCAGCCTGGAGAATGTGTATGGAAGAAGGGGAGCAACTAAAGCACTCTGCACACAGCTCTTGGTTGGGGAGACATGCGTTCCTACTTCTGTGGAGCCCTTGTGAATTTTCCCTTGGCACGTGGAGCAAGTTCCTGTTGGGCCCTGGCTTAGGGCTCTCATTAAGCCCCAAAGCTGCCTTTGCCCCTCACGTCTGGTGGTCTTCTCTGAACTCCTGGTGGGATGTGTCTCTCAGATGACATGGTTGGTGGATCAAGGTTTAAGGAAGGGAGGTGTGACCCACCTTCTGGACTCATCTACCCCAGCCCCTATTATAGGCACTGAGTCAGCCTCCTCTGAGGGGTCCTGAGGTTGGCATTTGGGCAGTTGCTGGGTGCCCCCTCTCTTAGACACCAAGGCCCCATTTGTGTCTGATGCACTGGTCATCCCATTTCATCCAGTGGCTCAAGTCATTTCCCTCCTGATCAGTAGCTGGTTTATGTCTTGGATTGATTGACCAGGACAGTCTCTGGTGCCATGAGAGAGTGAGCCCTATGTGGACCGGATCCGTCCTGTTCATTGTTCTTTTCCTTCCTTCATAGAGCATCATGATCCTAGAATGTAGGAATATTTTTTACATGAAGAAAAAGGACCCCTGTTATTTAAAGGTAGGGTAGCCCTGGGGTCTGGTAACTCTGGGACTAGTCCTGTATTGGAGCATTGTCTCCTTCCTGGATGTGAGTTCTAATCCAGACTAAGGCAAAGTGAAGTGACTGATGAGTCCTTGTGTACTAGTAGATTGGGGAAGGGGTGGTCTCAGTGGGGGTGTCAGGAGGGCAGATTTACACCTTCCTATCCTGTGGCTCTTGTCATCCTCTACAGAAGGTCTCCCCAGCCCCCTGAGATCTCTCTCCTGGGGCTCATCCTCAAGGGAGAGCCTTGCTGCAGGCAGCCAGTGATTCCAATGACCTCTAGACAGGCAGCTTCAGCGGAAACACCCTGCTGTTTGTTTTGATGCCCAGATACTTGGAGGGGCCTAGAGTCTCTACTTGGGGGTTAAGGGAGCAGGCTCTGGAGTCTGCTCACCAAGCTTCTCTTCCCACCAGTGTCCTTGAACTGTGGAGATGTCACAGAATCCCAGCTGGGAACCACCTCCTCTGGCTTTTTTGTTTCCTGGTGTTTAGTAAACGAGTTGCCCGTGCATTTTGTATGCAGTTTGATCCTCTCAGGGCCTGCGGGTCATTCTGCCTCTTCTCCCTGCCATGGTATAGAAAACCAGCTAAAGAAAGCTTCAGTCTGGGGCCAAGCCCACCCTTGGAACCGGGCCCCTTTTCTGAGACACTGCTTGGTTCAAGGTCTCATCCGCGGCTACAGGGAGACAAGGCCAAAATCAAGGATTCCCATGTGGTGGGGCTGCCTTACCTGCATTCCTCTTCCCTTCAGTTCTTGGCCTAGTTTATCCACTGGCAGCAATGAAATGCTCATTGTGACTGAATTTTACAAAACGGCAAACTGAAGCAGATCTCCATGCAAGATAAGATTTATTAGCAGGGGTGTGCTGCCTGTCAACAAATGGTTCCACAGCTGGCCTCCATTAATGCCAAAGATCCCCAAGTAAAAAGACAACTCCCCCATTAGAGGTTTTGGGGAGTACAACACAAAACACAGAGTGGGATAGATGACATCATGGGGCTGAAAATAACAGAACAGTTGGGAGTTTGGTAATGGTAGTGGCTACAACCCCTGCATTCTCTAATGGGATCAAGGAGGGCTAGAGACAACGGTCCTTTTTGGACGTCCTTGAGGGATACCTCAGTGGAGTAAAGGTATGAGGCCTGACCCTCTTCCTGTTCACATACATTCCCCAAGATCAGTCAGACTCCTTGAGGCAAGACTAGATGGTAGCTACAGGCCAGAGACAAAGAACCATGATTTAAGCAATTACAAGGCAAATTCAATTACTTGTAAATTGAGTCAATAAGAAATGATACAGGATCAATTTTAATTTTCTCAATTCCTCTTTGATCAATGAGAAATACATATTTCTCATAGATGACTCATCCATAGACTTTTAAGATCCTTAACATAATCATTATCAACAGTAAGGCACATGAACACAAATTTCAAACCAGGCATTAACACAGTAACTAAGGTAAAGTTGAAAATGAACAATAATGAGACTGGTTAATCACAGCACAAAGTCATAGCAGGGATATCTAAAACCAAGGATTCGATTTAGAAGAGAGAGATTGACATGCCTCCAGAATAATGAAGAAAACTCAGCCAAAGCTACTTGTGCAGTAGAAGACCAAAGCAATTCTGTAAGGTGCATTAATGTTCCCTCCAAGCATCCCACTCAACGTCCACTGAAGAGCCTCAGATGTCCTGTTGTCTGTTCTGCAAACACCTTCTCTTGGAGGTCCTTGGATCAGCTTGAACGGTAGTAGACTTGCTTCTCTGCTTCATATCGCTTGGAGATATTTTGGGCTGTTCTTGCAGATCTCAGAACACTTCAGAACAACCTCTTCAACATTGTCTCTCCAATAATGAGTTAAAATCAACTCAAACCTTATGGTTCTGATAACATTAAATTAGGAACCCATAATTCATTGGAAACCCCAGAGAATTTCAGTTTTAAACAGCTCTGACTGTCTCCATCTTTATGTAAACTTTGTGCCTGATACAAACACTACTAACAACAAGCTAAAGGAAGAATCTTAAAAAAAACCCACCAAACCTATGAGAATCTGACTTGTAAATGAGTCCTTCTGGCGAAAGGTTTAATATTGACCAAAGTAGACACAGACACTAGGGCTGAACACTTTCCTGAGTCACTCCATTATTAATTGTCTTCCTATGATGTAGGCCCCCTGACCAGCTTGCTAACTGAGAAGAAACTCAAATACAAACTGAAAAATCAAAAGCTAAATATGTTGCTGCTGTTGTGTTTGTCTTTCATTTTCAAAGATAACCAATGGCATCACAGGTGATTTCTTGACTTGGGGTGAGACAGAGCTATGCAAAGTCATCAGCCTCCGCCTCTCTTCCAGAGCCAATGAAGTCCGGTGTCAAGACAAAAGGCAGGACGACTGGTGGTAGCCCTGGGATGCAGTGGATGACTTTGGCATCTTCCATGTGTGACCAAGCTCTAAGTGCTCCATAGTGACTGCTTCAGCCACCTTCATCGCCACTGGAACAAATTGTTCCCATCTGCCCAATCTGCCATGGGAAGGCTTCACATGTGTGGGATAGACATCCCTCCCCCCAACTCAGTTACCCTCACAACCTGGTTTAGCTCATTTACTGAAATGGTTTTACAAGGGTGTGGCCACTGCACATGCTTCCCGGAGCCACAGATGAGAGTTAGGTGAAGGTGGACACCAAAGGTGGATAAGCAACCCTGAAAAAGGCTCAGAAGGCCCTCACACCAGAGGGGTTAGTCCTCCTGAACCCCATACATTCCAACTAAATATTTGCAAATGCCACAGAAGGTAGAATTCTTAAAATCTTCAATATATACATATATATTGTATATATAGTATATGTATTGTATATGTATGTATTGTATATGTATATATGTATATATAGTATATATAAAATCTTCATATATATATATATATATATAAAACTGATCTTGTTGCTTTCTTAAATTTTTTCTTAAAATTTTTACTCAACTTTTTTACTTTATAATTTTTACTTTATTATTTAGAACTTCACACTTAAATACCACTTGATTTCAATTAATTGCATTCAATTTCAGCTCAGTTAATTCTAGTTCCCCAGGAGGGAACAGAAGACAGATAAGGACCTAATCCTTATAGAAAAACATATATACATATATAACTATAATATTATATATTACAATAAATGATTGAAAATATAATATATATAATTATATAAAATATAATATAATGATAAATTTAAATATAAAAGATAATAAAACATATATAAAACAGAACAATTTTGTAAGAAGACAACCTCTAATACACAAAGGGTATTTACTTAAAAGTTTCCAAGTTAACTTCAATTGTATCAGAAAGTCCCAGGATGAAATGTCTAAACACCAGAAATAATCAAGTTCCAAAGAGTGCAAAGCAAAGAAGGTGTCTCCAGTAAACCATGTCTGCACCACAAGTCATGTTCTAGGAAAGGTTGTTAATCTCAAATTAAATAAAAAAGTTAAATAAAATTGTCTTTCCCCTTGAAGTAACACAAGATATCCCATAAGTGATTCTCCTCTAAGAAAACTGACTGCACTAAAATTCTTTTCATTATAACAAAATAGAAGATGTTTCTGATTGTAACTTGAGCCAATTAATGGATTTATATTTTGGTCCCACACACTCTTATCCTATAGTCTAACTATTCTGAAAACTATAAGGATCTTTTCCAATACACAAATACAGATCACTCTAATTAGGCAGTCAGATGGCAAGCCCAAATTTCAGTTCACTTAGCTGCTTGACCAGGTTTGTCGTTGAAAACCACAACTTAACTTGCCCTAGTGAGAGAGACTGGCGAGGAGAGGAAGGAGCAAGGCATCATGACCACTGTGGCAATGATGCTCTCCAGGGCTGAGCTCACAGGCACAGGATGTATGGACAGCACATGGATGATGGGATGCAGCATCCTCAGTACTACTTGATTTCAGGTAAGAAGAGGATAAGTAAGCAAGCATATGGCAGGATATCCAGCCAGACTCAGAATTAACCAGGTGGGGAGATTTCTTGTATGGGAAACAGAGTCAAGAGGGTGCAAACTTAGTCTTCCCAAGGTTGGCTTTCCAGCCTTATTCCCAGGGACAGACAGCCATCCATTGGGATCTGAGCTACTGGCATTTTCTTAAAATGTTTCATTAAGCACCAGAAGACAAATCTCAGAAAGGAAATTCAAGGTCCCAAAAGGCTTCACGTCCAACAGAAAAGCCTCGCTAATCACAGAAGGACTGGGCACAGTTGTTCTCAGTTCTTTCAATCTGTGCAGTGAAAGAGCTAGCAAATAAAAAACTTATCAGGACTTCTAAAACCAATCACAAAAAGGTTTGACTTAAGTCCTTTCTCTGAGCGCTTCTCCTTCTCAAATACAACTGAAAAGTCATCCTGCAGCAAAAAGGCAGTCATTAGAATTTAATAAAATAATCTCATTCTGTAAGTTCACACAGAGAGTACGGGACAGCTTATTAACTCCTATTCCTAAGACTGGAGTCTGTAAAGAATAAATTGGTTAAAGATGTGACGTTAGCACAGACCTTTCCAAGTATAGCTTCATATTGTCATAACCACATCATTTCTAGACAATATACACACTTTAAAATTTTTACCCTTATTCAAGGAATGTTTGTGATGGGTAAGGAGGACCCCATTCCCCAGTCTCTTACAGGGCTGATAAGCTGAAAAAATAAAGAATTTTTTTTAAAAGGTCTTTTTTCCATTCGCCCCACATCCTTTTCCATAAAGTAAGCAATTATAATTCTTCCTTTTAAAACATACCTAGTTAAATACTTACTAGACTTTCAATATCATGACAGTAGCCTCCAACAACTAAATCAATAATTTCATGTTATCCAAATGAAAAGGAATCAAATCTCTAATGATATGATTGTACCATTAGCCTAACAGCATTTCTTATTCAATGGATTCTCAGAATTCACAACAAGTAAATTTAGAAACATGATACATGAATTTAAAACATGAAGCAAGACTCCATGCTAATCAAATGATATTAATTCAGTGAAATATATTTCCACATTACCTTTATATAGGAAAACTCTCTATGTTATACTATCACAAATGGTTTTAAATTTGCAATCCTCAAAGTCTGGAAAGGCATTAGCACAGAACAGTTCATCAAAGACTCAGGCAGAAAACAGCAACATATACAAAGTCCAAATGAAATCATGTAAGACAAAACTTTGCTGTTCTGAAGTCAGTGCTAGGTTAACTCACAAAATGCTAAATAACATCAGCTACTGCTAAACCAACCAGCCTTACTATACTTGCAGGGTTTTTAAGGATCTTAAAATTCTTCACTACATAGATGCAGGCATGTGAAAAAGATTTCTGTTCTATTTAAATCACAGCAAAAACATCATTATTACCTATCACATCACCAGTGGTGACTTTGCACAGTCCTCCTACATTTAAATCCAATTCATGTGCACATCATGGTATCACCTCCCTCTTTGAGAATGAAGGATAAACAGCAGCATCGTTATTTAACAAGTGAATCCAAAGCAAAAGAATCCAGATTTCAAAAAAGAATTCACCATTTTAACAGTATTTTTATTCAACTGAATTATCAAATTTATGTTAGCCTCTTTATTCATGTCACAGATTGGTAAACTGAGGTAACTTGTTTTGAATATGACATAGCTGACAAATTTCCAGATCCATGAATTTTCCCAACACTTTGCCTTAGTGCCAAATAGTAGTATAAATCCTGTCTCATCATAAGCATCTTATTAAGGGAGACACACTTTCACTTAAGAGGAATAAATTAAATTACACCTGGATTTATTTTCCAAAAGGTGTCACACAGAATCTCAATTTATAATTTCATTTAGCATTCCATGTTTCACAAGGGCCATGTATTCAAAGTGTTATTTCATATTATGGGGTTCACTATTTCCAGTTAATTCACTACCAAAGACTTTAAAAATAGTCTGACAGTAGGCTTAATCTACCCCAGTCATCCCACATCAAAGCATATTTTATTTTAAAGCTCTCTGTAACTTTCCCCATATGCTTCCGAATCAAGCTGCGATTTACTGTAGTGCCCACTAAAAGAAATACATGAAGTTCACACCACCTTCTTACTTAAACAAAGACAGAAGCTCCCTCAGACCTTTCTTTCAGCATCTCTCCCATGGTCCAAACCCCACAGCTGTCTTGTTGTCTTCCATATCTTCTCTTACCCACCCTTTAACTTCCAAGTTCACTCCCTAAATTCTCCTCCTCATTTCAATAGCATTTCAGACTATTATTCTCCAATCTGACTTTATTGAGTTTCTCTTTTATAATTTTAGTATACACAGTTGTTAAAACCAATGATTTGCTAAAAACTTTTACTAGCCATAATTCTGACTTTGCCAATACTTTAGTTATAAGTTAAAACTGTTGTATGATTACCAATTCTGTTTCTCCCTAAAAGATGGAAGCACCCAAAATCCTTTAAGATGCCTTTAGCAATAATAAAATTCTTTATCAGCTTACAGAAACTTGGACCATTCAAATACCAGTTTAGTTCTGGTATATCATTCACAGAATTAAATAATTTAATAATACCAAATAACAAAGCATTTATCCTAATAAACTTCACTTACATTTCAGGTTGTTTTCTTAAATGCGCTTCTCTTTTCGTAGGCAGAGTAAACTTTTAAATCGCTAGATGCAGTCTATTTTTTTAAATTACAAGCTTCTCTCTAATCAGAAAAATAACCTTCCTTTCTTGGCTGTAAAACAATATATCTGTCATTGTGAGTAGTGGTTAATATTCTAGAGAATATTAACTCCCAAGTTCATTAGGTTATTTCAGCATTTATAAAAACATTTAACCCAAATCTGGAGATGCCTAGTAGACAGCTTACATTTATGTCATAAATTCAGTTTTTAATTAGTTTACAATGTCATAAATTTCTATAGTGTGAGGGGGAAGAATTCCCTTCCCTCTTCTCTCCCCCCTTGTACTCCCAAAGTGTCCAAAGAGGGCAGGAATGAAAAGAAAAAGGAAAGAGAGATTTGTTCGGAAGGCTTAAAGTAGATCACAAGACACACAGAGGTTTTTTTCCTAAGTGTCATGCATACAATTTTCTGAAAGCAATCTTAATAAAATGGCACAGACAGACCATGTATGGACACAACTGTAGAACACAAATGCTCACCAACAGACAGGCAGTTATGAGAGATGTGGGCTGCTCCAATATTTATTTCTAATTCTGGGTGATTTTCATGCCAGAACAGGCTCAGACTGCCAGACATGGCAGGGCCTCCTAGGAAGAAGTGGGGTCAGAACCTTCTCATCGCCAACACTGCCTTCTGTTTACTGTCTTGTCTATCAGCGCCAGTCTTGGAAAAAGAATCACTTCCATTGGAACTGTCTTAGGGAGATTCTGAGGATCACCTAGCAGGATAAGGTACCAGACTGAAGTCCTTGCTCGAGCTGAACTGCCAAGCATTCAAAGTATGCTTCAGAGAGTGCAGCTCCAATGGGTTGGCCACATCATTCAAATACCAAACATATGGCAGGCAGGCACTCAAATGATGGTCAGAAGTGATACAAGGACATTCTCTTAGCCTCTGAAGAACTTTGGAATTGATTTTCACATGGTAGACACTGGCACAGAACTACCCAGCGTAGTGCGCCCCCATCAGAGAAGGCACTGTGCTCTAGTAGTGAAGCAGAATTGAATGTGAGGTCCACAGATTGAGAAAATCCACCCCAAATATTCCTATGGACTATTTGTACCAAACGATGGTAGAGCCTTCAGAGTTCAGATTGCTCTGATCGGCCACACTGTGAGGTCATTTCGGTCCTCTTCAAGAAGGAAGGACATCGAAGTGGCAAGACTGCAGTTACAGCCTTCATCTAGTAATTTCTCCCTTTGGCTCCAAGCAGTCTCTGCCTGATGCCACTGACAGACTGACACATAGCCTTGCTCTGATTGTTGGAAACCTCACTGTCTCAAACGCAGAAATTTGCAATCAATTTGTTTGTCCTTCTGGGTTTGTGTTTTTATTTCCAACTCAGGAATAAAATTCCATTTTCCTCACAAGAGACACACTGAGAAAAGAGGTAGCTCCTAGCTTGGCATTTTTATTCCTCCGTCCTTAAAGAAAGCTGCTGGAATTCAATGCTTCCCTTTTCAGGGCTGGAAAAACAGTCAGTTCCCCAACATCTCAAGGCCAGGAAACAGTTTTCAGCCTGGCGTGTGCTCCTATCCTCCTCTCTTCATCTCTCTAGCCTTTTATGAGAGATCTCTGCAATGGAGATGTGGTTCTGTGAAGGTGACCCAGGAGAGATGGGCTGGGCTTTTAGGATTATTTATCACCAATTAAAAGTCCAAATTCAAAATCCACAGCCAACACAAATAGAAACACTCAGAAAAGACATAAATCATACAACACCCCTCTTTCCTGGAGAAGATTTGAAACTGTTGTGGATAGGGAACCAAGAGACCACAAGAGTCCCAAACAGAAATTCTCCCTTTGTGGAAAATTTGTTCCACTTGGGCTTAATAGAATAGGGGGAGGTTCTGATAAGGATCCAGGCAGGACAGCTCTTATTTCTCTATCCCACCACTGCCATCAACTGTCTCTACTGAATTTTAACAAAAGGGTAAATTAAGGCAAATCTCTGCATAAGATAACATATATTAGCAGGGGCAAGCTACTTGTCTATAAATGGGTCCATGGCTTGCCTCTGTTAATGCCAAGGGGCCTGAGTAAAAGGACAGCTCCCCTTTTATAGGTTTTGGGAGCACATAAATGCCATCATGGTATGGGGATGCAACATGACTAGTTACAGAGCTGAAGTGCAGGGAACAATATGTTTGGTTGGAAGTTTGGTCATAGAGGCTGGCAACACTCCCCTTCTTGTCTCAGGAGACTAAGAAGTGCTCTTTGTTTGAGTCCAGCTGCAAGATAGCACCTTTGGACAGCAAACCAGACATCCTTGAAGGATAGCTGGGTGGAGTAAGGATATCAGGGCCAAACTTGGGTTCTTTCTCACACATTCTCCAAGCTCAGTTAAGTTCCTTGAAGCAAGAAGATATGGGTTTTTAAATGTTACCCCATTCAAGGACAGTTGAACTCCAAGCTGGGGTGAGAGACAGAGTCATGACTTAAGCAGGTACAGGGCAAGGTCAGTTACCAGCAGGATCAATCAGAAAAGGCTACGGGTCAGGGTTCGCCTTCCCATGTCCAAGGAGCTGGCCAGGCCAATTACACGTTGTTCAGGTGTGCAGACATTTCCATTTATTTGATGCTTCCATGTGGGCTCCTAAACTTAGTTTAAAGTACATACAAAGGTTGCCTTTGTATTTCTAAAGCCTGGCATTCAATACTTATGGGGTGAATGATTTGAAAACATAGTCGTAGCCAATTTTGGATGACATCAATGAAAGTTGTTTTGAACATCTGGTATTTGTCAGTAGAAACCCAAGGTCAAGAACTCACAGGATGAGAAGAGTGGTGTGGGCCACTGAGAGCCCCTGTGAGATGAAGGGGTCAGCACTGGGGGCCTAAAGAAATAGCAGCTCTAGTGTGGTCCATCCTAGGCAGCAGCCTGGCATTGTTAGCCTTCTACAAGATAGTTCAGCCTAGGAGTGGCTCACTTGGGATGGAGGAACAGTGCCCACCTGTTGGTGGAATGTACCCCAGAAGGGTATGGACATCTGTGGGACATGCCCCACAGAAAAGCCATGACCACACTGCCCTGATCAGGAGCAGGAAACCTCAGGCCTGGCCAGGCTGCCCTGGCTGAGATTTTGGTAAAAGGTTTTGCACAAGTCAGTCTGTTTATGGTCCCACCTGCAGAATTCTCAGCTCTCTTCTGCAGAGGGACCTTTCCACCATGGGCAGAGCGGGCAGCAGCCAGCTCTGGCTCCCTGACTGGACTCAGAGGACCCTTTCCCTGTGTAAACTGGCCATGTACTGGAGCCTCCCCCTCCTCTGAAGGCCCAGTGCTTCTGATGCTTGGGCAAGCTGAAGAGGAAACTTCTTTGATGCCCCTGGAGCCATGTCTGTTTTCAGACCAAGCCTTCAACAGGTTTCGTTTCTTCCAGGTTACTCTTCCACCATTCCGTGATCCCCTGTTACAAGCCCAGCAAAACAGAGATGAGGAGAACAGAGCAATCCTTCAATGTGAGACAGGTACTTGGAGTTGCCAGCTGCCCCAGCCACCACCCCATCCTGCAACAACCCAGAGGTGACTAAAGTTAAGCTCTCACTCACTGCTTCTTTCCATATAGGAAGACTATACACAATGAAGGAATTTAAAGAAATAGAGAAAGCCGAACGGCTGGCCAAGCTGCCCCAATCATCCCTTGCCCGGCATCATATAAGCCCAAACCAGTGGCTTAAAATCCCTGCTAGATACATGGAAAGTGAACTTTGTCGGAAGTCCAGGTAGGGGAAGCCTGGTGCTCACCACAGAGGGCTTGGAGCCTTGGGAAGAAGAGTGTCCTCAATGACCCTTTTCCTGTTCAAGGTTAAAAGTGAGGGTGAATCGTAACCGGATCAGCTCCGACTTCAGAAAGGTGTTCTATCCTTTAGAAACCAATGGAGAAGAAGCCGATAGTTCCCAGTAAGTCCCTCGGCAACACCTCTGTAATTCCCTCACTTATTCCTCTGGTAGCTGGTTGACATTAGGTAGCTAATCTTTTTGGAGCCTGTTTCCTTTCCTGTACGTGGGGTTCACAACACTTACACTCCCTACGAGGAAAGCACTTCTAAAACTTCATAGAAATGTGAGTTGGTGGGGCTCCCCTCACCTGGGACTGCCAGAAAATCTGTCCAAAGTTTGGTTTTTTGTTTAGTTTATATTTATTTTATTTTCTATCACACTTTGAGTTCAGAGTTGTCTCCTTCCCAACTCTCCTTTGAGTAGGTGGAACTTACACAGATCAGTTCTTTCTCTGAATGCGGACAGCATCTTTCTTCCTAGGTCTTTTGTCATTAATGCGAATGTTATTATCTCTTGGAATAGCTTTGTCATTTGCAGTTACACTTTGGACAATATTGGCACCACTGTATACAGCATTCTCTGGGTCTTGCACTATCCAAAGTTGGAGACACTTTGAGGGTCAGCCTCCATACAAAACAATGACTCAGAGGCCCAACCAACATTCACTTTTAGCAGCCAACCGGAGGACAAAACAGTTCAAGGCCAAAGCCTTTTAATAAAGGGTACAAGCCAAGTGTCCACAGGGGTTTGCACACCCATGCAGCCTTAGGGGACTCCCTACCAGCAAGAAGAGTCACATGCTAAGAGTTCTAATTTCCAACATACCTGTAGAAGGATAGCAGATGTGGCCACGGCAGCTCTGCCAGGTTCTCTGCTGCTGTCATTGTAATACTCTCTGGGGGGCATCTCGGCTCTCCTCCATTCTCCATCCTGTTCCCTTCTGGGGAGCAGTGGTTAGGAAGCCCCTCTCACTGAATGGGAGAGCTAGAGATCTGTAAGGACAGAACTGACTGTGAATCAGCACTCCAAGCACAATGCCTCTTCTGCAGCCCTCTGTCTCAGGTCCCACACAAGGAGCCGACTTGGTGTTAGGGAGGTGCCTGTAACTGCTCATTTCAGGAACTGATCAGAAACATCCCGGAGCAGTTCAGAGGCTGGGTTGCTGGGGCAAGTGTTGTTCCCAAGATTCTCTTTGAGCTGAGAACAAAAGTTTGGTGAAGAAGGTAAGAGTATTCCCTATGACACTGAATCACATTTCTCCTCTTACTCGCCATGCACGCCTCCAACAACCAAACCTTGCTGGTCCCCTGTGCTCCTGAGTTATGCTGTCTTTTCTCATTCATCACCACCAAGGTCCAACCTTCTACCTCTGGGATTTGATTTTCCTTGAATCTCTTCCTTGAGGGGACAAAGAGCTATCCACAGAGTGACCCTTGTGATTCAGCCAATGACCAGATGAAGGCGAAGGAGTGTTTCTATAAGGGTTTGTTTCTAGTTGATTGCAAGGGTGGTGCTGAAGTCCTCCATCTGGATGCCCAAATTAACATCACTGACTTATACGACAACTTTAAGAGCAGAGAATGATTTTAAAAAATAAAAGACAGAATCTGGATAGGCTGGATAACTGCCAAGGTCTTCTGAGAACAGGGACGACAGGACATAACTTTGCCCAGGGAACAGAGCTAGATTTCATTCAGGAAGAGGAGCTCTTGGGACAGAACCTTCTTAGAGTCAGAGGGCCACAATTCTGCGTCAGCCTTGACGCATTTAAGCTGAACGACTATGAACAAGCCCCGTTCCTGATTTCCCGTAACTGAAATACTGATAATTCTTACTTGGTGGCGCTGTTGGGCAGGGTTGGTGGAATAGACGTCTACTCCCTCCTGCATGGCACACACATTTGGAATGTAAGGGCAATCATTCATTCCAAGCAATGCCTTTAATCTCCACTGTGTTGTCTCACTCCCTAATTGCTATTTTCATACACTGAGCATGAGAAGGAAAAAGTAAGCAAAAATGCAACAAGCCCAAACTCCAACAAAGCAACAGGAGGACAGTGTGGACCCATCTCTCTTATTAGATCGTCATGGCTGCCTGCCACATCCTCATGGCTACGTCTTTTTTAGTACAGGAAGCTGACTCAGAATTTCCATCTTGGGCAAGGTCCTAGGACCTCTGTCTTACTGTATTTGTGTTCTACCATAATCCATTCACTGGCTCTTTATCTTACACACCTACGATTTGCAATTAAGGACACAATACCTATAAAGCACACATGACCAGTCATAATTTCAGCAGTTAGGTATAGTGAGCACTGGATTCGAATCCCCCTTCTAATACTCACTAGATACATGATCCTGAGCAAGTAATTTAACTCTTGGCTTCAGTTTCTTCCTCTGTAAAATGAAGGTAATCATAGTACTGCTCTCTCATGGTGGTGGCAAGAATTAAATGAGGTACCATTTGTAAAGTGCTTTGCGAACCTTAAACCAGGCCACTATTTGTTGCTGCTACCTTGGGGTGGCTGGCAGCCTCCCTCAAGTCCATGTGTGGTAGGCACTGTTCTGGGGGCTTGCTCCCACCTCCCTATTGAATGCCAATGGCCCATGGGGCAAGGAGGAGAAAGGAGGGATCATGGCAGAGACTCGTCTACCTTTGTGGGTAGCAGCCAGGCTTCTCTCTGACAACTAGGAATAACTAAGCCTGGAAGGGAGCAAGAATCAATATCCCCTGAACAAGCTCCAGGACAGGTTAGAAGGACAGGCCCTGGCCTTTGAATCCCGAACATCCCAGGGCTGCACTTGCATTAGGGGTCAGTCATAAACTGAGAGGGAAACCATGCAAGATCCAAGACCCCTGAAAGTCTTTGCGGGACTCTAAATGGATGAATGACATAAAACTTTGGTCTGCAGACCCTGGAGCAGAAGCCCACTGTTCCCCCATCATTTGGGCATCCGCAGACCCTGGCACAAAGTCTATGATTAGTCAATGCTTGTTGAGAATGAAATATGGATGGTGGATGATAGGATTTGGGGATTTGTACTGAGGCACCCACAGAACCACTGATTCAGAGCTGAGAGGGGCCCCCCGAGTGAAGAGTCTCATCCTGGGCAACTCCTTCTCTCCCCTATACTTTCCAGTGAAACTGAGTCAGATTTGGGAAGGAGGAGAGAAGCATTTATATAGCCCCAACCATTTACACAGCTAGGCTATCACAGGACTAGTGATTCAACCCCACTCCAATACACCTCTCAAAGACAGATGTGGCCCAAGATCACAAGGGTAGAAAATGTCCTGGACACAGTATGGAGCCTGCACCATGGCCTGGCAGCGTGGGAGGGTTGTGCTCCACATCCTACGCTTGAGATGTGGCCTCCAAGGAGGGGATAAACCTTGGGTAAGGCTGACAAGAACACACCACACAGCTAGCTTCAGTCCTTCCTTTCATGAGGGATGTCATGGGTGCCATTGCTAGGACACTGTCAAGGACTCAAAGGAGATCAGAGCTGGGGGGTAGTCTTTGCAGTCATGCTCCTTGTGCCTCAAACACAACTTATTTTAAAAATGCTGAAACTGAGTCTTGGGAGGATGTGGGGCACCTTCATCCACAAGGCCACATCTACTCTCTGGGACTCAGTTTCCCCACCTGGAAAATGAAGGAGTTGGATTCAAGTTGCAGAGCAGGGACTAAGCCGCAGGTCCTTTGAGTTTGGGTGTAGAGACAAGACAAACTACCCCATTCGTCCCTATGTGAGGTGTTCACGTGCATTGAGGAACAGGTTGGCTTTGTTTGCCCTTTCTTTTCAGAGAGGGCCAATGACATCACAGGGTGATGTCTAGGCTCGTGTGCGAATTGGATTTAAGTGAGGCAGAGCTGCACAAAGCTGTCACCTTGTGCACAATGGAGTGTCTCAGTATCTCTCTCACACACATGCCCCCTCACACATGCACAGTCTCATACACACACACGCACATACCCTCACAATGTGCTCTCTTTCACACACACACCCTCAATGCACTCTCACACACACAATGCACACACATGCACTCATACACACACAGAGGGTTTTGGGGGCAGGGGTTGCAGAGGTCTCTGTCATGGCTAATGTCCCTCTGCACACTTGCTCTCAAACCTGCTACTGGTCCAAGTGAGACACTGCTTCTTCCCAATTTTTCTTTGTGGACTCACCAGTTGGATTCTTTGGACAGGGAGGACACTTGCACGGAGTCCTGCAGAACATGGACATCTTTCCCAAAGCTGAGCCATAAGGAGATGAGAGATGAGAAGCGAGGCCTGGTGAGAGAAGGCTCCTGGAGGGAGGAAGGGATGCACTCCCTTAATGAGGGTCAGGCATTGTTGCCAAGATCAGAATCCAAGAGAATGAATATCAAGGACAGGTCAGAGAGAGTGAACTGGAGGTGAGAAGGGACCTGTGCCTAGCTGCCAGCACCCCTAGGGCCTTGGCCGGGATACTGACTGGGCACCTCAGGTCTCCAAGAGAACTGAGGAGTGGGAAGTCTTCTGAAAGGGGCCAGGCACTCAGGTGAGAGAAGCCTTCCCAAGTACCACTGCCCTTCTAAATTCAGATGGTCTTTTTCCTTCTGCCCAGGTCCAGAGTGGTAAACAGCCAGTGCCCAGAATGAGGGAAGGAATCATAACAAATGACAATCAAAGTATCTGTCTCCAGACCCTTTCTTTGTCCAAGGAGAGTCATCTGAGATAGACCACGAGATCTTCTTAAGATGGGGTTGGCCTGCAAAGGACAGTCAGGCAGATGCTGGGCAGTTTGCAGTGACAACTTACTGACTATTCCTAAAAACTTGTAATAAATGACATTTTACTGTAATTTGTTGGGGATCAGAGTACATAGCTGCAGCTGTGGGTGACTCAGGTGGACATGCCCCCAAATCTTAGGCCTTACATGATACCTAGGGCAAGAGTAGATGAGCTCCAGGACAGCTGGGCTCGCTGGTTCTCCTCCAGTCTCCGAGGGGCATTGGGTTATAAACATCTTTACCTGCCCCACTCTGGTATCTCTGTCTGGTCTTGGATGTGAACCTGGGTTAAGAAGGAAAACTGGTTCCCTGATTGCTCCCAAACACTAGGGACACAGAAGGTCAACTCAGAGGAGGAAGGAACTAAATCCGCCTGGAAGTGCCCATCCCAAAGCCCATCGGTATGAATGAGACTCTTATTGTGATTGGAGATGCCCTAGGGAGGGAGTGAGGCAGAGCTGTCAGGAGGCAGAGAGCTTCAGCTCTCCATCAGTGCCTTGGGGGACTCTTCAGGATGGGACCTCTTTGGAAATTCAGCTTTTCTTCTGATGTTCCTGGCTTCCAGCTTTGAGACAGAAAATGGAAGAGGACAATCCTACGTTGGGTCTCTGAAGGAAAAGGCTGAGAAAACATGAGGTGCCGCCTGTCTCCACCATGTCTTCATGCAACACTAGAGATTGCAGGGAGTGCCCCCCACCCTTGGATGAGGCCCCAGACTCTCTCTCTGGGCTGAGCTGTGCTACCTCCCCGCCCCGTGAGGGAAGCTGTTTCCTGCTGTGTTGTCTTCTCTAGTCTCCGAGGAAAACCATCTCTGATGTCTGTTTTGTTACCAATTTGGATAAATGGGATTCTCAGCTCTTCATTGAGTGTTCATTATGAAACTATTAAGTGGGAAAGGGGCCAAGCCTTGAATATAAAGCTTGGGGTCATCAGGTTTCCCCCCAAAATAACAAAGTGATCAGAAATTAGATGGAACCTGATCATATCCCCTAGAAGACAATATTTAAGAGAACAGATAGAAGTACCTTTAGCCTGATAGCCTCCCTCCCTGAGAAGAGCAGAGTGCTGGCCTCAGGCCCCAGCCTCCTGCTTCCCCTTCTTGCAGGAATGAAAGTCTCCTTTGGAGAAGGGCCAGGGGAGAAGGAAATAGAGATGTCTGTCTTTGAGCCACATCATCTACCTGAGAGCCAGTGTGGCTTCAGAAAGGGCTGAGGAATGGTCAATATCATGTTTGCTGCTCAACAACTGCAAGAGAAATGCCAGGAGCAGAAGAGAGGCCTGTATACAACATACATCTTCTACAAATACACTTGCCCAGGTTCAGGACAATGGACAATGCTCTCATGCTTTCCCAGTCACAAATGGAGTGAAGCAGAGCTAGGGACTTGCTTCCATACTTTAAGCATGACGTTTTCAGTAATGTTGCCAGATTCCTTCAAAGAAGATGAAAATTACTGCACTGATGGCAAATTATTTAACTTGAAAAGACTACAAGCCAAGACCAAAGCAGAGGGAGGGTTGGTGTGTGACTTCTTTTGTGCAGATAACTGTGCACTCAATCAGTTCACAGATGGTTGTGCACTCAGCCTTTTAGGCTGAGATGCAACAGAGTATGGATCAATTCTCTGCCGTATGTGCTAATTTTGGCCTAACCATCAACACCAAGAAAACACAGACTCTCTACCAGCCAGCAACACACCATCCATACATGGAATCATTTGTTAAGCAAACAGAGAAATCTGGAATGCTATGGATAAGTTCACTTACCTTGGTAGTAAACTTTCCAGAGATGTTCACAGAGATGATGAGCTTGATGTATGCATTGCCAGAGCTAGCTCTGTATTTGGGAGGCTCTGAAGGAAGTTGTAAGAGAGAAGAGGCATTAGACTGACTGCCAGATTGAAAATCTATGAGCCATTATGCTGACCTCATTGTTTTATGCCTGTGAAACAGACAGTCTACCAGTGCCAGACTAGGAAACTGAATCACTTCCATCTGATTGTTTTAGAAAGATCCTGAAGATTGCTTGGCAAAATAAAGCACTAGACACTGAGGTCCTTTCTTGAGCTGACGAGCCAAGCATTCAAACACTACTGCACAGAGTGTAGCCCTGATGGGCTGGTCATGTAGTTCAAATGCTCAACTTACATTTGCCTAAAAGACTATTTCTCAGAAAACTCCCACAAGGAGGGCATTCACAGAAGAAGCAATAAAAAGACTGTCAGAGGCTCTCTGAAGAACCCTGGAATCAATTGCATGATATGGGAGACAGTGGCACAAGACCACCCAGTACGGGGTGCTTGCCTCAAAGAAGGAGCTGCACTCAATGGAACTGGAGTAGCTCAAAAAAAGTGTAAGATGTACAAATTCAAAGACATTGCCACTCAGATGTTCATATGGACTCTTTGTGCCCAACCTGTGGTAGAACTTTTGGAGCTCATATTGGTTGGACACACTGTATCGTGATCATCTTGAATGACCACCTTCTAGAATAAAGTATAACAACCAATGAACCCTATACTTCATCTGAGGGATGAACTACACCAACTCAGAAACTCCTGACCTCTCAAACTCCCAAGGTTGTTTCCAATACTGAAAGCTCCTAGCTCAGGATGGCCATTTGGGTGCTTATGCTCAAGGCAAGATAGAGAAAGTGGAAGTGCATCCAAAGACCTGGGATCAGTCCTGCTTAGCCAAATCTATGCCATAGCTACCACAGGCCAGGAGTGGCTATTTCCTGCATATATCCTGAATGTGCAGTAATGGAGAGGGAGAAAGTTACATGCCATATACTTCAGAGAAAGGAAGGAAGAAAAGGAAGGAGGGAGGAAGGCAGGAAAAGATCTGAGACTTCCTTAAGGAGAAGGAAGGAAAGGGTGAAAAAATGTGGCCCAAGAGGCTCTCAGTAGGAAAATCATTGGGAAGGGGCAGAGGAAGAAGGAAAAGCGCTAGACAGGATGGAGATGACCTGCAGGAGGGTATTAGGCTACTCTTTGTTTAAAGAGAAAAAGAGAGAGAAAGGAAAGAAGGGAGGAAGGAAGGAAGGAAGGAAGGAAGGAAGGAAGGAAGGAAGGAAGGAAGGAAGGAAGGAAGGAAGGGGGGAGGGAGGGAGGGAAGGGAGGAAGGAATGAAGGAGGGAAAGAAAGCAGGAAGTTAGAGAGGGAGGGAGGAAGAGAAAGAGACACAGAGCAGAAGCTATTTAAACTGATGCATTTTGAGCACCTCTGAGGAAGCATTGGCACCCTGCAACACAATACTGCTTGATGAACAAAGTTAGGAAATTGAGTTTACATTCCCCAAATCGATCACCCAACAAACATCAGTACCTGTTAAGCTCCTACTCTGTGTCAAGCTCTGTGCTGGATGCTAGAGAGACAATGACAAAACTAGCTGAGTTCTTGCCCTCAGAAGGTGTGTGCTCCCTGACTCCCACCCTCCGCAGTCCATCTCTCTCTGCCTGGCCTGGGGCACGCTCACTCCTCCCTCAGATGTCTTGCTTTCCACTGAGGTGCACTCATTTTGGACTTCCCTGACTTCTCCACCATGTCCCCCTGCTCCCCAGATCAGATACTTCTTAATTTCCTTCTGTGCTGTCTCCCCAAGGAATGTCTTTCTTTTCACATTTGTGTCCTCAGCACTGAGTGGTGTCTGGCCCATAGTAGGTGCTTAATAAAAAATTGAGTGACATGCAGCCACTTCCCCAGATAGCGAGCCACATGGCTGGTACTCTAACTCCTGGGGTTCTGGAAAATACTCTTGGGTGACCATTCCCACCAACACTACTACTGCTCATATGCAGTATCTCACAGTAGCATATCAGCCACTAATACTCAATCTTAACTAAATACTGAAGAAGCAAAGTGAACATCATACTTACAAAGTAAATACATAATTACATCAAATTCCAATTATAAACCTTCATTTCATTCTCCCACCAATGCATCAAGTCTTCATAGGTGGGGATGATGGACAAACCCTTAAAGTGTCAGGGTCCCCAGGTAAATATGTGACTAAAACAACAAAAAAATCCCTGGAACTATAGATTTCAGTATCTTCTTTCTGTCCTAGGAATTGTTCATAATAATACTTTGACGAGCATAGATCATCAGACAGCTATTTTTGATGGGGTGCTTGGGTACATGTGCTTGGGCCCCAATTCTAAAATCACATTTCTCCCTAGCCTTAAAACACTATCCCAGATAGTTTCTTCCCAGCCCACATACACAGCCTGTTCTAGCAACAACCATTACTTCCTTCCTGCTATAGTAACCAGTTGTACCTATAGAACTAATTAGTTTGAACCAGCTGTGTACTGGCTGAATGGGCTGTGCACTGGGTCATAACATTTACTACCCACTGACCAATCATTTGTATCCTAAACTTAGATGTACATATACTCCCTTACATTTATGTCTAACAAGACATTGATGAGAGCAACCTGGTCTTTCTGAGCCAGTCCTGAGTGACATTTCAGGCCTAAAACCACACTTCCAGGTATGCCCCTCTTGGACTATTTCCCAATGAATTTTGGGTAAAATACCTGTGCAGTAGATACCAAAAGTGGATGTTCCTTTAAGAACTGACCACTCCTTAACCACTCCCTAATCCCACCCCAAAACACCTAGTTAGCATATTTGGCCCATGTTTCACTATAGAATGTCCTGTATAAACTTTACCTGTTGCAGGTTCCCTCAAAACTCTTGCCAGCTGAAAATTTTAATAAATCTTTACCTTGACCTCAGCAACCTTTGAGTTCATGAATTCTTCTCCAGACAACCTGCCCCTGGTACCCTGATCTTTTTTTGGGGGAGGGTGTCTCATGCCCTGCCCCCCCACCCCCCCAGCCCTCATCATTTCCATTATTAGACTGCATTGATCCATGTTTGTGCTTAACTCTTGAATGGACATAGTTGCTTCTTTGATTCTCCTCTTCCAATCCATTCCTCTGTTCAGGTGGGTTTGCTTCTTGACAGCAACTGGAGTATCCATCACTTTCTGCTCTAAGCTTAGTTGATGCCTTCAGATATATATATTTCCTTACACTGATTGAGTAAGGAAAATGCAAGGACTTTTATCCTGAACTGCAAATGCCTTTCTAGTCCTTCTCTTCTTTAGGACTTTTCTCTATTTCTCATCAATGTGGCAATGCGGAAGAGGATCTTGTCTTCTCTCGGCAGAGTTATAATTGAGATTGGATTCCCCCTGCATTCTTTCTTCTTCTTCTTCTCAGCATGAAGCAGCAGCAGGAAGAGCTTGGGCCTCTCATTGCCCAGCCAACCTACCTGGCAGCAAGTGATATTCAGAAAGTTCTATCTTTCTTTGGCACAATTTTGAGATCTGTTCTTTTCCTACTTCCCTACCCCTCCCTTCTCTTTTCCTCTCTTTTTCTCCCTGATATTTTCTTCTCTGGCTTGTCATGATTCATCAGCTAACTTCTTCTTATAAACAAATCCACCTTAGCTCATGGTTAGTAACAGATCTTCTATCTACAATCAGGTGACATTTACCTCACAATCATAGGAAAGGGCTGATATCCATGTTTCCCCAGGCATAGACCTAAAAGCACTCCAGTTCCCCAATTCCTCAGGGAGATTGTAATCTCCATTTGTTCCAGGGTTTATGAAGATAAGTAACTATTTTCTACAAATTCCAGGTCAGAGTTCACACAGCAACTCCTTCTTTTAGACTCTTCAAGGAGACTGGGTCACCAGACAAGTAACCTAGCAAAACCAGCTAGTGGGGGGCGGGGTGTGTGGCACCAGCAGCTAGAAGGGCCAGGGATGCTTCCAGGGAGAGATTTCAGACAAGCAATGGTGGATGAAGAGATGACTGACTGGAGATCCTGAAGGAGATACAGCTGGGTGGCCAAAGTGGGCCCTGCCCAACTCTCTGGACATGGAGGCATCCTTAGGGAAGGAGACCTTCAACATGCTCTTTGCCCTGGTTCAGTTGTGTCCAGGGGTGAAAAATCTCCTTTATCTGTAGCAAGGGCACCCAAGAGGGTGGGGGAGCAATGCCCATCTCTTCTGTTCCCATTGCTCCTTTGGAGCCCAGAGTCTCAATGCAGCAGGGAAGCCCCAGGGAGGACTGTGGCCTTCATCGCTTTCCCTCAAGGAGGCTGAGAGGTCGAGGGGCTGGCCAGGTCCTCCTCCTCTGCCTCTGGAGACCCTAGAGCCCCCAACTCTCTGTGGGTGCCAGAGAACCTGGGGCAGTGGCCCTGGGAGGGAGAGGGGGATGTAGCCCATGTGGGTGTAGAATGTAACCATATGGCCCTCAGATATGTGTGTGGAGGTGTTGAGGTTGGGGTGCTTGGGCTCCCAAAATACCAACATGCCAGGTACTGCTGAATGAATTTGACCCAAGCCTTCTTCCAGCCAAAGTAAAATTAAGTTTATTAAAGGTTCACCATATTGGATTGACTCTGTTGACCTGAAAGTTTGGTTAAAAAATGCAAACAGGCTGAATGCATATTGTTTATTCTCTTAAAGCTAGTGGTTACATGGCCATGGAGCTAGAAAGAAATCTTTGACTGATTGTTACAGGAATGATCAGGCCTAAATCTGCTTTAGGACAATCCCAGGATATCTGTGTCCCTCAGATTTATGGTCTCCATATGTGTTTAACTATATCATGAGAAAGGAATTTCTTAATTGAATAGGTTGTAAATACAATAAGATCACAGAGTTGACAGTTTCAATTGAAATTATGATTCAGGATATCTGTGTTTTCTTTAACATGCCATAACATAGTATATAACCACAAAATATTAAGATATGGAAAAAGTTCCATTATTCAACATAGTGCCTCAGGTTAAGGTTCTCATAAAGAATGCTAAGTCAGTCTCATTTGGCCTTGTTGACACAGGAAGAGGAATTCTCTGAGTTTACTAAGAAAACAAAGAGGCTGTTAGGTCCAGGCTATTCTTCTGGTTAATTCAGGCTCTAGTCCTCATTAAAGCACAAATATGATATTAAATGTTATCATTTTCTCCTTCTGGTCAAAGGCAAGCTGAAGGCTTCACCTGTAGACCATGAAAGGTATGGAAAAACCTCTAAACAATCAGTCCTGATTATGCAAGGAGCTTAGGGAGGGAGGGAGTTGCTCTTCATGAAGGTCTGGTCTGGACTCTTGGGAAAGCTGTCCACATCTGATGCTGTCTTTTTCAGGCCCTTTCAAAATTGGAGGGCGAGGTCTCCTATGGGCTCAGATGTCCTCTCAGGAGCAGGGACAATGGATGTGACAGATGGATCCAAGAGTCTATACAGAAAGGCTTGAGAAGGGCTCCCAGAAGACATATGATTTGAAAATAGTTAACATAGCTAAAGGCAAATAGGAATGGCTCAGTTTCTTAGTCATGCAGGGCTAGGTTCAAACACACAATAAAGTTTTTCTCAAACATTCACAAAATTGCATAATTACATTAAGTCAGGTACAGTTTAAACTTAGATGACTCACAATAGGCTGGTTTTGAGAAGAAAGATTTACACATCACCAAGACAAACAAGAAAACTTAAACATGAACCATATAAATCAAAGTAATTACCGATGTTAACTAACAGTAAGTTTCTTGTATCCCAAGAATCCATTCTTAATGTCCATTTAAACATCACTTTTTGAATCCCAGATGTCTCATATAATCATCTGATGCCTAGATATCCTTTCTTTGACAATAGGTTTTATTCTTGGGACAGTTCAAAAAGGGAGTTCTGCTTGTCTGGTTCAGATCGAGAAGTTCCTAGATAATTCTGACAATATGAATTAGAAAGATGTTTTAAAATTGGTTCTCCATTTTTGAAACTTCAGAGAATTTCAGTTTACATTATTTGCTTTTTCTGTGTTTCCCTAAATCCTATACCTGGTATAAGAATCTTTTAAAATGTGAGGGTTCAACCATAAAATGAGTTAATCTGCCTTTTGAAATTATTGGACAGATACTTTAACAAAGAAGAAATAATTTCACTTACTTTTACCATTATCTTACACAATTTTTGTGCAAAAATCCAAATGTGAGATTTATTACCAAAACATCAAGCCAATCATATACATCTGTATATAATTTCTTTTAATATAAATTTATTTATTTAACTTTTTACATTCATTTTCACAAAATTTTGGGTTCCAAATTTTCTCCCCACTTATCCCCTCCCACCACCCCAATACACCAAGCATTCTAATTTTCCCTGTCACCAATCTGCCCTCTCTTCTATCCTCCCTCCCTTCTCTTGTCCCCATCTTCTCTTTTGTCCTGTAGGGCCAGATGACTTTCTATTCCCCATTAACTGTATTTCTTATTTCCTAGTAGCAACAACAATACTCAACAGTTGTTCCTAAAACTTTGAGTTCCAAATTCTCCCCCTCCCTCCCTCCCCACCCATTCCATTTGGGAAGGCAGGCAGTTCAATATAGGCCCTATCTGTGTAGTTTTGCAAATGACTTCCATAATAGTCGTGTTGTGTAAGACTAACTATATTTCCCTCCATCCTATCCTGCCCTCCATTGTTTCTATTCTGTCTTTTGATCCTGTCCCTCCCCAAGAGTGTTGACTTCAAATTGCTCCCTCCTCCCATTGCCCTCCCTCCCATCATCCCCCCACCCCGCTTATCTCCTTCTCCCCCACTTTCCTGTATTGTAAGATAGGTTTTCATACCAAAATGAGTGTGCATTTTACTCCTTCCTTTAGTCGAATGTGATGAAGGTAAACTTCATGTTTTTTTCTCAGCTCTCCTCTTTTTCCCTCCACTAAAAAGTCTCCTGCTTGCCTCTTGAATGAAAGATAATTTATCCCATTCCATTTCACCCTCTCTCCTCCCACTACATTTCTCTTTCACCATTTACCTTAATTTCTTTTAAAATATGGTCCCATCCTATTCAATTCACTCTGTGCTGCCTCTGTATGTGCATGTATGTATGTGTGCACGCGCATGCGTGTATATGTGTGTGCGTGTGCGTGTGTGTGTGGTCCTACCAACTACCCAGATACTGAAAAGTTTTAAGAGTTACAAATATTGTCTTTCCATGTAGGAATGTAAACAGTTCACTTCTGGTAAGTCCTTTATGACTTCTCTTTGCTGTTTACTTTTTCATGCTTCTTCTCATTCTTGTGTTTGAAAGTCAAATTTTCTTTTCAGCTCTGGTCTTTTCATCAAGAATGCTTGAAAGTCCTCTGTTTCATTGAAAGACCATATTTTCCCCTGAAGTATTATACTCAGTTTTGCTGGGTAGGTGATTCTTGGTTTGAGTCCTAGTTCCTTTGACTTCTGGAATATCCTATTCCACTCCCTTCGATCCCTTAATGTAGAAGCTGCTAGATCTTGAGTTATCCTGATTGTATTTCCACAATGCTGGAATTGTTTCTTTCTAGCTGCTTGCAAGATTTTCTCCTTGACCTGGGAATTCTGGAATTTGGCCACAATGTTCCTAGGAGTTTCTCTTTTTGGATCTCTTTCAGGTGGTGATCGATGGATTCCTTCAATACTTATTTTGCCCTCTGGGTCTAGAATATCAAGGCAGTCTTCCTCAATAAGTTCATGAAAGATGATATCTAGGCTCTTTTTTTGATCATGGCTTTCAGATAGTCCCATAATTTTTAAATTGTCTCTCCTGGATCTATTTTCCAGGTCAGTTGTTTTTCCAATGAGATATTTCACATTATCTTCCATTTTTTCATTCTTTTGGTTTGGTTTTGTGATTTCTTGGTTTCTCAGAAAGTCATTAACCTCCATCTGTTCCATTCTAATTTTGAGAGAACTATTATCTTCAGTGAGCTTTTGAACCTCTTTTTCCCTTTGGCTAATTCTGCTTTTGAAAGCATTCTTCTCCTCATTGGCTTTTTGAACCTCTTTTGCCAATTGAGTTAGCCTATTTTTCAAGGTGTTATTTTCTTCAGCATTTTTTTGGGTCTCCTTTAGCAAGGTATTGACCCATTTTTCATGCTTTTTTTGCATCTCTCTCATTTCTCTTCCCAGTTTTTCCTCCACCTGTCTAACTTGATTTTCAAAATCCTTTTTGAGCTCTTCCATGGCCTGAGCCCACTGGATATCTATTTTGGGTGTTTGGGATACAGAAGCCATGGCTTCTATGTGTTTCCCTGATGGTAAGCATTGTGCTTCCTCATCAGAAATGAAAGGAGGAAACATCATCTGTTCACCAAGAATGTAGCCTTCTATGCTCTTATTTTTCTTCCCTTTTCTGGGCATTCTCCTAGCCAGTTACTTGACTTCTGAGATTCCTCTCCACCCCACCTAGATCGCCCTGGTAGTGCTTGGGGTCTGAGATTCAAATGCTGCTTCCAAGCCTCAGGGCTTTCCGCAGCGGGAGTGGCTGCTATTCAATGTGAGCTTAAGTTCTGGTGCTCAGGTGGGGGCAGGGCGGCCTCCCAGGCTCAGTTCCCTCAGGGCGTTTATGCAGAGATCTTCAACAATGGAGTGGAGCTCCTGTCTGCTCTAGGAGTCCCAGACTGCCACTGCCTCTGCCTCCCAAGGGGGCCCGAGTCACGGAGACACCCCGCTCCCCTCTTGGTCAGCCCAGAAGTCTCTCTCACTGACCTGTAGCGCCTGTGGGTGGAGGGACATTTGTGGCCGCTGGAGGTTCTGTCCCTGAAGCCTGCTCAGATCTGTTCCTCTCGGGCTGCATGGCCAGTGCTGGGCTCTGCAATCCAGTGCATGATGGACCTTTGGAGCTGGTTTTTCAGGGCTCTCTGGAATGGAAATCTCCTCCACTCCATTGCTGCATGACTTGCACTGCTCCAGAATTTGTGGGGAGTTCTTTTTACAGAAAATTTATGGGCTGTGGGTTCGGAGCTAGCATAAGTAAGTCTTTCTACTCCGCCATCTTGGCTCTTCCCCCACATCTGTATATAATTTTTATAGGAATCAATTTGGTCCTATTGGTTTTCCTCAAAATTTGCTATCCTATTTAATTAGACATCTATCACTTTATATGTTTGTCTTATTACTTTGTCTAATCATTTCCTCCTGTGGAGGATGTTATCTCTATATTGTATTTATTTGACCATGAATATACGTTAAAATTGTAAGCTATTCATTCCTGCATCCCATTATAGTAACTCAGAGATGTTTCAATTTCCATGGATTATTTAATGGATTTAGCCTTGTACTTACAGAACTTCTTGATTATAGAAATGTGTTATAAAAGAAAAAGAGGGACAATGTTATATATCTTAACAGAAGGAAAGGACTTGTTTAGCTCTGTTTGATTCCAGGAATGAGCCATGATCTGACAGCCAATCACATGATCATTAGTTGCTGAAAGCAGGGCTAGGAGTAATCAACTGGGGAATTTTCCTTTATCAGAAAGGAAATAGCGAAATTGGGAAATAGAGCTAGGGAGATGCTACCCAGGCTGGATCCAAGGTCATCTTTAAAACCTTCCCAGGCATTCACCTTTAGCAGTTCTGAGCTGGCAGCACATGCCAATTGGCTTTACGATAGCTTAGACAACTACTCCTGTAATCAGAGCTAAAACAACAGTAAATTGAAGTCCCAGTCTTAAAGAGCAAATAAATATGGCTGGTATCCTTCAGATAGGGCCATCTCAAATTTGACTGAGTTATTATCAAATGAAGTTACATAATTTTTCCCATCTTCTTAAAATACTTCCTCACACTCTCTAAATATACTTAAGACATCTAAACTGATCCAGAGCAACTATCTGAGGGACAGCAGGGGGGTGGGTCATTTGTTCCTCCATTTGTTCCCAAACCTTATTTGCCTTCCATATTTTCAATCAAACCTTTATTTATCTTTCCAAATCTCTCAATCCTATTATTCAGATTATTCAGCTTTCCTATACATTTTAACCATAAGACAAGATAGCTCACAAGTTATTATTTTTTACTAACATAACTGGAATCCGATTCCAGCTTTAACAAAGCAAAAAGGCCAATGGCTAACCTTACACATGGATGGATTTATGTTTTTGTTTCAGAAGTTTGTCATTCTTCCCTAATTATACTCACTCTGGAAGAATGAGATACTTCAAGATCTAAGTCTTTTACATATGATAAATTCAAACACAAATTTTAACTCTTGCATTAGACCATGACTACAAATTCAGATCAAAACAGCAAGATGTCTACTGCTTTACAGCTTAATTTAACAGAAAATTATTCTGAAAATTTAGTAGGTCTTCTAAAAATCATACAAGATTTTTCAAAACATTTCTTCTAAAAGTATTTCCCTTCTTTAAAAACAGTTTAAAGTTTATTCTGATGTTTGTTAAACTTTTACGGAGAAAATTAGTGGCAATCCTTTAAAATGATAAACATCTCTTCTTAAAGCAAAAATAAACCTTTATAATTAGAATTCATTTAACTATGTTGGTGTAAAATAACACAAATTCACAAAGTATTATAACAAAACTAAATTCTTAGTTATTACAGAATTCACAAAGATATCACAGAGTTTCTTAGTCAAAAAGGTGTTTGTAATGGAAAAGAGATTTAGTTTCTCCACGTCAAGAATGATATCCAAATAATTTAGCCTTAACACAACAACAATTTTTTCTTAAATATATAACTAGAAATTAAGGACATTCTGGCATTTCACATGAACAGTCCACAGACCTACAAACTAACATATGGGGATACATTCTGGATGAAACAGGTTTGAAAATCACACCCCAATTTTTTGAAAAGGATTCTCATTTGCTCAATAGGAATTTTACAACACGGAAACTTTTGCACAGAATTTTATAAGAACTTTAGGTCAATGCATTTCTAAATCACCTTGCATAATATGTGGAAACTATAAATTTACACCACCATCTTTTTTATAATAGCCAAGAGTTCAGACGAAAAATATCTGCTATCCTAGTAAATATCAAATTATCTAATTATATCACATCCTTTAAAAAACCCAATTCAAATGCAACAAGATCTAAATTAAAATTGCTTTGATAACATTCCTACATCTCTCAAATTTCAAAATCTAAGAGAAATTCCGAAATACAATTTTAGAAACAATACAAGAATGTCTTCAGAGGGTATCATCTGCATTTACAGGATTATTGATCTTATTACTCTTGGTCATTAAAACCACTTCAAAGTTAAAATGACATTGTAGAGATAACAGGAAGATTGTCCGTAACATACGCCAGTCGTGGCTAAGCACTTTACAATTCTTCTATCATTCTGATCCCATAACAACGACCATTATTACTTTTCCTTTTCCAAATCATGAGATGGGTCAGACAGAGGTGAAATACTTTTTTTTCCGCAATAGGAACGGAGAAGTGCGGAGTACCAAGAACAGGAAGGCTGGCGTCCCAGGGGTGGTAGTTCTTGCAGGATAAGCCACCTGCCCCCCACAGCTGCAGAGCTCCCTAAGTCTGGGGCAATCCGCAGCTGCTGGGGCAGGTGGGCAGACGGCACAGGACCTGGATGGCATTCCGAGCTTCACCCAGAAGGGCCCAAGGGCGCGGCACTGTTAGGGTTGTCGCCAGTCTGCCCGGGGCTGCCACAGGAGACATCACGAGCTTCACCCAGAAGGGCTCAAAGGCGCGGCACTGTTAGGGTCGTGGCCAGTCTGCCCGGGGCTGCCACAGGAGACATCGCGAGCTTCACCCAGAAGGGCCCAAGGGCGCGGCACTGTTAGGGCCCTGGCCAGTCTGACCGCGGCTGCCCCAGGCGGCATCCCGAGCTTCACCCAGAAGGGCCCAAGGGCGCGGCACTGTTAGGGCCCTGGCCAGTCTGCCCGCGGCTGCCACAGGAGACATCACGAGCTTCACCCAGAAGGGCCCAAGGGCGCGGCACTGTTAGGGTCGTGGCCAGTCTGCCCGGGGCTGCCACAGGAGACATCGCGAGCTTCACCCAGAAGGGCTCAAAGGCGCGGCACTGTTAGGGTCGTGGCCAGTCTGCCCGGGGCTGCCACAGGAGACATCGCGAGCTTCACCCAGAAGGGCCCAAGGACGCGGCACTGTTAGGGTTGTCGCCAGTCTGCCCGGGGCTGCCACAGGAGACATCACGAGCTTCACCCAGAAGGGCTCAAAGGCGCGGCACTGTTAGGGTCGTGGCCAGTCTGCCCGGGGCTGCCACAGGAGACATCGCGAGCTTCACCCAGAAGGGCCCAAGGGCGCGGCACTGTTAGGGCCCTGGCCAGTCTGACCGCGGCTGCCCCAGGCGGCATCCCGAGCTTCACCCAGAAGGGCCCAAGGGCGCGGCACTGTTAGGGCCCTGGCCAGTCTGCCCGCGGCTGCCACAGGAGACATCACGAGCTTCACCCAGAAGGGCCCAAGGGCGCGGCACTGTTAGGGTCGTGGCCAGTCTGCCCGGGGCTGCCACAGGAGACATCGCGAGCTTCACCCAGAAGGGCTCAAAGGCGCGGCACTGTTAGGGTCGTGGCCAGTCTGCCCGGGGCTGCCACAGGAGACATCGCGAGCTTCACCCAGAAGGGCCCAAGGGCGCGGCACTGTTAGGGCCCTGGCCAGTCTGACCGCGGCTGCCCCAGGCGGCATCCCGAGCTTCACCCAGAAGGGCCCAAGGGCGCGGCACTGTTAGGGCCCTGGCCAGTCTGCCCGCGGCTGCCACAGGAGACATCACGAGCTTCACCCAGAAGGGCCCAAGGGCGCGGCACTGTTAGGGTCGTGGCCAGTCTGCCCGGGGCTGCCACAGGAGACATCGCGAGCTTCACCCAGAAGGGCTCAAAGGCGCGGCACTGTTAGGGTCGTGGCCAGTCTGCCCGGGGCTGCCACAGGAGACATCGCGAGCTTCACCCAGAAGGGCCCAAGGGCGCGGCACTGTTAGGGCCCTGGCCAGTCTGACCGCGGCTGCCCCAGGCGGCATCCCGAGCTTCACCCAGAAGGGCCCAAGGGCGCGGCACTGTTAGGGCCCTGGCCAGTCTGACCGCGGCTGCCCCAGGCGGCATCCCGAGCTTCACCCAGAAGGGCCCAAGGGCGCGGCACTGTTAGGGCCCTGGCCAGTCTGCCCGCGGCTGCCACAGGAGACATCACGAGCTTCACCCAGAAGGGCCCAAGGACTGGCCCGTGGCCAGTCTGACCGCGGCTGCCCCAGGAGGCCATGGGGCTGGGCTGGAGCAGGTGAGCAAAGGCGAGGAGGGAGGAGATGACGGCGGGGCGCCCTCCCCCCAGGGGAACCTTTAGGGGAAGGCGGGATAGGGCCGAGGGGGTGAGAGGGAAGGCGCGGGGCCCTCCCGCAGCCCAAGCCGGCCTTCAATTTAATCCGGCTTTAAGGCAAAGTCCCGCGGAGCCCTACGTGGCCGGCATCTTGTACAAAGGGGCCCCAAGCGCGCCAAAGCGCTTCACCAGGACCTGGCCCCGCCCCAAAATCGGCTTAGAGGAAAGTCGCGGACCTCCACCGAACTAGGGGAAGGTCTTTGGGGGCTGGAAACGCGAGGGCCTGCCTGACCCGACCTGGCGCCAGGCCGCACCACCAAGGGCCCCCCAAGCCCATGTGGGCCGCAGTCGGGGGGGGGGGGGCTGGGTGACGTCATTTCCGGTCCGTCCGCGTGCTCGGAGCGCGGGGCTCCACCGGTGGAAAGGAAGGGCGGAAGAGGCGGGACCGAGCGGAGGGGGCGGGGCGGGGCAGGTGAGCGCTGCGGGGGACGGGCCTGCGGGAGGCGGGGCCTGCGGGAGGCGGCGCCTCCTGGCCCGGGGCAGCTTAGCACCCAGGGATGGGCGGGGCGGGGCGGGACGGGGGAGGGACCCGCCCCCCTCCGTTGGGGTGTGATGGCGCCCCCGAGCGGCCGTTAGCAGCCCCTCCCTTAGCCCTTGTGACGTCATAGGCCAGCCTTCCAGCCCTGGGCCTTGCGCCAGACCCCCGTGGAAGCTCCGGGCACGAGGCGGGGGTGGGGGGGAGGGGAAAGAGAGGGGTCTGCTCCGGGGGCGGGGGGGAAGAAGGGGGAATGAGGAGGAGAGAAAGAAGGAAGGAAGAGGGGGAGGGGCACCACCAGATCACCCGGCTGGCTTTGGGGGGCCCCCAGTTCGCCGCCTCCAACCTGAGCCGCTTGTCAAAGGCTGCAATGACCCCTGTCTGTGTCCCCCCGTTGGGGGAGGGGGGGTGTGACTTCTGACAGCCCCTCCCTCTCTTAAATTCGCTCCTTAAAAATACCAGCTGAACAGTGATATTAGCTGAAAATAAGCCCTTTACAAACGCCTTATTTCGTTATCGCAACCACCAAGAAGGCAGGGACTGTCCTGTCCACTTTACAGATGTGGAAACTGAGTCAGGCAGAGTGGTCAGGGATGTGCTTGGAAGCGACTGTTGCTGGATTTGAACTCAGGTCTTCCTGACTCCACATCTGGCCATAGTGGACCAAGGCTCCACTCTCCCCGTCTTCAAGTCCCCCTTGACTGTGCTGGCAGGGAGATCTGAGGGTGCAGGAGGGGGGCAGCGAACCCCAAAAAGGACCTCCTCGGTGGAGGTCCCCTCCCCCACTCTCCCCCTTTTTTTGCATTCTTTCTCTCCCTCTGCTCCCCTCTCTTTCCCCTCCTCCTCCCCACCTCGTGCCAGGCACTTCCACGTGGGTCTGGCACGAGGCCCAGGGCTGGAAGGATGGCCTATGACGTCATGAGAGCCAAGGGAGGGGCCGTATTTGGGGGCCCAGAGCCCAACATCCCACCTGCATGAGGTGCTGCAGAGATGGAGAAGGTGTAAGCGTCTTCCCCAGGGCACGGCCCCCTCTGCCCCATTCTAAACCAGCCTAGTCCTAGCACTCAGGCCCAAAGCCCGCTTTGCTCTAGTACCCAGCCTGCTGAGCTCCAAAGACCAAGGAGAAGACCCGGGGCCAGTGGCCTGAGGAGGGGGGATGCTGTTAGAGACGTGCTCCACACCAATGAGGTTTCAAGGAAAATTTATGGCAGCAGAGTTCAGAGGAATTGAGTGCCTTGGCCAAAGCAGCTCAGCGCCCCCTTAGTAAGGAAGAGCAGGGAGCACGAGGGAGATGAGCAGTATGCCATTAATTGGAGACAGATCCTCCCGTGGGCAGGCACATCTGTCCATGCCCCTTCTTTTGCACCCATTACACACCTCCTTGATGTTTCCCTCTTTCTCTAACATGCGAAACGTGCCTCACTCTGTGCTTTTTCTTCCTCCCGGCAGAGAAGTTAATATCCAAGTAGCTTATTAAGCAAGCCAAAGAAGAAAAGTTTTCTCCCAATGATTCCCGGTCATATTTCTGAACCAGTCCAGACCTGATCGACCCTTGTCCTGAATCTGTGGTTTTCTGTCGGTCTCTTGACTGGCTTCTTATTATCTGACTTATTCTCAATGACGGCATCAACTGATAATAACTTCAGTGGAAACTTAACTTTTTGCCGTGTCCCACACTGCCCCCTACCCTCAGACACAAGTGCTGCAAGAAATCTGGGGAGCAATCACTTGGGCTGGTCCCCAACATCTACCGTGGGGGGTCCCAAGAATCATTAATCCTCTCCAAAACCTCCTCAACACCCTCTCTCCTGTTTGCTGGTTGTAGCCCTTGGGAGACCATACCTTCAAGATTCACTGCCCTTCTGGGTCACCCCAGTGCTTAGGGCCCCGATGGGGATGCAGGAAGCTCTTAATCCATGCTCACAGCCTTGATTTGGCCAGGACAGAGAAGCCTCTCCAGCCTCTGAGGTGTCTGTGAGATCTGAGTCCTGCCCATCTCGATGCCAGCTGAATCTATGGGCCCCTCTCTGCAGACCCTTGGAGCCAGGGGTTTTCTACTGGTTCTTTCTTGGACTTCTTCTGTCTCTGAGCTCCTTGATATTCTTTCATTACATCTTCTCAGTGGTGCATCTTGTAGGGGACACACAGATATACTTTTCTCCCTTCCCCATTTTTCGTTCTAAAGACTCCAGGAAGAGAGTTGGGCTGATTTTTGTTGGGTGCTTTCATCTGGGGTCTGGTGCTTTTAATTAAAACAAATTCAGATAATTCCCACCACTGTTTTCTTAGTCATCTGTTTACTTTGCAAAAGTCAACAAGCATTTATTAGTTGCCTATTATATAGCAGGCATTGTGTTAAGTGCTGGAGATACATAAAGAAAAAAAAAACCCAGTCCTTGCTTTCTAGGAGCTCAGACTAATGGGAGAGATGTGCATAGAGCTATGTATGGACAAGAGGGAAGGGGAGAGAGGGAGAGAGATTAAATTTGAGATGGGGGAAGGAAGTTGCATTTGATTTCCATTGTAGTTTTCTCTCCTGTATTCCCAGTCTTCAGTGGGGAACAGTGAGGAAAATGTTATCAGTCCCTCTTGGCAGTCCTTTCCAGGTTATTTCTGGTGGCATTGTTTGGGTCCCCTGCATTACCAGAAATGGATGCCACCATCTGTTTTGAAAGACTTCATTCTGTTACAGTTTCGAGGTGTGTTGTAGGGTCATCTCAAAAGAATTCACAGACTCAGACCATCTCCAGCACAAAGGCTTTGATTGAGAATTACACTTCTCAGCAGCAGGGTAGGCTCCTGGAAAGAACCAGCAGCTTAACAGAGGGCTTTTGTAGAGCAAAAGATGCAATCACATCCTTATACATTACTGAATATATGAATATTAAAATATAGCAGGGGTTTGTTGATATGGGAGGGCTCCTAAGCTTGGTGCTATTGCACTTGTGGCTACCCAGAATGCATACAGAAAAGCCCACTCTGGGGATATTTTAATTTAACATATGATAATGATATTATAATAAGTTCACCTTTGGACAGTTCTTTGCTATTAATGTGCAGACATCCACTTAGGCTGTGATTCAGTGATCTTGCTCACTGGCCTGTTGGTTCTACTTTCTGATTGGCTGGCTATCGTGGTCCTATAGAAGACTAGATGGATGTGGTTGACACACCTGCTGTTCTAACGAGGCATATGAGGAAGCTGAGATATTGAGTCTGGGGGCAATCAACTTGATCTCAGATGGCTGCCCCAGGAAGACAACATACCTCTCTGTTGCTGTTACGGAGTCAGCAAACAGTGGCCTAATATCTTCCTCTAGGTCATCACCATCCTCTCTAGTGCTTTTTCTTCTTCCTTTGCCCCTTCCCAGTGATTTCCCTACTGAGAGCCTCTTGGGCCATATTTTGTTACCCTTTCCTTCCTTCTCCTTCTGGAAGTCTCAGATCTCTCCCTCCCTCCGTCCCTCCCTTCCTTCCTTCTTCCTTCCTTTCTTCCTCCCCCTCCCTCCCTTCCTCCCTTCTTCCTTCTTTCCTTCCTCCCTCCCTTTCTTTCTCCCTCTCTGCTTTCCTTCCTCTGTATGCCCTTCCATTCTTCAGCTCTCCTTCTTGCCATTAGATACTTCCTTTTCCTCACTGAGGAGTTGATGTCCTCATTGTGTGCCACTATATCTTTTCTTGGAGGAGGAGCGCAGACTGCCTTTTGCTTGGGGTCCGACATGCCTCCAGGGTGAGCCCTGTCATGAGATTCTCAGTCCAGCATCACAGTGTGCTTGTGGCTGCTTCGACTCCTGCTTCCTTTTGCCCAACAACCACGCTTAATTCCTCTTCCTCCTCTTACGAATGTCATGGCTAATTTCACCTGTTTATTTTCTTGTCAACTAATTTCACAGTTTTTTTAGAGACTTTTTTGAAGTTCCATTCTAATCAATCAATAAACATTTACTAAGCATCTGCTGTATGCCAGGCACTGTGCTGCATCACTTGTGTGTCACTTGGGATACAGGAAAAAGCAGAAAACAGTCCTTGCTCTGAAGGAGGCTCTGGATCCACAATCTTGGGGTACATTCACCCCTTATAAGCTCAGCTAACTGGCTTTGGGATGGTGGGGCAGATTTGACCTTCTGCCCAAGTATTCTCCACTTCTGGGCTGCAGACAGGGCTTCTACTTATCTAGGGCACCATTCTGAGCTGGCCAGGAGTGGAGGAGTGGCAGGGATCTCCCATCATTTGGTCTCCACAGGACCTCTTTGTGCTTAATGCTCCTGCCTACTGCTTCCTAGCGAAGACCAGTACTCAGCCTGGAGCAATGGCTTTAATTAGCTAAGTGATTTCCATCGTGAGCACCTCTGCACAGAAGACTGGCCCACTTGGAACAGGATTAAAGATCCTGAATGTGATAGAAGGGCCTGGGAGAGAGTGTAGGCACTTTGGAACTGGTTCTGATTGATTGACCCCCTGTTGGGCCCTCTCCTTCTGGGGCAGGCCTGGTACTTTTATTCAGGAGGAGGTTAGTCTGAAGGCTTTGACACCTGCCTGCCTCCCTCTGAGAGCCCCATATTCATCTTTGGTGCCTGATCCAGTCCAGTCTCGTGGCTGAGGTGAAGGCTTATCTGGCCAGAAGGCTGAATTTGGACCTGAACTTGGTAGTTCTTACATGCTCTGGAGGAACCAAGATGAGTCAGAGCCCATTCTCTCCAGGGACCAAGTGGTCAACTAGAAAGTGGACCCTGAAGGTGTTTGAGAGAAATGTATAAACTTTTTTCTTGCTGTATTTTTGAGGTAAATATCCTTTTGTAAGAGTTAATTGATGAAATGATACCAGGGAGTTAGTGGATAACAGTGAGGAGAACACACTTGGTGTGGGCTGGAGCAAAGAGCATTTGAGAAGACCATCTCAAACCCCTTGGGATTCTTCTAGAAGCCTGAGGGAGAGACACAGAACCAGACCCTTGCTCTGGGATAGGCAGGCCAGAGCACACATTCTAAATCTGCTTAGAGAGAGAGAGAGAGGAAAGTAAAATCTATCCTGCTTTTGAAAGCTAGCTATCTTTTGGTTACAGTTTATAGTATTCCCAAGCAAAAGACATAATTCTTCCATCATGTAAAACGTAGGCACAACTTTCAGGTGACAGATAGCACAATAGTCATCTAACTTTTGGTCCCTCCTAGAGAATAATTTTCTCAAAACTAATCGGTCCCCTTTTTAGTCACTCTAAGAATTCTTTCAGCCTCATCCAAGAGGAAGGTTGAGTTGAATTAATCAGAGATTCCTCCTTCCTTAGCTGGATCACTGCCGCAATCTGATTATATGGGGATTAGTCTGTCTATTCCACTTTATCCTTGTCTACTAGCTGCCCTAACCATTCTGTCATCAGAGAGAACTGGGCTTTTCCCTCAACTTTGACTCCATTTTAAGAAAAGATGCTTAAGAGGTTTTCAGACTAGGACACTGATTTCCTCTCTTAGGTAATTCTGGAAAGGATTCTAGACTAAAGTACTCTCCTAACGTTATTCTACAATAGAGGGACTCTCATACTGAGTGAGACTTGATCTGCAGATAGGGAGGGAGCAGTCCTGGGTGACACGAGTCAACTCCTGATGCCCTCCTGTCATCGGCCAAATGAGCTCTCTTGAGAACGAGTTTGGGGCTCTCACAGCCTGAAGACTCTTCAGAAAAGGACATTGTCTCTAGGGACTCTGCCAGGTAAGCTGCTTATCTTGTTTATCTTAGATGCTTATTGTCTTGTAACTGAGAAACCAACATTCTGGAGACTGATTTTGGAGGTACTGGCCCTCACCAAGAACCATCCCTAGTCTATGGGAATTTCTAGGGGAGTTGTCTCCAACAGGAGTCACTTCCTACACTTGGTATATGGGAATGAGCTCTGGCTTCAGACTTCATTATGTGATCCTGAGCAAGTGACTCCAGGCTTTTAGGCATTGTTTTCTCTATCTGTAAAATGGAGACCATCCTCTTCCTCCAGTCAGTCCTGCCATAGCCCTCTATAAGAGCCCATTGTAATTAATGCTATGGCACATATCCTATCATTAATGAAATGTGAAGGGGAACAGGATGGGGTGGTGGTGATCTCAAGTCCCAACCTCTGAGGTCTATTGTTCTGGCTCTTTCTAGAGACTTTGCTTGTGGTGAGGACCATGGAAAGGCCTTTCTGTGCCTCTCATCTTTCCAAATTCCACATCACAGATTGGCCGGAGCCAAAGTCAATGGATTTTCTGGAGGTAGGGACAGACAATCCCAGAAAGGTGCTCCTTTAGGAAATGGGATTGGTGTAGACCTGCCTCTTGGGCTACTAGAGGTGCAGAGACTGGAGGGAGTTTGTTTGGGAAGCAGAACTTTCCCCATCTCTAGCCCCTCCTTACAGAAGGACATTTGCCATGATCTCAGAATCAGGGTCTGCCTCCAATCTCTTCCCTCCCCAATCCAGCCTGCCTACAGGTACTGATCTGACCAGGTCCCTTTCCTCCTCACAAAGTCCAGTGACTCCCTATTGCTTTGAAAGCCCTCCATGGTACATGGCAGCCAAGGGTGAGTTAGTGTTTGTTTTTGTTTCACAAGTGGCCCTGAGTGAGGGACCAGTCATACAGCTTCTCAGATACAGGCTAAGGCCTCAGGAGGCCCTCCTGGGAGACTTCTATGCTGGCAACACATGCCTGAGCTTGGTTGTATTGGACAAAGTATTCTTGAGCAGGTCTCACTCACATCATTTATAGCCTTTGTGTTTCTGTCCAAACTCGGCATTGATGTATGAAACTCGTATGGGATAACAGAGTGAACCCAAGATTGAATAAAAGCTACCACCAATAAGCTGGCTTGGGAGAAAAAGTTGGAATCAGGGACCTTCCCTTGACTTGCTGGGTGTCCCTGGGCAAGTCTCTGTGCTTCCTGAGACCATTTTCTGCCTAGAAAGGGAAGAGAGTCGCTGAGAAAACATAGGCACTCCTTGGGTCTGACGGGCACCTTCCAGACTCTGAAACTACCCACTTTCTCCATGTATTGATGATCTGTCCTTTGACAATAAAATTTGAAAGATCCTCTTGGAGAAATCCCCCTGTCTCAGACGTGCACAAACATGCCTTGGTGACTCTGTTCTCAGCCATTCCAGCATATGAACCCTGGGAATCCTAAATCATGTTCCTAGGGCCATGTAACATGAGGTGGTTTTTTTTGGGAAGGGTGGTGGTGGCAGAGAAACTATCTGTATTTACTTTTTTTTTTTAAATTTATTTATTTATTTAACTTTTTACATTCATTTTCACAAATTTTTGGGTTCCAAATTTTCTCCCCTTTTCTCCCCTCCCCCCACCCCAATACCCCAAGCAATCTAATTTTCCCTATCTCCAATCTGCCCTCTCTTCTGTCATCCCTCCCTTCTCTTGTCTCCATCTTCTCTTTTCTCCTGTAGGGCCAGATGACTTTCTATTCCTCATTAACTGTATGTCTTCTTTCCTAGTTGCAACAACAATACTAAACAGTTGTTCCTAAAACTTTGAGTTCCAAATTCTTCCCATCCCTCCCTCCCCACCCATTCCCTTTGGGAAGGCAGGCAATTCAATATAGGCCATATCTGTGTAGTTTTGCAAATGACCTCCCTGATAGTCGTGTTGTGTATGACTAACTGGATTACCATCCCTCCTAACCTGCCCCTCATTGTTTCTCTTCTGTCTTTTGATCCTGTCCCTCCCCAAGTGTTGACTTCAAATTGCTCCCTCCTCCCTTTGCCCTCCCCTCCATCATCCCCCCCCCTGCAATATCTCCTTCTCCCCCCCTTTCTTATACTGTAAGATAGGTTTTCATACCAAAATGAGTGTGAATTTCACTCCTTCGTTTAGTCAAATGTGATGAGGGTAAACTTCTTGTTTTTTTTTTTCTCAGCTCTCCTCTTTTTCCTTCCACTAAAAAAATCTCCTACTTGCCTCTTAAATGACATATAGTTACCCCCTTCCCTTTCCCCCTCTTTCCTCCCACTACATTTCTCTCTCACCATTTACCTTAATTTCTTTTAAGGTATGGTCCCATCCTATTCAGTTCAATCTGTGCTCTCTGTCTCTGTATGTGTGTGCATGTGTGTATGTGTGTGCATGCGTGTACATGTGTATGTGTGGTCCCACCAACTACCCAGATACTGAAAAGTTTTAAGAGTTAGAAATATTGTCTTTCCCTGTATGAATGTAAACAGTTCACTTATGGAAGTCCCTTAATACTTCTCTTTGCTGTTTCCTTTTTCATGCTTCTTCTCATTCTTGTGTTTGAAAGTCAAATTTTCTTTTCAGCTCTGGTCTTTTCATTAAGAATGATTGAAAGTCCTCTGTTTCATTGAAAGACCATATTTTCCCTTGAAGTATTATACTCAGTTTAGCTGGGTAGGTGATTCTTGGTTTGAGTCCTAGTTCCTTTGCCTTTTGGAATATCCTATTCCACGCCCTTCGATCCCTTAATGTAGAAGCTGCTAGATCTTGGGTTATCCTGATTGTATTTCCACAGTACTGGAATTGTTTCTTTCTAGCTGCTTGCAAGATTTTCTCCTTGAGCTGGGAGTTCTGGAATTTGGCCACAATGTTCCTAGGAGTTTCTCTTTTTGGATCTCTTTCAGGTGGTGATCGATGGATTCTTTCAATACTTATTTTGCCCTCTGGTTCTAGAATCTCAGGGCAGTTTTCCTTGATAATTTCATGAAAGATGATGTCTAGGCTCTTTTTTTGATCATGAGTTTCAGGTAGTCCCATAATTTTTAAATTGTCTCTCCTGGATCTATTTTCCAGGTCAGTTGTTTTTCCCATGAGATATTTCACATTCACTTCCATTTTTTCGTTCTTTTGGTTTTGTTTGGTGATTTCTTGGTTTCTCGTAAAGTCATTAGACTCCATCTGTTCCATTCTAATTTTGAGAGAACTATTAAATTCAGTGAGCTTTTGAGCCTCTTTTTCCATTTGGCTCATTCTGTTTTTGAAAGCATTGTTCTCCTCATTGGCTTTTTGAACCTCCTTTGCCAATTGAGTGAGCCTATTTTTCAAGGTGTTAATTTCCTCAGCATTTTTTTGGGTCTCCTTTACCAAGGTATTGACCCGTTTTTCATACTTTTCTTGCATCTCTGTCATTTCTCTTCCCAGTTTTTCCTCCACCTGTCTAACTTGCTTTTCAAAATCCTTTTTGAGCTCTTCCAAGGCCTGAGCCCATCCGCCACCCCCCTGGGGTGTTTGGGGTACTGAGGCCCCGCCCTCCACGTCTTTCCCTGATGGCAAGAATACGTCCTCGTCATAAGATCCGAAGGTTGGGATCATTTGCATTTGTTGGAAAAAACTCTCTATAGTCTTATTTTTCTTCCCTTTTCTAGGCATTTTCCCAGCCAGTTACTTGACTTCTGAGATTCCTTTCCACCCCCGCCTGGATCTGCCCAGCTAGTGCTTGGCCTCTGAGATTCAAATGTGCTTTCTGCGGCAAGCTTTAGTTCTGGCGCTGGGGTGGAGGCAGGGCCGCCTCCCAGGCTCACTTCCCTCAGGGGCTTTATGCAGAGGCCTTCAGTAATAGAGCGGGGTGGGGGCAGGGCCGTCTCCCAGGCCCAGCCCCCTCATGCCGTTCATGCAGAGAGCTTCCGTAATGAAGATCCTGCCTGCTGCTGGGGGATTCCTGAGTCCCAGGCCACTGCCGCCTCAGCCGCCGCCCACCCCTCTGCCTCCGCCGTTCCTGCCCCTGTCTCTGCCGCCGCCGCTTCCTCCCGAGGGGGCCCAAGTCATGGAGACGCTCTGCTCCCCTCCTCTAGCCCAGCCTTCTTTCTCACTGACCTGTAGCTTCTGTGGGCGGAGGGACTTTCCCGGCTGCCGGAGCTTCCGTGTCTGAAGCCTGCTCGGATCAGCTTCTCTGTGGCCGTGGCCAAGGCCGCGCTGGGGTGGGGTCCGCTTTCCGGGGCGCGACGGACCCCGGGGACGGCTCTTCAGGGCTCTCTGGCACGGAAATCTCTTCCACTCCGTTTCTGCACACCTTGTATTGACCCAGAAGTTATGGGGGTCTCTTTTTACATTAATTCTATGGGCTTTGGTTTCGGAGCTCGTAAACGTGAGTCCTTCTACTCCGCCATCTTGGCTCCGCCCCCCCATCTGTATTTACTTTTAACATTCATTTAAATTTTTTTTTCGGTTTCAAATACTCTCCCCCCCATCATCCATACCTCAAGAAGACACACAATATGATGTTCATTATATGGGTGTGTAGGGGTGTTCAGGGAGGACTAGCACCTCTGCTGTGAGGGCTGCCAAACCATTTTCAGGGATACTCCTCCACCGTTGGTGTCTTCACATGTAAATGTGTGCATATTTCCACGGTAAATTCACAAAATATTAACTCTCTTCCTCAAAGATGGAACCAAGATATTTTTTCAGATACCATAAAGCCAGTTCCATCATGGTAACAACAAAGTTTGTACACATTATCAATAAAAGGAGCACCGCCATTCTCAAGCCTTCCCTCCATTAGGCCTCCCCACAAACAAGCTCCCTTAGACAACATTACTCCCTCTCTCACTCACTCTAGGTGCTCTGCCTCAGTTCTGCCTCACTCTCTCTCAGTTCTATCTCACTCCCTTTTGATGCTCTACCCTTTGGCAAGCTCCTCACACCATCAGCTCCATGTAACTCAGGCCGTGGGCTGGGTCAAAGCTCAAAGCAGGGCACATGGGCCTATTAATGGGCAGGAAAGATCTTCAGATTCCCTTACCATCACACTACCTGTTACCCAACTCTCACCAGTGGCTCTAAGAAGCTGTAGTGGCCACACCCTAGTAAACTGTTTTGGCAGATGAGCAAAATTAAGTTGAGGGTAAATAATGGGCCTCAAACCTATTGGGGAGTTAGTGGGATATCTACCCCAAGCATGTGAAGACTTCCCCCAGAGTAGGTGGATGAGAACATTTCTTTCTCATGGCCATGAAGGCGGCTGAAGCAGGCACTATAGAGCCCCTAGAGCTTGGTCTGCCACTGGACTATGATGACTCTGGAAGAGAGAGTGAGGCTGATGACATCATGCAGCTCTGCCTCACTTAAATACAATTTATGCATGAATCAAAAGACACCACCCAAATCATTTTACCATTTTTACCTAGCTCAAAGTCCTGTGGCAACAGGCACTTGTACATTGCGAGAACTAGCTCAGTGTTTGGGAGACTCTGAGGAATAGCTCAGAAGAAATGTGAGGTGTACAAATTCCCAGCCATCTCCACTCCAAATGTTCACATGGACTGTTTGTGCTGACCTGTGGCAGAACCTTGTAAGCCAAGGTTGGTACTATTGGCCACGGTCACACACACTGTAACTTGACCCCAACATAGTGAGAGTGAAGGACAGTAACCCACTAAGGAACCCATTATGTGTGTGAAGTCACACAAAATATATTTCCATGTGTTTTTATGTTGCAAAATAGCAAGAAAAAGAAAGGTGAATAAAAGTTTCCTTCAGTCTGTACTTATTCTCTCCCTGTATGTAGCAGCTCATGTAGAACTCATAGTGAGTTCTTTGGAATTGTCTTGTATCATTGTATTGGTCCGAGTAGCTAAGTCTTTCATAGTTGATCATCATTACAATGTTTCTCTTACTATGTACAATGTTCTCCTGGTTCTACTTACTTGACTTTTCATCAGTTCATGTAAGTCTTCTCAAGTTTTTTTTTCTGAAAGCATCCTGCTTATCCTTCCTTACAGCACAAGTATTCCATTCCAATCATATACCATAGTTTGTTCAGCCATTCCCCAACTGATGGGCATCCCCTCATTTTCCGGTTCTTTGCCGCCACAAAAGAGCCACCTTTTACTGCCATTAATTCACTCAGACCGTGACATTTTCCATCAGCGGTGAATGGGAATGTGCAGTATTCACAGTTCAGCTCATAATATTTATACATTATATGAGACAAAGTAAAAAAGTGATGTCTTCTTCTAGTGTTTCAAAGGAAAATAGAATGGTTACATAAAGGAAAAAAGGCTGTGGTCATTAAAGAGGATGTATATCAGCAGCTAGAGGTGATAAAGAAAGGATGTATCTGATATTTAGCCAGGTGCATAGTAAGTCAAAAGGAACCATCCATCACCTCTCAGGCAGGGTAAGAGAGACAACATTCCTTGGGCTGTTGACATCTTTCTTTTGTAGAATTTGAGTCTTTTTGTGCCAATTAAAGCCAGAAGTCTGAAGGAAATCAAGTGTTATAGCTGGTCCTGCAGTTCATGCAGGGGTCATAACCAGCAAAATGACAAATACAGGATAAAAGGCAGTTATGTCCATTTTAAACAGATCACTCATAGCTCTTAAAAATACACTTTCAACAATCCCTTTTTTTCCTGATAAAACCATTATCCTGGTTCATCTAATCTAAATTTAAGATTCACAATACAGCAAGTCAGTTGTTTGTTCAGCAAAACAGGCAGCTAAGTCCAAACATGGTTACAGAGGTTGTGAAACAAAGATATGGGGCAAAAATTGTGCAAAGATGAAAGAATCTTAAGGAGGAGCCTTGTAAAATTTGCCCTTTTGCTTCTTAGTATCACACACACAGATAGACACAGCCAGTAAGACAGAGACAGAGAAATGGGAGATAGAGAGAGAGGAGAAACAGAAGCAGAGACAGAAGAGAGGAAAGAGGGGAGAAGTGAGGAAGGGAGAGAGGGTGAGAGAGGACAGATAAAGGAGAGACATACACACAGATAGACACAAAAAGACAGACAGAAACAGAAGAGAGAAACAGAGAGAGAACAGAGAGAAGAGGAGAAGGTGAAAGGACTGGGAGAGGAGGAGAGAGAGGGGAGAGAGGACAGAGAAAGGAGAGAGAACAAGAGGGGCAAAGAGGAAGGGAGGCAGAGAGAGAGAGAGAGCGAGCTCAAAGAGGATCTATATATACACACAACATTAAGGTTCATTAAAAAAAAAAAAACCCTTTAATTCTGCCATGAAGAAAGAAAGGAAGGCTGTGGTTGTCACAATTTCAAAACTGTCCTGTCAAATTCAAGCCTGAAGTCACAGCCTGATCTGTCATAGGTTGGTTGGTCTTCATTTTTGAAGAGGACCAGTGACATCATGGGTGATGTCTTGACTTGCACATGAATTGAATTGAAGTGAGGCAGAACTGCACAAAGTCCTCAGCCTCTCACTGTCCTCTGGAATCTTCAAAGTCCAGTGGCAGGACAAATGTCAGGATGACTGGCGATAGGCCAGGGTGCTGTGGATGACCTTGGTGCTTCTAAGTCTGGCCAAGCTCTAAGCAACACCACAGTGCCTGCTTCAGTCACCTGAATGGCCATTGGAACAAACTGTCCCACCCATTCCGTCAAGACGAGTCTTCACATGCTTGAAGTAGAGACTCCTCCCCCCATCCCACTCACTGATGGATCTGAGGCTGTTTTACCTGGGCATGGCTACAAGAAGTTACAGCTTCTTTGGAGCCAGAGGCAAGAATTGGAGCAGGTGGGCACCAAAGGTGGATGAGCAGCATTGGCAAAGGCTCAAAAAACCAGGGGTGCTAGAAGCCCCCAAACACTCCATACACCTTATATATCATAGGTATAACAGGACAAAGCTTCCTTAGTGCTGTTGGATTTCAGGTGAAAAGTTTCAGAAAACTGTTGGAGCGGTCAATAATGCAACAAAATTTCACATTATTCACAGGATAGCAGAGCCACACTTAGGACAAATCTGATGGGAAACTTTCCTGTTCAGAAAGGAAATAGCTCAGTAGGGAAATTAAGTCAAGAGATTTTTGTCATTACCTTCATAAATCTATTTTCTCAACCTTCCCAATCATCTATACATATTTTAGATCACACCCTCTTTGAGCAGCTCAGGACATTTCCTTTAAATGGTGGAGTACTGGATTAACAATCCTTCAAGCAGTTTTACCTAAATTCAAAACTCAGAGCAAATAAAATTGCAGTCCCAAGAGCTTCCATCTCATGCATCAAGTTCTTCTAGATAACAATACTGGAGAGAGTGCAGTTGTTTTTCTTGTTGCAAAGAATATTTCATTTAGAAATGAATAATAAGAAGTTATCCTCAATTCATAAGTACTTTTAAGTCCTTTCTAAAGAAGAAAAAAACATTCATTCATCTATTTTTTTAAACATCCTTATGTAAAATTATTTTAAAATTAATAAGATTAATCTCATTTTTGGGTTTTACACAGTATGCAAATGTATGATGGTTCACTCAAAATCCAGAAAGAATCCAGAAAGACACTAGTTTCTGTTAGCTTGGACAGCTCAACGTATTACATATCAGTCCCTAAACCAAAAAGAAAAAAATCTTTTAAACTGGGGTCTATTGATGCTAACTTGGTAACAAAAATGTTACTCCAATAATACTATTCCATCTGTAATTTCATCGAGTTTTCATAAATTTTTTATTAGCAATTAAGTAATTCATAATATAAATCACTTCCACACTACAAGCAAACTTGTAAGCCGTCTTCCAATTTGGCTGAGTGTTTTGTGAGAGAGGAAGTGGTCTCAGTTCCTTCATAAACCAATTTACTGTGTTAGAATTTACAAGACTCTTATTAGTTATGTAAATTCTTGTAGCTCCTTCTTTTATAGAGCTCATAAGATTTTGTGATTTTGTCAAAGCTGAAGATTCAAAGGACCTGGGAAATCATCAAAGAACTTTATAGATAATGAGAATTTACAAGGTCTTTTGTACTTTTCCTCGAACTAAGTATCATTATCATTCATTTTAAAACAATATATACCCAATTAAATACTAAAGATTTTTTTCTAACTCTAAGGACAAAAGTTCCCAATAAGTAATAACTCAAATTTCACAACATTCAGATTTTAAAAGGAGCTAATTTTCTTTTAAAATATTTTATTTTTCTGATTATACGTAAAAAGAATTTCTGACATTCTTTTGTTTTAAGATTTTGAGTTCTAAAATTTCTTCCTTCTTGCCCTTCCCCCTCCATGATATGTCATATAATTTGATATAGGTTCTATAATACAATCATGCAAAACATATTTCCATATTAGTCATGTTGTAAAAGAAAACAAACAAAAACCCACAAAAAAAATAAAGTGGAAAATAGTCTGCTTCAATCTGTATCCAGACTCTCTTCAGATCTTTCTCTGGAGGTGGATAGCACTTTGCATCATGAGTTTTTGGTAATTGTCTTGAATCATTGTATTGCTGAGAATAACTAAGTCATTTGAAGTTGATCATTGTACTAAATTCTGTTACTATGTATTATGTTTACTAGTTCTGCTCACTTTGCTTTGCATCAGTTTATGTAAGTCTTCCTAGGTTTTTCTGAAAGCACCCTGCTCATCATTTCTTATGGCACAATAGTATTCCATCAAAATCACATGCCACAAATTGTTCAAGTATTTTCCATTTGATGGGCATTCCTTCAATTTCTAATTCTTTGTTGAGAGAGAGAGAGAGAGAGAGAGAGAGAGAGAGAGAGAGAGAGAGAGAGAGAGAGAGAGAGAGAGAGAGAGAGAAAGAGACAGAGACAGACAGAGACAGAGACAGAGACAGAGACAGAAGGAGAGAGAGCTGTCATAGACAATTTTGTACATGTAAGTCCTTTTCCCATTTTTATGATGTCTTTGGGATATAGACCTATTGTGGTATTGCTGGATCAAAGGGTTTGCCTAGATTTATAGCCATTTGGGCACAGTTTCAAATTGCTCTCCAGAATGGTTGGATCAGTTCACACTAACTTATACACCAACCATTCATTAGTGTCTCAATTTCCCCACATACCCATAGATTTATCATTTTTTCTTTTCTGTCATATTAACCAGTCTGATAGTGGTACCTCACTTTAAGGTGGTACATCAAAGTTTCATTAATTTACATTTTTCTTATCCATGATTGTTTAGAGCATTTTTCCATATGACTAAAGATAACTATGGTTTCTTCATGTGAAAACTGCCCCCTCATATCCTTTGACAATTTATCAATTGGGGAATGACATATTCTTATAAATCTGACTCAGTTCTCTATATACTTGAGAAATGAGGACTTCTCCAGTGACACTTACTGTAAAAATTTTCCTCAGCTCTCTGCTTTCCTTCTAATCTTGACTACATTGGTTTTGTTTGTGCCAAAGCTTTAAAATTAAAATTATCCATTTTACATCTCATAATGCCATATCTTGTTTGGTCATAAATATTTCCCTTATCCATAGATCTGATGGTAAACTATTCCATGCCCCCCCTAATTTGCTTATGGTATCATCCTTTGTATCTAAATTATGTGCACATTCTGACCTTATCTTGGTTTATGGTGTGAGATGCTGGTCAGTGCCTAGGTTCTGACAAACTGTTTTCCTGTTTTCTCAGCAATTTTTGTCAAATAGTGAGTTTCTTGTGAGCTGAAGTCTTTGGGTTTATCAAACACTGGATTACTATGGTCAATTCCTACCATTTCTTGTGTATCCAATCTGTTCCATTGAAGCACCACTCTGTTTCTTAGCCAGTTTTGCTGATTATAGTTTGAGATTCTGGTATGGCCAGGCCATCTTCCTTTACATGTTTTTCATTAATTGTTTTCATTGATTCCTTGCTATTCTTGACCTTTTTTTCTTCCAGATGAATTTTGCTATTATTTTCTCTAGCTTTATGAAGTAATATTTTGGTAGTGCAATGATGGCAACGAGTAAGCATATCAATGTAGGTATAATTGTCAATTTTGTTACATTGGTATACCCATCAACAATTAATATTTTTCTCATTGTTCAGATCTGACTTCATTGTGTGAAAAGTATTTTGTAATTGTGTTTATATACTTCTTGGGTTTGTCTGGGATATCTGGAGGGTGAGATAGATCTCTAAACCCAACTGAGTGTTTATCTTCTTCCCACTTTGTGCCAATTCCAATAAGAGTAAGGATCAAGCCCTGCACCCACGTCCCCCATTTTTCTCTACTTTAAAGCTCTTTCATGCTTCTTTTATGTGAGATAACTTACCCCCTTCTACCTCTCCTGTTTCCCTTCTCCCAGTTCATTCCTCTTTCTTACCCCTAATTTTAGTTTTCTGCTCTCATCTATCATAGTCAATGCCCACCCATGCCCTCTGTCCAGGCACACTTCAAATCTTCCCTAATAATAATAATAAAAAAAAAAATTAGGGAGGTCATTGGCGGCTTGTTCAATTTCTTTTTCCGAAATGGGGTTAAGTATTTTATTTCCTCTTCTGTTAATGAGGGCAGTTTATATTTTTGTAAATATTCATCCATTTCACTAAGATTACCAAATTTATTGGCATATAGTTGGGCAAAATAGCTCCTAATTATTTTAATTTCCCCTTCACTGGTGGTGAATTCACTCTTTTCATTTTTGATTTGGTTTTCTTTTTTTTTTTTAAATCAAAATAGCCAAAGGTTTCTCTATTTTATTTTTTCCCATAAAACCACCTCTTAGTTTTATTCATTAGCTTATATTTTTTGTAGTTTAATGTATTTTATCAGCACATTTAGCACAGCACAAAAGACAGACAACATTAAAAACAGGCACTTGCACGTAGGATAACTCAGTTACTGTGTGATTAAAGTGCTACAAACGCTGTCAATAAGAAATTAACTTTTAAAAACAGTCCAGTTACTGGCCTTGTCCAGAAAAATGTGTTATCCCGTAGAGTCAGTGAAGCCATTTCTGCCCGCGTGGATGTTCGGTGTCCTCCAGTGCACGTTCGGCGAAGCGGCTCTGTCCGCTAGCACGTGCGAGCCGCTGTTTGGCGGGGCACCAGCGCCTCCTCCACGTGACCCCGATGGACCCCGCCCCCTGCTCCTGCGGAGCACCAATGGCAGTGCCCATCTGCGGAGACGCCCCAGACGCTGGAAGGGAGGTTGACGAATCAGAAGCTCGGCCGACGTGGGCGGTCCCAGACAGGCTCAGAACCCGCCTGTGGCTCCAACGCCAGAGGGCGCGCAGGTCCCAGACACTTTCTCCCTGTGCGCCCGCCTCTGTTTGAGAGATCTTCAGTTTTATTCATCAGAATTTCTAACTGGGGACTTTTAATTTGTTCTTCTCTTATCCCCATTTCCTCTTAATCTATTTTATTCGAGTTACTTTTGAGAGATTACACTTTCCCTGAGACCCGCTGCATCCCTTGAGTTTGGGTGTGTGGTCTCATGGTGGTCATTCTCTTGGTGGTCATTGTCACGGTGGTCATTGTCACGGTGGTCATTGTCACGGTGGTCATTGTCACGGTGGTCATTGTCACGGTGGTCATTGTCACGGTGGTCATTGTCACGGTGGTCATTGTCACGGTGGTCATTGTCACGGTGGTCATTGTCACGGTGGTCATTGTCACGGTGGTCATTGTCACGGTGGTCATTGTCATGGTGGTCATTGTCATGGTGGTCATTGTCACGGTGGTCATTGTCACGGTGGTCATTGTCACGGTGGTCATTGTCACGGTGGTCATTGTCACGGTGGTCATTGTCACGGTGGTCATTGTCATGGTGGTCATTCTCTTGGTGGTCATTGTCATGGTGGTCATTGTCATGGTGGTCATTGTCACGGTGGTCATTGTCACGGTGGTCATTGTCATGGTGGTCATTCTCTTGGTGGTCATTGTCATGGTGGTCATTGTCACGGTGGTCATTGTCACGGTGGTCATTGTCACGGTGGTCATTGTCACGGTGGTCATTGTCATGGTGGTCATTGTCACGGTGGTCATTGTCATGGTGGTCATTGTCACGGTGGTCATTGTCACGGTGGTCATTGTCATGGTGGTCATTCTCTTGGTGGTCATTGTCATGGTGGTCATTGTCATGGTGGTCATTGTCACGGTGGTCATTGTCACGGTGGTCATTGTCATGGTGGTCATTCTCTTGGTGGTCATTGTCATGGTGGTCATTGTCACGGTGGTCATTCTCTTGGTGGTCATTGTCATGGTGGTCATTGTCATGGTGGTCATTCTCTTGGTGGTCATTGTCATGGTGGTCATTGTCATGGTGGTCATTTTCTTGGTTGTTTCTATGATTTGGCATTTGGTCCCCTACTGGAGGGTTAGATTCTTCAGTTTCCAATTAATTTTTGGTCTATCTTTCCATGGCTCTTTATTAAATGTAATTTTTATTGCATCGTGATCTGAAAAGGATACCTTTGATATCTCTGCCTTTCTGCACTGGATTGTGAGGTTTTCTATCCTAATACATGGCCAGCTTTTGTGCATATGCCATGCACCGCTGAATCAAAAGGTAGATGCCTTTCTATGCCCATTCAGTTTTCTCCACAGGTCTACCATATCTAACTTTTCTAAAATTCTATTCACCTCTTTAATGTCTATCTTGTTTATTTTGCGTTTAGATTTATCTAGTTCTGACAGGGGAAGGTTGAGATCCTCCACTATACTGTTCTGTTGTTTATTTCTTCCTGTAGCTCCCTTAACTTCTCCTTTAAGAATGTAGATGCTATATCACTTAGTGCATATGTGTTTAATAATGATATTGCTTCATTGTTTATGGTACCTTTTAGCAGGACGTAGTGTCCTTTCTTATCTCTTTTAATTAGATCTATTTTTGCTTTTGCTTTGTATGAGATCAGGATGGCTGCCCCTAATTTTTTTTACTTCAGCTGAAGCATAACATGTTCTACTCAAGCCTTTTAACTTTGCTCTGTTAGTATCCCTCTGCTTCATATGTGTTTCTTGTTAACAACATATTGCAGGATACTGATTTTTAATCCAGTCTACTATCTGCTTCTATTTTATGGGAGTGTTAGGGGCAACTAAGTGGTGCAGTGGATAGAGCACCAGTGCAGGAGTCAGGAGGACCTCACTGAGTTCAAATCTCACCTCAGACACTTGATACTAACTGTGTGACCTTGGGCAAGTAACTTAACCTCGATTGCCTCATCCTGGGTCATTTCCAGTCACTCTGAGGAATATCTGGTCACTGGATTCAGATGGGTCTGGAGGAGAAGTGAGGCTGGTGACCTGCACAGCCCTCCCTCACTCAAAACAAAGTCAAGTGCAACCCATGTCATCATTTCTCTGATGGCATGGTCTTCTTTGGCAATGAAGGACAAACACACACACTGTGGGAGTGTTAGAGATGCATTTGACACTAATTAGGTATCAAGGAATATTTTTTTGCAGCAGAGTTCAGAGGAACTGAATACTTTGGCCAAGGTGGGCCCCCACCCTCTTTTAAGGAGGAGGGAACACTGAATCCAGAAGGGAGATGAGCTATATACAGTTAATTCAAAACAAATCCTCCCATCAGGAGGCAGATTGTTCCCTTCCCCTTTAGGTCACCACATTCTTTACACACCCATTACATACCTCCTTAATATGTTTCCCCCCTTTCTCTAACATATGAAATGAAACTAATTTTGTGCTTTTTCTCCCTCCTGGGCAGAGAAGTTAATATGCAAGTAGCTTATTCAGCAAGCCAAAGAAGAAAGGTTTTCTCCCAGTTATTCCTGGTCATGTTTCCAAACCAGTTCAGGCCAGATGGGCGTCTGTCCTGATTCTGTGGTTTTCTGAAGGGCCACAGTCTGTCTCTTGATTGGTTGAGTCCACCTGTAATCCACTAACCTTCTTGTTATCTGACTTATTCTCAATGACTTCATCAACTAATAATAACTTCTGTAGAAACTTAACTTTTTGCTGTCTCTCATAGATGAGTTCATCCCATTCATATTCACAGTTATAATTACTATCTATGTCTTTCTCTCTATCCTAGTCCCCCCTCTCCATTTATTCTTTTCACTCTCCCTTCTTTCTTTCCCTCCTTAATAGAGTTTTGCTTTTGACCACCACCCCCTCAATCTGCCTTCCCTTCTATCTACTCTCTCCCTTTTCTTACCTCTTTTCCCTCCTATTTCCTATAGAATAAGTTAGGTTTCTATATCTGAGTATATTATTCTCTCTTTGAGCCAAATCTGATGAGGGTAAGGTTCAAAGGCTCATCTCCCTCCTTTCTTTCCCTCTACTGTAATAACTCTTTGTGCCTCTTTATATTATGTAATTTATCCTTTCCTGCCTCCTCCTTTCCTCTTCTCCCAATACACTCTCCTTTCACCACTCAATTAGATTTTTTGTCATTATATCAAAGTAACCTTATACCCACAACACCTCTGTATGTATATCTCTTTTAGATATCATAATAAAGATACAGTTCTCAAGATTTACAAGTATCATCTTCCTTTGTAGTGATGTAAACAGTTTGCCCTTATTAATAACATTGTGTTTTTTCCTTTCTTCTTATGACTCTCTTGAGTTTTGTATTTGAAGATCAAATTTTCTGTTGAGCTCTGAGCTTTTCATCAAGAAGGTTTGAAAGTCCCCTATTTCATTGAATGTCCATCACTTTCCCTGAAAGATTATGTCCAATTTCACTGGATAGTTCATCCTTGGTTGTGACCCAAGCTCCTTTGCCTTATGGAATATCATGTTCCAATCCCTCTGATCTTTGAATGTAGAAGCTTCAAGGTCCTGTGTGATCCTGATTGTGTTTTTGTAATATTTAAATTCTTTTGTTGTGGCTGCTTGCAGTATTTTCTCCTTGATAATTCTGGAATTTGGCTACAATATTCCTTGGTGTTTTCAATTTGGGATCTCTTTCAGGAGGTGATTGGTGGATTCTTTTGATGACTGTTTTGCCCTCTGGTTCTAGGACTTGAGGGAAATTTTCCTTGATGATTTCTTGAAAGATACTATCCAGGCTCTTTTTTTGTTTTGAGCATGGCTTTCAGGTACACCAATAATTCTTAAATTCTCTCTCTTGGATCTATTTTCCAGTTCAGTTGTTTTTCCAATGAAGTATTTTATATTTTTTTCTGTTATTTCATTCTTTTGACTTTCTTTAACTTATTCTTGATGTCTCATAGAGTTGTTAGCTTTCACTTTCCCAATTCTAATTTTTAATAAATTGTTTTCTTCAATTAGACTTTATACCTCCTTTTCCATTTGGCCAATTCTACTTTTGAAGGAGTTGTTTTCTACAGTCAATTTTTTCCTTCCTTTTCCAAGCTATTGACTTTCTCTTGCATACCTCTCATTTCTTTCTCAAATTTTTCTTCTACCTCTCTTATTTGACTTTTAAAATCCTTCTCGAGCTCTTCTAAGAAGGCCTTTGGGGTTTGAGAATAGATTGATAACTTAGTTTATTCTTTGCCTATTCTAATTCCATTGGTTTCTTTTTCTTCCCTTCTTGCTAAAGCTGACATTTCTAGTACCATATTGAATAATAGTGGTGATAATGGACATCTTTGTTTCACCTCCAATCTTACTTGAAATGCATTTAGCTTTTCTCCATTACATATAAGGAAGGCTCCAATTATTCCTGTGCTTGCCAGTGTTTTCAATAGGAATGGGTGTTGTATTTTGTCAGAAGCTTTTTCTGCATCTATCAAGATAATCATATGGTTTCTGTTAGTTTTGTGGTTGATATGAGTAATTATGCTGGTAGTTTTCCTAATATTGAACCTGTCCTACATTTCTAGTATAAATCCTATCTGATCAAAATGTATTATTCTCATGATAAGTTGCTCTAATATTTTTGCTAATATTTAAAATTTTTGCATCTATATTCTTTAGGGAAATTGTCTATAATTTTCTTTCTCTGTTTTGGCTTTTCCCAGTTTAGATATCAGAACCATATTTGTATCACAAAAAGAATTTGGTAGGACTCCTTCTTCATCAGTTTTCTCAGATAGTCTATATATAGTATTGCAATTAACTGTTATTTAAATGTTTGATAGAATTCACTTGTAAATCCACCTAGCCCTGGAGAATTTTTCCTAGGGAGTTCATTGATGGCTTGTTCAATTTGTTTTTCTAAGATGGGGTCACTTGAGTATTTTACTTCCTCTTCTATTATTCTGGGCAGTTTAAATATTTTAAAATAGTCATCCATTTCACTAAGATTGTCAAATTTATGGGCATACAGTTGGCCAAAGTAATTTTTCATTATTGTTTTAACTTCCTCTTCCTTGGAGGTAAGTTCATCCTTTTCATTTTTGATATTGATAAATTTGGTTTTCTTCTTTCTTTATAATATCAAATTGACCAAAGATTTATCAGTTTTATTGTTTTTTCATAAAACAAGCTCTTAGATAGTTTTTTAAAATTTGTTTCATTAATCTCTTTTTAAGTTTTCAGCATTTGTAATTTGGTATTTAATTGAGAATTTTCAATTTCTTCTTCTAGTTTTTTTTTTAAGCACATGCTTAGTTCATTGATCTCCTCTTTGTATATCTTATTCATGTAAGCATTCAGAGATATACAACTTCCTCTAAGAATTGCTTTCACTGCATCCCGTAACTTTTGGTATGTTGTCTCATTATTGTCATTTTCTTGAATGGAGTTATTGATTGTGTCTATGATTTGTTGTTTGACCCACTCATTCTTTAGGATTAGATTATTTCGTTTGCAATTAATTTTTGATCTATCTTTCCATGGCCCTTTATTATGTATGATTTTTATTGCATCATGATTTGAAAAGGGTGCATTGACTATCTCTGCCTTTCTGCATTGGATTGTGAGTTTTTTTATGCCCTAGTACATGGTCAATTTTTATATATGTGCTATGTATCACTAAGAAAAAGATATATTCTTTTCTATCCCCATTCAATTTTCTCCAGAGGTCTATCAGATGTACCTTTTCAGAATTCTGTTCACCTCCTTAACTTCTTTCTTGTTTATTTTGAGATTATATTTATCACATTCAGAGAGAGGGAGGTTGAGGTCCCCCGACTAGTATTGTTTTGCTGTCTATTTTTTCCTGTAACTCCCTTTACTTCTCCTCTTAAGAATTTGGATGCTATACCACTTGGTGTATATATGTTTAGTAATAATATTATTTCATTGTCTATGGTGTCTTTTAGCAGTATATAGTTTCCTTCCTTATCTCTTTTGATTAGATCTATTTTTGCTGTTGCTTTGTCTGAGATCAGGATTGCTACTCCTGCTTTTTTTACATCAGCTGAAGCATAATATAGTCTACTCCAATCTTTTACATTTACACTGTGTGTATCCACCTGTTTCAAAAATATTTCTTGTAAACAACATATTGTAGGATTAGGGTTTTTAATCCATTCTGCTATCCACCTCCATTTTATGGGAGAATTCATCCCATTCACATTCACAGTTAGGATTACTATCTGTGGCTTTCTCTCCATCCAATTTCCCCCAGTTTATGCTTTTATTTCTCCCTACTCCCTTTCCCTCCACAATACAATTTTACTTTTGACCACTGCCTCCCTCAGTCTTCCCTCCCTTTCATCAGCCCTTCTCCCTTTTATTCTCCTTTTTTGGAATTAAGATCAGTTCATATTCCCTTCTGAGATTTCAGCTGTGGGTATATTGTCAGTGCTGTTATCTTCTGAATTTGTATTTTGATATTCCATGTCCCTGTAGCAAGATTTTATGGTCTTCACTTTTCTTATCTGTTTATGGTGATTGCCTCTTTCCTGGTTTTTAAAGTGGATATCTGCTTCTGGGGCAAAGGGAGCTCTGTCCCTCATTTCTTGTGCTAGGAGCTTGGGGCCTGCTTACTGCCTTTGTGTTTTGTGGCCTCTGGTTCTTTTAGCTAGAAGCTTTATAATGCTGCATCTTACCTGGTGCTGAACTGGCTGGTTTGTGCCAAGGCCAAGGCCAGTTGAAATCTTTCTGAGTTTTCTTGGGGTTGCACTGAAGCTTGCCACATGAGGTGTGGGGAAGGGGTGGTCTGGCTGCGGGAGGTCTCTTTCTCTCCTAGGGTTGAAGGAGAGCACAGGCAAGATCCCCAGCTGGTGGACCCCCATCTGTGCTGGTGTCTGCCCAATTCCTCTTGTTGTGCTAAGGCACACCTGGGGTCCTGGTGTTGGTATTTACTGGCTCCATGCCCTTGGGGCTCAGGATCTCATGCTGGTCCACTGAGGTGGGGCTTGCTGTGACACTTCTAGTCCTCCACTGGTCCCCTTCAGCTACAGTAAGAGGGACCCTGACTGTCAATCTCCCTAGCCTCCTGAGCTAGAAGACTGCTATACCCCTCCTGCTGCCTCCACTATTCCAGGATTTTTCCTGGGGTAATGTTCTCTGGGTTTTTCAAGGTCCACAAGGGAGAGTGAGGGTGAGTTACTATTTATTCTGCCATCTTGACTCCCAGAAATTCAGGTAGATGACTTTCAAACATTTAGTCTGTGGGCTGATCACCCCAGGAGTAGCTGATGCAGTTGCTACGGGCCCTTTCAGCCAGCTCTGCCAGAATCCTGTCCTGTGCTGAGAGGTTTGGGAATTGTCACTGCAGCTAGTGACTCAAATAGCCCAAGGATGCTCCTTCTCAGCTGTGGAGGAGTCTTGGATTCTTTCAATTTCTATTTTACCCTCTGGTTTTAGGATATCAAGGTGGTTTTCCTTGATAATTCTCTCCCTTCTTTTTTTGGTCTTTAAAAACAATTTAATAATATTCCTTGATAATTTGTTGAAAGATGATATCTAGGCTCTTTTTCTGATAATGGCTTCCAGGTAGTCCAATAATTACTAAATGATCTCTCTTTGATCTGTTTTCCAGGTTACTTCTTTCTCAATTGAGATACTTCATATTTTTTCTATTTTTTCATTCTTTTGCTTTGTTGTTTCTTAATATTTCATAGAGTCAATAGCTTCCAAACTTGCCCAATTCAAATTTTAAAGGTATCATTTTATTTACTAAGTACTTTTGTACTTCTTTTTCCATTTGACCAATTCTACTTTATAAGGAGTTCTTTTATTCAGTAAATTTTTGTACAATATTTTTCCATTTGGCCAATTTTGCTTTTTAAAGGGTTCTTCTCTTCAGTGGATTATTTTATCTCTTTTACCATGTGGACTATTCTCTTTTTAAAGAAAATTTCTGTTTTTTAAGGTGTTATTTTCTTTAGTATTTTTTATGCCTCCTTTACTAAGTATCTGTCTGTTTTTTCGTGATCATCTTGCATCATTCTCATTTATTTTCCCAGTTTTCCCCCTACTTCTCTTATTTGATTTTTAAAATCCTTTTTGAGCTCTTCTAGGAATCCTTTTTTTGGGGGAGAAAGGACTTGGGATAAATTTACATTTTTTTGACGCTTTACAGGATCTTCCCTATCACAATAGTGATTTTTATGGCCAGTTGTCTTTGTTGTTTGTTCATTTTCCAGTCTATTTTTTTTACTTGTCACTTTGTTAAAGTAAGGTTCTGCTTTCAAGGCAGAGGGAGAACTATCCCAATCTTTAGTTTTTTTCTATTGCTGTTTTCAGAACTATTTCAGTTTCAGTTCTTCCAAGGTAGTATGATCTAAGGAGAGGTGTGCCAATTGCTTCCCTGGTCTGTGTTCTGGTTTGTGAGTGACCACAAGCACTCTTCCTACCTTGGAATTGTGACCAGGATCCTTGCACTTGCCAGTCCTCCTACTCACCTGAAGAGCACAATCTAGAACTGTGTATGGTCATGTCAACAGAGTGTCCTACCCCCAGTTCCAGCAATGGATCTCCTGTAATCTCATCCTGATAAGTTTTCCAACCCTTTACCATCTGAGTACTGAGAACTGGTTTGCTGCAGAGTGGCCTGTGCTAGTGCAGCCTGTACTGGACTGTGCCACACTCTCATCCTAGAAGGGCAGACCTTTCCTGCCAACTTTCTAAGTTATCTTGGGCTTGAAAATTGTCTCACCCCATCCTTTCGTTGACTCTGCCACTCCAGAATTCAATCTGAGGAGTTATTTTAAGGTTTTTGGGAGGGGAGTTTGGTATAGCTCAGGTGAGTCCCTGCCTTTACTCTGCCAGTATGAGAAGCTAATTTTTGAATGATACATATTTATCACATTCTATTTATCATTTTTAAATTAACTGGATTTCTTATACAATCATTTCATAAAATTACAATTCAAAATGTGATAAGCATAATATTAGCACACAACAACATCATGGATTTAGATCATGACACAAAATTCATCTCCCATCCAATAACTTGTATCCAGAGGATGCATTTCTGAATTATCTTACGTGGGAAAAAATTACTTCACTCCTTCCCCAGTTTTTGTATTCTCCACTGATTTCTACAGTGGTTGGTAGAAAGTAGTTATAATCCGATTGCTTGCGTAGTTACAAAGGTAGCACCCACAGTTACCATGTTGTGAGTAATGATTTCCTCTAGCTGATTTAACAAAACCTAATATAAATCAAAATTTAAAATTGCTCACTTTTAAATTTTGCTACTTGATTTCAGTTACTTTTCTACATCCACAAGAATATAGAAAACTGGTAAAATAAAGGTTAGAGCTGGAGCAAAATCTCAGAAACAACTTTCACTTTCTGAGGAGGAAACAAGCACTTTTCCAGTGTTCTCCTTTCTTAGTTATGACAATCTCCCTAGTCTCCTCTTTGAGGTCCAAAACTTCCTTCCACTTTTCTGCCATGTTTCACTATGTCCTAGGGTCTTTGTGGGCCTCTGCTGGCCATCTGAAGAATGGACGAAGATGACAAGCCCAAAGTTCTAAAGTTGTAGGTTCTGGAGTCTAGAACCTTTGAGATTCACAGAGGCCCCTACAGGTTCACCTGCAAGAGTGCAAGCGCATCTCTAACTTGCTAATTTCTTCCCCTTTTGTCTTATGGACTTGGATTCAAGTTCAATAAGCTGCCAATTCTGATTCACTCCTGCCTCCTCAATCCCTCCTTTCTCTATTTCCCAATCACATCCCAACCCACCAACAAAGGAATGAATTGCTATGTGACTAAAAGTCCTCAAATAATTGCTTTCTGATTTAAAAATCTGATTTATTTTCCAAGCTAGAGAATAGCCATACTTGATGTTTCTTAAGCACTATATATATTTTCAAATTTTCAAACCACAAAACTGTTATTTCTCTTTATTTTTTTCACTTTTGGAATAACTGGAGATAAAAGTTTCAAACTAGCTTCAGTTCTGTTTAAAAACTGAGCATTTTCTAGCTGGTAAATTTGCCTTCCTCCCTTCCACTGAAACAACAAATCTGTCACTTTCCAGGGATAGGAGAGAGTGATAGAGGGGTCTAAAGGCTGCTTGTATTTACATTTCACAAAGTTTCTACTTCAAGAAGCCCTAGGGAGCTGCAACCCCCTCAACTAGATATTTCTGAATTAATTCAAATCACACTTGTATAATAGTTTTGGAAATTAACAGTAAACACAATTTAATTACAAATATAGCCTATAGTTAGTTTGCAATGTCACAAATCTCTGCAAACAGGGAAAGAATTTCTTCTCTCCTATCTCTCTCTTTCTGTATTCCAAAGCTGGCCAGAATCAGGCATACAAAGACGAGACTCTATCTTCTGAAATCGTTAAGTCTTGGCTGACAAGATCTTATTCTTTTTCAATCATTCATTCTACAGAAGGTTTATTGGGAAGGTTGATTGAGGCAGAATGGACATTAGTGCATGGGTTGTTAGAAGTAAAGGCAGTGGCCAGTGAGAGACCATTTAAATCTTTCCTTTCCTTCACATTCTGCAAAATGGCAGTCTCAGTTGGAGTGTTGCTGGAAGGCATTAGCAGTTGTGCCCATGGTCCTCCTGCCTCTGATGCTCAACCTGCCTTTTTCTTTTCTTATCCTGTTCCCTGAGGACAAAAGTTCTCAGTGAGAGTATTTCAGAGAGAGATTTTTCTTTCCTCTCGGGGTCAGGCATTACTCTTTGAAAGAATAAGATACTGCTTCTGGGGTGCCTTTTCCCCAAGTAAGGGGTGTCTGAAACAAATGGTGGGGCACAAAGTGGAAAAGGGGGAGCAGCTGACAAAGGACACCAACAGTCATCCTCTGATGGAGCCTCAGAAGGAGATTTGTTTTCTTTTCACTAGGAGAAAGATTTATGAATTTTTCTAAATTTGGTTGACAAAATTTATGCCTTAGAATACTTACCCAAGTAAGTTAGTGATTCATTTGTTTTGGGGACTGAACCTCTTTTACTCTTTAACATTTGTAAAGCTTCACGATCAAAGGTGTTGTAGGATGGCCAGGATTGGCAGAACAAATGTCCATTGAGCATTCATCCTAACAGAATGCAGCAAGTACAGATTGAATTGAAAAAACTGGGATTTATTTATTTTTTTAAAATATAAATTTATTTATTTAACTTTTTACATTCATTTTCACAAAATTTTGGGTTCCAAATTTTCTCCCCATTTATCCCCTCCCCCGCAATATACCGAGCATTCTAATTTTCCCTATCACCAATCTGGCGTCTCTTCTATCATCCCTCCCTTCTCTTGTCCCCATCTTCTCTTTTGTCCTGTAGGGCCAGATGACTTTCTATTCCCCATTAACTGTATTTCTTATTTCCTAGTAGCAACAACGATACTCAACAGTTGTTCCTAAAACTTTGAGTTCCAAATTCTCCCCATCCCTCCCTCCCCACCTGTTTCCTTTGGGAAGGCAGGCAATTCAATATAGGCCATATCTGTGTATTTTTGCAAATGACTTCGATAACAGTCGTGTTGTGTAAGACTAACTGTATTTCCCTCCATCCTATTCTGCCCCCCATTGTTTCTATTCTGTCTTTTGATCCTGTCCCTCCCCGAGTGTTGACTTCAAATTGCTCCCTTCTCCCATTGCCCTCCCTTCCATCATCCCTCCCTCCCTGCTTATCTCCTTCTCCCCCACTTTCCTGTATTGTAAGATAGGTTTTCATACCAAAATGAGTGTGCATTTTACTCCTTCCTTTAGTCGAATGTGATGAGGGTAAACTTCATGTTTTTTTTCTCAGCTCTCCTCTTTTCCCCTCCACTAAAAAGTCTCCTGCTTGCCTCCTGAATGAGATATAATTTACCCCATTCCATTTTACCCTCTCTCCTCCCACTACATTTCTCTCTCACCATTTACCTTAATTTCTTTTAAGATATGGTCTCATCCTATTCAATTCACTCTGTGCTCTCTGTCTCTGTGTGTGCGTGCATGTGTGTATGTGTGTGTGCGTGCACGCATGTAAGTGTGTGTGTACATCTGTGTGTGGTCCCACCAACTACCCAGATACTGAAACGTTTTAAGAGTTACAAATATTGTCTTTCCATGTAGGAATGTAAACAGTTCACCTTTGGTAAGTCCCTTATGACTTCTCTTTGCTGTTTACTTTCTCATGTTTCTTTTCATTCTTGTGTTTGAAAGTCAAATTGTCTTTTCAGCTCTGGTCTTTTCATCAAGAATGCTTGGAAGTCCTCTGTTTCATTGAAAGACCATATTTTCCCCTGAAGTATTATACTCAGTTTTGCTGGGTAGGTGATTCTTGGTTTGAGTCCTAGTTCCTTTGACTTCTGGAATATCCTATTCCACGCCCTTCGATCCCTTAATGTAGAAGCTGCTAGATCTTGTGTTATCCTGATTGTATTTCCACAGTACTGGAATTGTTTCTTTCTAGCTGCTTGCAAGATTTTCTCCTTGACCTGGGAACTCTGGAATTTGGCCACAATGTTCCTAGGAGTTTCTCTTTTTGGATCTCTTTCAGGTGGTGATCGATGGATTCCTTCAATACTTATTTTGCCCTCTGGTTCTAGAATCTCAGGGCAGTTTTCCTTGATAATTTCATGAAAGATGATGTCTAGGCTCTTTTTTTGATCATGGCTTTCAGGTAGTCCCATAATTTTTAAATTGTCTCTCCTGGATCTATTTTCCAGGTCAGTTGTTTTTCCCATGAGATATTTCACATTCTCTTCCATTTTTTCATTCTTTTGGTTTTGTTTTATGATTTCTTGGTTTCTCAGAAAGTCATTAGACTCCATCTGTTCCATTCTAATCTTGAGAGAACTATTTTCTTCAGTGAGCTTTTGAACTTCTTTTTCCATTTGGCTAATTTTGCTTTTGAAAGCATTCTTCTCCTCATTGGCTTTTTGAACCTCTTTTGCCAATTGAGTTAACCTATTTTTCAAGGTGTTATTTTCTTCAGCATGTTTTTGGGTCTCCTTTACCAAGGTATTGACGCGTTTTTCATGCTTTTCTTGCATCTCTCTCATTTCTCTTCCCAGTTTTTCCTCCACCTGTCTAACTTGCTTTCCAAAATCCTTTTTGAGCTCTTCTGTGGCCTGAGTCCACTGGACATCCACCTCAGATGTCTGGGATAGAGAGGCTTCAACCTCCACATCTTTCTCTGATGGCAAGCATTGTACTTCCTCATCAGAAATGAAAGGAGGAAGGAACATCTCTTCCCCAAGAAAGTAGCTCTCTATGGTCTTATTTTTTTCCCTTTTTCTGGGCATTTTCTCAGCCAGTTACTTGACTTATGAGATTCCTCTCCACCCCTGCCTAGATCTGCCCAGCTAGTGCTTGGGGTCTGAGATTCAAATGCTGCTTCCCAGCCTCAGGGCTTTCCGTGGTTGGAGCGGCTGCTATTCAATGTGAGCTTAAGTTCTGGTGCTTGGGTGGGGGCAGGGCCGCCTCCCAGCCTCAGTTCCCTCAGGGGGTTTATGCAGAGACCTTCAGTAATGGAGCTCCTGCCTGCTTGGGGAGTCCCAGGCCGCCACTGCTTTTGCCTCTGCCACTGCCTCCCGAGGGGGCCCGAGCTACGGAGACACCCTGCTCCCCTCTTGGACAGCCCAGAAGTCTCTCTCACTGACCTGGAGCTCCTGTGGGCGGAAGGACCTTCGTGGCCACCTGAGATTCCATCCCTGAAGCCTGCTCGGATCTGCTCCTTTGGGGCCGTGTGGCCAGGCCAGCGCAGGGGTGGGCTCCACTGTCTAGAGTGCGACAGACCCTTGGGGACGGCTTTCCAGGTCTCTCTAGAATGGAAATCTCTTCCACTGTGTTTCTGTGAGGCTTCCAGTGCTCCAGAATTTGTGGGGAGTTCTTTTTACAGGAAATTTATGGGCTGTGGATTTGGAGCTAGCATACGTGAGTCTTTCTACTCCACCATCTTGGCTCCTCCTGGGATTTATTTTACCCAGTTTAACAACAGACACCTGAGAGGGTTTTGTTCTGGCACAAGTTTATTAGATTCCCATAGTAATCACTGCAACTACAAAAAAAAAAGTCTGAGCATTATTTCAGGAGATGAACATGAAAAGCAATTAGGATTATGTCAAAATTTTCTCATTATTTTGGCAGGGATAACAATGGCTACTTGAGTCATATCAGAATTTCACTGAGGGCTATTCTCACTCTTCAGAGTTCAAGACTTTAGACAAGGATGATGGCCAATGACAGACAGATAATTAGGCTAACAAGTCTCTGGCTTACTTGCCTGCAAGAAACAAGGTGAATGGGCACAGAATGAAAAGACCTACATCCTAGTCTGAGTATTCCCCTGATGAAACATGAGGGGCGTCATCCAAGCCCTAGTGTGTGCATTCCTCTGGGCACTAACGGCCTGGTGGAGGCCTTCAGCTGCCTGCCTCAGTTAATGTTCTGCATCTGATCTATTAATCAAGTGCAAGAGACAGATAATACACAACAAAAACACACAAAACACTGGCCTGTCTCTGTAGATCTCTGCACTTGGAATCCAAAGTTGTTGGACTGCCACTTCATTAGCTCTTCTCATTCCTACTTTCTAGAAGACTGCAGATAGGTAAACTCACCTGAATGCACAATGGAAAGTTCTTGAACATGGGGTCCCTGAGATTGTCTGAGCTAGTGCTGTCCCATTCACCAAAGTTCTTTGGGTCATTCACGAGTTACTAACAGTAAGTCAGAAAGAGCCAGAGACAGATTGTATTGTAGTTTATTCACTCAGAATGTGACCTGCTCCAGCAGTTAGTGGAAATGTCTCTGTCACAATTTGTGTAGTATTTATATATTACATGAGATAAAGAAAAAAACTTTTATGATGACAAGAATTCCTCTTGGAATCCCAAGCATCTCTAGTAAATTTGAAGTCATTGCATTCCAAGAAGTCTTTTCTGCAAGTCAGAGTTCCACAGATGGTGTGTCTTGGCTGAGTGTGTCTATGTGTGTATATATGTGTATTTGTATATGTGTGTATGTGTATTGTGTATATGTGCATATGTGTATGTGTGTGTGCAGTAATCCTGGGGTTTTCAGGATTTTAGAATTTATTCCTGAATAGAATTTATTTCTGTCATTTTAGACATTGGCAAAACATGATGTTGATACAGCTGTCCAATTGATTTTATGCCGAGAAAAATTCATTGTGAAGGTGAGTGGCTAGCACAGCACCCATGTTCTCTGTACTTTGCAGCTAGGCAGGGATCTGTGGATATTGGCATCCTGGGAAATTCAATCTCCAAAGCTTTAACTGGGCACTTATATTCCAGGAGTGAGCTCACATCCCACTGAAAGGTGTGTACAGAGAGAAGTCACCAGAAATCCATGCAGAGCAAATGTCCAGTGATTCTAGTGCTGAGTCTTGTGAGATTGAGGCAGCCTCTGAGTTGTGCTTGGAAGGAAACTAGGAATTCTAGAACATGGTGATGAGGAGGGAGGGCATTCTCACTCTGGGGAGCAGGATGTGCAAAGCCACAGAGAGGAGATGACATGGTGTGTGTGCTGTGCACAGTAGAAATGCTGAGAGCCTGTGTTGGCTGGAGTCAAGGGTGACAGAGAAAGCTTCTCTGGGGACCTCCATTTGCTATTGGGAAGTCAGACATCAGTCTGAGTCACACCATACTTTTCCAGTGGCCGTCACCCCAAGAGTCTACAGCCTGCTGCCATATGCTCACTTTCCATCACTTCCAATGAGTTTTCAGGCCTTCCCTAAAGTTTCTTTCCTAAGGACATTCCCAAAGACAGTGGAACATCTTGCTGAGGGGTCCTATAGCTTAGAACTCCCCTCACCTGGGTACTCCTCATGATTATCAGTTGACACCAACAGTCAGGCAGACTGAATTAGCTTTATTGTAGAGTAAGAACACTCGGTCCCAAACATATTCCCCTCCCACCAGTGCGGGCTCCAGTGTAGAGGGCACAGGGTGCAAAGGAAGGCGGATCCTGCTTGCTGGAAGATTTTTTTTCCCACTGTAGAGAGCTCAGGAAATTCCCATCAACCATGGTGCTGTTCATGTGCCAGGCTCCCTGTTGAGCCTTGAAGTCACCTATTCTTGGTAGGTCTGGTTGGTCCCCAGCTGCTGATACACATACTGCCAACAGGGTTCTGGGGATGCTTCTGAGAAGTCCACAGTTCTCTAGGCCCTCCTCTGGGCAGAGGCTCACCCCCTCTCTGCTGAGGCTTTCCTCCTCTGGAAGACTTAGGCTGATGTGGATTCCTGGGTCCAGAACTGGCTTTCTACCCTCACTAGTCCAAATATGCTTCCTGTGTAACATCACTCCACTTCATCCAATGGTTTTTCCCAACTTTTAAGTGGACTCAGTCCTTTGAACCTCCAGTAAACCCACTGATGGAATGATTCAGTGCGCTCTACACCCCCACACTCATGTGATGGTCAGCACAAGGATACACAGCAGACAAGAAGCATCTGGAACATCATGTGTGCAGAATGGTGAAAAGCCTGCATGGCTGGATAGTAGTGTGCAGCCCAGGAACCACCACTGAGCACTCCACGGGACTGTAAGGGGATGGTTCAGAGACCGATGCAGAATGTGCCCAGGAACAGCCAAAGAACCAGAAGGTAATAAGAGGAATCTTTCCAACCAGCATTTACAAAGCACTTTTCACATGCTCACTCTCGGGACAACAGTCCTGGGAGGCGGATGCCATTATTATCTCCATTTTACAGAAGAGGTAACTAAAGCATGGAGAGGCTAAGGGACTTGCTCACGGTCACACAGTTGGTCCTGCTCTCTGTCCCCTGCACCATCCAGCAGAGACTTGGGAACCCTTCCCCCCACTGAAGGATGCTGGCCACCTGAGAGAGATGTCCAGGGGACATCCATTTGGAAACATGTACTAGGCAATGGGAGATGTGAGATTAGAATTGAGACGAGAGACAAGCCAATTTGGGGATCATTGCCATAGGGATGATCATGACACCCCTGGGAACCAGTGAGGGGTGTGAGGAGAGGAAAAGAGGCGTTGTTTTTTGTTTCCTGTTTATTAGAGGAAATGCACTAATCTGCATTTTGTGTCTCACTTTCCCTAGGAAATGTACAAGTTTTTGGACTACCAAGATATGCTGACTGTCAAGAGAAGGGAACTGTTGTACAGGAGATGGTTTTTCAATGTTAGAGACCCTCTCCAGCAGAAGATTAGTGAAAAAGTCAGCCTGCCCCACACTATTATAAAGAGGAAACAAGAGGAGTCTGACAGTTACATAAAATACAGCAACAAGATGGTACTGGGAAATCATGATGAATGCTGGGGGAGAGAGGATGGGTAACTCTGGGTGGATAGAGGCATGGTGATTGCCTTTGCAGGGAACATCCTGTGGAGAGGGGTCCCTAACACAATGGGTGGCAGAGTCCAGATCCAAAAAAATCCTGCCAGATGAGAATATTGGGCTGAGTTGTATAAGATGACATGCCACAGGCATACATGTCAAATTTTGCTCTCAGGTATGCAAAAAATCAGCTTCCCCAGTAGATGGAAGCAGAGGCATAGCTAGATAAGTCATCTCAGCAGCCCCTCTCCCACTATCATTCATTCAATAAACATTTATTAAGTATCTACTTTGTGCCAGGTCCAATGTCTGGCTGTCCAGCCTCGCCACCATCATCCCTGCCCTGAACTTCTGCTGGGGGCAGTCCTTTTGGGGAGGAAGTTCTTCCTGACATCATTCCTGAATTAGCCTCAAAGAGAAGAAATAGAATTCCTCCTCAAGACAGCCCACATAACCCCTGCCTTCCTTTCCCAGGCTGGACATGCCCACTTCTTTCCATTCATCCTTAAAGGTCAGGAAGTCGCGGTCCTGGAAACTCCCCAGCTTTTCAAATCAACTGATCAATGAGCCTTTATTAGGCTCTTCCTCTGTGCCAGACACTGTATTAAAACCTGAGGAAACAATGAAAAGGCAAAAGACCTTCTGTGACCTCCAGACCTACATTATAATGGAGGAGATGAGGCACAGGAATCGGAACTTCAGGGAAAATCAGAATAGACACAAGTACCTTTAAGGGGCAGGGGCTGGACAGCTCCTCTTCAGCCTCTGTAAAATGAATAGGTGAAGTCTCTGAAGGAGCGGGATGCTCCCCTCCCCTCCCTTCCCATCCCCCTCACTCTCCTCTCCTCCCCTCCCCTCCCCTCCTCTCCCATTCCCTTCACTCCCCTCCCTTTCACTCCCCTCCCCTTCCCTTCACTCCCATCCCCTCCCCTCCCCTCCACTTCATTCCCATCCCCTCCCCTCCCCTCCACTTCACTCCCCTCCCCTCCCCTCTCCTCCCCTTCACTCCCCTCTCCTCTCCTCCCCTCCCCTCCTACCTTTCCAGCCTCCTTCCAGGCGGTGGCCATACCTACCGCGTCTCAGTGCCTCCTGGTCCTCAGCCTGGAACGGCATCCTCCTCTCTTGCAACTCCTGACCTCCTGAGTTTCCTTTGTATTTCATAGGCAGTCCCATCTTCTACAAGAAGCATCTCCTAATCCTCCTTCATCTCTGTGCGTTCCCTAAGAGATCACCCACTGTTAGGGACCCCGGGAGTCTGAGCCCGATCTCTCGGGCCCACAGGCTTATCTGACCAGCAGAGGCCTGTAGGCCCTGGGGTAGTTTAGCTGTAAGCAATGACTGAGGTCGGAGACAAGATAGTAAGAACTCCGTTTATTCAAGCAGTGAGAGGTGCTTTTATCTCTTCTCTGACACCAGTGCTCTAAGTGAACCTATCACTAATTAGTTTGCCCTTATAAGGAAGTAATTTACCTTAAGCCAGGACTGCCCAGGGTGGACCTGTAGCCCCTAGAAAGAAAAACATTTTGGGCTTCTTTGTTCTCTGGAAAGCCTGGGAAAATAGCCTTGAGCAAAACAGGGGCGGAACCCTTCCTCCCAGCGCCATCTTGTTCATGCCTTACCAGTCTCCCCTCAGTTTACCTGAGTTGTGACCAGTGAATGCTGTCCAAGAGGCTGGGGGTTGGCAATTCCCTTACAACCCACCTCCCTCATTTCCCTGTCTACACTTTGTCTTTCTAGGAATATGTAGTAGGGGTCTGTTCAGCCACAGTCCAGAAATCCCAGGCCAAGACATCCCTCCTTGGCCATCTCTGGCCACACAGCCTGTGCCTCATTCTGAGGCATCCTTTGTGCCAATGGAATCATCAGAGCAGGGAGTCTCCATAGACTTCAATAAGTCTCAGGCTGTCTTGGATGCAAACCCAAGAAGACCCCAGAACTCTCCAGTTACGAGGCCGACAAAGGCTGCCTCAGTATCTGAGCAGGAACCCTCTGTTCCTAAACCCGCTCATGGCCTCAGTCCTTCCCCTCCCCCCTCTTTTGGTGGTGTTCTTCCTGACGGGGCCAAGTGTCCCCTCCTCCCTTTCCCCTTGATGCTTTAGGAGCCCTTCCTGCACTCCCACAACCTGAAGGCCCTTCTCCAGGAGAAACAGTGGAGAGCAATCCACGGAGGCAAGAATCTCTGCCCAGTCTCTCTCACTCTCCAGAATGGTTGAGATTTTCAGCTGGTTCCTTTAGGCTGCGGTCCTGTTTGTTGCTGGACAATCCTACTCAGAGCCCTCTCTGATGGCTGTCCACCCCTCCCATCCATCAGCTCTGAGCATGGCCTCCTTCCAGTTGCCTTTTCAAGCTTCCCTTGCCTTGACTAGCCAACTGCTCTCTGCTGTGTTCTTGAGCTTACCTCAAGTTCCCCTCCCTCGGACTCAGTCCAGCTTCTCTTTGACTCCAAGGGTACAATCTCAGCCCATGTTTGGGTCCGAAGATGATTCTTCAGATGTCTCTCCGTTTCTCCCAAATTTTGCAAAATTTCTTCTTTCCAAATTCAACCATGGATCTGCTCCCCTAGTTCAAATCCCTCCTAGTCACCTCCGTGATTTCCTCTCCTCATTCAGCTCCAAGCCTTCTCCCTTCTCGTCTGGGGACCTTCATGTCCTGAGAAGGGGGAAGAACCAGGACCCATGCAGAAAGGGACAGAGGCAAAATCAGGCCTGACATCCAGGGAGAGCTGCCCCAGGGTGGAAGGGGCTTCAAGAGGAGGTCTTCATGAATGACATCATCATCTGATTGACTGCTTCTTGGATGTGTCATGGTGGATGTGGGCTGGACTAGATCAGCAAGCATTAATGAGGTGATTTCCATGTATCTAGACAGCAGGCACTAGACTAAACCCTGGAAATGCAAAGATAAAAATGAAACAATTTCTGATCTGGAGGAGTTTGCTCACCCAAATCCCAGGTTCTCTGGTCTTCCTTGTCCTTCCTGGAAAGGGTGGCACTGAGCCTTGGAGGGGCTCTGAAAGGTAGAGGTCAGAAAATGACATCTTCTAGGAGTAGGGACAGCCAATGCAAAGGCATGGAAGCAGGAGTTTGTGATGTGTGGGAGCAGCCAAAGAGCATGGGCTGGGGGAGGGAAACCAATGGGCAATGTGTCTGGAGGAGGAGTGCAGGACTTGGGAAGTCAAACAGAGTTTATATTTTCATCTGGAATGAACTTCCTGAGACACTTAAGAAGGGCGTTAGGATGAATGGCTTCTCTGATTCAGAACAGGTTGCCATGTCTTTTTAGGAGTCCACCTGACTCATGGACTTGTCTTCCCCCCTCCTCACTTGAGTGTTCCTGGCAGCCTCTGCCCTGACTGAGAAGCAAACATCATGCACAGACTCATCCCATACCCATCCAAGCTGTGGTTCAAGTGCTACATTTCTGTCTTTGCCCCTCTCTCAGATATACTCCTTCCTCTCCCCCTGACTGGGCCATCCCCCTGATGCAGACCCCCACCCCCCACCCCCTTCCCTCCTGTCTGGACTATAGTAATAGCCATTGGGGGGAGAGTCTGCCTCCAGTCTACCCTCCATTCAGTCTCTAAAGTGATTTTTTAAAGTGGAAGTCTAACCATGTCACATTGCCCTCACCCCTCAATCAACTCAAGTGCCATCCTGTTGCTTGTGGTGCTTAAAACCTTTCCATAATCTGACTCTAAAATGCCCTTCCTGCCTTATTCCCATCATTTGATGCCATGCTTTCTGTATCCAGACTCATCCCAAAGCATTTCTACAAACCACCATCCCCAAGCCTGGAGTCAGCCCTCCTCCTTAACCTGGCCTTGAGCAGAGCCCCATGGTCATTTACCCAGAAGGCCTTCCCTGACCACCAGGTGCTAAGTGCCTTAGCTCATCTCAACCCACCTTAGATTGGGCAGACTACAGGCTCCCCAAGGGTACAGAACTTTTGTCAGTGGACAGTGCAGAATTAGGACCAGATTATTCTAGGACCCATATGTGTAGGCATGGGCTTAGACCCTGGAAAGGGCATTTCAGAGCGAGGAATGCTGGTAGCTCCATCCTCTGCTCTGGTCAGCATTTTTAGTGGATGCTGGGATGCACCAAAGGGTGTTGGGCCCTTCCTTCTCTTTCCGGCCTCCATGGGCTCACGAGATGTCTTTTCCTTCCCCAGGGCAATGCTTTCATCAATCATTACAATCCTGAAGAGTATGACCCTTTTTACATGAGGAACAAGAACCCAGGGTACCTCAAGGTGGGACTGAGACCCTGATGATTCAGTGTAGGGCTGGAAATACCTGGGTCCTGCATGGCCCAGAAGGGGATAGGCATGGAGGTGGTCCTCTTCATTTCCCTCCTCTCCCCATGGGAAGATCCAAGGGTACCATTCTTAGGGTAATCAGGTGGGTGCTTCTAAGGTCAGCAGACATCACTTTGTGCTGCCAGGACTTGAATCAGAATCTAGGGCAGAGGAACAGTGCCACCTGCTGGAGGAATATGCCCTAGAAGGGCACAGACAACTGCTGGAGGAATGTGCCCCAGAAGGGCACAGACAACTGTGGCACATGCTCTATAGAAAAGCCATGACCACATTGCCCTGACCAGGAGAAGGGAACCTCAGGCCTGCCCAGGCTGCCTTGGCTGAGATTTTGGTAAAAGGTTTTGCACAAGCCTGTCTGCTCATGGTCCCACCTGCAGAATTCCCAGCTCTCTTCTGCAGAGGGGCCTTTCCACCATGGACAGAGAGGGCAGCAGCCAGCTCTGGCTCCCTGGTTGGACTCTGAGGACCCCTGCCCTGTGTAAACTGGCCATGTACTGGAACCTCCCCCTCCTCTGAAGGCCCAGTGCTTCTGATGATTGGGCATGCTGATGCCCCTGGAGCCATGTCTATTTTCAGACCAAGACTTCATCAGGTTTTATTTCTTTCAGGTTACTCTCCCACCATTCCATGATCCCCTGTTACAAGCCCAGCAAGACAGAGATGAGGAGAACAGAGCGATCCTTCAGTGTGAGACAGGTACTTGGAGTTGCCAGCTGCCTCATCCGCCACCCCACACTGTGACAACAGTCACCATTTAAGCTCAGACAATGTGCCACACAGGCACTATACTGAGCACTATTATAATTCGAATGTGATGGAAGTGTAGAGTCCTGGGGATCACTCTGGGGTTGTCCCCACTGCGTATTCTTCATGAATCATCCTCTTGGCATCGATTATCCAGCCAGAGCTAATTAGCTCTTAGAAAGGGGTGTTCTCCTGGCAGCTTGGAAGCCTTCTCTCTCTGTGGAGTCCCCCAGAAGCTCCCTGCTTCCCCAAAGGAAAAACACTCCTGTACTTTGAGAGGTGACCAGCGTGTTTGTGGATGGACAGACAGTCTGATGTGCCCCAGGCCTCCCTCGGTGCTGCGGAGGAGGGCTGTCACAACCAGTCCCAACAAATCTTGGCCATGACGTCATCCAGTTCTTTGTGAGTCTGCAGCCCTGGTTTATGCTGGAGATGGATGGATTGATGGGACCTTCGCACGTGGCTTCCATCTTTGACGAACTGATCCTATGTCTCAGTTACAAAGGCTTTTTCCACTGATAAAGGTGGGGGGGAGGGACACCCCTCTTCCATTAGGGGAGGAAAACATTGTTAGTGGCTTGTGCCACTCATTGTGCTGGGGTAGGGACAGCCCCTGCCTGCCCTCACCAAGTTTATGCTAACAGAGAAAGAGGGGTCATGGACTTATGGGGTACTGGGGGGAGGAGATGCAGCTGGAAGTCAGGAGCAGGGCTCAGAGGGCACCTGGGCTGATAAGGTCTGGACCCTCCCTGGCCAAAGGGAGAAGGCATAGCCTGGGCTGAGAAGGCCAAAGGGACAGAGAGGTGGACACTCCAGGGCGAGGAGGCCTCCAGGTCTTTCCGGACCCCGCGGCAGCTGAGGCAGGACTGTTGGGTGTCACTCAGGACCAGGGCCAGGGCAGGAGGAGCTGGATGAGAGGTCCCTCAGAGAACCCTCTCTGCCCTCAGAGGGCCCAGGAGGTGTCCAAGCAGAGGTGGAGGATTACCTGGCAGGGTAATATGTGTGTGTGTGTGTGTGTGTGTGTGTGTGTGTGTGTGTGTGCGCGCCTACGGGCTAGTTGCCCAGGCCCCTCCCAGCTCTCCGATTTGGGGGATTGTGGGTGAATTTTCTGCCTGTAGGGAAAATCTACACGATGAAGGAATTCAAGCAAGTGAAGGCCAAGCAGCTTGAAGTGCTGCCCCCTTTTTCCTTTGCCCGGCAGGACCGACGGCCAAACTTGGGGGTGGCCGAAGGGGAAATCCGCCAAAAGATCAGGTAGGCTTGTCAGCATCTTGAGGTGTAGGTGAGTGGGCCCTCTGCGAAGTCTCTGGGGCAGCCCCATGCCCAAGACAAGAGTGGCTTTGACTGGGATGTGGTGGGGCTTACTCTCTAATAATAAAGCTGGGACTAGGGGGGCCTGCTTTGTATCTAGTCCTCAGCTACAGCAGATGTTCTTGCTATGAATATTTTAGGGGATATGGAAACTTTTCTCTGCTTCTGCCCTCGGGCATTTTAATCACAGCATCATTCTGAACCACTTAGCTCAATGATTAGACCAATCTGCAGCTCCACCAACAATGTATTAGTGGGCCTGTCCCATCTCATTGACTACTTTCTCTGGATGTGAGCTGTTCAGATGGGTAATTCCCTTACTAGAGTTTGGAGGAATCTTTCACAGTTCATTTTATTTTTTATTTTTGGTACTTTGAGGGTTTACTTAACACAAATAAAAATGTACAAAGCTTTTTACTCATTTTCTCCACTCCTAAGTCTGTCTTTTGGATTGGTGATCTTGATGGCTAGCCAAGCTGCTCTCTCCAATTCGTAGAGGAAACATTGTGAGCAATCTCAGCGAGTAAGACTTGTTGCCCATTGGGAGCACTTCTAGCTCTGACGTGCACCCAAAACGTCCTGAATCCCCTTGGTAGCCTGTTTTGTCTTATTGCTTCCATGACCAATACTGGGCACCAAGATCTGACCCTTGAACTGGCTTCACTCTCTGCTGTCACAGCCTCTTGATCTGGACTGTCTGTCAGATTTGTGATGGAAGAACTTACTGCTACTCTTGGATGAGTTTAGGTTTCACGAGGAGTCTGCAGCTGGGCATAGTGCCACGCATGGGCAGGCAGTGAAGAGATAATAGCCCCTCCTTGGGAAGTTTGACAGAGAGTTAATTTTACTTTTTAGAGAATTCTTTGTTCTCTCTGTTCACTTGGGGCAGCCTAATGGAGAGAGAGCCCAGGGGAAGCAGGGTTGGAGCCCCTCTTCTGACACATGCTGATTTTGGGTCAAGCTTGAGCTAGTAGGCTCCCAAGGGTGCTCCAAAGAGCAAATATCGCTGAGTTGATGGGGAAACTTAGGCTGTGGTCAGGAGGTTACAAGATGCAGAGGGGGTGAATATAGTAGGGGAGAGGTTTCCTCACATGGGAGTTCCTGCTGTCAGTTAAATGATCAGCCCAAAAAAATGACAACTCAGCCACCCTCACATGACCAGCTTTCCACTCCTCTGATGTCCTGGACACTCTCCTAAGTGCTGCCTGATCAGAAAGTGCCCACTGAATCAGTTCCATCCTCAGGCTGGTCTCCCACAGCCTGATCTTGACTTGCCCACCACTTCCCCTCCTCTGTGTGGCCTCATCCTGCTCAGCCCTGGCTACAACGGACTCACTACTACTCATGTCCTGCCTCAGTCTTTGAAGGCCTGCTTCCCAGTGTCCCCTCCTGGCAGAAGCTGACCTGCACAGTCCAGACTTGTCTCATGTTGGGAATGACCCTCAAGTTCCCATTGAACTCAGCTGACTCCAAGAGGAATCCTGGAGTCTGACTGCTGAGTCTCGCTAGCACAGCAGAAAGTGTCCCCTTGCTGGGTCTGGCACGGTCAGAGGAGATACTGTCCAGCCCTCCCCCCGACCTCCCTAGCATTCCTGGTCTGGCTCTGACCATGGAGAAGGCCCATGTGACTTTCATGGCTCTGCCCGGCCACAGTCTACACCACAGGGTGATCCCCATCTATTCTGGGTTTCCTTCAGCACTACAGCCAAGACAGGCTCCGCAGGGAGGGGTTGTCTGCCCAGCATGAAGTTCCTCTCAGTCCTGAAGCTCAGGCCGGAGGACATACAGGACAAGGTGGCAGACTCGGTGAGTGGGCTCACACCCCTCGGTGGACACCAAGACCTTCCATGTTTGGGATTCTTGCTGACACCTGCCCCGGGGCCCATCACCAGGGCAGCCTGCGGGTCAGAAAGGAGTCCAGAAACCCCAGGTCCTTTGCTAAGCCATTTCTCCTTCCTCTTCGTGTCCTTCACTGAGGGCACAGTGCCTGCCCTCACGGAGCTTTGTCTCCAGTGAGGAAGTCACCTCCTTGTGTAGCTTTGATCACAGAAATAAGAATCCCCAGGAATGAATAACCCTAAGAGAAGGGGCATTTGGGGCTCCAGGACCCTAACCACAGACGCACTGCAGACTTCCCAGGTCCCTGGGCAGGGGCTGGGCATCTCTGGGCTGCCCCTGACAGCCTGCAGCATGGTGGACCAAGAAGAGGTGAGGAGCTCCAGGACCAGCTGCGAGGCGGCCAAGGTGTGGGCACATCGCCCTGCGCTGCTCAGGTTCACCAGTCAGCCAGCCAGCCAGACACCGTACTGTGCGTGAGTAAGCCTTTCCCCTCCCTTGCTGATGCTGCTCTTGTGGGCACCTGGGGCTTCCACAGACCTTGCCCTGAGCCTGCCAATCAGTCTGGCTTTGGGGACAGAATCTCTGGTGCTTGGCCAAGGAGATGGGGCGAGGCTGTGCCTGTGTGTGTGGAGGGGGCTGGAGGAGCTCTGGACTCAGGGCTCAGAGTGTCCCTCTGCTTTCTCCAGGTACCAGGAGAAGCTGGCACACATCCTCTGCATGGGCCAGGCCTCACACACACCATGAAGAGGTCAGCGGAGGTGCCCTTAGCACTGTCCTGAGGGGTCATCGCAGATCAATCTTCTCTCCTAATGTGGGTTTAACTATAGAAGCAGACCCAAAAGGGGCTTTGCTTGGGAATGAGCTGTGAGGTGGTGTGGCCCACCAGCCAGGCCCAAGGGATTTCTGACTGACAGACCACAAACTTCCCTCCTGGTGGTCACTCAGAGACTTCTAGGACCAAGTTCTAGGGGGCCTGTGGCTTCGGGAGAATCAGAGGAGAACATGTGGGGTTGCCTGAGGGGTCAAATAAAGCAAGTTGTTTGTCTCTACAATATACTCTGGGCTCCTGGCAGTAGGGAGCTGGCCCTGCCCTTGCCCCATGCCCAGAGAGCAGTGGCTGTGGTAAGAAGATGAAACCCACTAGGGATCAGTGAGAAGTGTTGCCCTGGGGCTTGAAAAGCCAATTTCTCAAGGATGAGAGTGGGGGCAAAGCCTGAATAGAGTTTGTCTGGAAAAAAGCCAGGGGTCTTAGGGGACCATAAACTCAGTGTGAGTCAGCATTAAGGTGCAGCCATCCCCCCCAATGACTGTGATTTCCGACTCTGGGGAGAGGGTGGTCCCTCTATCTCTAGCCTGGTCAGACCTCTTCTGGAGGTGGGGCTCAGCTCTCAGGTGCCACAGCTGAAGGACATTGATAAAGGGACATGTCCAGAGAGAGTTAGTGTCACATCAGGACGGACTGAAGGATGGCTACCATGGAAAAGCGAAGGTTCAAGGTGGCCATGCTGGCCTGGCATGAGAGCATCTCAATGGGGAGGGGGCTGTCTCCCCATCCTCGGAACCCCTGAGGGTCATCTCCCTCCAGACTCTGGGACTTGGTGGGAATCTCAGAGTGTGGGAGCTGGGGGGAGGGGCCAGAGAGGATGCCTCCAAGGTCAGCTGGACCCAAGAACTGGCAGGTTGGTGGTCAGCTGCCTTGAGCCCACACGCCACACACTGAACCCTGGGGATCAGGTTCACCCGCAAGAGAAAGAGCCAGCCTTCCTGCACCCTGAGCCCCCTGCTGTACCCCCCAGCTTCCTGCACCACCCCTGCCCTGGCCTCCTGTGGTCCTTGCTCCTGCACCCCCGTGCCCCCCATGCCCCCTCCTGCATTGCTCCTGCTCCACCTCCTGTGGCCCCCGCTCTGGTACCCCCTTTGCCCCCTATCACCCTCCTGTGCCCCCCAGCCTCCTGCCCCCCCCACCTCCCTCCTGTACCTCCCCCCAGCCTCCTGCATCACCCCTGCATCACCCCTGCCCCAGCCTCCTGTGGCCCCCGCCCCTGCACCCCCACTCCCCCATCACACCGGCCTGACTGCTGAGAATTCTGTCCACAAACATATATTTTCTTTCTGTACATATTGGCAATGACAAAGCTTTAAGATGCACATACTTTGGAAAGGTGCAGAACCAAAACATTTTACATAAATAATTTACACTTCTTAAGAAAATCAAATCAAAAAATATTTTCCACATCATTAGAGGTCACAGTATTTAAAGTAAGTCAAGTTCCCCCCTCTTTAAAACCTCCTGGTATTAGCGAAGCGTCTGCTCCTGGGGCCTCTTTGCCAAGGGACCTGCCCGAGCCCAGGGGTCAGACAGGGGAGCCACAGCCTCTAGAGCAGCGTCTTCTGCTCAAACAGTTGCAGGTCTAGGCGGACCCACACTTCGCCTGTGGGGACCTCGTGCAGCAGCAGGCGGCGGGTCGTGGGCCCCTTGCTTTCCTGCTCTGTCCGAATCTTGGCCACAGGGATTTCGGTCCGGCCCAGGAAATCTGGCAATTAAAGGACAAAAGCCCTCGTGTCTCTGTGCAAATGATGACGGGTCCCAAAGCACCCCACCTGGGTGACCATGGCCCTTCCCCATTCCGTCCCCACTGCCTTGGCCCCCTCCCCCCAGCATTCAGGTCCCCACCCACCGTCTGGGGAGAACTGGTCCCGGTCAAACAGGGTCAGACAGAGCACGTCTTGATACAGGTCTTTGATGAAAAACTGGCAGTTGAAGTTCCATTTGGGGCTCAGTGTGTCCTGCAGAGTCCGAGTTGTGAAGCTCTGAGAGCCCAGGCTGATCTCACAGTAGGGATTGCTTTTACCTGCATAGGACAAAGCCAGGATGGACAGGAGCCCAGGCTGTAGGCGACTGAGGCTCCCAGACTGTGGGTGACTAGGCTCCCAGACCGTAGGTGACTGAGCCCCCAGACCACGGGTGACCAGGCCCAGACTGTGGGTGACTGAGTCCCCAGACTGCAGATGACCAATCCCGGACCATGGGTGACTAAGCCCCCAGACCACAGGTGACCAAGCCCAGATCGTGAGTGAGCAAGCCTGGGCCAGCCCCTCCACCATGCCGAGGGGCTCAGCACTCACCGTTGGGCTTGCAGGCCTTGAGCTCTGACGCCTCGATGATGTGAACCATGAGCCGGCCGATGCCAGAGGACTTCTGAGATCGTGCTGCAAGGAAGCAGAGGCAGCCAGCCTGGCTGGAGGTCCCCAGAGTGGGGGTGCCCCCCCAAAGATCCAGGGCACAGACGAATAGGTGGACGAGTCCACAAGGGCAGGCTCCCTGAGAGGACAGAGGTTGGTCTGCCCCATCTCCCCCCTCCTCTAAGTCCTGGTCAGTCAGTCCAAAAGCATTTCTGAAGCCCCTACTATGTGCTGGGTGCTGGGACATAAGCACAAAGAACCCAGCATAAAGGGGCTTCCAGACCACAGGCACCAAGACACAATAAATATAAAGAGACTCAGTGCAGGGGCTTTGGGAGAAGGCACATAAGGAAAGCCTTCCTAGAGAAGGCAGGGCTGGAGCTGCATTCTGAAGGAAGAGAAGGATTCTGGGAGACAGGGAGGGAAACACAGTCAGGGCAAAGGCATAGAGGTGGGAGCCATACCTATGAGGTGCAAAGAGAAATTTCTCTTTGGGTCTGGATTCTTATGCCACTGTCACAACCCCAACCTCCCTGCATCCCTCCACTGGACTCACAACAGCTGCCCCCTACCCCCTGTCCCCCTGCCCTCAGCCTACCTCTGCTCCCCCTGACTTGAGGGACCCCCCAGCTTTCTTGGCCTGAGTTTGGGGGCTCCAGGGGGATGTTTTTCTGTCTCCCTTCAGCTGCAGAGGTGTTTTGTGTTTTTGTACTTCTTCTCAGTGCCCGTGGTGCTTCCCCCCAAGGAGTGGAAGTTGCCTATGGCTGGGGCAGTTTGGCTTTTGGGTTGAAGTGCTCAGGCCCAGCCAGACCTGGCCTGCACTGGGGGCTCACCCTCCCACCCCATACCTTGATAGGCCTTCTCTCGCCTCTTCTTCTCTGTCTCGATGTACTGCTCTGAAGCCCCTTTGATCTTCTGAACCCAGGCTGTCCTAAGGGGCAGAGAGAACATGGGGACCCAAGGGCCCAAACCCAGGCTGGTGGGGATGCTCAGTGATGCCTGCCTCATGGTCACTGGGGGACCCCCATTTCTTTCAGCAGCCATCCACAAAGACTCTCCTTCTGCCTAAAGTGCTTGGTGCTGACCTCTGGGGAACGGGGCCCCCCTCACTGGCTGACTCTTGTGGGAAGCCCCGGATGAAACCCCCTTGGAGTGACCCCACCCAGATTGTGCAGAGTGTGCAGGCAGCTGAGTCAGCCCAGGACGTTGGCTAAGCTTGGGCCCTGGGCACAGCCAGCCTGGGAGGGGCAGAGGACCAAGAGCCTCTCCTCACTAGATGTGTGTACACCTGAACAGACACCTGTGGCTGCTGTACAGGACTCACAGCAAACTTCCACTCCTGATTCAGGAACCTCAGGAGGCCTGTGGCTGCTGCTCGTGGCTCCCTGATGATCCATGTTTACAGTGCCTGCCCTAGGAGGGTCTCTGAATACCCCCGAGGCACAGAGCAGAGGGTGGGATGCGGGGCCTGTGGGTGACTTCTCCTCTTCCTGAGTCAGTGCTCACTGGCCTCCCAGATCAAGATGCCCTCTGGTCAAGGAGGCTGGCATCCAGCTAAGGGCCTCAGTTTTCCCATCTCTGCTCTCTAGCTCTGGGTCACCCACCTACTGATCTCCTACAGATGTCACCCATGCTCTCCCCTCCTCAGGTACTGTTTTGTGTCTAGTGGAGAAGCGAATGGAGCCCTGGACTCTGCCAGATCTGGATTTGAATCCAGCCTCTGCACTTACTAGCTATGTGACCCCAGACAGCCACTCCTTTGCTCTGTGCCTCAGTTTCCTTATCTGCAAATAGCCCTGACCTCTAATCTCCCCTGAGACTCAAGTGAAGCAGACCTGGCAGAGCCATGTGGATGCCTGGGTGTGGCACAGGGAAGCACCTAGCAACAGACATCCAGGCTTCCCTCAATCACCTTGGCCCTGTCTCTTTCCTGGGCTGGAATCCCCTTCCTATTCACCCTGTGACACCATGAGGCATGCCCATGGAACTCAGCTAGCTCTGGTCTTTGGGGGGAGATTGAGCACTTATGAAGTGCCTACTACATGCCAGGATGGTATCTCACTGAATCCTCACAACAACCCTGGGAGATAGGGGCTAGTGTGAAATGACAGATAAGGAAACTGAGGCACACAGAGGTGAAGGGACATGCCCAGAGTCACAGAGCTAGTGAGAATCTGGGATAGGATTTGAACTCAGGTCTTTGGGACTCCAGGCCTGGCGCCTGCTCTGTGCTCTATGGCGCCCCCTAGTGACTGGACTTTGGAAAAAGCAGATGCAGATGCTAGAACAGACGGATGTGTGAGGAGAGACAGGGACAGGCAGATGAACAGAAAGACAGATAAACAAAGACACACAGGTAAGACAGACAGACAGATGGAGCCATGTGGATGGAGAAATGGGGAGATGGACAGATAGTTACACAGATGAGGCTATGTGGATGGAGAGGTGGCCAGAAGGACAAACAGATGGACAGGGACAGACAGAGGAGGGCCTGGCCCAGGAAGGCTCTGACCTCTCGTTGATGTTGTCCACTCGGAGTGTGTAGACACGGTCAATGTGGGAGATATGGAAGATGGGCTCGTCGCTGGAAGGGTCAGTGGGCAGCTTCACCAAGACCTCATTCAGGAAGACGGGCTGGGGAAGGCAGGCGAGTGAGTGACCGTGCCCCTCCCGGTGGGGCCCCACAGCTCCTGCCTGCACTCACCGTCTTGTACATCTTGAACTGGGCGCTGGACTTGGCGCTGAAGAGCTTGTCGGGGCCCACAGTGGCTGGGAAGGGCCTGGTGGCCTGGGTCATCAGCAGGAAGTCGGTGAACAGAAAGCCCAAGAGCTCCTTGTGGCTCTTGGCCTTGTACAGCCGCCCGCAGTGCAGCAGCTTGCGAGGGCCCAGGCAGTTGGTCAGTGAGTTAAAGATGAGTTGCTTCAAGTGAGATGGGAAGTCAGTCAGGGGATGGCCCAGGCTGCTGCACAATGCACACCACTGTGCTGAGCACTGCGGCCAGGCTTCCCTACCCTATGCCCCCACGGCTCAGATGGTCTGGCGCACACCTCCTGGTGCAACGGCCCCGCACCTCTGACGCACCTGCTTGGGGGCGCTGTGGCTACCAAAGTAATGATTACTGGGGGTGGGGGAGTTGCACACGCCCTCCTCCAGCCTTGAGGCTGGGCTCCTTCCCCAGCCCCACCATTGACGCCCGGCCCCCTGGCAATGTGTCCTGTCCTCGTGGCCGCTGCTGACCACCCTCCTCCTGTTCTGCCAGTCTGGTGACACTGGGGTCTCCTTTTCCGATCGTCCCTCATATCGCACACCTTGACTGTAGGCGGTCAGGGCTGGCCTCCAACCTCTATGCAGACGCCCCCAGAGATGGACACTTGGCCCTCCTGTCTCCGGGCTCCTGCCCTCCCTCGCTCGCCTGACCCCACCGCCCCATTTCTGCCTCGGTAGCATCCCTGGTGGGCTCTAGGTTCATCAGGGCCTTGTTCAGCCTCGATCGTGCAGTGACCTCCCACCAGCCTCCCATTCCCTGCTTCTATACTTGCCATGGCTCCCTACTGCCTCCAGGACAGCGGCTTGGCCAGGTAGCCACCAGAGGCCTAGATCAGCTCCACTCAAGTGTGACCAGCCTTGGGAGGAAAGCCTGGCTCCACCCAAGAGACCCTGAGTAAGCAGGGGTTCCGGGTCCCCAGCAGGCCCCAGGAGCCCCTCACTCACTTCGGCGAGACCTTCACACTGGACATGAGCCTGGATCCACTCCAGGCGGTCCGAGTTCTCTTTCTCGCGGACCCCTTCGTTGACCTGGGAACAAAGCTCTTCGGCACGCTCCAGGGCGAGCTTCAGGGAGGAGTGGTCCACGTGACTTTCTGGGGTATTCTCCAGGATCTAGAGATGGGCAGAGGCCCGTGGGGCAGTTCAGTGTGTCTGAAGGCCCTCCGCCTAGTGGACAAGTCCCTCTGCTTTCCTGGCTTCTGCACGGTCTGGAGGAGGTTCTTGCAGGCTCAGAGCCCCAGGGGTGCAGCTTCCTGCCCCCACGGCGGCTCTCCTCTCCCCTTCCCCTCCTCTGGGCCTGGGTCTGCACCACGATGCCCCTCCCTTCCCCAAGGACTCACATTCTTGATGAGCAGTGGGTAGCGCGTGATCCTCTGCATGGGTTTCAGCAGGAAGCTGGACAGCGGCATGCCCTGGCAACGAGGGTCTCGGGCCAGTCTCTAGGAGAGGTCAAAGACAGAGGGTGACAGGCTGTGGCAGAACGTCCACAGATAATAATAACAGAGCCGCCTGGCACACCTACTGCCCTCCGACGTCCCACTGAGGGTTTGCTAGAGAAAAAAAAATACACTGGCCCCAGGCAGAGAGAAACGAAGCATGAGAACACTTGGGCCTGGGGCCAAGGCTGCAATGCACCCATCCTGCTCAGTGTGCCAAGAAGGGGGCAGGACAAGGCACCGCGGAGCCCCATCTTTCCAGGATGCCCGGGGCAGCAGCTGGTACACTGTCCACATGGGAATTCTTGGAAGCCTGCTTCTGCGAGCAGCAGCACCACAGAAGGCATGGGCCCTGGTCCTGGCTGGTAACCACCTGCAGCCGTTGGGACCAGTGGTCCTGAGGGCATTTTGACTATCCTACTCATGAGACTTTGTTCTGGCCGACTTTGTCTGGGGAGGGATGATGCTTTAAGGGGAGTGGCCTTTCTCCCTGGGAGGCCAGTAGGGGACTTGTGAACCTAGGTATTGCATCTTTGCCTTGTTTGAGGTCTGCTCTCTCATTTTAGAGGAAAGGAGCCTGCAGGTCACAACCTTGTGAGATCTGAAAGGTCAGGTCACCAAGAGGTCTGGGAGCAACCCTGTGGACCCAGCCCAGCAGTAGCTAACACAAGCATTCATCTGATGGTGAGAGTGAACTGGGATGTGAAGTGGGGGTGGGGGTGGGGAGGTCAATACTCCACAAAAGAAGTCTCACCAGAGACTGAGCTGGTAAAAGGGAAAGCACATCCCCTACAGCACTGGAGAAAAGCCTGTGCTTTTCTTACTGCTGTATTTTTAATGTAAATATTTCCTTGTAAAAATTAACTGATATTAATTAGTTCAAAAAACTGGAGTGTTACTCATTAGTGGGGGGCAGAGAATCTATCTGGAATGAGGGCTTGATGAATCAAAAGCATTAGAAGAAACCCCTAACCATGCAGGGAACCCCAAGAGCCCTGGTGGGGGGAGAAGAGCCAGCCTTGCTGGGGAGAGGGGGTGCATTCATCCAGATTCAGTCTCCCAGTTCACTCTTGTCCTTAGTGGGGGGGTCATTCCAGAAATGGTCATTATTTTAAAGCTGTGACAAGCTTACTACTGAACACCAACACCATGTATCAGACTTCCTTTGTGACTATTTACATCTGAATTAACTTCAGCAAACTAAACGTTAGAAAAACTTCCCCCTTCCCCCATCTGGTGAATCTATTTTGAGCTCCTTCTTTTGGTGGCTTCTCTTGGTGGCTGATCTCCTCTGCGAGACATCACTTCTGTAGATTTTTAACAGTCCTTGTTTAGAAGCTAATCTACCTCACAGGATTACTGTGAGGATTCCATTAGGTAACCACTGTTCAGCACTTACACATTTCCAAGGACTGTACAAATGCTAGCGGTGAGGATGATGATGTTATACTTACCATACATTATTTCTCTAGTGATGATTTAAAAACTTTTTTTTTTTTTACTGCAAACACATTTATCTTGTCCCTAATAATTGCATGTATTTGTGGGATGAAAAACATCACCTCCCCTCTGTAACAGAAAAAAAAACACCTTTATGCTATTTTCTTCTAACTCTTCAATAGTTAAAAAAATGTTTCCACCCCTTATCTAGGCTGGAAATTCCCATTTAACTGTGTGTGAAGCTTCTGGGGGGGGCAGTGACAAAGGATGCCAGGGTGTGCCCTAAAAAGTCTTAATCGTACTTTGATTGCCCTTTGTGACAATAAGCATGGATGGGTTTGAAGACCACAGGTTTATTTCCATAGCAATTCAAAACCATCACATACCTAACAATTCTGGTGTTTGTGTAGCAATTACATCAACCTCTGACCAACTTGACAAAGCGCATTATGTCCTTGCACTTTCTCAACCAGTCATCAAATTGTTTGCAAACCATGACCAGAGTTACAAGGGTTTGACATTTCAGTGCAAACAGATTGCCAGCAGATGATCAGACGCACGCACACCCTCCTGGGTGTCCTCTATCCTGCACTGGAGTGGTTCCCTCTCTCCCCTGTCACCTGGTCACTGTGACTCATCAGCTGTGTATGATCATATGGCCAAGGGGAGGAGAAGAAAACAAGCATTTACAGAGCACCAACTACAGGCCCTGGGCTAAATGCTTTGTGCATATGATCTCACTGGATCCTCACAACAACCTTGGGAGGTGAGGATACATTTTATAGCTGAGGAAACTGAGGCAGACTGAGATAAAGTGACTTGCCCATGGTCACAGAGGTAGGAAGTGTTTGCCTGGATTTGAACTCAGGTCTTCCTGACTCCAGGACCAGGGTTCTAGGCAGCCATCTAGCTGCCCTTGGTTATAGGTATATGTTGGTTAGTTGCTTATATTCTTGGATATCAAATCATTATCAGAGAAATTTGATACAAAGGTTTTTTTCCTATTCAACCACTTCCATTTTACCCTAGGTGCATTATTTTGTCTGTGCAGCTTTTCAGTTTCATGTAAAGTTTTCTACTTTGTCATCTAATTGCTTCCATCTCATGACTGGTTAAGAATAGATCTCCTCACAGCTGTGAGATGTTAAAGTTTAAAAGCTGCTTCTTCTATTTCTATATTTCCTAGTAAAATTATCATGCATATTTAATATTACGGTTATGTATCATGTAGAATTATTATGGAACACAGTGAAAAGTATGAGTCTAAGCCTCATTTCTCCCAGACTGCTTTCCAGTTTTCCCCAGCAGTTTTTATCAAATGGGGAATTCTTTCCTAAGTAATTTGTAGCCAATACTGGATGGTCTTGATGACCGGTGCTATGTAATATGCTTTGAGGTCTGGAAGTGCTTGTTCTCCTTCACAGGGTTTCTTTCATTATTTCCCTTGATGTTTTTGATCTCTGTTTCATCAAATTCATTTCGTTATTACTTTACTGGGTTCCACTGTGTTGCCTTACTTCCCCAGATATTTTATGCATTTTACATTTGGAACAGGATTACCTTCTGTTACTGCCTCCTGGATTTGTTATTAGTACAGAAATGTTATTGACTTTTGTCTGTTGATTTTGTAGCCTATGCTTTGCTGATGCTAGCCTTTATCTCAGTAAGTACCTTGGACCTCAAGGTCTCTTGGAATCTGAACCCAAAGGCATTTGTTCTCCCCCTCTCATGGGGTCACCTTGTAAAGTGGGCAGTCAGGCACTGCAGCCCAAAGCACAGATCCCTTGCAGGCGCTGGACTTGAGTTACGGACTCCTTCTTGGGTTCTGAAACCACTCAGCTGTCCTCCCATCACCTCTTCCACAACAGGTACACTTTACAGGAGGTGAGTCTCTGAAGCCAGATTGGCTCTCTGAGAACATGGCTTCCTTTTCTACAAGTTTACTAAGCACCCCTTGAAGAACATCATCTAGAATGTTGCTAAGTATCCGAATTCAGCCCTTTGGCCTAGAGTTTAAGGACTCCCTTCCCTTCCTCTTCCCCCCCTCTCCTTAGTGGGAAAATTCTGCCCTTCTCCTGTCTTCTGATGTCTCTACTGACCCAAGAAATTCTCCAAGGTGCACTGGTAGGGGCTCAGTCATCACACCTGCCCATTCCTTCAGTTCCCAAGGATGCCAGGACTTAAGTTTACCAAAGGCAATGGATGCCTTTCAGCCTCCTTGTGTCTGAATGTCTGCCATTTTTATTGGATACTTCTGGGTGAGGCCCTCTCTCGAAGCAATGAGTCTCCCTAGTCCTCCAGGAGTCCCCTCCTCTCCTAGGGGAGAGGCCTGGAGTTTTTCTTCCTGCCATAGGGACCATATCCAGAAACACTTGTCTTTTCTGCCATCCTTAAGCTCAAAGAGCATGGTTGGTGCCTGCAGCAATCTGAGTTATAGCTCCCTCCCCTGTGGTTTGCCTTGGTATGTGTTCTCAGAGCCCCTGTCCTCCAGATGCTCTTCTAGCAGGGCAGGGGCCATCCACAGTGGCTGGTGACCTCCCCATGCATTCACAGTGGTCTCTTCCACCCCTTTTCTGTGAGTCATGCTCCTGAGCCTCTCTGGTGACCTCTCTTCTTCACCTTCTTTGTATCATGGGCCTCCAAGTTCGCAGGTCCTGGCCCAGGCCACAGATCCACTCTGACCATGGATATTTCTTCTCTTTGCCTTTTCTGGTCTCCCTGGAAGTATTCTCTCATCCCCCTCCCCATTCCTTTGTCCCTTTCTTAATAGCTAATATAATAATGGTGATTTAAGGTTTGCAAGGCGTTACTCTTATTGTCCTCATTTTACAGAGGAGGAAACCGAGGCAAACAGAGATGAGGAACCTTGCCCAGGTCACACAGCGGGTGAGTATCTGAGGCTATCCATTGCACTATTCTGAGCCGCTCTTGAACCCTGACATCACTGCTTCTTGTTTTTATAGTCTGGCAATCATGAGTTCCCATGAAGAGGAGCAGGGTTTCCCCTTACTGGGGTCTTGGAGAGTTCTCTGCTTGGTGCCTGACCTTGTTCCCCTTCCTTCTGATCACTGTGAGGTGCCAGTTAATTTTTGCATCACTCATGGTCTTGTCTTCCAAATCGGTTGGGCTTTTCATTGAAGATGGTACTGGGCCAGGGGTCCCAGCTTTGGGGGAGGGGACATGCCATCCTGCCTATAGATCTTTGCTGGACTCAGCTTCTTTCCACTAATGATCTGGGCCTGGGCTGGCCAAGCTGAGCTTTACTGGGTGTGTACTGGGAAGCACAAAGGAGGGTATCATGACATTCACGGAGTCCTGGTGGGGGTGGGAGGACAAGAGGCCAGCCCAGGTGGGTAACCCCCACAGAGAGTGTTACCTTCAGGAACTCTTTGAAGTCAGCATCGTCGTCAGTCTTCTGCTGCAGCAGGGCTGCCCCGTTCAGTTGGCAGCTGCAAAACCGGATGTAAGCCTGCATGTGGGAGAGCTCGGCCGCCACTATGTCCCCGACCATCTGCACAGGCATCTTCTCACCGCTGGTCTTCTTCCGCACGCGCAGAGCCCTGCAGGAGAGCCCAGGTGCTGATGGGTAAACCAGGGGTGTGCCAGGCACTGCTGCCCCCGCCCGAGTGGCCTTGCTGCCGTGGCTGCAGAACATGCATGTGTGTGTGTGCACATGCCCACACACCCTCCAATCACATATATGTGCACATGCACACTCGTGCACACTAGCAATTCACACAAGTACACACATGCACTCACACAGTGCATACACACGTGTATACTCATGGCGTACTCACACAGTGGACTTGTACACACATGTATGCACTCACCCAGATGCATACTTACACACTCACATGTGCACACACAGACACCCACAACTGTGTTCACAATCTGCCCTCCCTTCCCACTTTACACCATATGCATACACACACATATACACATGCATGTGCACTAGTAACTCACACAAGTGCGCACACACGTATTCATAACCGTGCACAATCTGGTCTCTTTCCACTTCACACCACTACCGTAACTACATCACATGTATGCACACACATACACACACAACTGTGATACACATACATACCCATACATACACACTCTGGTCTCCCCAATTCACACCACTACCGTAACTACATCACACGTATGCACGCACATGCACTCACACACATACACTCATATATGTACACGCTGGCACAATGTGAAAACCCCAGCAATGAAGTCTGCAGGTGAGGGAAAGGTCTCCAGGTGTTCCAAAGTTCTCTCTAAGGGGAGAGAGAGCTGGACTTCCCAGAGCTGAGGCATTTAGGGTTAGGCATGGGGGCGGTCTGTAGGGCCCAATGTACTTGGCAAAGGAGGGTGGGGGCACCAGGTGAACAAGAATCAGTCCCCCAGGGTTAGCTGCCCATAAGGAAGGCCTGCGAAGGGGAGGGGGGCTGGCCTGCACCACTCTGGGAAGGCTCCCTTATGGGAAGTCCTTCCAGTCATCTCTGCAGCTAGGGCCCCCCCTACCTTGGGACACCTCATGCTCTTTATCTGACTTTGATGCACACTCAAGGCCTGAGGCCCTCTTACTGTCCACAGCTGGTGTCTGATGGAGGCATAGCCTCTCCTAAGGAAATTTAGTAAAGTCCCTCTACTCAGCATTCTGGGCTGACTTACACCAAGGCTGCCTCATATGTACTGATTAGGCACCAAGTGTGTGCCGGGTTCTGCCCTCAAGGAGCACGCAGCCCAATGGGGAGACAACACTGACAAAGTAAACAGGAAGTCACCATAGAGGGAAGGCCCCAGCATGAGGAGGGGCTGGTACTGGCAGGGAAGTCAGGCATGGGGAACAGCCCAGAGGAAGAGAGGGGGCATCAGGACAGGAGGGGAGGAGGAGGCCAGTCAAAAGCAAGCAGAGGACTTTATATTTGACCCTGGAGATAAAAGGAAGCCACAATGACTAAGAGGTTCAGGATTTTACATTTCTACCTATTACATAGCTGGGCCTGGAGGCAGGAGTTCAAGTCTAGCCTCAGATGTTTCTTAGCTAGGTGACCCTGGATCAGTCACTTCACCCCTGTCTGCCTCAGCATCCTCATTTGTAAAATGGGTCTCCTAACACGCCCCTCAACAAGAGAGGGTGCAGAGTGCCTGGCACACAATCCTGCCTCACCCCTTACCCTGAGGCATTTAGGGTGCTTCTTCCTTATTCGTTCTCCCCATGTCCTTAGTAAAGGGAACTTGAAAAAACTCCTAGGAGGTATGAGCCTGTCTCGGGAAAGAAGAGCAGGCCAAGTAAAGGACAAAGCAGGCCTTTGGGGAGAGGGGGCCGCCTCCCTTGGCAGAGCCCATGAGGCTGAGTACATCAACTGAACAGTCTAAAGGGAGGAGCTCCCTGAGCAACTGAGGGCAGGAGCCCCAGGTTGAGGGATGCGGAGTCGTGGGCACAATTCCGGGACACAGTCCGAGACCCCACTAGCTGGTCTGGACTGCATGGAGATGAGGCATCCGTGACCTAAGGAGCCCCCTGCACCTGAACACAAAATCCCTCCTCGTTTCAATCCAACATCAAGGCCCTGGGACCCCATCTGAGACAGGCATGGCCACGCTGAAAACCGAACCACACCTCTCAGCAAACACTGGAAGGAAGGTCCCTGGATGCTTGGTGCATCGGGACAAGGGGAGCCTGCCAATGGGCACCTGAAGGGGATGGGGGCAGACTCGAGTTCTCTTGTGGAAGAAAGGAGCTCAAAGTTTTCCCAAGAAAGCTCTCTAGACCACACATCCTGGCTCAAAGCTGATCACAGACACAGGCACCAAACATCAAGAACCATGGCTGGGCCCCCCAAACTATGTCAATGTGGGGGCCCTCCCACAAAAGGGTTTGGCTAGCTGCACCCCTTGTGTCCCCCCAAGGGAATGAGGGACAGAAAGGCTGCTCTTTGTGTGGCCAAGAACATGAGCAGTCCGACAACGAGGGACCTACTACAACGAGGGTTCAGGGACTTGGCCCAGGGCACAGAGATGCAAGTCTAGTCTATGAGGCAGGCCCATCAGACATGAGAAGTGACCAGGACACAAAAAGGTGGCTGGGTCAGTCACTGTGGGGACAGTCTGGAGGACAGATGGTGAGACTGGAGGGATCTCCTGCTGGGCAGCCTGCCGGTCAAGCAAGGTCAAGGCATTGGGTCAAGCTTGGGGGACATCACACACACACAGACAGACACACACAGACACACACACAGACAGAGAGAGACAGACAGACACAGACACACACACAGACACACATACACATACACACACACACACACATAAAATTCATCTTCTGCCTTTGCAGCCACTGTCCAGTGTTTTCAGACTCCCCAGCTCAGCAGCCTGCAGGTCCTGGCCCAGTGTTTGGGGATACAGGGATTTCAGGGCAGTGGGGGCAGGGCTGGGAGACTCCAGGGCAGTGAGAGTGGGCAGTGGGGAAGGGGCAAGGGACCAGGTTTACTCACTTGAGGAGTTTCGTGTTGGACATAATGATCTCCTTCCAGTTCACAAAGATCAAGGCCATTTCTCCTTCGCTCAGACGGCCAGACTCGGCCATGCGCTTCTGGAAGACCTAAACTACCAGAGAGCAAGAAATCCATTGGCCAGAGCAGCCTCTGGCTGGCATCCAGACCAGTCCCCTCTCTGGCCCCAGACTCAAGGCCTCAGGCCACACCTGCCATAGGCAGACCCCAACAGAGGCAGGACAGGAGCAGTCAGAGGTGGAGAGGCCCAATGCACTCACTGCATAGAGAAGAAAGCTGGGGTCACTGTTTCATACTACTGCCTTCCTCTCTGCCCTCCCACTAACCGCCAAAGATGGGGAAATGTGGCCCTTGGTCAAGGAAATAGCCAGGAGGGGTGTGCTCAAAGGGAGGGCAGCGGGGGGCGCCAGCTCACATCCTGAAGGACCAGGAGGGGCACTCCAGACATTCATTAGGGCTCACGGCCTGGGCCCTGGCCCGATGAGACAAGGAGTAGTGGAGAGGGGGCTTCACAAAGGCTGCCAGGCTTGGGCCTTCACAGGAGACACATCCAGGAAAGCTCATGGCCTCCAAAGTCCACCTGCCGAGGCCAGCAACACTGAGGCCGCAAGCAGAGGGGCAAGCGGGGCAAAAGTGTTCTCCCGCAGGGAACTGAGAGACTGAGGAGGAAATATGGCAAGGAGCTTCCTTCAAGGCTACCTCCGACTGGCCCAGGCAGCCGGCCAAATGGAAGTGGTTCTGGTCTTCCTCAGTGTATTCACGGATCTGGTCACTATGTAAATGCTCCTGTAGGGTGAACACTGTCCCAGGGCAGGAGGTGTTTTGTGTGTGCCTGGCACAGAGTAGGCTCTTAATCACAAAGCTCCAAGGTGGGTGAAGCAAGAGAGATTCTGTCCCTGGAGAATGTGGAGGCTAACTCTTGGGTTTAAAAAGTCAGTTTCCCAAGTCCTGGACAGGGCAGTGATGGCAGTCCCCAAAATGTCAGGCTGCTTAGATGACACAGAGCCAGGAAGGAGAACAGGACCAGGGGCCTCTTGGGACTTCTCCCCAGCAGGGCTCTGACATCCACGTCTGGATTCCAGCATGGAAGAAGGAAGTGATCCAGATGAGGGGGCCAGGCTGGGGAGGGGTCTGGTGCAAGGCTCTGGGGATGGCTCTCACATGCCTGAAGGGCCAGTCTGGGGAAGAGGGTCAGGCTGGACCAGGGCCTGAGAGTGGGGCAGGGCAGAGTCTCCTCCTCAGCCCCCCAGAAGTGGATGCTCTCTGGCCTGTGCTTCCCAAGCAGAGACACGAGGATGTTTCTCCTGAGCTTCGTGTCCCCCCGCCCCAGCTCTGAGGTCCTCTGGGTCAGTCTGTCCAGCGGTGTTCGCAGTCCCACCCTCAGTGAATTTCTCGTCTTGAGAGATATCCATGAACACGTAAACGCAAGACACACATGAGAGGCTCCTGAAAGCTCCGGTATACAGCTGGTAACACATCAATGCTTCTTGCCTTCCCCTCCTGAGGACGCACCAAGGGAGGGACAGGGAAGGCAAGGCTGGGTCTGAGCCTCAGAGTCTGAAGGGAGGGGGGAGTGGGTCCACACCTCAGACAGTGGGAGTTGTAGCCTCACACGCCCAAGAGATGAGGCCCATCCAGCCTGGCCCAGCCCCAACCTCCAGCACAGGGAGGTTGGAGGAAGACCTGGGGGTAATGGGGAGCCCGTAGGATTTCCTGGAGGGTGGGAGAGCCCTGGCAGACGAACCAGAGATTGGGGTGGGAGAAGGTACACCTGTGACCCATGGTGTCTCCAGCTCAGAGGCTGGGATTCACAAAAGTACCCTGTGAGGGAGGGGCTCTCCTTATCTCTGTTTACACTTTAGGACACTGAGGCAGACTGAGAAGAAGAAACTTGCCCAGGTCACGTGGCAAGTGAGCATCTGAATCTGGGTTTGAACAAGCTCCTCATTTTACCACTGAGGCCAAGGGGTTAATGAGCAGTCAGCACCAGGGGAGGGGAAATTCGAACCCACGTCCTCTGGGGGCTTCTTCAGATCTAACAATGATCGGGTCCCATGTTTCCTTCTCTTGCCTCCCCTTCTCTGCCTCCAGCTGAACCAAAGTTGTGCCTATGGGCTGGGGGCCCCCAGGGCAGCACTCGCCCTCTCCTTATTCTCCCTTTTTTGTCCCTCCCCTCACCTTCTTGGTGGGAAGCAGGGATCTGACTTCCCCTTTAGGCTGGGAGTCTCAGAACAGGATACCCACCTGGGGAGGATGAAAGGGAGCTTCCTGGTAAGTTTTCTGGGACTCCTGTTCGGGCAGTGGGGCCAAGCTTGGATGTAGGTGAGCTCCCTGAGGGCTACCCGCCCCCCCACCAGATGACCATGCCTCCTTCCCCTTCGGGCCTCACCTCAGTGACCAACTGTAGATCGTCCATATACCTCTCCTCTGTGCGGATCAGCTCATGGATGTAGCCCTGCCTCTTCCTCTCCATTGGGGCCATGGTGTCCAGGCTTTGGAGATCAGCACACCCTGCGCAAAGGGCATACACAGTCAGGTCCAGCAGCAGCATGCTCTCCAGTCGGCCCAGTCCCCCTGCAGTGCAAGGTCATGGGGCAGAGGGAGGTTGCAATCCCCCCAGGTCTCCAGCCTCCCTCCCTGTCCACTCAGTTCTGCCACTGCCTCATTCTGATCTCTCCTCCCTGAGCCAACACAACCCCTGCCCCACCCTAACCTATCGACCCAACTAGCGCTGGTATTATCTTCTGCAAAGCTGACAAGATAACCTTCTGAAGGTGAGGGTTCAGTGGACCACATGCATCCCCTGGTCAGAACTCAGCAATGGCTCCACAGCCTCCAGGACAAAGTCAAAGCGGCTGGGCCTCCCATGGAAACTTCTGTCCACCTACATCCCCGCCCTGCTCCACAAATCACTTCCCTTATGACCAGGCCGACTGCAGGACAGCTGTGCACAGAACTCCAGGCATTTCAGCAGGCTTTCCCCCACACCTGGAACCCCCATCTTCCCCAAGCCTAGCCTTCCTTCCCGGCTGAGATCAGGCGATTCCTTGGGAAAACTTCCCTGACCCATCACAGGTGCTGATGTATTCTCTCTCCTCAAATGACTCTGCAGAGACCTACTGCTTCACCCACTCAAAAAGTATTTTATTAAGCACTTACTGTGTGCCAAGTGCCCCAGATACAAAGAAAGGTAAAGAGTCTCTGCTCTCCAGAAGTGCGCTGTCTGAGAGGGGAGACAATCTGTGAACACCTTTGCAAGGGGAAAGGATCAAAGAAGGCGTCCTGGAGATGGCATTTTAGTTGGGAGTCTTAAACAAAGCCAGGGAGGTCAGTAGTTGGAGAAGAGGAGGGAGAGTGTTCTAGGCCTGAGGAAAGGCCAGAGAAAATGAACAAAGCAAGAGAAAAAGGGTCTTGTTCATGGGACAGCCAGGAGGCTTGGGTCATGGGGTCCAAGAACATATGGGGTGGGGATGTAAGGTAGGAGAGGGCAGATTATAAAGAGCTTTGACGGTCAGAGTGCTCTGTTTGACCCTGTAGGCCACAGGGAATTTACTGAGTAGAGGGCAGGGGGTGTCTGACATGACAGACCTGGGCTTTAGGAAGATCACTTCATTGGCTGAGTGGAAGATGAACGGGAGTGGGGAGACACTGGGGCAGGCAGATCCCCCAGTGGCTACTATCAAACTCCAGACATGAGGGGATGAGGGTCTGCAACAAGGAAGGGGCAGGGCCAGAGAAAAGGAGGCGTATGGGAGAGATGGAGGGAATTGACAGGCTTGGCACCACATTAGATGGGAAGTGAGAGTGAGGAGTCCAGTCTAATACATAGGTTGGGAGCCTGAGGCACTGCGGCAAAGATGGTGTTGCCATCTACAGTAACAGGGAAAGTAAGCAGGGCAAGGATTTTGGGGAAAGATCACAAGTTCTGTTTTGGACATGCTGAAATTTCTGATGTCTACTGGATGTCCAGTTTGAGATGTCTGAAAGTCAACTGACAAAGAGAGCTTGGAGCTTGGCTGTGAGACTGGGGCAGGATGGGCAGATCTGACATTCACAGCATAGGATGGGAATTACATCTCTGGGAGCTAACAGGATTCCCAAGTGAAGTTGGGTAGAGGGAGAAGACAAGAGGGACCAGGAGAGGACAGTGAGGGCAAGGTCTGAAAGAATCACCAACAAGGAGACTGAGGAGTGGCCCATCGGCCAAACTGGTGCACTGGGAGGGAGGAAAGAGAATCCAGAAGATCCAAGGTGTTGGAGGCTGGAGACATCAAGTAGGAGGAGGCCAAGAAAAGGCCACTGGACTGGATGATCAAGGAATTGCTTGTGATTCTGATGTTTTCTCTGAGTAATGAGATTGGAAGTGAGATTGAAGAATGTTTAGAAGAAAGGAACTGGAGGCATTGATTGGAGTAGTTTAGTTGAGAAAAGGAAACAGAGAGCTACACAGAGAAAGAGGCGGGGAAAGGGAGGAAGGAGAGAGAGAGGGAGAGGGAGGGGGAGAGGGAAAGAGGGGAAGAGAGAGGGAGGGAGGGAGGGAGAGAGAGAAAGAGAAGGAGGGAGAGAGAGAAAAGGAGAGAGAGAAAGAAGTATGGGGGCAGCCTGCTGGAGGAGGGGAGGGAAGGGGAGGGGATCTCTTGGCAAGACCCTCTTCATGGGAAACATGGGTAAAGGAAGATAGAGAAAAAGGGGACCTGAGTGATGGGAGATGAGGAAGGGGAGAAGCAGGGGCAGAGGGAAGCCTGAAGAGGAATGAAAGGCTTGGACAACCCCTCTTGACTAGGGCCTGTCCCTTGGAGCATCCTCTCTCCTCACACTAACTCTGGGTCTCCACTGCTGTCTCCTGCTTCCTTCTAATGGATCACTCACATTTAGGGCCCCATTTTCCTCTCCCATTGCCTCCCCAAAAGCCATCCCTCATGACAAGAATTATTTTTTAAGGAAAAGCAAACAAAAATTCCACCATATTGGTTAACACATCAAAAAACCCAAAAAACCCAAACCCAGAACAATCTAGGACTGCTCCAGGTTTGCCCACATGCTCCTCATCTCCCTCTGGGCTGGGGGTGCTGACGGTTCTAATACCCATGCTGGATGTCTGGTGGTGGTGGTGCTTTCCACTCAAACCACTGTCATCAGTGAGTGAAGTGGTTCACTCAGCATCAGGCAGTGTAAATCTCACCAGGTCCTCATCACGGACCAGGGGAGGAGCAAATACTCAGCCCCCAGTTTTCAGTGATCGCCCACCTAAAGGGCTGGCTTGTCCTGGAGTTTCAGTGTCGATGCCAGAACATGAGGGCACTTTAGGCCCTTGGCCAGCGTCACTCCCAGCCACTTTCCTGGATGTGAGTACTAGCATACAGCTCCACTTACAATGTATCAGTAAGCCTGTGTCCCCCTCTTCTCCCCAAACCTTCACAGAATCATTCTTTGTCTCTTCCCTTTCATAGCCAGACTCCCCACTCTCTCCACCACTCGCTCTACTTTCTCACTCCTCATTCATTTTTCAGCCTCTGGCAACCTGGGTCCCATCCCCACCATGGGACTGAGACAGCTTGGCAGGGACCATGAGAATCTCTTTTTAGTCGGTCCCACGCACTGTGTTCTCTGAGTCCTGTGCCTCTCAACTCGTCTCTGGGCTTGGCCTGGTCCCTCCTTGGCTTTTCATGACAGGATCCCCATGGTGGTGCCCTCCCTTCCAGTCTGATCCCTCCTTAGTCCAGATCTCCACTCAGAACTGGTCTTATCTATGCAGCCCTTCCCCAGGATTCGGCTCTGCTGCCCCAACCAAATCTTCCCCCTTTAAGCTAAATAGCCTCCACACTCCCAACATTGCTCTTGTGGTACCTTCAGATTCTTCCCCATTCCAGTTGCTGTCTGACCCTCTCAAAGTGTGGCATCCCCAGAGGGACGTCCTATTCCAGGTAGGGTCCAGTTATGGCAGAGGACACAGGGTGATAAGCCCCTCAGGGCTCAGACTTCAGGATGACCAGGGCCCCACAGTGACTTCAGGAAGGATCTCACTCACTTCCATTGGCTTGGCTTTGGCCCTTTCTCTAAGGTGACCCATGTCATTGCACCACCTCCATCCTGACACCCAGCAAGTTACAGACAGGCTAGACAGGTGACTTCATGGGGATGTGGGGGGAACTCCAAGGAGGGAACACCTCCCAAAGCTGATTGACTACACCTAGGGGTCCTGAAGGCCAGGCCCACACAGCCAGGATGGCTCCGAATGAACTTGAATTTCACAGGCCTTCCTCACTGAGAGGCAGACTCACTCTCTGTCTTCCTCCCACGCTTTGCCTTGTTCTCTCTCCCCCCCTCTCACTCCCTCCTCATTCTCTCCTTCCCCCCACACCCCCACTATCTTCTCAGCCTCATTTAAACCTTGATTTTGAATAACTTTGAACAAGACAGGGGTCTTGACAGGGTCAGAGTTGCTGGTACTCAGAAGGAGCCTGTCTGCTCCACAAATGAATTAGAATCCTGCTTATAGTGGGGCTGTAGTGGTGGTATAGTGGCTTGAGCACCAGCCCTGGAGTCAAGAGAACCTGAGTTCAAATCTGGCCTCAGACACTTGACACTTACTAGCAGTATGACTCTGGGCAAGTCACTTAACCCTGAATGCTTCACCAAAAAAAAAAAAAAAATCCTGCTCAGAAGGATATGAGTCAATGTGTACACAGGTGTACAATGCCACATTGCTAAAGGTCAGCTATGACATGACCTTGGCCCACCAGTTGGGTCCCACTCAGAAGTAGCATAACCTTGATCTGAACTGAAGTTCTCTTACTGCTTCCTTTTCATGCCAACATGAGCCCCATTTTACAGGTGAGATATGGAGATCTGCGGAGGTTTAAGGGACTTGCCCAGGATCACAGGGGTAGCAGGGGTCTGGGGCAGGTGGACAGAACAATTAGGCATGACTTAAGAAAAAACACAAAGCTGCCAGTCCTCATCTCTCTTGTGCTGGCCAAGCTCTGGGCTAACGACAAACACAGGAGTTGATCTTCATTAGTCCCATCTTTTCAAGGATGAAATGATCTTGAAGCCAATTCAAGAAGCAATCACCTGCTCCATTATTGGCAGAGAGAGAAAGCAGGGTGGAGGGAGGGGGTAGGAAAGAGAGGGAGGGGGAGGGAAGGGAGTAAGAGGAGAGGAGAGACAGAATGATAGAGGAAGACAAAGGAAGTGACAGAGACACAGAAACAGTGGCACAGAGAGAGACAGGGAATGAGAGAGTGACAAAGACAGTGACGAGCCAGAGAAAGCACACTCCAGCTAAGGTCTACAGCTGATGCCAGCTCCTGATCAGCTCACCTGCCCTTCCCCCGAAACATCAATGGACAGCACCAGCGTGTGGCTCCTTGGCCAGTCTCATTCCACCAAGTCTCAGTGACACCTCTAAGGTATCCAAGAGATTTTCCGCAAGAGCAGAGCTAGCTGCATCACTCCTTCAGGGGATTGTCTGCTGCCCTCTCCTGGGCTGCCCAAGTCCTCACTGCGTCATTCCCCTAACTCCATCAATCCCGGAGGATGCCTGCTGCCCCGCTGTTGGGCTGCTCCAGTTCTCCACCAATCTCCCTCGCTTTCCTCCCCTACACTAGACAGTCAGCCAGTGGTCATTGTGGCCTGGGGCCCATGAGTCTGGCCTTCTTATGGTCTTTGCAGAGACTCACTGATGTCCGAGGACTCCTGCTGCATCTATCCCCTTTACCTTATCTTCTACACCACTAGATATGAGATGCTCATGGGAATTACTGAGACTACCCTTTTCTAAGCAATGCTGGAGAAACTAAAATGAGAGGGGTCCCTTTCAGGCTCCTGCTTCCCAGCTCCCTAAGCCACTGGACCTCACATCTCAGAGAAAGCGCATGGTCACACAGTGTATGAAGGATCCATTTAGAGGCCTGGGACCAGCCTATGTGGGCTTTCCACGGCCAGTGCAGAAGTATTTCTAAAGCAGGGGCAGGGGAAGGGCAGGATTGTGCTGTGTCTGGAGGTGTCCTTCAGGACTCTGCAGTCCGCAGATCCATGGAGGACCTCCTGGATAAAGGGTGGAGAGAAGAGCAACTGCTTAGAAATGTGTCCTGGAGAAGAAACTGAGGCAAATGCCCCTGGGGAGAGGCTCAAGAGGAGATGTGAGTGAAAAGCTGATGTCCAGTTTGGGAGTTGGACTGGTGAGGCCTAGCGCCTGCTACTTTAGGCCTCTCTCTTCTAAGCCATGACAGGTAAGCCAAAGACCGGGCTAACTATCCACTCATCTAGATCAAGACCTCTGCAGGTCTAAGAGCTCATCTCTACAAAATATTCTGAGAACTATTTCAGTATAAGTGGTTTCCTTTGTAATCCTATGCATTTTATTTTAAGTATTTAAAAACACGACTGAGGACACAGAAAAGGTGAAGATCCCCTGAGCCAGCTGGGTTTTCTGACCACATCAGGAAGGGACTGCTCAGTTCCTGGCTCAGTACTAGGCACTGGGGGTAAAAGGCAGAAGGGAGAAACATGGTCACAGACAACCAATAATGACAAAAGACAAAGCTATTGGAATGAGGGGCAAGCACTCCCCAGGGACATCAGGAAGGGTCTTGGGCAGAAGGGGGCATGAGGGTAGAGCCCTAAAGAGAAGGTCAACCTCAACATGTGCAAGTGCATTCCAGGCTGGGGGGCAGATTAGGCAAGAGTGGGGGTAGACTATTGTTGTAGGGGAAGAAAAGCAAGCCAGCAGAGTAGATGAGGGAGACTGTGAAACCAGACTCAAGAGAGCTCAGGAAGGCCCTTCTGCACCCTACAGCAGTTGGTGTTTCATATCTGAAGACCTCCTAAGCTGGACAGACCTATGTGTTAGGAAGGCAGAGCCTTGAGACAGGGAGAGCGAGGAGAAGGCCAAGGCAGAGTCCAGGCCTGAGGATCAAGTATGAATAAGGAGCTGTCCAGAAGCCACTGCACCTATACTATACTATCCATGGGATCTGGAAGCCAAGGGGCAGCTTCCACTGTTCACTCAGTGGGAGAGCAGGACCACCAGCTTCAGACCAGCCTCATGACACTCCAGCCCTTGACATAACCTGTCAGGGCCAAGCCAGAAGCGTTGCCCCAAGAGGTTCCCATGAGAAGAGAAAGTAGAGAAGCAAAACTGAGAGGACCCCCACTTTTGTGCTGCTGGCCATTAGCAGTTTGACACTTCTGCACTGTCACTGGCCCTAAAATTTCTCAAGAATGCCAAGGTTCCCAGAACATGGCTTGGGCATCATCATCATTGGAGGAGCTGGGGGTGGTCCTTCCAAGTGTCTCCCTCTGCCCATGCATGGACACAGAGCTTTCCCACCCTGGGCTGTGTTCTCAGGCAAAGGACCTTTCTCCTTCTCCTCTTCCTGAAGGCATAGGTTAGGGTTGGGGGGTGACATGATACCCACCCTCAGCACTTCAAACAAATCTGGCAACAGACAACAAAGATCTGCTATTGTGCACCCATGGTGGGGAGAGGCTAGAGAGCCCAATGGGCTCAATTTTCTGTAGGGCTTAATCCTGAACCAAGGATGCTTGCCAAAGAAACACACGCACAAATCAGCTGGTTTGCGTCCCTTTAATAAACACACTTGCATAGTTATTTGACAGGAAAAATCCGAAGAAAACAAATGGCCTCATGCCCAAGCATGCCCAGCATCTGTGCAATACCCCAAACAAGACGCCAGCCTGACGGCGCCCAACAGTGCTTGGCGACAATCCAGTAATGTATGACATCAAAGCAGCGAGAGCAGCATTCCTTAAGGCTCCCCACAACGGGGCAGAGCATCTGGATTTTCTGTTAAAGATTGCTATTTACAAGTATTTAAAACTTGGTGAAAACCACTTTTCAACAACTTGGCAAATAGAGCTTTGAGTGCCCAGTGCTGCTCCTCCCAGGCTCCCACACACTCACTTCAAACAAACTGAATCCAGCAGCGCGTCAAGGCCATCCCACCTGCGCTGACCATCATTGTCCAAGTAAAGCCCCTAGAGAGAGGGTGGAAGTCGCCCCCACCCGCCTGTCCCTGCTGCCAGTTGCATCCCTGAGACCACTTGGGGCAGCATCTGGGAGGCCTGGAGGCCTTGCTCAGAAGAATGGGTCCCCCCTGACTGTCCTGGGCATTCCAACTAGGAGGATGGCTAGGGGCTTTCTCTCCTTCACAGATCATTCATTCTGGTGAAGCCACAAGATTCTGGCTATTAAAAGACACCCTGAAATGATTTAGTAGCAAACATTACAGAGGGCCAATTCTATGGCCAAGAAGACAAGAAGATTTGGAGACAAAGAGTCCTGTCCAATCTTGAGGTTAATTAGCAGTGACCCAAACCTCAATGCTTGGTTTTCAACTGCTCTCTGCCCCGAAAACAGCCCTGATGCCTAAGAACCCCAGAAGCCAAGCCACTCTCTGAGCACTGATTCAGACAAGTTTGGAAAGGAGGAAAGAAAGGGTGCCTTGGGACCCTTCCTCCTGGCAGCCTCTGGGGATGCTGGGTAGGTCTCCTCCCACAACAATCCCTGGCCACATGGCCATGGGCACGTATGTCGAGAAGGATGCTAAAGGAGCCGAGGGCGCTCATTTTCCACAAGAGCTCTCCCTGGCTGGGTTCAGCATGCACCAGGTTAGACCACTGTCCAGCAGAGCATGCCCGTGACTTGGGCTGCCCAGCAGGAGTGGCTCAAGTCCTGTCCACAGGGTGGAAGCACAAGACTGAGGAGCTAGGTCGGGATGCTGGGGAGGACTTTTCTTTGGAGAAGATTCACTTCTGGGGCTCCATGGACATTTCCTGATAAGACCTTGACATTTGTACACAGCTGATTGCACAGTCATTTGTAAACATGATCAAATTGCATAAACATCATTTATTAGGGCTTTCCAATACAGTTTAGTACCTTGATGGTCAGAAAGTCCATTGTACTTTGAACTAAGGACACTGAACCAGCAGGACAGCCAGCCAACTTTGGGACAGCTTCCCTTTGTGAAAAAACAGCCACTTCCCCTCCCAAGCAGTGCAAACTGTGAAACCTGAGCTAAGATGCATTCAGCAGTGCGCTCACATAGCGCCCACCTCGTGTACCCCCTCCCCACCCGCCAGCCCCCAAGCTGGCCCGAGAAAGGGAATCCATCACAAGACGTCGATCAAATCTGAGCCAATCGCTGTGTGTGCAAAAGAAGGCCAAGCCTAGAAGCTGGCTGTCCTTTGGGGTGGCCCACACTAGAACATGTCCAAGGTCAGCGGGAGGCCGCCCAAGGTTAACAAGGCTGAGTACAAGTGCCCTGCCATTGTGGGCCACGTTCTCAGGACAACTGTGAGGGGTGAAAACCAGCCTTTGGACGCACAGCCGCCGGCTCGGACGGGTCACCTCTCCACTCTGTGAAGACAGAAGTCCACCACAGAGAGCCCTGGTGCCTCCCCACAGACAGGCGCGTGGGCAGCATTAGCTGTTGTGAGAAGGAAGGAGGTGGGCCCAGGGCCAGCACCTTGCCCCCAACCAAGCTCCTACGCCCCTCCCGGCCCACCACAGACACTGCAAAGGGAGACCCTGGTTGTTAGCACATTCGTTGGTCACTAACACTGGAAGAAAAGCACAGCCGTCACAGCCCATAGGAGAGCAAGCGGGAAGGGGGCAGATAGTGGGTCTTTGTGCATCAGGGGGCGGGGAGACTCAAGGGGCTAGCAGTAATGACCTCCTGGGACAGACAGGAAGGCAGCAGCAGCAGCAGCAGCGGTGAAAGCCACACAAAGACCCACTATCCTTTAAAGCTTTACCCAGAACAGCAAGATTTAAGTTGGAACCCTCAGCCCCAGTGGCTAATGTGTGCCTCCTGTGAAGGCCTCTCGGGGGAGGAGCTGAGTGGCGGGGCACCTGCGTGGCCTCCACACTAGAGCCAGACTGGGAGGATAGTGGGTCTCTGAGGAACTTTCACGCTGGAAGACAAGAGTGCATCCTAAAAGAAAACAAATGAGGGATAAGTGAGTGCGACAGACTTGGGCAGCGCTGGGCAGAAGTGCGACACCTGCGAGGGAGCGGTGCGCAAGGTGGCCAGAGCCCCACCCCCCCAGTCCTGGGGCCCTGCCTGGACACTGGCCTCCTCCCACCTTCCACAGTGCCCCACATCTAGACTCCTCACGACTGATTCTGTCCGTGCATCCACGCTTAGATGGTGTCTCCCCATCAGAGGGGCAGGGACCCTCTTTCTCTGTATCCCCAGGACCTGCACACAGTAGGTGCTCAGTAAATGCTCACTGACTGCCTGTCTGGTTCAGTGATCACACACGCCCTTCTCTTACAGCAAGTTCTTTGCATGCTGCCGAGAACTGAGAATTCTAGTCATGGAAAAGTCAAGGACGAGGTTTCCCAACTGCGCTGTAGAAGGCACCAGGCCCCAGAAGTGATCCCAAATGCACACTCACTGGGGACCACCCACAGATGTAACAGGAAGGGCACAGCTCTCCTTCCCTACACTTAGGACATGGCAGGGTAAGGGCCACAGGGTTAGCACATACCCTGTTCCACCTTCATTCTCAGGCTGACCTGACTGCCTCCTCCCTCTGAGGGGCATGACCAGAGCAATGCAGCAGGTGGGCTCAACTGGGGTCTTGGGGGGAGGGGGTAGAGTCTCCTGCCAAGGACCCAGGAGAGAGGAGCCTGAGGGCTAAGCTACAGGCTTCTGAGCAAAGGGAAACCTCAGGGACAGCCATGCCCACCAAGGATGCCATCTCCTTGGTAATCCTATCTACTGTAATTTTATGCCTTTAAAAACATGATTTAAGACTGCCTGGTAAAGGTCAGAGTTCTGCTCTACAATCAAGCCTGCCAGGCCTCCCTTTCCCACGGTCATGAAAAGTGAACCACATGGTCATGGCTTCATGGAGGTGGGACCAACGGGATGAAAATTAAATTCAGAGAAATCAAGGAGCTGAATGTCCAAGACCACTGCTTATATGGGTAGAAACGAGCCCATTTGGGATGGGATGCCATAGTCACAGCATGGCAACCAGAGTGGCACAAGGTGGGTGGGCTTCTGGACACTGATTCATCCACTGTCCACCCTAAATGCCTCCCCCTCCCCTGCTCCCGTTTCTCTCTCTCTCCTTCCTTCCTTCCTTTCCTCCCTGTCTCCTCTCCACACTCTCCTTTTTCTTTCTCCCCCTCCTTCCCCTTCTCTCTTTCCCTTTCCCTTCCTCTCCCCATCTCCTTCTCTCTTCCCCACCTCCTTCTCTCCTTTCCCCTCTGTCTCTGTCTCTTCCTCTCTCTCATCAGGGACACAGTAGGAGATGTTCACTATAAGTATCAGGGAGGGAGGCACACTTCATCACTGCCTGGGGCCTGAGCTTTCACTTATTCATTCCAGGCCCTACTCGGACACCCTAAGGACAAGCCAGAGCCCCAAAGTGGCCTCGTGAGGACACCCAGGGAAGCAAGGAAAGGCCTGGGCGAGGCCTGGGAACTGCCTGGGAGGTGGGACAGGAAGCAGCCAAAGGGCCCCTGGGGTACCATACACAGGCACATGACAGACACACATTGCCAAGTAAGGAGCTGAATGAAGCCTGCAAGAGCCTCCCCCGCCCCACCCCAGCCCCTGTGGCAGACGGACACTACTCACACTGTGTGCTCGGGTCCGAATCTGTGGTCATCTTTACATAGTTGGCAGGAAAGAGGCCGGTCGTCCCTCCAATCTCCCCGTGCCACCAGTCGGCATCATCTTTGTTCAGGACGGTGATCAGTTGTCCCTTGGAGAAGTTCAGCTCGTCCTCATTGTTGGCGACGTAGTCATACATTGCTATGACCTGGCATGCTGCAGGGAGAAAGCCAAGAGTCAGGTGGCGCGGGCGCTTCTCCCAGCTGCCTCCCTGCCCGCCCACATCTGGTCTATCTGCAGCTCCCCATCACACTGGGAGCTTCCTGGAGGCAGACTCTGACTCTGGGACCTGGCATACAGCAGGTGCTGCATAAATGCTTATGGACTGACTTGACTCAAAACTTTCTTTGGGCCGAGTCCAGCACTCTACCCACTGCACCACAGGGCTCTCGCTGTGATCAATGTCTTGGGTAACAGTATGTCCACGTCCTCACACCAGGAAAGGGAAGACAGAAAATGTTTCTGTAGGCCTACTTTGTGTTGGACAGGTGTAGAGAAGCCCTTTGCACCTCCTGCACCACAGGGGCCAGCCTCCAGGGCAGCAGTAGTGGCCCATGAGTCCAGTCTGTCTCCACCCTACAGTTCCCCTCCCCTGACCCTATGACTGTGATAGACAGCACACCCTCTCGAGGTCTGAACCCAGGATGCGGGCAGATGGTACCTGGCTGACAGGCAGAGGTCCCTTTCTCATTGCCCGGGCCCAAGAGCTTCACATGACTGGCTGGGAACCATCCCTTCTGGCGTTTTTTTCCTCTGGCCTGCAAAAGGGCTCAAAGTCAGAGGGCCTGAAGCCTGAGCCTCGGCTCTTGAGGCCTTGCCCCCCAGGCCCATTGCCTGCTCCTGGGCATGCCCCAGGATACAAGCTGGGGACCCATCTCCCAACAGAACTAGGTAAATGGGGAAAGCTTCCGCTCCCCTTCCTGGCAGTCTGGGGGCCAAGGGACCCAGCCCTGCCTGCCAGATGTCCCTCCCCCACCTCCCAGCCCCTGGTCTCGCCCATTAGTAGGAAATGTTTATTTTTCGCGGTGCGCTTGACGACCAACAAAGCTGGTTTTCTAGATAAAGCAGAACTCAAGTTGAGGAAGTGTGGCTGATTCTCAAGGCCCTCCTTTCTGCCCCTGTGGGGCAGGCAAGGACCAAAGCGTTCAAAGGCATGGGCCCGTGAGGCCCGAAGCAGGGGTCAGTCCAGAGTCAACAGCTTGAGGCATCCTTGGCTCTCCCCCCAGTGCCAGTAAGGCAGACAGGGCTTGTGGAGCAAGCCCTCCAGCTGGGAGGAGGAGAAGGAGGGGACGATTACCTGCAGCTCCCCTTGCCACCAACCGCTGGGGTTTTTCTTCAGAATCAGGATCAGCTGCCCAGGTGAGAGGCTGAGCTGCTCTGCCCCAGAAGCGACATAGGCAGAAGTGACCTGGGCAATCTCTGCAGAGACAAAGGGAAAGAAGATGTTCCCAGGGCCAGGCTTGGTGCTGCCACCTCTCCGTGCCCCCCTGCTCACTCTCCACCTACCTGGCTTTTTGTTCAGGGCCCCAGCTCGGCTGGTGCTTCCCAGAGCCTGGAAAGGAAAGGCGAGAGCTTTGACTGCCCTCTAACAAAGCGCAGGCATGTCATCGACCCCAGGGGCGTGTGGCCTCCAATAACGTGACTTCTGCCAAGCCCCTCCTAGCTAGACTCCCAGCTTCCCTCCTCCCTTCCTGAGGCCCCTGGGGGCCCACCCCCAGCAGAGAGCGCTGAGGATACAGACAATAGTCTCCTAGGCACTGCCACGGCCTCCCACTGCCCTCTGGCTTAAGCCTCCTATGCATGGTCACGGTCACAGTCCCCACTCTCATCTCCCTCCTGGGCTCAGGAAACTCCATAATACTTCTGGGGCTGTCCCATCTTCTCCCCAAGAATGGTATGAAATGTTTTACATTCAAAGCAGCACCAGGTGTACAACAACTCTCTCTATGGTTTGCTTTCCCCTGGTCTCCTACACAACAGGGAAGGTGTTGAACTCATGATGCTGTGGATGACAGCCAGCTGGCTCTCGGGTATGAGACCCCCTCACTGTCCCTATAATATCCTAGGGCACTCCCCAGGTCCCATCAAGCTCCCTGGTCTTGGGCCACAAACGCGCCATCTGGTCCTCTATTTGCCACATCAGAATTTTGGTGAGGGGGTGGCCCAGCTGTCAGCCTGTCTTTCTGTGTTTCACCGCTGCACAAAAGAGGAAACAAGTCCCCTTCGGCTGATGCTACCTGACAAAGCACATGGTAGGTGTTTCACAGATGCCTAACCTCATAAGAAGGTGTAGCGCGAAGGACACACAAGGGATGACTACTGCTCTGAAGTGTCAAGCCCACTTCAGGACTGCAGCTGACAAAGGTGGAGGCCTCTCCGTGGACCTTCTCACTGGCACATGAACCTGCTGGATGCTGGCCAGGTGGGTCACCCCTTCCTGTCTTCCCTTCTTGGGGCTTTAAAGATGGCTAGTGAGGGACCAGTGGAACCCCCCTCCCCTGGCTCTCTCCCTCTGGACCAGATGACCTGGACCTTGCCGGGGCAGCCTGGGACTCTCCTACTATATCCTCACATACAACTCGGGATTTCTGCACACAGGAGGTCCTTCATCAACATCTGATTGCTGATAATAGCTAATAATAGCTGACTGTGATATAGTGTGGGTGCCTTAATGATGCAGTGGCTCCCTCAAGGCCCAGAGAGTTGACAGCTGGCACTGCCCAGAGGCCCGGCCAAACTAGACTGCACTCTGCCTCTGTGCTCAGCTACCCCCTTCCCTCAAGGCACCGCCAGCCGCGTGTCTCTACCTCAGCCTCCTTCGCTCGGACATAATTGGACGGGAAGATGCCGGCTCGGTTGTCAATGGTCCCTGTCCACCACTCCCCATCCTTCCGGGTGACTAGTATCTCCTCCCCCTCAGTGAAGGTCAGGTCACCAGGCTCCGAGCTTGAGTAAGAGTAGAGGGCTATGTATTCTGCCGGGAAGGAAAGGAAGTGGCGACTTGGCTACTGAAGGACAGGCCTGACGGGCAGGTCCTGGTGCTCCTGGGAGCAAGGCCAGCGCCTGCGGGGAGGCCCTGCTGTCTCACCACGTGGCTCAGTCTGGTCCCAAATGAATGTGACCAGTGACTCCCTCTGACCCTGTACCAGGCGCTGCTGGCTAGGAAGTCACAACCTTAATAACAGTGGTTATCTTGCACCTACTCAAGTGTTACCATCTCCACCCTGGTAGGTGGTGCTACTATGATCCCATTTTACAGATGAGGAAACTGAGGCAGGATCAGGAGTCAGGTCATCCCACCGCCCTACATTTAGACATCGAGTGAATGGTGCCAAAGGGGTCCATGACCCTAATCCTGCCCTGGGACCAAACGCAAGTTCCTCTAGTTCCAAACCTGGTTTTTAGGCCTCCCCAGACATTCCAGACCAACTAGCCTTCTCTCAGTTCATCTCCCACCTCAGTGCCTTTGCCCTATACTGTCCCACCTTTGGTGCCTCAACCTCATCCTTTCCTGGTCTGCCCCCTGCTCCCCAAACCACTCTGGTTTGCATCTACCTCTATGTATATGTGCATGTGCACACCACAAACTGGTGCACAATGAATATTTCATAAATCCCAAGGAGGTGACAGTTGACTGAAAATGGTGAGCCCCGCCCCCTACCCCCACCAAGGAACTGATGCCCAGTGCAGCACCTGGGGCATGCATCAAGGTGCCCTCCTGGCCAAGGAAGCAGCTCCAGAGTCAGACCCTTACCTTCTCCCAGCACTGCACCCGTGCTACTTGGCTTCCGGTTGATGGTGGCATAGACAGCTTCTGGTCTATAGGTAAAAATGAGAGGGGGTATGGGGGAGTGCCTCTGGGCAGGTGGCAGTCTCCCAGCCTCCCAGCTCCATCTCCGGCCAGGCCCCCAACTGAGAAGGCGCCAAGGTGGTCCTCCCCTGAGAAATTCTGTCCACTCCCCCCAGGCCCTCTAGCTCCCATGAGACCTCCCAAGAGCAGGACAGGGAAGCCCAATGTCACACCAGACCAGGCCACAACTCAATGTGGGGCCGTGTCTCGCTGTCTGCCTCAGTCTCCTCAGACGTCCAATGGGTCTAGTGAGCTCAAGCCCAGTGCTTGGTATGCAGAAACCTTCTGTCACGTTGGTGGTGACGAGGCCTCCCCCAGGGTCCCAGGGTGTGTCACTCATTATAGTCTTGTCCCTCTGCCCTTCCACCTCCCTCTGGGATTGTCACCTCATTTTATGAGGGAGCAAGTGCCTCCTGCCCAGGGCTCTGTTCCCTTGTCTAGTCGTCCATCGGGTCATTTGCTCACCTTTCAGTCTTTCACACACTCAATCACTCTCTTGTCTGTTCATCTGCTTCATTCACTTATTCACTCATCCCTTTGGTAATTCACCTGTTTCTCCACTCATCCATCACTTGTTTGTTCATTCCCTCCTTCAGTCATTCTTTCTTTTATCTGTTTGCTCACTCATCCCTTTGTTCTCATGGGGTGTGTCTGTCTGTCAGTACTCTCCATTGGCCCCGCTACAAGGCTGTGTCCATGGGCTCCTGGGCTCAGCTGGGGGGCTTCCCAGCAGCCCCTCTGATTGCTGCTGCTGCTTCCCAAACCCGGCACTCTACAGGGTCCCCTGTCAGTACTGCGTAAATGTCAGTCAACACTGACTGAGCAACTCCTGGGTACTAGGCACTGCGCTGCATACCAGAGGCACAACAAGTCTGTGACTCCTTTAAACCAAGGTATATGACCACTGAGCCTCAATTGAAGCATCCTGGGCACAGATATGTCCAAAGGTCATGGAGCCCTGAGTTCCAATCTGGCAGGTTACTGAACTTCTGTGCTCCCAGGGTCCTCAGCTGAACAATGAGGATCCTGCCAGGCCCTTGCACACAGTGTCATCTCTCAGGCCTCCCCTTCCTGCATCCTGTGCTCTACTTCAATGGGACCCTCTATTCTCCAATAACAGCCGCAGGCTCTGGCCCGAGTGAGCCTGGCTTCCACTGATCTCAGGGGATGAGCTCCAGCCTCTCCTCGGCATGCCCTGCTGCTTGTTCTACACTCCTCCACCCTTTCTTGCCCCCATTCCTCAGGACAAACTGCTCTGCGTCCTGTGTCTAACATCAGCTCAGGAAGGGGAGTAACAGAAGGGAAGGCAGAGTGGTGGAGTCAGAAATTCCTGGGTTCAAATCAGTTGGCACATCTATAAAATGGGGATCACCTTAGTTCCCAGGGTGCTGTGAGAATGGAAGGAGATGCTGGTGGAAAACATGGGCAAGTCCTGAAGTGCAAGATCACACTAGCCACGATTATCACTACTACTAAATGTTCCATTAGAGCCCCAGGCCTGGGTGAGGTCCAGGGAGGACCCCAGGGGAATGCAGCCTCTAACCTCTTCTCCCACCAAGGGCAGCCCTTCCTCAGAGGACTGGGGGGGATTCCCAGAGGGGGCGGGCCGAGCTCCTCTTGGCCTGGACGCAGATACTCACTCTTCCTTCCTGGTTTCCGGCCCCGCAATGATCTTGACATAGGACTTGGGGAACCAGCCCCTGCCTCCATGCACCGACCCAAACCACCAGTTTTCCTGCTGCTCCAGAACAGTGATGATGTCATGCTTAGAGAAATTCAAGTGGTTCTCTTTCTTGGCGGTCCAAGAGCAGAGTGCCTGCGCCTTTAAGTTCTCCACTGTCTGTCCCTGGGGAAGGCAAATCCAGGGGTCACCTGGCTGTGCAGGGGTGACCTCCAGGGCCCTGCCAAGTGGGTGTACAGAGGTGTGCGGGGTCTGCTGGCTGGGGTGACTCAGTGACTAGAGTAAACCCAGCTGTCCGAGGAGGTTGGAGGGGGTCATGGAGCAAGTCTGTTTAGGGTGTCACCGAATTCTTGTCATGTTCAATTAATTGAGAGAGGCAGTGTGGTATGGAGGAGAGAGAGCTGACCTCAAAGTCCCAAGACCTCAGTTCAAGTGTTGCCTCTGGTGGCTATTGTCTAGAGAGCGAGCCCCTTTGCGGAGGCTGCAGGGCTTCCTCACCTGGGAGATCCCCAGGCCAGTGATCTCCTGAGACCTTGTGTATCCCCTAGAGATCATTCAGCCTATTAAGTCTCCTTTGAGGTCCAGAGCACAGATCACTGAAGACTGGAGTTGGGAGGGTCAGAGTGACTGTCTACTCTAACCAACTCATTTTACAGGGGAAGAAACTGAGGCAACCACACCACTCCATGCAAAAGGCATCCCAGTGAAAGACCTCCTTCTGATTGAAGTGTAAGAAATGCACATTGGGCTTCAAATCTACCAAGTAGAACCCAGGCCCAGCCCCCCAGACTCCCAGTTCCCTTCCCTACAAGGCCCAGTGCGCCAGTGGCCACATGCCTCCTGTTCCCAGTGGAGCTTCCAGGCAGGCCTTCCTGTTTTTCTCAAGCTGAACTCTGTATCCCCTGTACCCTCCATCCCCGGCAGAGCTTGGGGTGTCGTGAACGAGGCACTGGTCAATGCTGCATTCTATGATAGGCATAGAGAAGAGGTGGAGAAGCCCAGAGGCAGAGGGAAGACTCACACACCTGTCCATGAATGGGAGATGCAGATCCGGGGGACACGGTGCGAGTGAAAGCAGATTTCTTCTGCCAGCTGGCATTTGCAGAGAGGGTAGAGAAGGGTACATTCTGGTAATCGGTCTCTGCTGTGGGCTGTCCTGAAGGCCGGGATCTGCGGCGGGGAGAGGCGCAGACATACAGGTAAGCCCAGTGGCCAGACCCTTGAAGCAGGCCTGGGGGCTGCAGTGGCCCAGGTGGCTGGAGTGCCAAGGACTGCCCAGAGCAGGAGAGTCCCAGTCCCAGACTTACTCAAGAGAAGCAGATGAGGTAGTAGACAGAGAAGCTGGTGGGGGCAACAAGGCCTTCTTGGGGGACACCAGCGACTCGCCAGCTGACACCTTTTCAACATAGTTTCCTGGGAACCAGCCCCAATGACCTTGAAAACGTCCATAGAGCCAGCCAGGTTCTCCAGTGGTATTTTCATCCACCTAAAGAAAGAAGAGCATGGCTGGGGTGATGGGGGAAGCAGCTGGGGTGATGGGGGAGGCAGCTGGGGTGATGGGGGAGGCGGCTGGGGCAGGCACCTGCCGTGGGCATGGCCATTCCAAGGCAGCCTCGATTGACAGCCCAGGAGCAGGCTAGGTGGTGGTGGGGGCACTCCCCTACCTGCACGATATCTCCAGCCCCGAAGCTCATCTCATCGTGACTCCTGGCTTCAAAGGCGTACAAGGCCTTGTAATTCACCCAGCTGGCTGGCTTCCTGGGGTCACAGGCACCGAGAGCCTCCCCTGAAGGAGAGGACCGCTTTCAGCCCTCACTGCCTTGTGCACTCGAGAGAATCAGGGCCCTGAGACCCAGCTCCCCATCCCCCAACGGTAGCCTCCCCTCCCCCTCCATCCCCTCCCTTATCCTCACGTGGCTTATTCTCAGCTCTTGGCAATTCCTGTAGGATTTTCTCTTCCACTATTCGCTTCTGTTTCTCCTCCTCTTCCTTCCTCAGGTTCTCCAACCAGAGGTTTTCTTTCCCTTGCTTCGCTTTCCTTAAAAAGTGGAGAGAAGGATGTGTTTCCTGGGGCAGCGCACTCTTCCCTCATGGAGCCCCTGAGTCAGGTCCCCAGGATGGCACAGAGTCCTTCATGAGGCTGGGCCTGGGCACAGCCCCCTCCCTCTCTTCCAAGCAACCAATGCCGATGCCATATTGGGCTCCTTGCCTCCCTTTCCCCTCCCCCTAGAGCCTGTGGGCAGGAGGCCTTTCCTCCTGCACCTGTCCCCTGGCTCCTTGCTGGCTGCCTGCAAACACCTTCCAAGACTCCAGTCTATCATCTGCTCCTGCGAAGGGGGGAACTCTCATCAATGACCAGATACAGGGCCAAGACAGGGTGCCCACTGCCTTTGTTCACCTGTCTCTGGAGAATAGACTCCTCTTGTTGGGAGTTCTCTGAGTAGAGGCTGTATGGAAGGACCTGTGACCTGAGGAATGGAGGGGTCCAGTCTTGGTGAGAAGCCTAGGCAGGCTCAGAGTCAACAGCCTCGAGCACAAGGCTAACAGGCTATGGGATGGACACGTGAATCCTTCTGGATCCTTTCTGTCCTCACTATTACAAAGCAACTGGAGCCCTGGAGAAGAGGGGAGGCCAGGAGAGGTGGCTCCCTGAGGAGTCCTTTTTGAACTTTCTGAGGAAGAAGATGCTAGGACCTAACCCTATGGGGCACCCTGCTTGACCAGTGCAAAGATGCTGTGGCCCTACCAGTCTGGCCCATGTCCTCAATTCACCCCTGATCCCCTTCGACCCTTCCCAGGGCCTGCACTGGGCTGGTACTAGGCTGGGTCTGAGGAGCCCATCAAACACAAGCAGGTCTGCCCTCAAGGAGCATTCATGACTGTGCTGTGTATGGCACACAGCTCAAGACCCACCAACTGGCCTTTTCAGTGTCTGACTAGAAAGAGAAGACTGAGACAGGGTGACCTAGGCTGCCAGGCATGAATGCTTCATGGCTTGGGGGCCCATGTGCCAAGGATTCTCAGTCTTAGGAAGGAGATGTGGAAGGGCCTCCCCAACCCCACATTCACGAGAGGAGCTTGGGATCCCCAACACTGCTCCAAGGTGGGGGGCAGGGGTGAGCTGTGAGCCCAGACAGAGGCCTTGAATGTACCCCAAGATGAGAGGTGAGGCTGGTGGCCTGTGCCACACCTCACCTTGTGGCCACCTCTTCCTCCAGTTTTTTCTTGTGGGTCACCTCTGCCCTTTTCCTCTCGATCTCTCTCAGCTTCTCCCGTTTGATCAGATTGAGTTGCTCCAGGGCTAGCTGCTGTGTGTTGTAGTTTTCTCTCAGCTCCTAAGGAAGAAGAAGGCAAGGTCAAGAGACTGGAAACATTCCTCTGTCGCTGGTGCAATGAGGCGTTTCAGTGGGAACAAGGCAGATCTGAGCAGAGCCCTGAAAGCATCTCAACTGTCCTGCAGGGCCAGGTGGCTCTGCACACAGAGGCTTTCCCCACAGGAATAAAGGTTAGATTTCCATCATTTTCAGTGACCACGCAAGCTAGCAAAGGGGAGAATCTGGGTCCCCCACCGGTCTCCCAGAGCCCGTGTTTAAAAATCAGAGACCAACTTCCTTCTGGTCGTGTTTTTGGGTGGGAAGTGGGCTGTCAGAGAGACCTCTATTTTCACACTGTGTGTCCCTGATCACCCAATCACTAGAGGCCTCAATTATCTCCACAAGGACAAAGAGAGTAAGTTCAGAAGAAGCCTCCTGGAGTCTTGGGAAGGGCCTTCAGAAGACATCCCCTTTCACCCATGGCTGAAAAGTAATCCCCACTGAAGTATCCCTGACGAAGAGGGACAGTGAGAAAGGGCAGTCCCAGGTCTTCCACAGCAGACCCGGCGCGGCCTGGGACAGCGAGCAGGGCAATCCCTCCATCGCAAACCTTGGTCGGTCACACACACACACACACACACACACACACACACACCTCTCTCTCTGTCTCTCTTTCTTCTCAAACTAAACATCACTAGCTTCTACACACACACACACACACACACACACACACACACACACACACCTCTCTCTCTCTGTCTCTCTTTCTTCTCAAACTAAACATCACTAGCTTCTTCAATTTTTCCTGGATATTCTCCAGCTTCTGTAGCACCCACTGGTTCACATTCCCTCACTCCCTGCCCACACCACTGAAGATGCTTTCTCCAGGCATAATGCTGATTATCTAGGACAATTGCCAACTCACCCAATGGCCTTTCCTCAGTCCTACTCTAACTAGGCAGCCTTTCTTGTAGAGGCTGACCTCACTGACCATCCCTCACCCATCCGCCCTCAGGAAGTCTTATCTCACCAGCTCCTGATGAGTCATCTCCACAATATATGTACCAAACATGTGACCAACTTTTGCCTGAAGATTCCAGTGTGGGTGAGCCACCCCCCACTAAAGACACCAATGAGGAATCTGTCTCTAACAGAGGGTGTCACAGTACACAGAATGCTAGGCCTAGAGTCAGGGAGATACATCTTTGTGAGTTAAATCTGGCCCCTGACATTTTTTAGCTGTGTGACCCTGGGCGAGTCACTTCACCCTGTTTGCCTCAGTTTTCTCATCTGTAAAATGAGCTGGAGAAGGCAATAGCCAACCACTCCAGTATCTTTGCTAAGAAAACTCCAAATGGGGTCACAGAGAGTTGAACCAACCACAACCTCTCCAGTGGACTTCTGAGCCCTGCCCTCTGAGGATAAACTCTGCCTGCCTCAGGGTCTGCTTGTGTCAGCCCTTCAGACACCTGGTCATTGTCCTCCTCTTCTCCTGGGACAACAGGTGAGCATTCCTGGTGTCCCTCAGCCCTGCCTTGCCACCCCCTCCTCTCTACCCTCTCCCAGGCTGACCTCTCCTGGACACTATGCCAGGTCAGGAAGTCCTCACTCCTTAAATCCTCCTCCTCAGACACGCAGTGGGTCTCTCTGAGACCTCTCTGAGATCATCCTTATTCCATTACCCACATTAGAGGCTCTGCCCCACCCAGCCCTGTTCTCTGTTCCTCACTGAGACACCTTCAACCCCTCAGTACTTTCTCAGGCTGTGATCCCCCAACTCAATTTCACTCTCTGACCTCTTCTACCCCTACCCAAGAATGAGTTAATCAGGAAAGGATGCTGGGGTTAGTTGCCACAGCCCTGGGTCAAGCGGACAATCCACTGCAGTTGCCTCCTCTTCCCTGCAGAGGCTGACCACCGATGCTGCTTCTCCCAGCCTGGGACCCCGTTGTTACAATGCGTGCTGCCATCTTCCTGCCCTCCCTGGATCTGTCCGCTTTTGGTACCTTGGATTTTTACTCCATTAACAGCTGAAATAGCAAGTCTTGATGGTGGAAATTTAGATGAAATTTTAAACAACACAGATGCTGCTTTTGTTATTTTTATGCTGACTGGTACCAGTTCAGCCAGATGTTTCATCCAATCTTTGAGGAAACCTCCAATGTCAGTAAAGAAGAATATTCAAATGAGAATTGAGTCACGTTTGCCTGCCAAAGAGACACTGCCCTACCCTAAAACTGTTCCAGAACAGCACGATGACCAAGAGAGAATACAAAGGTCAGAGAGCAGTGAGAGCAACAGCAGATGACATCAGGCAACAAAAAAGTGACCCCACACAAGGCATTCTTGACCTGGAAGAAATCATATGTCTTGACTGCAGTAAAAGAGCAATAAGCGGATATTTTGAACAAAAGGACTCAGAGGACAGGACCTTCAGAAGAGTCACAAATATTGTGTGCAAGGATTGTCTTATTTTCTGTATTTGAGTCTATTTTGAAACCAGAAAGATCTAGCGGAGACAACAATCTACAAAGCCCCAGGGGAATATGCCCCAGATGTGGTAGGCCTGGGATCTCCAGTAGATTCTGACTTGGCTTATGTCTGGACTCCATTGAAATGTGTTCCTCTTGTTCGGGAAATAATATGAAAATAGAGAGGGACTCTAAAGAAGGACTGCCTGCCTTTCCTCACACTTTTGTACATGACAGAGGACACAGTGAGTCTGGAGGTCTCCCAGAACAAAGCAGTCCAGCAGCTAACAAGTGAAATTTCCATATGCTGCTTGTGACAGATTTAGACACCCACTGCTGCACAGATAAAAGATACCAGCAGACTGCCCTGTGAAAGCCACTGCCAACTTTGGGCACATGTGTGCCTTCACAGACTTCAGGGATCTGTTGATTCCAAACAGGTGGAAGCAGCTGTTATTAGACTCACATCTGGGAAAATCGCACAGGGAATTCCATCCCAGTCCTGATCCCACTGATGCTTCCCCTGGACAGCATATTTGAGATGCAGCAAAAAGTTCATCAGAGTTCTTTTCAGAAACTAGTATCCAGAAGTGAGCACACTGTGCACAGGAACAACCACACTGTGTGATGACCAACTCTGACAGACTTAGCTCTTCTCAGCAATGCAACCACCTAAGAAAACTCCAAAAGTCTCAAGGTAGAAAATGCCATCCATACCCAGGGAAGGAACTATGGAGTTGGGATGCAGAGCAAAGCCGACTACTGGTTCTTTTTTTGTGTCTCCTTTCTCCTCCCTTTGGGCCTACTTATTTTATACAACATGATTAATGTAAAACTATGTTTCATAGGAATGGGTATATAAAGCCTATTTCAGACTGCATACTGTCTTGGAGAGGGGGGAGAGGAGGGAGCAGGAGAAAATTTGTAACTCAAGATCCTATGGGAGTGAATGTTGAAAACTAAAAATTAATTAGAAAAAAAATTTAAAAAACAGAAAAGGAAACTGGTACCCAGCAAATACAGGCATACCTTCTAGAGGGATTGAGATAAGCTTTAAAAACTTCAACAAAAAACTGCAAGCCTTTCAAACAACAGTATCAACTTAAGTGGTGGAAAAGTAAACCCACATTTTCATAATTCTGTGTATTTTTATTTTGAATAACTCAAACAAAGGTTTGGGTTTAAAAAAGAAAAGAAAAGAAAATGTGCTGTGCCTGAAGTCAAGATTTGAGTTTAAATCTAGTTTCAGACCCTCACCAGCCATGTGACTCTTGGTGATTCGCCTGCCGTGATTTCCTCACTGTACAATGGGGATCGCGGCAGCCCCTACCTCTCAGGTTTGCTGTGAGGATCAAACGAGTTAATATTTGCAAAGAACTTTGCACGGTGCTTGGCACACAGTGGATATTTAATAAACGCTCATTTCTTTTCCTTCCTTTCCTCTGCTCCCAACCCCTTTGCCCACTTGTCCTAAAGCTCTTCTCTTGACAACTTCAGCTGGGACAGTCAGGACTGTCACTCGAATCCTTAGCTCCTACCCACGGACAAGCCCATCAATCAGTAACCCTGAGTGCCTGGTCCCTGACCTCCCCACAAGGAACTTCCAGTGTGGAGAAGGTGTGAGCTCAGCCACATGGCTCCATGACATGTGATTGCTCTCCAACAGTTCTTATTCCTGAAGTTGTTCCCTAGGCGGGGCTGGTCCAAATCTCCCACTCTCTCAAGAAGAGCTCACCTTCCTCCTTGCCAAGGCCATGTTGGCCTGGCACATAGCATCCTCAAACCACCTTCCTCTCTTTCATATCATTGGCATTTTCCCATCAACTAGCTTCTTCCGTTCAGCCTTTGAACATGCTCCAAGCTCACTGTCCTAAAAACACTGGGGATGCGAGACCCAGCATCCCCTCCATCTCTTGGCCAAACTCCTACAAAAAGTCATCTATACTTGCAGCTGGTATTTCCTTCCCATCTCACCCTCTTCTCAACAGCCTGCAGAGCCTGGCCTTTTCCCAGTCCTCCTCCTTTTACGCCTCTCTACCACCTGTCACATTGTGAGAGGAACTTCTGATCAACCTTCTAGGACAGGGACACAAGGTCATGCCCTGTCCTGGCGACCTTTTCTGGCTGCTCACCAGCCTGGTGCCCAGAGATCCAGGCGAGGTCTAGGATGGACAGAAGCACCTCTGCTGCTGGCCCCAGAATTCACGGCCCTCTTAACAGGGCAGCTGAGGCTGAGGTTCACTTACCCTCTTGGGTCTTTTCTGTACAGACTGTCTGTAACACCCCTCACCCCACTCCCACCCCCAATCCCAGCATGCTCCTTCGAGGCAGACTGTCTACTTCTACTTATACATTACTGTGGGTGTTTCCTATCATTTTTAAGAGAACATATTCAGTAATTCTGTGAGACAACCAAGTACAAACTTGGCCTGAAATAAGAACATGACAAGACACCCGCCCATGCAGAGAGTGGGATACTATACATGGCATCAGGGCTGGAGGAGGCTGGTTTGCGATGGATTGATGGTTTTTGTTGAGTTTTTCCCTCTGTTCTTCTCCCTATCTCTCTCTCTCTCCGTCTCTTTCTGTCTCTCCATCTGTCTGTCTGTCTGTCTCTCTCTCTCTCCATCTGTATCTGTCTGACTGGGAAAGGAAAAGGGTTGCTGGGAGAAGTTTACATAATGTAAAGACCAACAATATCAATAAAAAAAAAACCTGTTAAAAAGAATCTAGTCAACACAAAACATTTTTTTTAACAACTTAATCAAAAGAAAAACATACAGCATTTTTCCTAAAGGCAACACTCTTAAAAGGGATTTAACTGGTCAAACAGAAGGAAGCCAAATACTGTGATTTAAGCAGGATGAAGAAAGAATGCCCAAGGAATGAAAAAAGAGAAAAATGTCGCTTCCCCTCTGATCTAATGACTCCTGTCCTCACGGTGGCGGCAGTCCTTTGTTCTTGAAGAGGACCAAAATGATATCACATGCCAGAGCCAGGTCAGACCAATGAGCTGGGACTGAAGCACAGGACTCTGGGAGGAATCACCATCACACATGCACGCGCACACACGCACAGAGGCAGCATTTGGTGGAGTCACAGTGGGTACCCACTGATCAGGAAATGATAACGTTGTCAATGAAACAGAAGAAACGAGGAAATACAAAATGCAGAGAAGCGTGAGAAACCTTGGACAAGCTGACCTGCTAGGACTCCGCCAAGGGGACAGATGGCGCCTCCTCTTGGAATGCACTGGGTTAGTGCTCCACAGCTTTTTAGTTCCTGGGCTGGGCTACATGGGGCACAGGCCCAGAGCCAACATCTGCCCACTCCTGCAGCTGCTCCTGTTCCCCCTGACTGCTCGTCAATCTCTTGGCTGGTCTCCTCCTACCATCTGCCATCTATACAGATGTGATCCTCATCTCCCTAAGGCACGGGTCCAAGCTCTGGAAAGGCTCCTGCTGATCAGCCCCGCTCCTGACCCAGTCATGGCTCTGACTCCATCTGCCTCCATGCCTCTGTGCAAGCTGGAAGGCCTCCCTTCTCATGTCCGCCAATGGGCTGCTTCATAAGGCAGCTCAAGGCATCTCCAAACAGAACCTCCCCCCCAACCTTCCCAGGTAACTTCTTCTCTTTGCACTGATTTTAGCAGACATGTGGTTTCCCCCTATAAAACACAAGTGCTTTGAAGGTAGGGACAATTTAATTTTCAGCATATACCCAGGAATATGGGCCAGACACAAACCAGAGACCAAGCCAAAGGGTGCTGTCTAAGCCTGGGCCGCATCGGCGCAGGTGGGTACTATGTCCAGGAAGGTGGGCACAGCTCTGGAGGGAGGGTCAGATGACAGAGTGGAGGTGAGAGATGCACCAGGAGGTCACAGGATGGCGGGGGGCGGGGGGGGAGGAATAGGAGGGGCCAGGGTCTCACAGCTGTTTCCACAGAGGATGAAGGAGGTGTAAGATCAGTGGGAAGAAACACCAGCATGTCAAGTGTGGCAAAGGGGCCAGGACAAGGAGAAACAGGTTTCAGGCCTGAGGGGTCAACACTTTCACCAGGTGCTAGGTTCAGTGACCTCGAGGGATTGACGAGCCCACAGGAGGTGCTTCCTCTCCCATCCCCCAAAAGGCAGCAGACACCAGAAAGTAACCACAAAGAGGGCTGTGGTGGCCAATGGGCAGGCCTGGGTACCCAGGGCTGGTAAGGGTTTGAGAGATGCTGACTTCCACCTCTCCTTTGACTGCTAGGCAATCCAAGCTAACGGCATCTCCTGAAAGGGGTTTCTGTTTGACTGGGCACACTGTGTGACTTGCTAAGTATACAAGACTAGGGAGGAAGGAGGATGAGTTCTCACCCTTTAACCCTGCCCAGGAGCAGACTACGCTTCTGCCCTGGCCCCTGCTGTGGGCAATTGGCTGCCAGAGCTCCTGGGATGCCTCGGTCCAAATGCCCCTCATTATAAGAGAGGCCTCTCAGAGGCAGGGCCTGCCTCTCAGTTCACACCCATTCACTAAAAACCGGGGTTTAAGGAAAGGTCACCTAGCATTCTCCTGGAATGGAGACAAGAGGGAAGGGAGGAGACCTTCCAGCCTGGCAGACAGTTGGGGAGCAGGACCTAAGGCCAGAGGCAGGAGAGAGGCTGTGAAAAGGAAAGGGGGGCAAGGAGCCAGGGAAGCCTCCTATCAAGACAGGGTGAAGAGGGCAGCCCGATGGGAGCCCCACGGAGCCCAGAACCCGATTATTTTGTCTTACCTGACAAACCAAATACTGTCCCTGGAGGCCTGGTTCCCAGACCCCACTTTCTGCTCAAACACTGACTGACCCCCAACACCAGCTCCCATGAGCGTAGGCTCAGTCCCCTAAGAGGTAGGGAGCCAGGGTCAGGCGGAGGGCTTGGCTTCCTGAACAGAAAGGGGAGCCAGAGGGCCATGTCCTGGCTTCAGGCCCAGCCAGTCAGAGAGCAGAAGGCTAGGAAAGCAAGCAGAAAGAAAAAGATCCACATAGTTTGTGCGGCAGGGGAAGGCCGAGAGAGCCGAGCTGTCACTCCCAGAAAGCATCACTCCCAGAAAGTGCACCCAAGGTAGGAAAGTAACCTTAAGTAAGAGGAAGAGATGGTGGAGACAGCTGAGCAGGGACAAAAGGCACCGCAGCATAGAGTCATCCACAGTCACACACTGAAAGATAAGGCAGACAAAAAGCCCAATTAACGCTATGCAGCCGAGCATGGCGCCTTGGGGCCCTGACCTCTCTCTGCACTCATGCATCGCCTCCCATAGTCCTCTGGCCACTCCTTTGGTGGGCAGCCATCAGAAATGTGGGCACTGGGCTCCACTGCCATGTGATGGAGCCAGGGATACCCCCTGCTGTGGGAAGCACTCCATCAAGCATGAGCAGGGTGCCAGCATGGACAGGCACCGCACTCCAAGCACGGGCCGCCAGCCATCACCACTCAGTGGCATGGGGCTCCAGGGGCTCTGACTGCAGGCTGTGATAACTGCAATCCACCCAGCATGGAGTGGGGCTCACCACAGCTGCCCCAGACCCCCCTTCCCTTCACCCAAGTCAGGGGGGCTGGGGTCCCTCGGAGGGAGCTGCTCTGAAGGCCTCCACAAACCAAACCTGAGACCTCAGCAAAGGGGAGAAGACGACGAGCTGACCCCGAGCATGCACAGCCAGCCTTGAGGGCCCTGGGCCCTCCCACAGGGCTTACCTTCAGCTCACTGTTGAAGGCATCCATCTCAGACAGTTTGGCAGCTGTCTCTCTCTCCAGGGCATCCAGCTGCTCCTTCAGCCTTTGGCAGAGACCCTCCTTCTCCAGAGACTTCTTGTGAACAGCCCCAATGCCCAAATCTAAAATGCATAAGCATGGAATTGCAGCGTCAGAGGTCCCGCCAGCCTGCGGTGCTCCAAGGACAGGGCTGGTGCTCTTGGGCAGGCCCCCTGACTAGGGAAGGAGGCAAGCATCTCCTCAGCCCCACAAGGGAGAGGGAAGGGTTGCCAGGGTCACCCCCATCATAGCATCCTTACGATAGCCAAGAAGATGCATACAGACCTGGCTGCACACAGATACTTTCCAGCTGATGGCCTGGGGCTGCCTCAGTTTCCTCACACAGAAAAGACCTACCTCACAGACTTATTGCAAGGATTTAATCAGAGAATATCTGTAAGGAGGTGGCACAGTGCCTGGCACACACTAGGTGCTCAGCCCTGGACGGCAGCACAGAGTCAGTCACCCTGGGAGACAGGAGCTGGCTCTGGTACCATCTAGGGAACAACATGCCTGTAAAGATGCAGACCACATGGGAAGGAAATGCAGGCAGGGCCAAGAGGGACCTTCCCTGGGGCAGGTCAGTTACTCAGTCAAAAGCATTTAAGGGGCAGCTCTGAGCTGCAGTGGAAAGAGTCAGGATGATGGTGTTCAAATTCTACCTCCGACATTCACTCTCTGCATGACCTTGGGCAAGTCATTTAATCTCGACTGCCTCCAACAAAACCCCAAACCATCCACACATTGTGCAATGTTCCAGGGATACAAAGAGGTCAAAGACAGTCCACAAAACAGGACAAACCCTGGGTCAGACAGTGTGGGTCCCAAGGCAGTGTTCCTGCAAACCCTGCTTATCAGGCCCAACTCTGGGCTTCTGAGTAGCCCGTGTACACTGCCATGGAAATCAGTAACAACATTAACTGGAAATTCTATAGTGCCGTAAGATTAACAAAGCACTTTCCACATATCTCTTTGATTCTTATGAGGCAGGTGTTGGTATCAGCTTATTTTATAGGGGAGGAAACTGAGGCCCAGAGAAGTTTACTGATTCATCTAGGACCACACAGCTAGTGAGCATCAAAGGTGGGACTAGAGCTTGGGCCTCCCTTCACTGCCCCACTTTGAGAGCACCATGGAAAGGGACTGATGGTGGGGAGGGGGGGAAGGGAGAGAGAGGGGGGGAGAGAGAGAGAGAGAGTAAGAGGGAGAGGGAGAGAAGGGGCCCTTTCTCTGAGGAATGGCACCCTGCTGGGTGACACGTGGACCCAGGCAGAGGTCTCCTGAGGGCAGGAGGAGCCCAGTATCCGGAACACTCAGAGGTCTCCTTCTAGATGCAGGACTGGAGATAAAAGGCAGCATAGGGGCCTTGGGCCTTTCCAATCTAGGCTGAAAGTGTTCACAATGAAGCCCCAGGTAGAAAAGAAGACAGAATGGATAGTTTCCATCCCACTGAGAAGGTTTCGTATGAATGAAACCAATGCAGCTCAAATCAGAAGTGAAAGTTAACTGGGAAAAGTGTGGCCTGCTCTCTCTGACAACGGTCACAGTTCCTAGATCACTATATTTAAATTTAAGAGCTTAAAAGCCTAGGCCAACTGACAAATGACCAAGAGATGAGCCAGCAGTTCTCAAAGAAATCCAGCCATCCACAACATAGAAAAAATCAGTTCCCATTCATTCAAATGAAAGTAATTCAGAGGTACCATCAGGCTGGCAAGGACTACAAATTCTGAAGTCAGCACTCAGTGCCCTGGGGCAGAGCACAGGTCTAGTCTGGGACCAAGCCCCAAAGGGACTGAGCTGAGCACAGCCTCCCAACAGTATCCTTGCTCCCAGGCCCAAGCCCCAAAGAGAGTAAAGAGCCTGAGGAGGTTTCTGCACCAACTGTCCCTGCTGCCCATCAATCAAAATAGGTTCAGAGGAGCTGGACAGAGACCCTGAGAGTAATGAGAACCAGGGAAAAGGTATCTCCACAGACCGCACAGCTACAAAAAGAGCACCCTTGGGTGAGTGGATAGGCACATCACTGCACTGGTTCACCTGTATTTGATGAGCGTTTGGCTTTGCTTTCCTACTTGGAGAACCAGAGAGAATACAAATGCTTGTTAACCGAATAAAAGAGAGCTACATTGAGAGAGCAAGGCCTGGGGCTGAGAGCTTGGGCAGAGCCTGGAAGAAGCACCTCCAAGGGTATGGCTGGAGAGGCCAGCACCGGGCCAAGGGGGTCCCTGCTCCCTCCCTGCCCGGCACCAGCAGGGCCTTGGGGAGAACCAGGCAGGAAACTCACGGGCTGAGCTGTCCGGCTGCAGGTGCTGAATCTTCTCCTGTAACCTCTGCTTCTCTGGCACCAAATAGACGAGCTGGTTCTGAGATTCCTTACAGAAAAAAGCAAGCAACCTTTCACCGGAGACGTTCCTTTTCTCTAAACATTGACCAACTGCTTCAAAAGAAGCCCTTTAGCCCTGCCCTGAAAACTGAAAAGTCCACAAAGCCCCCAGCCCAGGCCTGAAGCAGAGACCAGAACAAGGCCTGGGAGAGCTCAGGCCAGCAGCCACCGATGCTCAAGGCTCCAGAGGTTTCAGGGGCACTCCTGGCACCAGGGGTTGGAGTGAAGACAGGAGCGTGGGGAGGAGGGGAAGGGGGGGCGGGGTGCAAGCATCACCTGGAGCTGCTGTTGAAGCTGCGTGATCTCTAGGACCCCCAGCTCACACTGCTTGTCCAGGACGTCCAGCTCACTCCGCCGAGTCTGCTTTCTCTCTCTCATATCCTCCAGTCTCCCTGAGATTTGCTGATGTTTGCCATTCTGTCCGAAGGCCAAGAGAGCCAATAATTAGGGTAGGACAATAATATGAGGAACCTTCCCCCTTGTGGTTAAATGGGAAAATGCCAGTTATGGACCCAACTGATGTCAGTCAATAAGCATTTATTAAGCACCAACTGTGTGCCAGGCCCTCAAGAGACTCAGTCTAATGGGGGGAGGGGGCGGGAGAGAGACAATAGGCAAACAACACATGGACAGTCTCAGCTGGAGGGGATCAAGGAAAGGCGGATCAGGAAAAAATCTTGCCTGGGACCCGAAAGAAGCCATGGAAGCCTCTTCCTCATCACTGTCTCCCAGGAGAAGGTGGCCTCACCCCGACCAAGGCAGCCCCCTCAGCCCACACAAGAGATTCCCTGCCATCCCGCTGCCTCCAGGAGGTCCGCCCCTCTGCCATCCCGCCTCTCTCCCTTATTATCAGTCTCTCCCTCTCTACTGGCTTCTTCCCATGCCCAGGTCTCCATGCTGAAAAAACTTTCCTGTGACCCTTCTACTCCCACTATCATCCTACTTCTGCTCCTTGTAGCTAAACTCAAGAATAGGTGTCTACACTGGGGGCCTCCACTCTTTCCTTCTTTCTTCTTAACCCCCTACAATCTAATCTTCCGTCTCATCCTTCCACTAAAACTGCTCTCTCCAAAGTGACCAGCTGGATCTGATGGCTTTTTCTCAGGCCTTGTGCCCCCTCATCTCCCTCTCTGTGGTCTCTGACCCTGCTGGTCACCCTATCTCCTGGTTCTCCTCCTTCTCCCTCTCCGACCACTCCTTCTCAGCCTCCTTGGCTGGATTCTGCTCTCTAATCATGGATGATCCCCAGCGCTCTGTCCTGTTCCTCTCCTCTTCTCCGTCTACACCACTTCCCTGGGGGATCTCCTCAGTTTTGTGGATTTGATGACCATCTCTGTGCAGATAACTCTCAGATCTCCGTGTCCTGTCCAATAGACACCTGAAGCTCAATCTGTCCACGCTGGAGCTCCTGCTCTGTCCCCCCAATTCTGCCCCTTTCAACCTTCCCTGTGACTGCAGAGGGTAACTCCCTGTCCAAGGCTCCATGACTGCTTTCTCTCTCATCCCTCATATCAAATATGGCACCAAGGCCCTTTTGTTTCACTGCTGCAACATCTCTTGAATATGTTCCCTTTTCCCTCTGGAGTTGCTGCCCTGGTCCACTCCTGTATCACCTCATACCCAGACTACTGCTCAAGTCTCTCCCCAGTCAATCATGCCACATACACCCCTACCTTCATCTACTCTGTAAACCAGCTCCCCATGGCCTCCAGGAACAAATATACAATGCTGTCTTGTTCTCTGAAAGCCCTCCATCACCTGCCCCCTCCTACCTTCCCAGTCTTCTTACACCCCTTCCCCACAATGTAAGCTCCAGTGCTTCCCCCAACCTCTGCCTGGCTGCTCCTCAAATAAGGCCCTCCATCTCTGGGCTCTGCCCATTGACCTTTCCAGTTTCCTTTCAACCTAAACTGGGTCCCCACTAAAATCCTAACTCCTATAGAAAGGCTTCCTCCAGTCCTCAAATCTAGAACCTTCCCTCTGCTAATCATTTCCTATTTATCCTGTAGAAAGTTTGCTTTCTAATGTATTTGTTTGCCTGCTGTCTCCCCCATTAGACTGTGAGCTCCTTCAGGGCAGGGAGAGACTTGGGTTCTTGCATTCCCAGTCCTTTTCCCAGTGTCTGGTACATAATAGGTGCTTAATAAACGCTTCTTGACTGAGGGATTGGCAACGAGGAAGGAGAGCATTTCAGGCTTGAGGGTCAACTCATGAAACTTCCTGGAGCTGGGAGCTGGAGTGTGGTCACGTGAAGGCTGGAAAGGGCTTGTTTTGGAGTGGCTGCCCCCTTGTGAGGCCCTCCTCCAGTTCCAAAGGCATCGATGAAAAGTAAAGGAGAAGCCTCGGAAGACACAGAATTCCTGAGCCTGACTCTCCACCGGAATGCCCTCCAAGGCCTGCCCAGACTCCCCCAGGTACAAGGAGACCTTAGGCCTTGGAGGTCAAGGCTGACCCTGGCCCGGGTGTCTCTGAGGCCCAGCCCCCAGCACTCAGCTCTCACCAGCGCTTCCAGCTCGAGGTGCAGACCCTTCTTTCTCGCTCGCAGACGGACAATCTCTTCCTGTTCCCTGTTCCTCTGACTGAGCAGCTCCTGTCGGCGCACTCTCTCCCATTCCAGTCGGCGCTGACATTCTAGTTCTTGCTTTGCAGCCTGTGAGAAAAGAAACAAAATGACTGAGATGATGAAAGTGACTGTCAGACGACAGGGCGTGACTCCCTCTACCCCACAGACGATGTGAGCCCAGAAAGGACAGGCACCCTGACGTCACCCAAGAAGCGTCTGCAGCAACAGGCCAAGTTCTTAATCAAAGGAGAAAAGAAATAATTCTGGTTACTTGAAACTGGAACCTCTTGCATGAATAAAATCAATGCAGAAAAGTGAGAATGTGGGATCGCAGGAAAAAAACTTTGTATCCAAAGTCCAACGAGGGTCTGCCAACCATGACATACAGAGAAATAAGACCAGCATCAAGCCCGAGATCCATCCCCAGTAGACAAGCCGTTGAAAGAAATGAACGGGCAGCTCTCCAGAGTAACTCAGGCTTGCGTCCCATGAAACGCTGCTCCAAATGACTCATCACAACATGCAGATCACAGGAACTCTGAGCATCTGGCCGAGATGACACAACTGAACAGGGCCAGTGCTGCAAGGGCTGGAGAGAAACAGGCACCTAGAGCTGAACACAGGGCCAACCACTCTGGGAACCAATTTGGATTAGAAGGGTCCACAACGTCCATATGCCCTTTGCCCCAGAGATGCCAGGGCTGACCACACAGCACCACAGAAATGAAAGCGAGGAAGAGGGGTCCACAGAACCCAAAGTAGCTCTGGATTGGCATGGGGAGCCCAGGCTGAAATCCTTGGCACCCAAACTCTCCAGTTTCCTTGGCTGTAAAAACATGTATTATTAGCATCATGGGATTTGGAGCTGAAATAGCCCTCATAGAAGTTCTGATCCAGATGAGAAACCTGACACACCCAGTGAGATGAAGCAACCTGCTCAAGAATACAAAGGTGGCATGAAATAGGTGAGAAGAAGCAGGGTAAAGTGGATGTAAGGTCCAGAAGGAAATAAACACTGATTAACCACCTACTGTGTGCTAGGCCTTGGGCTAAGCACTTTATACATATGATCTCACTGGATCCTCACAACAGCCTAGTAAGGTAGGGGCTATTATTATCGCACCTATCAAGAGTTGAGTTCAAATTCCAATCCTAACACTTGCTGCCTGTGTGACTCTGGGTCAGTCTTTCTTGCCCTGGCCCTCATCCTCCGCACCTCCTCCCAAGTCTCTTTCAGCTCAGAATTCAAGACCCTATGGTAAGTGGCTTCTTCGTCTTCTCAAGCCAACAGAGGCACTGGACTAAAAGCCTGCCAAGGTCCATTCCAGAGCTCTGGCACCCTGGCACCAACTGCCTCTTAGGCAATTCAAATCATGGTCGGTCCACACCAGAAAAAAGTTTCTCCAGAATCAGCCTTCAAAAGGAAAGCTTCCCTAAATTTATACCAGTGTGAGGCATAGCCAGGAGATCAGTGTCACTGGAATGAAGAGTACATATTGGGGAGTGAGTTGTGAGAAGACTGGAATGTGAGGATGGAACAGGAAATGATGGGCTTTGAACACCAAACAGAGCAATTCATATTTGCTCCTGAGGGAGATAAGGAGCCAATAGTTTTTTGAGTAGAGGATGACATGGTTGAACCTGCATTTTAAAAGGAAAATCACTTAGGTGGCTAGAAGATGGACTGGAGTGGAAAGAGACTTGAGGCAAGTAGACACCCCCCTGAATTATTGCAGTGGTGCAGCTGTGAGGGAATGAGGGCCTTCAACAGGGTGGAGAAAGGGTCAGAGGATAGAAGGGGGCACACTGGGGATGTTGTAGAGGTGAAATCAGCCAGATAGGCTGCAGAGGTGAGACTGGCCAGAGAGGCTGCAGAGGTGAGGTCGGCCAGAGAGGCTGCAGAGGTGAGACTGGCCAGAGATGAAGCAGAGGTGAGATCGGCCAGAGAGGCTGCAGAGGTGAGATCGGCCGGAGAGGCTGCAGAGGTG